>CM038676.1:490710248-491310248 GCA_021605205.1 Aegilops longissima | reverse complement strand
GACTTTGTAGGCTTTAGATCGCCGTACTATGCAGCGAGCCTCGTTTTGGTGTTCGGGGAGTTCCTGCCTAGTTAGGTAGGCTAGGAATGGTTCCGTCCACGGGGCGATAACCGCCATTATTTCGTGGGCGGAGGGTGTTATCTCGGTGGCAGAGCCTCCGATTGTGTCAGAGTGTTCGGCGTCAGGCAGTGCGGTTGGGTCCGGATTGTTATTTCCGGACTCCCCTTCCCATAGTACGGATGGCTTGAACAGCCGCTCTAGGAAGATGTTGGGCGGGACGGCATCGCGTTTTGCACCGATGCGTGCCAATATGTCCGCCGCCTGGTTGTTATCCCGGGCTATATGATGAAATTCGAGCCCTTCAAACCGTGCTGACATTTTTAGGACCGCATTGCGGTATGCTGCCATTTTCGGATCTTTGGCATCAAAGTCTCCGTTTATTTGAGATATCGCGAGGTTCGAATCCCCGCGCACCTCTAGGCGTTTAATGCCCATGGAGACAGCCATCCGGAGGCTGTGCAGAAGGGCCTCGTATTCGGCTGCGTTGTTGGAGTCCGTATACATTATCTGAAGGACGTATTGGACTGTGTCCCCAGTTGGGGATGTCAGGACGACGCCAGCCCCCAGGCCGGCCAACATTTTGGAGCCGTCAAAGTGCATGATCTAATTGGAGTAAGCGCCGTACTCTTTAGGGAGTTCGGCTTCAGTCCATTCGGCCACGAAGTCGGCCAAAACCTGCGACTTAATAGCTCGTCGTGGCTTATAAGTTATGTCGAATGGAAGGAGCTCTATGGCCCATTTAGCAATCCGGCCCGTCGCGTCGCGGTTGTTTATAATGTCGTTAAGAGGTACTTCGGAGGCTACCGTTATCGAACACTCTTGAAAGTAGTGTCGCAGCTTCCGGGATGCCATGAACACCGTGTATGCTATCTTTTGATAGTGTGGGTACCGGGACTTGCATGGAGTTAGGACAGTGGACACATAGTAAAACGGTTTTTGAAGAGGGAACCGGTGTCCGTCCGTTTCTCGTTCGACAACGAGCACCGCGCTGACAACTTGATGTGTTGCGACGATATATAATATCTTTGGTTCGCCCACATTGGGCGCGGCCAGGACCGGATTTGTTGCCAATATGGCTTTTATCTCTTCGAGTCCGGCCGTGGCGGCATCCGTCCACTCGAAGTGTTTGGTGCGGTGGAGGAGGCGGTAAAGGGGTAACGCCTTTTCTCCCAAACGGGAAATAAAGCGGCTTTGAGCCGCTATACATCCCGTCAATTTTTGTATTTGTTTGAGGTCTTTTGGAATATCCAATTGTGACAGAGCTCGGATCTTGGCTGGGTTTGCTTCAATTCCTCTACGGACACAATGAAGCCGGGAGCTTTCGGTGGAACACGAAGACGCATTTTTCCGGATTGAGCTTGATGTCATATTTTCGAAGATTGTCGAATGTGAGCCTCAAGTCGTCTACTAGAGTTTCAACGTGCTTGGTTTTGACGACCACGCCATCTACATATGCTTCCACTATTTTGCCGATCTGGTTTGCCAGACATGTCTGAATCATGCGATGATATGTTGCGCCGGCGTTTTTGAGCCCAAAAGGCATTGTGTTGAAGCAGGACGGGCGGTACAGAGTGATGAATGCTGTTGCAGCTTGGTCTGGCTACGCCATCTTGATTTGGTGGTAGCCGGAGTACGCGCCGAGGAAGCACAATGAGTCGTGCCCTGCTGTAGTGTCAATAATTTGATCAATTTGAGGGAGGGGGGAGGGATCCTTTGGGCAAGCCTTAATAAGGTCTTTAAAATCAACACATAGGCGCCAGCATTTATCCTTCTTTGGTACCATCACAAGGTTTGCTAGCCAGTCCGGATGTTTTATATCTCTGATGAATCCGGCTTCCAAAAGTTTGGCTAGCTCCTCTCCCATGGCCTGTCTCTTGGGTTCGGAAAAGCGCCAAGAGCCTGTTTGGTAGGCTTGAATCCTTTTAGGATATTTAGGCTGTGCTCGGCCAGCCGACGTGGGATTCTGGCATGTCGAAGGGTGCGAGCAAAGATGTCCCAGATTTTCTCGTAGAAATTCTCGTAGTCCGGCGTCTACATCAGGGTTTAATCGTGCCCCAATGGAGGCCGTCTTTGCAGGGTCCATTGGGTGGACTTGGAATTTGACTATTTCATCCGCTGGTTTAAAAGAGGTGGACTTGGATCTTTTATCAAGTATCACATCGTCCCTGTTCACCGTGGAGCACATCGCGGTGAGTTCCTCGGCCGCTAGGGCTTCGGATAGTGCCTCGAGGGCTAGTGCGGCTGTCTTGTTTTCGGCGTGGAGTGCTATGTTCGGATCACTAACGAGAGTGATGATTCCGTTAGGTCCGGGCATTTTAAGCTTCATGTACCCATAATGGGGTATAGCTTGAAAAATTGTGAATGCCTCTCGCCGTAATAAAGCATGATATCCGCTGCTGAACGGGGCCACTTGAAATGTGACCTCCTCGGACCTGTAATTGTCCGACGAGCCAAACACTACGTCCAGTGTGATTTTTCCTGTACAACATGCTTCCCTACTGGGGATTATTCCTCTAAAGGTTGTGCTGCTTCGCTCAATGCGGTTCCAGTCTATTTCCATTTTTCGGAGGGTTTCCTCATAGATGAGGTTTAGTCCACCGCCGCCATCCATGAGTACCTTAGTAAAGCGGCCGCCCACTATCGGATCGGGGACCAATGCGGCTGGTGCTCGGGCTGTTGAATTTAGGTTTACACCGGCATTAAAGGTAATAGCCGTGTCCTCCATGGATTTATTGTTGCTACTTGGTAGACTTGGCAAGGTTGCGGAGTGTTCGTTTTCGCATGTTATTTGATGTGAAAGTCTCAAGACTGTTAACACCGTCTTGGTGTTGCTGGGCTGGGATTCGAAGCTAGAAGCTCTTAGCCACTTTTGGCCACCTGCCGTAGTATCCAACATGCTCGAAGGCTATGAGTTGGAGTGGCGCCCTCTGTGCTATGAATTTTGCAGGGTCCGTTTAGCCAACCCTCCAGTATGGTTCCGTACCCTTTAGGGGGATTTAGTTTTTTGGTATTTAACCCAGGTGCTTGATAATGATGCACCCTTTTATTTCGGACTAGGGATGTATTCGGGGCCGGATTATCCCAAAATTTACTTTCGGATTTCCAGGCGCTCTCCACCGCACAGTACTTTTGTGCTATGGTCACCAAGTCAGCAAAGCGCGTAATTTCACGACGACTTATGGCGTTTAGGATTCCCTTGTCCGTGCAATTATTGCAGAAAATTGTGATTGCGTCCTCTTCTCGGCAGTCCTTTTTCCTGTTCATAACCAGGAGGAATCCGGCCCAGTAATGATGTACTGGTTCAGCGGGCTCTTGCCGAATTCGAGAGAGATCGCTAATGTTTGGGTGGGTGGGTGGAACTAGATCCGGAACCCCGTCCAATTTAGAACTCAGGGGCCGGGAAGTTTCCAAACTCGGAAGTTTGGATTTTTGAGTGTTATCCAATGAGTCCAACCCGCCGCCTGACTTTAAGTTCAGGGCTTGATCGACATCCGTCCCTCTGCGGGAATCCGGCATGGAGGGATCGGGAATCCGGACGTAGCTAGTCCTTAGATAGAAGAAGAATCGCCGCATTGCTCCTCTATCACAGCAACATGATGGGTAGCCTCGGGAGAGTTGATCTCTCTCAAATCGGTTTTAGGCCCGATCCGGTCATAGTCTGTGGCGACTCCCAGGGCGGCGATGCGATCCAAGAGCTCGTTTACGGAGGAGAGCTCGATCGGATCTAACTGTTCGGCAAGTTCCAAATTAACATGGAGATTGGTTTCGATGACTCGAGAGGTCATAGTCGGCGCGGTGGCCGAACTGGCGGTCATAAGAAAACCACCTAGCCGAAGAGTCTGACCATTGTCCAAGGCTTCTTTGGCGATAGTATCGCCTTCAAAGACGAGATGAGGCATCCTGCCTGATGGCGACGGCACAGAGGAACTCTCAACGAAAGCACCAATGTCGGTGTCAAAACCGGCGGATCTCGGGTAGGGGGTCCCGAACTGTGCGTCTAGGCGGATGGTAACAGGAGACAAGGGACACGATGTTTCTACCCAGGTTCGGGCCCTCGCGATGGAGGTAATACCCTACTCCTGCTTGATTAATATTGATGATATGGGTAGTACAAGAGTAGATCTACCACGAGATCAAGGAGGCTAAACCCTAGAAGCTAGCCTATGGTATGATTGTTGTTCGTCCTACGGACTAAAACCCTCCGGTTTATATAGACACCGGATAGGCTAGGGTTACAGTCGGGTTACAATGGTAGGAGATCTACATATCCGTATCGCCAAGCTTGCCTTCCACGCCAAGGAAAGTCCCATCCGGACACGGGACGAAGTCTTCAATCTTGTATCTTCATAGTCCAGGAGTCCAGCCAACGGTGATAGTTCGGCTATCCGGACACCCCCTAATCCGGGACTCCCTCACCGACTCCTGCCTGCATCTACTACTAATTACTCCACTCATCGACTGCTATCCAGCATGCATCTAGAGTATTAAGTTCAAGAAAACAGAGTAACGCCCTAAGCAAGATGACATGATGTAGAGGGATAAATTCATGCAATATGACAAAAACCCCATCTTGTTATCCTCGATGGCAACAATACAATACGTGCCTTGCTGCCCCTATTGTCACTGGGAAAGGACACCGCAAGATTGAACCCAAAGCTAAGCACTTCTCCCATTGCAAGAAAAACCAATCTAGTAGGCCAAACCAAACTGATAATTCGAAGAGACTTGCAAAGATAACCAATCATACATAAAAGAATTTAGAGAAGATTCAAATATTGTTCATAGATAATCTTGATCATAAACCCACAATTCATCGATCTCAACAAACACACCGCAAAAAGAAGATCACATCGAATAGATCTCCACGAGAGAGGGGGAGAACATTGTATTGAGATCCAAAAAGAGAGAAGAATCCATCTAGCTACTAACTATGGACCCGAAGGTCTGAGGTAAACTACTCACACTTCATGGGAGAGGCTATGGTGATGATGTAGAAGCCCTCCGTGATGGGTTCCCCTTCCGGCGGAGCTCCATAACAGGCCCCAAGATGGGATCTCGTGGGTACAGAAGGTTGCGGCGGTGGAATTAGGTTTTTGGCTCCGTATCTAATCGTTTGGGGGTACGTAGGTATATATAGGAGGAAGGAGTACGTCGGTGGAGCAACAGGTGGGCCACGAGGGTGGTGGGCACGCCTGGGGGGTAGGCGCGCCCCTCTCCATCGTGCCTTCCTCTTTCGTTTCTTGACGTAGGGTCCAAGTCTCCTGGATCATGTTCGGTGAGAAAATCACGTTCCCGAAGGTTTCATTCCGTTTGGACTCCGTTTGATATTCCGTTTCTTCGAAACTCTGAAATAGGCAAAAAAACAGCAATTCTGGGCTGGGCCTCCGGTTAATAGGTTAGTCCCAAAAATAATATAAAAGTGGAAAATAAAGCCCAATAATGTCCAAAATAGTAGATAATATAGCATGGAGCAATAAAAAATTATAAATACGTTGGAGACGTATCACTCTCATATGTATTATCGTTGATCTAACAAAGAGCCCATATTTCCTCGTCTTCTCCTCTGAATAAATGTTTGCACATTCTGCTACCTCTTGAGCATGCGTTGGTTTTCCCTTGAAGAGGAAAGGGTGATGCGGCAAAGTAGCGTAAGTATTTCCCTCAGTTTCGGAGAACCAAGGTATCAATCTAGTAGGAGATTACACGCAAGTCGCCTAGTACCTGCACAAACAATCAAGAACCTTGCAACCAACGCGATAAAGGGGTTGTCAACCCCTTCACGGCCACTTGCAAAAGTGGGATATGATAAAAATAATAAGATAAATATTTTTGGTATTTTTGTTGTATAGATTGGAAAATAAAGATTGCAAAATAAATAGTAAACTAGAATTACAGATCGGAAACTTATATGATGTAAAGTAGACCCGGTGGCCACAGGTTTCACTAGTGGCTTCTCCCATGATAGCATATATTACGGTGGGTGAACCAATTACTGCCGAGCAATTGATAGAAAAGCGCATAGTTATGATGATATCTAAGGCAATGATCATGAATATAGGCATCATGTCCGTGTCAAGTAGACCGAAACGATTCTGCATCTACTACTATTACTCCACACATCGACCGCTGTCCAGCATGCATCTAGAGTATTAAGTTCATAAGAACGGAGTAACGCATTAGGCAAGATGACATGATGTAGAGGGATAAACTCAAGCAACATGATATAAACCCCATCTTTTTATCCTTGATGGCAAGAATACAATACGTGTCGGTTCCCTTTCTGTCACTGGGATTGAGCACCGCAAGATTGAACCCAAAGCTAAGCACTTCTCCCGTTGCAAGAAAGATCAATCTAGTAGGCCAAACTAAACCGATAATTCGAAGAGACTTGCAAAGATATCAAATCATGCATATAAGAATTCAGAGAAGATTCAAATATTGTTCATAGATAATCTTGATCATAAACCCACAATTCATCGGATGTCGGCAAACACACCGGAAAAAAGTATTACATCGACTAGATCTCCAAGAACATCGAGGAGAACTTTGGATTGAGAACCAAAGAGAGAGAAGAAGCCATCTAGCTAATAACTATGGACCCAAAGGTCTATGGTAAACTACTCACACATCATCGGAGAGGCTATGGTGTTGATGTAGAAGCCCTCCATGATTGAATCCCCCTCCGGCAGATCGCCGAAAAAGGCCCAAAGATGGGATCTCACGGGTACAGAAGGTTGCGGCGGTGGAAAAGTGGTTTCGTGGCTCTCCTGGATGTTTCTAGGGTATAAGAGTATATATAGGCGAAGGAAGTAGGTCGGTGGAGCTACGAGGGGCCCACGAGGGTGGGGGCGCGCCTACCCCCCTGGGCGCGCCCTCTTGCCTCGTCGCCGCCTCGTTGCGTCACTGACTTCCACTCCAAGTCTCCTGGATTGCGTTTGTTCGAAGAAAGATCCTCACGAAGGTTTCGTTCCGTTTGGATTCCATCTGATATTCTTTTTCTCCGAAACACTAAAATAGGCAAAAAAACAGCAATTTGCATGGGCCTTCGGTTAATAGGTTAGTCCCAAAAATAATATAAAAGAGCATATTAAAGCCCATTAAACATCCAAAACAGATAATATAAAAGCATGGAACAATAAAAAATTATAGATACGTTGGAGACGTATCAAGTATCCCCAAGCTTAATTCCCGCTCCTCCCCGAGTAGGTAAATGATAAAAACAGAATTTTTGTTGTGGAATGCTACCTAACATGATTTTCAATGTAATTCTCTTTACTATGGCATGAATGTTTAGATCCAAAAGATTCAAGACAAAAGTTTAATATTGACATAAAAATAATAATACTTCAAGCATACTAACCAAGCAATTATGTCTTATCAAAATAACATAGCCAAAGAAAGCTCATCCCTACAAAATCATATAGTTTGGCCATGCTTCATTTTCGTCACACAAAATGCTCCCATCATGCACAACCCCGATGAAAAGCCAAGCAATTGTTTCATACTTAGCATTTTCAAACTTTTTCAACTTTCATGTAGTATATGAGCGTGAGCCATGGACATAGCACTATAGGTGGAATATCACACGATGATGGAGGTTGTGTGGAGAAGACAAGAAGGGATAAAGTCTCACATCGACACGGCTAATCAATGGGCTATGGAGATGCCCATCAATTGATGTCAATGCAAGGAGTAGGAATTGCCATGCAACGGATGCACTAGAGCTATAAATATATAAAAGCTCAACAAAAGAAACTAAGTGGGTGTGCATCCAACATGCTTGCTCACGAATACCTAGGGCATTTTGAGGAAGCCTGTCATTGGAATATACAAGCCAAGTTCTATAATGAAAAATTCCCACTAGTATATGAAAGTGAAAAAATAAGAGACTCTCTATCATGAAGATCATGGTGCTACCTTGAAGCACAAGTGTGTAAAAAGGATAGTAACATTGCCCCTTCTCTCTTTTTATCTCATTTTTTTGTTTGGGCCTTCTCATTTTTTTATTTTTATGGCCTATTTTTTTGGGCTTCTTTAGCCTCTTTTATTTTTTTATTTTTCGTCCGGAGTCTCATCCCGACTTGTGGGGGAATCATAGTCTCCATCATACTTTCCTCACATGGGACAATGCTCTAATAATGAATATCATCACATTTTTATTTACTTACAACTCAAGAATTACAATTCGATACTTAGAACAAAATATGACTCTGTGAATGCCTCCGGCGGTGTACCGGGATGTGCAATGAATCAAGAGTGACATGTATCAAAGAATTATGAAGGGTGGCCTGGCCACAAATACGATGTCAACTACATGATCATGCAAAGCAATATGACAATGATGAAGCGTGTCATAATAAACGGAACAGTGGAAAGTTGCATGGCAATATATCTCGGAATGGCTATGGAAATGCCATAATAGGTAGGTATGGTGGCTGTTTTGAGGAAGATATAAGGAGGCTTATGTGTGATAGAGCGTATCATATCATGGGGTTTGGATGCCTCGGCGAAGTTTGCACCAACTCTCGAGGTGAGAAAGGGCAATGCACGGTACCGAAGAGGCTAGCAATGATGGAAGGGTGAGAGTGCGTACAATCCATGGACTCAACATTAGTCATAAAGAACTCACATACTTATTTCAAAAATCTACAAGTCATCAAAAACAAGCACTACAAGCATGCTCCTAGGGGGATAGATTGGTAGGAAAAGACCATCGCTCCTCCCAGACCGCCACTCATAAGGAAGGCAATCAAAGAACACCTCATGCTTCAAATTTGTCACACAACGGTTACCATACGTGCATGCTACGGGACTTGCAAACCACAACACAAGTATTTCTCAATTTCACAATTACTCAACTAGCACGACTCTAATATTGCCATCTTTATATCTCAAAAAAATTATCAAGTATCAAACTTCTCATAGTATTTAATGCACTCTATATGAAAGTTTTTATTATACCCATCTTGGATGCCTATCATATTAGGACCAATTTTATAGCCAAAGCAAATTACCATGTTGTTCTAAAAGACTCTCAAAATAATATAAGTGAAGCATGAGAGACAAATGATTTCTATAAAACAAAACACCACCGTGCACTAAAAAGATATAAGTGAAGCACTAGAGCAAATTATCTAGCTCAAAAGATATAAGTGAAGCACATAGAGTATTCTAATAAATTCGATTCATGTGTGTCTCTCCCAAATGGTGTGTCCAGCAAGGATGAGTGTTCTAAACTAAAAAGCAAAGACTCAAATCATACATGACGCTCCAAGCAAAACACATACCATGTGGTGAATAAAAATATAGCCTCAACACTATAAAAAAAACAGTTCCGTGATGATACGTGTTTGTCACAGTAGGTCACATTTTTTGTCATGCATGTACATCTATGACAAATTTATGACAGAATCAAGATAGGCATACCTGTGCTGTCGTAGAAGTGTTCCATGCCATTACCAAAGTTATCATCACGGAGGTGTCCACTTCCATGATGATAAATCGCGCGTCACAGAAGTGCTTTCGTCAACGGTGACCGACATGTGGCATCCACCGTAACGGAACACCGTTAAGCTATCGGGTCGGGTTTTGGATCCGATAACCCGTTAACAGCCCCGACCAATGGGAAATTACCACGTGTAAAATTCTTATTGGCCGGACGAAACACGTGTCAGCTCGTCAGTGGGTCAGATAGGCGCCTATGATATGTCGACGCGTGCCACGACCCACCACTGGCCCATTTAGCTTACAAAGCCGGCCTGTTTGACTTGGTCAAAAGTTAACGGGCTGGCCCATGAAAAGCCTGTTAACGGTCTCTTCGCAAATAGCCCATTTTACGGCCCATTAACTCACGGCCCGTTAGGCACTAAAGGAAATCGGCCCAACAACATCATGTGGGCCATCGAATATAACACCAGCCCATTTCACTTTTGGCCCATGTATGACCCATGACGTCTTTCGGACCATATGAGGCCTTCGTATCTTTGGGCCCTTTACAGGACCACGGTGTCTCTAGCCCATAATGAACAGTAATTTTCTTTGTACCCGTTAACGGCCCGTGATTTACATGGGCCGTTTCCAGCCCGTGTTAGCTTTCGGCCTATTGACGGCCCATACGTTCTTGGGCTCCTTTTCGGCCCTCGATTACTTCCGGCCCGTTACTGGCATGTTCCCCTAATGGGCCAAATTCGGCCCATGGCAAGAGTCGGCTCACATCGGCATGTTCCCCAAATGGGCCAAATTCGCCCATGGCAAGAGTCGACCACATCTTGGCTCGTTACTCTAATGGGCCAAATTCGCCCATGGAAAGAGTCGGCCCGTTTACGCCAGCCGTCCTATATTACGGCCCATTAACGACCCGTTATGCCTGTGACAGAATTAAGCTTTTGCAGTCCTATGGCCTGTTAACGGCCCATTACCGTGCTGGGCCAATACCAATTACACCCGATTACGACCCATGTAGACCCATTTATCCGACGGCCCGAGACCCACCGATTACAGTCCCATTTATCCGACGGCCCGAGGCCCACCGATTACAGGCCCATTTATCAACGGCCGGTAGGAGACCCATGGATCCTACGGCCCGTATATGACCCATGGGTAGTTGCGGCCACTAGCAAACCAGGGAAAAAGAAGACTAGGAAATAAATAGGGCGAAACTAACGCTAGGCTATTAAAGCGATTACACAGATTACATCCACTCGGCATCAAAGATCGCCAAAGAAGGCAAATATAGGGAACACCCTACACTATACAAAAATGGCTTGTTTTTTTTCTTCAGCGGTGGCTGCACATTAAGAATAAATTTTGTATCGCACCAAAACAAATTACAACTATATAACAAAAGGAAGGTTGGCATAAAACTTAGCAGTCTAGCAGATAAATGCACCACCAAAAGTTCAGAAGCTCGGTTCATTTGACCTGACTGTTACGTTTTCATGTTGTATTGTCCAATGGAGCACCATAACCCTCGCCTTCATTTCCCCTAGGCTCCTGAACAACATAGCAAATGTCTGATAGTCTGGTTTCAAAACCATGCATATCTTGACGACATTGAGCAATGTTTCTCCTTGTTTCACAAAGGGCCTCTGTTAGGGAATGGACTTGTTCCTGGAGCGCAGATACAACATTGCTTTGATCTTGCATATCTTGATCATGAGGCAGTTTGGACGATATTGCCTTAACAACCAACCCAGTATTACGCATGAACGTGCTTTTGGCACTGTTATTCGACAGGTACTGACCCACTGCAGCAAGAGCTGACATTGCGGTTATAGTTGCCTCGCCACCTTCAGAAGGTGGCGGTTCCACCATTTTTTCCATAGCTCGCTGAAAAGTTGAGGTCTTACATTAGTAGTACGAGCAACGTAAGATATTAAGTAGGCAACAAAACCAAACAAAATAGCTTTGGTCTATATCTGAACTTATTACGGTGAACCCATGTAAAATATTAGTTGTATTTTGTTGCAAAGTACATAATAAAACCAGGTTCCAAACATATGACCATGTACCATCGCTAATGTATTGTCTATTTCTTCACATTGTATTGAGGGCTAAGGATAAAGAGACGAAGTTTATAATACGGTAAGCATAGTATGACATCATTCATATCACAAAACAACTGAGAACAGACAAACAGGCAATTGTAACGTTGTGTGGGCAAGTCCAACCGCGGAACTAGATTACGGGTCAAGATCAAAGGAACATCACTCCTCCCTTTTAAACCTTGTAAGGTGCAATGATACGCTAAGACAATTGTGTATAAAATTGAAAAGAGTAATAGACATTGGCTGCAAACCATGCAGTTCAAGGCACAAGTCAGAGTAAGTAGTAGTTAAAAGGCATGAGGATTAAGGACTTACAACAACGGCTTTGACTGGTGTAGTCATGCCCTTCTTCTTGCTGGTGTGACAGTCCTTGAAGATTTCCACAGCATTTGGTTCAGGTACTTTTTGGTCCTTGCGGGCTTTCCTCTGCATTTCTAACAAGTCAATATAGATCTGATAATATGGTACAGTGAAAAGAGTGAAACAACAGCTAATTACAAGAGCCTCGTAGTGTGCAATATTTCTACGAGATCCTGTCGTCTGTTGGAATTTCACTTTCGTACGGTTGGCCTTGTTCTTTGAATAGTTCACCTACAAGAAGATAGATTTGTGTGGCACATGCGTCAATAGGACTTCAACATGTGATCTGATCACATATATATAATGTACCTGATACTTCGGATCAGACTAGTGTTTAACAAGGCCCCTCCAGTCTTCATCCGATATATTTTCCACTGGAGATGTTTGGGAAAGTTCACTGTTAGCCTTGCCTTCAAAGTGAGTTTTCCTCAAGTTATACCGATCTTGTCATGAGCGCGACTTGAAAACATGGGTGCAAGCTTGTCAGTTGCATCATCTTGGCTATCAACTTGAACCTCATCTGTTGAAAATTATGGGAGTCTCATTATCGACAACCTAGAAAGTATGGGACAGAGCAAGACGATATTACTAGTTTCCATACATAACTATACTTATAGATAAATGGTCGAGGAAGGTGTTGAACTGGGTTTCGTCTTTGTCATTCCTGTACTGAATCCATGTTGGGAGGATACGTACATGACACCTAATGGCAACCGTTGCCTCTGATACTAACTTGGCTGACTCTGTAGCATCACGTGGCCTTTTTAAACTTGCCTCAAAATGGATCTCCATTCTTCCTCCTCTAGATTTACTTAACCTATCGAGAATTATCCCTGATGTTTGTTTCCTCTTGCGCCTAGGTGCTAGTCCAACAACGAACATAGGAAGTGTTAGTGTACATCAAACTGTGAGACTACATATAAAGAAGCATGCAACTGTAACCTGACTCCAGCAACTACCTTCTTGCTGTTGAAGCTCACAAGGTTCATCTGATATTGCCAACTCGTCTTGTGTCAAGAGTGCTTGGGAAGTAGTGTCAGGTGGCAAGGGAGCTTGGGAACATGCTGCTAGCTCGGTTGACGACGCAGTATGTCGTGCAGCGGTAATCTTGTGGTAGGTGTTGCAAGAACTAGGGCTGTCTCTGCTTGTTTGGTGGCAGCTATTTGTTTTTGTTTTGCTTTTTTTGCAGCTCGTGTAGCATGGGATGCTGTGTTTGTAGAATTTTCCGCTGGACTTTCACCTTCTATTGCACCATCAGTACCAGCAGAATCTGCAGGATTCATCCGCTTCTCATTCCCTGCCATTCTGTGTTTCTTCCTCTTTCTCTGTGCCATGTTAAGTCAAGCCGACAAGAAAACCGAATAATAATTTAGTTCTTCAGAACAAATTGATGCGTGATCTTGAGGCAATTGAACTTTGATCTTACACAACCACATGATAGGAGGATGTAATATGTTTGAAAAACAGGACGGAAGAGATAACCAGAACTATGATGTGTAAACTAAGAAGAAGACATTTCACCAAATTAGAAGCAATGCAATGGAAGGTAGGCACCATATGAAAGATGTTACAAATATCGCTTTGCCAAGTTAACAGTGTCTCAGCATGAATGGCGTTTAAACAAATGTGAAGCAGTACAAGAAATAAATCATATGCAAGATGCAGACAACATCACACTACCATGTTAGAGGTCTCTCGTCATTAGTGCCGTTGCATATTGACAGCTTATGATGTGTAAACTAAGAAGAAGGCATTTCAACAAATTAGAAGCAATGAAAGCTAGACACCATATGAAAGATGCAACGAATATCACTCTACCAAGTTAAAACTGTCTCATCATAAGTGCCATTTCAACAAATTAGTAGTACAAGCTAGAAAAGAATGTGAGATGTAACCTATATCGCACTCCAAAGTCAAACGTGTCTTATGATAAGTGATTGTTGCAGGTTACACAACAGTAGTAATTTTATGTAAGAACATGGTGTGATAGACAGATATTGTATGTTCAAGAAACAGGAACACGTGTCTTATTCAAGTATAATGTGTAAAGTAAGCAGATGGAATTCAAAAAATTAGAAGCAATACAAGCTAGACATCACACATAACATGCAACCACATATAACAGTGCAAAGTTAGAGGGAGCACCAGTGATGCTGCACTAGGGGAGACGTGCTCATCATAAACACAGCTTTGTTGAGTGTCTATGCATGTGTTGTCTTGGAAATCATCTTGGGAGGGTGGAGGAGTAGAAACTGTAGAGGCCCTCCGTTTGGAAGGAGCACCTTTATCCGCTGCCTTGCTAACTTCCTTCCGCTTTATTGATTTTGAATTGTCAAGTAAAACCGACAAGAAAAAGCAATAAAATTCTCTCTTAAACTCATTCATGCATGATCTTGACAATCACTACTTTGATGTAAGGCAAACACATGATACCAGGATGGAATATGTACGAAAAACAGGACAGCATGGCATGTTCACAACTGTTTGTGTAAACTAAGCAGAAACCATTCCAGCAAATAAGAAGCAATGCAAGCTAGACACCACATGAAAGATGCAACCAATATGACTCTGCCAAGTTAAAAGCGTCCCATCATAAATGGAATTTCAACAAATTAGAAGCAGTGCATGCTATAAATCATATGAAAGATGCAACTAATATCGCACTGCATATACTAAAGGTGTCTCGTCATATTGATTGATGCGGGATACAAAAAACAATAGTTTTATGTAAGGACATGCTTAATAGACATATGTACTATGTACTAAATACAGGAAGGCATGTCACATTAATAGGTATAATGTCACATTTACAGGAGTATAAGCTAAGCAGACTAGCACATGCAGTTTAACCAGATTGGAAGAATTACAATCTAGACACCATATGCAACATGCAACCACATATCACGCTGCCAAGTTAGAGCAAGCACTGCGATGCTAGTGTAGAAATGCTGTAATCAACTACAGAGCTACGTTCACTATCTTCATCTAGCATTTATGTTTCTTGAGAATCATGTCGGGAGGCTGACGCTGCATTCTTTAAATGAGGAGTAGCCCCCTTGCCTGCCTTCCTCGTCATAAGTGATTGATGAGGGATACACAAGAACATTAGTTTGATGTAAGAACATGGTTAATACACAGATGTACTAGTATGTACCAAAAACACAAAGGCATGTCATATTCAAAGGTATAATGTGTAAGCTAAGCAGATGCAATTTAGCCAAATTGGAAGCAATACAAGCTAGACATCCGGCTGGAGTGGTGAACATGATCATCTAGGACCTGAGAGCCTGGTAGGAGGCGGGCTGCGTCGCCACCATCGCGGCTTTTTAGTTGGCTTCCACGTGATGCATGTCTTTGCTGGGCTTGTCGCTGGCTCGGCCAGTGCCCTGACTAGCTATTTGTCTTCTTGTGCTCACAGGATGGTGGTTCATGTAAAAAATATCTTTCCTTATCTTAATAAAGACCGACTTGACCTTTCGAATACAAGCTAGACACCATATGGAACATGCAACCACATATGACACATAAAGTTAAAGCAAGCACACAGGATGGTGGTTCATTGCGGCGAGGTCATCAACTCGAGCTACGTTCTTGTCTCCATCTGCGACACTTGCACCCTTTATAGCGTTATAACGTGTCTTGCCTACCAGACATCTGAAGCTGGGCGACTTCTCTCTTTTCTTTTGGCTTCTCTCATGGCAGCAAAGTCTGAAATACCCTTGCATAAAAACACAATAGTGAGAGTAAGGGTGAAGTGTGTGCAGAACTAGTGCCTTTGTAAAAGTAGCAGATAGCGGTGGCTGAAAAATAAATGACAGGAGACATATGATAGCTCTACAACATTGCATGGCAAACAAAATTAGATTCTACTCCGTATGATTTTGTAATATATGAGCACAGAAATGCAGGTACTCCTCCAGCACACCACCACATGTGGTCATATCTAAGATAACGATCATTGAAAATAAATAGGTCGACCAATTTTTTAATGAACCGTCCGATCTATAAGGAACGAGCAGATGGCCTTCGTCTACCTCCCGCCAGTCACTGTTGACGATCTTTCTCAAACCGCCAGCGACCACCGGCCCAGACCCGTGCCTTCGCCGCCCCGCCCTCCCATCGACCTCACACCACCGCCATGCTTGGCAGCGCCCCCAAGCCATCCCTTTAATCCCGGCCGACGTCCAGATCGGGTGCCAGTAGCTCTAGGCCGTAGATGCCCCTAAGATAAACACCAAGGCGCTGCTTCCCGGTGTAATAGTCGTACTAGCGCTTTATTACGCCGGGAATGCTTCGTTAATTGGGAATCAACGGCGAAATTGAAATTCGAGGGGGCGACGGACCTCTAGCTAAGGTGAAATAGTATATGAGGAGAAACCTTGTGCATCACGAGTTACTAGGAACATCTAGTATCAAGAAGAAGCGGTCAACTAGTGTCTTACGTGGGATGAATACCGTGCAAGCAGAGACGTAAGATTTGCGAATAAGGAAGAGGAGTACCTTCTTGGTTGCGGTGTGGTCACCTCCACATGTTGCGGCGATCTTCTTCTTTTACCGAGAAACCGATGTTACGGATGGTGCAGGCTTGGGCGAACCCATGGCCAAATTGTTGACTGTGTTGTCGTGGCCGTATGTCGGCGGAGGAAGCAGATCCGGCGGCGAAGGACTGCGTAGCGAGAACAGCTCCGGTGCGGTGGAGGGTGCGAGTTGGAGTGGCAGCGGTGAGGTGCGGACAGGCGTGGTTGAACTGGCTCGAGTGCAGACGGCTCGGCCTCGGCTTCAACTACTAGTCGTGGAGGGCGTTGCGGTTGAGGTTGCGGTGGGCGCGACGTCGAGGTATCGGCTCGGCGTGATGGAGGAGGCGGCGGTTGATGGGTGGGATGGGGTGGTGGACGAAGGGCGCGGGGCTTCAGCGGCTGGTGGAGAGGTAGTTTTGGCGCCCACGAGTACGAATGGGGAATTGGACGGGTGGGGGAACCATGTTTGATGCAGGGACGCTTGTTTTTGGCTTTTTGAGCAGAAGATGGGGCGCTTGTTTGAAATTTGGGGAAAGTACAAACTTTGCCCCCTCTTAAATTCGGACCCTCTGCGGGTCGGGGTAGGATGGTAATCCTGGTGTCCCAAATAGTGGGCGGAGCGATTTTGGCAGCATGCATGTGTGCTAAGCGGCCATTGTGTATGAATGTTTTCGGAGGCGGTTGCGTGGCGTCTAGATGAAGCTACAAACCTACCCCGGTTTAGACCTTTGGACGTCGGGCCGGTAGGTTTCACAGGTCGGAGTTATTAGAAAAGTAATTTCCTTGTACTACCAAACATTGGTCTCCCGCGGTTTCGGGCGAGTAGAGGCTCTTTTGGCGCTTCGTTCGAAATTTTGAAACACAAGCATTCACGTTTAGAGTACTCTTGAACTATGAGGATTGACCTAAATAGACAACGTTATATTTGACCTTGTATGTTTGAAAACCTCATTAAATTATCCGCTTCCTTTTGAAATTTTGACACTTGAAAATCCTATAACTACGATTATTTTGGAATGGAGGAGCTAAATTTGAATCTATTTTGTACACGACTACATATGCTATTATGTACAAAATCAGAGCAAAGATTGGTACCCCATAGTTTAGGTATGGTTTACAAATGCCATGATATCAAATTCAAATAATTGAATGGACTTCATGTTGAATTTGATTTTTTAAACCACCTTAGGTTGAATTCAAATGTATGCTAGTTCATAGGTAGCTATTTATAAATGTCCATTGTGTAACTTTCAGATGTATAATGTGCTTTACACACACAACATGAACTATACTCACGTTTATATTCGATTGCTAATGTGATGCATTGTATGGAGTTCAAAATACTAACTATGTGGATCAATTGTGTCGAATAATAACATAGACATGCTCAAATTCGATAGAATCTAGATGTCTGATGGATCAATGACCGCTCCTTACACGAATTGCAAATATCATGATCCCATCCTAATATTTGGATACAATTTATATCTTTAATCAATGTGTAGAGCAGTCTTTTACGTCTAGTTTCACTCTCCATCGGTGGTCTCTCACACATGCTCACACACTCTCTCCCGAGGTATCTTTCTCTCACACATGTTCTAGATATAACCCTCCCTCCCTCTCGTAACCATTTCCAACTGTTTTCACTAACCTTTATCACAAGCACTCTTCCTCTACGCAAACATACACACGCACAATCCTCATCGACCCTTTCTATATACATGGACCTGCCTCGTGTCTCATGTACGCACATTATCTTTACGCCTGTCTCTCACGCATTATCTCACACCTCTCTTCCTAATCGACGAGTATGATTCTAGCGAGCATTTTGTAGGATGCCCCTTAAAGTTAGGTTGGATGAATAGTAATATCGAGATAAAGGGTTACCTTAGTCCAAGAACCTAGGGTTACAAATCCTAGCCGGCTTTGTCGGTGGACACAGAGTCCTTCACAATTCTGCTATCTTTGTCTTGTCGACTAGTCATCCATGGGTCTTCCTAAATGTGTCATGGGCCGACCAATGTGGTGCAGGACGAAACCGAACGAAGGGCCTCACCTCGACCCACCGGACCTCACGCGGTGACACACCCTCTGCCCCCACGTCTCATTATCTTCTCACACCCACACATACCAACACAAACACCACACACAGAAAATTTCTCCTGGTGCCTCTATTCCCTCCCCCCTTGCATATACACACTCAAGGGAATGGAATCTCTTGTCGTGACGTCATATTCGCTCTCTCTCTAGACCACTCTCATTTCTCGTGCTATCTCTCCCCCGTCGGCCCCTCTATCCATGCCTCTCTCGAATCGTAATACACACACATACCTCTCTAGGCCCCGCCAAATGCATCAACTACACATTCACACATGTTACATCACGTACCCCATTGATCTAAAAGCCCTCTCTTCACGTTTATTTACATACAACATTCCTTTTGAATAAAGTGTGGCCAAAAATTATTTTAGAGTTTCTACATATATACAACATTACAAAGTTATATGGAGAATCTGAACGCTAATTTGCATTGCATGGTGCCCACAATGATATTTATTCCATACTTTGTGAATTTGTATATTTTATACTATATACAAAGTTAGTCATAATAAAGAGAATCGAAGAGCATCTCTCTCTCCATCGCATACCCCCCCCTGTATGCCCCTTTCACGTATGCACACAAAACTATCTCCAGGTCCTCTAAAAGTAAGCCCCCAGAAAATTCACGCTTGTTTCATCTTTCTCTCGCGATATATGCAATGACGATCATTGTATTTGAAGAGAAAGCACGATACATACATTGGACTTCATAATCCACTCATTACGGTCACCGTTTATGTTTAGTGGTTATTATCTGATCCACGAGCTCACCATACAACTTTGTATTTGCTCATGACATGACTAGTTGACGATTAAGCGCTCCACGTGGCACCTCTAGTGTTGCATCACATTATCTCACTAACATCGTGCCCACACAATCGACTTGTATCTACTCTACATCTACACTATTATAAAATACATAAAATACACTCTTATAAAAAACAGAGTTGGTGATGATGGTGTGCCTGCCATCCTGCAATATAGGCCGTCAATTTATATCGGCGGATAGGAAAGAAACTATGGCAATTTTGCAAAAGGTACCCACACACCTCTCCACATTTGCAAATAAGGCCTTCCCTCGTTCATCCTTTTCTCTCACAAGATAAACAAGTCATACAAATGCATCTTGATGTTACGTGCAACGCATGCGGGCATCTTCTTGTAAGAATGAAAAAAAGCGACAAAAATATATTTTGACGGTGGTTGAAGTCATGACCATGGGCACAGCGGACAAGGTGGCCTTGTATTGGTATCTTTGAGCCGTCTGTTTTAACACACAGGAGCTGGTGTGGTGATTATACACACACGCATGCACATGAACTCCATCCACGCAACACTCACACAAACACATGCACCCACGCACGCACGCAACACTCACACGTACACACGCAGCCAT
The DNA here is from genome assembly GCA_021605205.1 of Aegilops longissima. Classification (NCBI taxonomy): domain Eukaryota; kingdom Viridiplantae; phylum Streptophyta; class Magnoliopsida; order Poales; family Poaceae; genus Aegilops; species Aegilops longissima. The sequence continues at coordinate 491,290,269 of CM038676.1, read as the reverse complement.
GCACGCACGCAACACTCACACGCACACACACACACGCATGCATGCACACACCATTACACCACCGACCAACACACACTCTCACGCTCAAGTGCTCAACCTACGTGCATGCGCACATCGGACCAGACAGACACATACACAACCAGGTGATTCCAGCGCGCGGGTTGGAGCCTTATCGCGCTGCGTAAATTTGTGTTTATCGACCTTTTCCTATCTGAATCGACAAGTGGGACCCACAAGGAACGTGGTCAATTTAACTAGTCAACATGGCGCCACGCAGACTATTTGGCGGTCAGCGAGTGCAATCCGATGCTAAACTGTGAGCAAGTGACGGATAATCACCGCAAAGCGTATATAGTGACCGTAATCAGCTTATTCGAAGTTCGGTGAGCGTATTCGCTTTTCTCTCTGTAGGCCCTCCAAAACTACATCTCTACGTTCTCGCATGTTACATCTAACAACTATGCAATACAGCACTACTACTACACTCTAACACAATAAATCATATGTGTTTTAGTTTTACTAGATATCATATTGTTACTTATAATTATTCAGTTTGCATACATTAAAATTGCCTTTGAAATGTATGGCGATTATCATCTACATCATGGGAAAAATCCGCCCTTTCCTGTTTAATCGGGTTTGTATCGATGGATCGTGCGAAACAACAAAACTATAGTACTATACAGTACAAGTGATAGTTCACTGGGCCGTCCTGTCGTCTACTCCTCCGTCATAAGAGTGGAGTGCTCGCTTTCATAAATCTTCTAGTCCCATTCACCGACATGTGGGACATCAAGCTACCGGGTCCACGTGCCATACCGAATACTGTCTGCGAGCAGCGGGGTGAAGCACCCGGTCATGGCGCCGGCGTAGTAATGAGCAATGAGGCGTCAAATCACAAAGCTGCACCTTCCCGCATTAAGTTGGAGGGCGAAGTAATAATGCTAAAAAAAAGTTGGAGGGACGAAGCAACCATCATTTCACTCGTTGCTGAATCCGCTTCTTTCTTCCCCACTTCCTCATGGACTGGGCTTTCCACTTCACCCCTTTGTCAGGGGCTCATGTTCTACTCTACCTGGATTTCCATGATCTGCGCGAACTTCATCCTCAACATCTCGGCGTTTATAAATGGGTGTGCGAACCTTCCTCGCATCAGCCGCCCGGCTTGTGGCTCAAGACCTTCAATGTCAAGCGAAGGTAGTGAAGAGCACTCAATCGAGTCTTGGGCGCCATGTTGGGCAAGATGCCGCGTCCTTTGTTGAAGGGCCTTCGTGGAATCCGTCAAGGGGTGGCAATCGGGGTGGTTCTATATCACCGCAGCGTGACCCTACATGGCGGCGGCCCCGAGTTTAGATCTGGTATCCCCATAGCTCACCTCCAGGAAAGAAGGGCTTGTGGAGTAGTTGGAGCTCACGGGACTCCAAGCCTGTATCAAAGCTGGTGAAGAAGCTCGGGCTGGTTAGCGTGGTCAAGTCATACTCGTCGCGGATTCTCCCATGCCAAGCGGGCATTCAATCTGTGGGAGTTCGATCGAGAACAGCACCGCAGGCGCTGGCGGGCTCTTGACCACGGCGTCGAGGTGCACGGAGGTGCTGTTCAAGAGCGAAAACCCGCATCCTGGCGAATCATGATTTCGCTCATGCACGCATAGCGAGGTAAGTGATTCTACCCCTTCAGGGACACTTGCTTTTCATAGTTTGACTCTATCGGGTTTTAATTTCCCTTTTCCTTTGGCGGAGGATTGGATGAGGAAGGCGGAGCAGATTATCTGCCGGCTCCTATGCGAAAAATCGATGAGCAGCCGTCTAGCGAGGCTGCTGGTTCGGCACGCGTGGTCGGAGAAGAAAACCAGAAGGAGGCCACGGGTGCTCGAAAGAGTTCCCGTTTTCAGGTGTCCGGCGACTCGGGCGGACTCCTCCCAACGAGGAGGAGAAAGATGACTCTCTCGGGAGGAGGAGAGAGGAAGAGCTTCCCCAGCAGGGGAGGCGAAGGGTCAGAGGAAGGACTATTCCCGGACAGCTCAACATCAGCGTTGGCGAAGAATAGCCTTCAAGGGCCAGGCCTCGGCGAGATCGTAAGTATCCGGTTCACGAATGATTTATAATTTCTTTCTGCGTCACATAGTGTCATTACGATGCATCTTTTGTAGTCCGGCGGTGATGATCTCCCGCTTCATCGGCGGGTCGTTAGCTCCGTCGGATGTAGACTCCATCGACCGCCTCCACCTCGCGCGACACCGAGGGCCAGTGGGATCCCAGAAAGGACCCGTCGAAGGCTCGGGCGCCACAAAGCGTCCTCCGGACTTCTTGCCGGACTCCATATCGAGAACCCGTAGTGGTTAGGGTCGACGGCGGCTACCGAATGAAGGCAAGGCAAGTACCGTGGGGTGGCTTCCGTCCAGCGGGCCGGGAGCAATTGTTGGGCGCTGCGAGGCTTCCATCGAGGAAGAACACTATTATGAGCGGTGATTGAATGGTGCGACTTGCTAAGCGGGCTGACGAAACTGCGATAGCCTTCTATCGGGCTTTGAGGTAGAAGTTAAAAATATGCAATGTAATACCGCATAAGCAGTAGCCCACGATGCTCGGTTGATTGTTGAAAGAAAAGCGGTGAGGATCTGAAAAAAGATATCGCAGGGGTTGCTAAAAATTAAGTCAATATGTGTTTGCGGGCTCTTTTCTGACCTCTGCCGCTGATTGCAGTCGGTGCTTTAGGCGAGGAGCTCGGCGGTCAGAGCAAGAGCTCGGCAGCGCCAGGAAGCAGCTCTAGGACAAAGAAGTGAGTAACACCACTTTGAATTTGTACCTTCAGAAAGGATTTGGTTGCAACAAAAATAACAAGGATAACATGGGTGCTGCGGGGGCCACGAGCGAGGTGGCGACCCTAAAGGAGGCGTGTCCGTGACGCATAATCTGACCGCAGGCAGGCCGAAAAGCAAGAGGCGTGGGTGGCGGTGGTTCGGCAAAGCTCTAGGCTCTCATGGAAAACATGAGAGTTTGGGCGTGACTCAAAACTTCGAGAGTCGAGCTTGCCTCGGCTCTCGAGTGCAAAACTGCCAAGGCCGATGCCCATAAGTCCCTTGGAGATTGAGTTGATGAGGAAGATAGCGGGTAAGGCATTTTCATGCAGAGCAAGCATGTGAATGTAAATTCGTGTTACTTACCCGGTCGGGCTCTCGAGGCGTTTGCGAGACTGGCTCGGCGTGTGCGATGCCGCCGCATTCCGGCGAGGAGCTCAGCGGAGAAAGGTCTTACGGTCTCGATATCTTTGAGGCGGCCATCCAGTGCCCCTAGCGACCAGCTGAAGCAGCTGGTCGAGCTTCCTAAGGTGGCGAGCAGGCCATGAAGAACCTCATAGTCGGGCGTGGCACAGAGAGGCCATGCAGGAGCTACGCCGGCCTCGTCGACGGCTGGTGGATCGTGCCCTGGTGGAGGTTATCAAGCGCCCTTTGTATTGAAGGTGCTTTCGTCGGGCCTTGCCAGCGCAAAAAGGTGCATTGGGCAAGCTGGATGCGGAGAGCTAATCAGCAGCGCACCACCGGCGAATATCGTGCCGAGATGTACTATAAGCTGTCTGAAGCGCGCAAGATGCGGATGAGTGCCCAGGGATGTAATTATGGAGTAAATTCGCAATGTGTTATCTGTGCGTTGAAAACTTTGTTCATATCGCTAAGCAACGCTTAATTTAAAATATTACCTTACGTGCGCTGTTTATTAAATCGAGATGGCAAGTAAATGCTTAACCCCCATGCCACGATTGCTGGGGTGTTGGGGATACTTGAGCACTCTAGTTCCCATATTTGGGTCCATCTAGGGCGCTCAACACAGCGAACAAGGCAACGGACTTATAGTGCTTGAACACTCTCCTTAGCCATAGAATTCTATAATTTTATATTTAGTGAAGCCCCTAGTATGGAGGACCAAATTAGAGCGCTATCCGCCTTCGTCGGACATTATCGAACTTCGCTCAGCGGCGTAGGTCTTTAAGGACCGAAAGGACCTCTCGAACAGCCAGTCTCGCCTTATCATGACAGATCGGTTTAGCTTTCTCTCAGGCGTTAACCGGCTCAACAGGCATGTCGCGATGGTTCTCCAGTGCTACCTTAGCCGATAGAGCGGAGCAAGGTGCCAAACATGGGGCCGGCAAACCAACTATTGACCCAAGACATGATTGGAGCGATTCATATAATGCTATAAGTTAGGTGCCGCACTTAAAGTGTTAGGACTTTATCACACCATAATCACGGAGAACATAAGCCCCTGTGTGTTTGCCGTACCAAAATGTCTGGTGCAACATGTAAATAAATGAACATATATATATGTAAGGTAATGCAATTATGGCCAAAGTGCTGCATTTTATTAGAGAACACATGCTATGAGTGCGAATGATACAAATAGTGTGGAAAGCAAAGGATTGGGCGAATTAAAGGCGTCTCCCTCTAGGGGTAGGCAGCGGAATGTTGTATTTAACAAATTTATTGCTCGTGATGGAGACCACCTGAGTGTTAAATGGCGACCTGTCCTTCCTGGCTGTTGCATCATGAGTTCGGCGGGTTACGGCGGACGGATCTGTAAAAAGAGAGAAATAAAAAAGAAAAAAAGACACACTTGGGCCCTGGTGTGGTCGAACCGCCTCTGGGTCTGTTGTGGTTGTGCCTTTCCCCTATGCCCATAGTATCTCAGGCGTAATTATGTCTGTGAGAGTTTGTCTTACAATTTTGCGAGGGCTGGGGTTGAGGCGCGTACACTCTGGCGATGCTCGGGCGTGCGGAGTGGTCTTGGTTGATGTTGCTCGAGGCGCGTTTGGCGTGTCCGATCGTTTAACGACGGACTCGAAATGTAAAGGCTGCTCTGCCGCCGCGCGAGCCGCTGTATGTTCCTCCGTTCGGAGGGCGTTCCGTGTTCCATTGGCCGTGATGACTCCACGAGGGCTGGCATCTTGAGCTTAAGGTATGCATAATGCGGCCGCGTTGAATTTACAAAGCGCGCGGTTCGTCCGCGTGATCCTCTGGACCTGAGACCATGCTGGGTCATCTTGCTTTTCAATGACATGCGGGGATCGCATTTGAGCAAAGGGCATCTCCAACGTTGCCACGACCGCGGTGACTACCACAGCACACCAAAGCCCTCGTCCCTCGCGTCGTCGTCGCGGTGCGTTCCCAGCCGGCGCCAGCTGCCCACATTCATGCCGTCCGTTCATATGTAAATGCGTTAAGAGGCTCGGTGCGAGGAACCAACTCCGGCGACTTAATGGCGCACCGACGCTTGGCCTCACGGAATGCGCTACTTAAAGCGGCAGCGCCCAGCTAACCTCCACACCATAGCGCGCCGTCCTCCTACACGGCACCACATCCGCCATGACCGCAAGTGTGAATGCTCTGGGGAGAGCTTGTCTTGAGGATGAAGCTCGGCGTCGCCCTCGCTCAAGTCGCCTCTCGCGGCGCAATAGCGGCGTGGCCGGGCGCGAGACGCGACCGCTGGCGGTAGCCTGGCGGCGGCGACGAAGGGAGCACCATCGACCACGCGTTCTACTTGCCGTCGTCAACGTCCGGCACCGCCGAGTCGAGACTCCTCCGAGGATGAGTAGGGCATGGGAGGCGGCGAGGGCATGGTGTGCCAACTGGCGGTCCGTATCCGTGTTCTACTCTTCCTCTGCGGAGACCGCACCTTCACTTCACGGGTCTTGAACCCCCCCCCGTACATAGAGATCGTAGATGGAGGGCGTCGGTCGCTGCCGTAGAATAGGTTTAGGGTCGGGTTTCTTTTATTTTTCTGTCCTATAAAAGTTGAAATGTAATGAAAATCTGCCGTGTTTGCATTAATCTCGGCGGTGTATATGAACTTTCACAATAATATACATATTGTAGGAGTACTAGCAAGATGCCCGTGCGTTGCGGAAGATCAAGATCTTGTGGGAGAAAAGGATGAGCGAGGAAAGCCTTATCGCAAATGTGGAGAGGAGTGCGGGTAAATTGTCATAGTTTCCTTCCTATCCGTTAGATATAGATCGGACAACCTATATTGCAGGATGGTAGGCACACCATCATCACCAACTCTGCTTTTATTGAGCGAGACAAATCTAAAAAACCCAACTAAGCCAACCTCCCAAAGCATATCGCGGGGAAAAAGACCGACAGCGCCGTTTTAGTCGGGATTACGGATTACTAGTAGTAGTATCGATGGATCGCGAAGCAACATTTTTTGAGGCGAAGCACCTAGTTTAAAAGGAAAAAAGGCGGTACACTCACAGCACTCTGTCGTGATGCATTGCACCCACACACGTTCGGTCCTGCACACGCTCACGCATAAGCGGAAGCGCTTGACTTGCCTCTTCACGACACATGGGACTGCACTTGGAGAAACCGACCATCGCCAAACTCCCCGCCCACAGCGAAAATCCTCCCCCACACACACAAATTCCCCCAAATTGATTCAACCGCCCTTGACCAAATATTCCCCAAACCCCTCCCCGTCCCCCTCCACTCCATTCGCTCCGCTAAAGCCGCCCTCCCGCTCGCGCCGATCGTCGGCGCCGTGGTTCGTCGAGGGGATGCACGGCGATCCTCTCGCTCCCACAGTATGCTCTCATAGACTGTCGTCCTCTAGCGCGCCGCCACTCTGGCTACGTTCTTGTGGGCGCGACGGTGGTCAGCGCGCCGCCACCATTGGCGAGTTCATGTGGAGGCATGCGGTCAGCTTCTCCCACGATGCGCGCATTCTAGGCGAGGCCCGTTCATGTCGGTGTGGCGCTGAATGTTAGCTGATAGGCGCTGTTAATCTCACTTTGTTTGCCGAAGTAGTTTACTGTCAATATGCTCTGCTTAAGAAGCTTCCTTGCCCAGTTCTGCACTCAATCTGCTTAGCTAAGATGGCATGCCAAGGCCGATTAGTTGCTAAAATACCTACCATATATTTATTGTGATGTAGATTGCCATGATCTAGTAGCCAATCTGTTAGGTGAAATAGCTCTACACCGTTTTATACTCGATCTTTGTTGCTGCGATGGCCTTCGATAGTTTGATGGATGTGTGCTCGGCCTCATTGGCTGCTGAAACAGCCTGCCATAATTTAGCACTCAAATCTGTTTGCTAAATTAGCTTTACATATATTTCGTTACTTAGATCTGCTCGTCCAAATATCTTGCCATAGCTTTAGACATCGACCTAGGTATTTTTTCTGAACTTCATAAAAAAGCATATATGTTTTTCCTGTAATATCTAGTAGAAGAACTAATTTGTATGTCTAGCAGATGGACATGACTTGGATAACTTATGCTCGAAGATTCTCCGCTGCATATGTCGAGGGGGTTGAAAACTTCATGAACTTTATCAGAGCTGAGTATGGTGGTCCGAAATCAGATGTGCTCTGCCCGTGTAGCAGTTGCATGAATTCAGTTACAAGACACTAGTAAACTATGCAAAATCATCTACACTTGTATGGGATGTCGGTCACATATACTAGGTGGGTTCATCATGGTGAAGCTGTGAACGTCAATGTTATTGACTACGTGGAAGCAGCGGATCACCATCTTGATCTGCTGATGCTCGAGTGGAAGAGGAGGAGGAGGTGGTGGTGGCGGAGCCAATGAGTTTGACCAACATTGAAACAATGCTACGAAATGCTCGTGCATTCCGTGAACTTTCACTGCGAGAAGAAAAGCGGTGGGCCCGCATGTTGGAACAATGCAACGTTCTTGTCACCCGGAAATAAGCTGTCGGTATTCTCAGCTATGGTCACCTTTCTTGGTGAAGACATCGGCGGATGACCAACAAATCATTCGATCACGATGTTGGCTGCTTTCCGCAAATCTTTCCCAGATCGTCGAGCTGCCACACACCTCTGATAAAATGAAGAATTTCCTTCGTGCGGTTGGAATTGGATATGATATGATCCATGTTTGTAAGAATAATTGTGTTCATTCGGAAGGATTATGCCAACAAGTGAATGCCGAAATGCAAATCATCAAGATGGAAAGATGGCGATCTTGTGAAGAGGTTCCTCATAATGTTACGAGACATTTTCCAATTACACCAAGATTGCGAGAGGTTGTTTCATGATGTTGAAACAAGAGAGGATGTCTTGTGGCATTCTAGGAACCAGGAGTATAGAGATCGAGAATGTAATGAGCCATCCATCTCATGGTAGTGAGTGGAAAAGCTTCAATGATAAACACAAAGAGTTTCTTCTGACCGAGAAACATTAGACTTGGCTTAGCTTCAGATGGATTTAACCCATTTGGCCACGAGTGCCACATATAGCATGTGGCGATGCTTGTTATCCTTACAACATGCCTCCAAATATACGCACCAAAGAATCAAACTACATGATGGCCTTGCTCATCCCAGGTCCAAAAAGTCTGAAAAGGATTTTGATTTGTTCATGGAGCCTCTTGTGGAGGAACTTCAACAGCTATGGAAGGTGTTCTCACTGAGACCTATATAGCAGCCCACCAGCTGATTTCTTTACGTGTGATGTTGTAATTTGGTGCATCCATGATTATCGGCTTTGGGCACTATGTCGAGGCAAGCGACACATGGTTACAATGCATGTGTTATTGTGACAGAATCATTGTCATCATAATACTTAGCAAGATCTGTTACATTGGACACCGCTCGTTTCCTTGCCAAGGACAAGCCGCATCCTAGAAAATACCGAAGACATGTGTTCAATGCAAAGCATGAAAACCGTGATCGCCAAAGAGGCTCACCGCCGATGAGTTGCAAGTGGAATTAGAAGGTCGGGCATATTACACGGAAACCATCCACGGTAATGGTAGCGGGAAAAGGAAGCATGGCGATAGAAGAAGAGATTATTGTTTACCGCAGTCCACTTTGTGGGACTTGGAGTATTGGAAAGATTTGGATCTGCGGCATAATCTTGATGTGATGCACATCGAGAAAAATATATGTGACAACATTATCGGCACACTTCTTAACATTGAAGGCAAGGCGAAAGATACCTTAAAATCTAGGATTGATTTGACACACAGGTATCGAAATGATTTGCAGTGCAAGATGAAGGTAAACCACGGGATATGGCACCAAGCTGTATGCGTCTTGGACAAGGTAAAAGAAAAAAATTCTGCGAGGTCTGTCATGTGAGATTCCCACATGGATTTGCTTCCAACCACGAAAGGAGAGTAAGTGCAGATGGAAACAAGGTACAAGGGTTGAAAACTCATGACTACCACGTCCTACTTCAAAGGGTTTTACTGTTATCCTTAGAGGATTGGGCATACGACTTATCTGAGCGATTGCGAGTTGGGACAATTCTTGAGGAACTCTGCGGTAGAAATATCGGGATAGATGCTTTGGGCGTCTTAGAGACAAGATACCAACTATCTATGCGACCTTGAGAAGATATATCCTCCAGCCTTCTTTGATGTGATGGTGCATTTGGCTGTTCATCTACGATGAGGCACTACTTAGAGGTCGAATGCAGTATGGCTGGATGTACCCTATTGAAAGCGGCTAGGCACTTTCAAGGGCTATGTTAGGAACAGAGCTAGACCAGGGTTCCATTGCGAGGCCTACATTGCTCTGAAGCGTTGACATTCTGCTCAAAATACATTGAAACAGTGATCAATTTAGCAAAGAGGTGGGTGAAGACAATCCGGGCTCAATGTTTTCGATTATTACATTAGAGTTACATGGAAGAGTCGACAAGAGGACAAACCTAAAGATTTGGACAAAATGGTTTGGTATGTGTTGAATAAGCTGTCACGAGATACTACCTTATATCAAGTAAGTGCGATCTTGCAGCTTATACATCGTAATCTACTAAACTTGCAGCACATTCTTATATATTTAGATGTTTGGCGTGATCACTATGTTGTGCAGCATCTACAAAGAGGAGTTCTTGCCATAAAATCCAAGAAACATTGACAAACTGGTTATGGCAGGATTTGCGAAATGGTTCAAGAACCATGTAAGCTTTTGAAGTGCACTATCAGTTTTTTAATATATTGAGTACATAAGATGATCAGCTTGTCTATTTTCTAACCATAGGTTAAGAAGATGCGGGAGGATGGGCAGGCAGTTGATGATGCCCTTTACTCACTAGCAATGGGTCCTAATACTCGGGTAAGACATTATGAATCTTGCGTTGTTGGAGATGTGCGCTACAACACCCTTACGCGAAGAGACGAAGCGGGAAGACACAAAACAGTGCCATCATGAGCATGGATCGTATGACAAAGAGACAAGCTGAAATGTATGCTAACATAACAGACATTGTTCGGTTGTAGTATATCTCGATTTGAGGATCATCGGTGTGTGGTTACATTGTCTTTGTCGTTGGTATAACCTGTTTTCGAGGATCGCAAAACCGAGCTGATGATTATTTCAAATCCATCAATGTCAAGCGTACCACCAGACCAACGAGCCTTTTATTTTGGCAAATCAAGCAACACAGATATTTTTCTTGGAAGACACATTTGAGCGTAGCGATGGTGGAGAGTATTGCAAAGGTTTGAGCAGAGAATTCGTTTAATGAAGTTGCACAACAAGATGATGCTTACTTTGCTCTGATGTACAAGATAACACAGATGTTCCTAATATCTTTGAGAACCATCCGTCAATGGCGCCGCGAAAAAGATTGCTGTCGTCTTTGTGGACATACAAGAGTTGATCAAGAAGAAGCCAGCGTTCGAGGGCGTTGAGGCGAAGAAGAAGATGACACCATGGGGAATTACGATTCATCTGATACACATGGCGAAGATGTTGGCGCTGCTGCTGCGGATGATGATTACATTGCTTTTGTCGTATTTGCTGTCGAGAAGGCGTTTTTATCTACTATGTGAAATTGTGTTTGCTATGACAATGAAACCTGATGAACATGTTGTTTAGTATTTTGCTGTGAGAACATCACTTGTTATGTATGCTGATTTGTGTTTGGTGATTGTATGACAACTAAAACATGATGACATTGTTGTTTAGTTGTACTCATATTTGGCTGTGAAACTTGAATTTGATGACATAGTTTGATGTTGGACTGCAATTTGCTCGATGTCTTGAATGAGAACAAAGCTGACCAGCAGGGCCTCTGCTATTTATTTATTTATATGAGCAAAGGGATACCCCTGATTTCCGTTAATAGAAATCATTAGATGTTCACAACACTCGTCCACTGCTACGGGTTTCATTCATTACTAGTTTTAGCAAAGTGCTCATGTAAGTAGCCCTTGAATACATCACGAGTGCTACATACTTGCAAATAAAGAGACAATCATCCTCTGAGCACATTGATTTTCCCATTATCTTCACAAGCTCTTTCATCTCCTCATTGCTCTCAAGGCCGTTCGGCATTTGTTGCTTGGCCATGATCGGAAGGAACTGCATCTTTAACCTTCGCTCTGCATCTTCCTCTTCTGCGTTCCTTAATTTACTTGTCCAACACCCCAACCTGCTGGTATTGGGATTCCTCGGCTAACCAAATAATCAGCGTAGTTGCATTCCCCATCAACAACTTCCCGAAATACAAATCACACGAATCTTCCCTTTTACGCACGAATCAAATTGGAAGATCATCAACCAAACTATTAAAAAACTAGCAAGCAAAGCAGCGAACAACACTTAAACATATTATTACCCCATGATTCGGGCATTTGTAGAAGACTCGGCCAGGGTTGCGGATTATGGTTGAGATCGTCGGATGACTCTGCGTGATTTGCGCGGTGGCACCACCTGCGGCAGCGGGTTGCGATGAGCAATCGGCTGCGGTCTTTTATGCTTGGCGAAGTGTGATGAGACCCACGGCGATGAATGCGGGTGGCGACTTGGCGCATATCTGGTTGTTACTGCTGAAGAGCGGTGGATGATGGTGCGGTGGTGACTTGGCGCATATCGGTTGTTACTGCTGAAGAAGCGGTGGACGACAACTGCGGACATGGTTCTGCTGACGAGCTTCGATGCTAAGCGAGTAAGTAGAGAAGAGGAGAAGCGAATGTTGGATATGTCGGTTTCATTACTTGCAGAGTAGCATAGCACCATATATAGTCATAGTCTAGTTTTGGATTCGAACCAGCTACAGGAGCACATCTTTCTTTTTCTAAAACTTGGCAACGTCTCTTTACTGGTACACTAGCTTGTTCTGTACGCCTTCCCAAGTCTTTGATTTTCTTTCCCTTTTTTGCGAGGAAGGAAGGAGGACAAAATTGAGAGTTCCTCGGACTCGAACCCAAGACCTCTCGGTTGAAAACCAAGGGTGCTAGTCACTTATGTGGCGAACGTTCCCTGTGAGGAGGACGGCGGACGAACGCATTTTCCTCGCAGTTTTCTTCCTATATATAAAAAAGTATGCTACTTGGTGTCCGCTTAGTCAAAAAACGATTGTGCCAACCTTGACCGTTCGATTGACATTCAACGTCTGTCGCGTTTCTTCAGTCTCTTCTTCCTCGAGCCGCCAAAGCCAAACCAACGCCGGCGGGGCGGCTGCTCCGCCTCCACGGTGGCTGTGATCTTCCCCGGCTCCTGTTCGTTTCCGTCCGAGGCCTCACCATCGTCCTCCGCCTTGGTTCGCTCGCTTGTGAGCCGCCCTCGGTGTTGTCAACATGGTCAACAACCGAGAGGATTAAGGAGATATTTGTACATGGTGAGGATGACGGTAGGACCCAGCGTAGCCTTGATAATTTTGTTTTTTCGGGACGGAGAAGGGTATCAAGCTGGGTTGTCGGGACCCATGGCCCGTCTAGCCCGACTTTTATTTCATATGTTTAGCACATGACCAGCCCAGTTTGTTTTTTCCTTTACGAAAAATGGCTAGCTAGCTATTTTGTTTTTGCGAGAATAACCAACATAGGCCTACTTGCTTTTCTCGCCTGCTTTGGTGAAATCTTTCAAGGCGAGGAGGATGCATTTTGCCCAGAAAATGGGCTATAAGTAATAAGAAATGGGCTATAAGTAATAATAAATGGGCTATAAGTAATAGAAATAGGCTATAAGTAATAATAAATGGGCTGTAAAATGAAAAAATACAGCAAACAGGCAATTAGTTCCCAAATACTGTTTTCTTTCGGATTTTGATATTTTAAATTTCATTGTTTTTGTGCGGGTAAAATTTCATTGAATTTAAATTAAGGTATATTTAGATTTAAAATTAATTTGAATCTGGCTAGAAATTTGGGATGCATCTTTGTTTGGGACAGATTTGGAGGCTGACTTGTGGGTCTACTAGGTTGGCGTGTACTTTGGCTTTGTCAACTTAGTCCTAGCGATTCTAGGAGCGATGACCGTTGGATGTTAATCCAGCGGCCGTCTTCTTCTTCAATATCTGATCTTCTTGCTCGGCCGCCCAAACCAGCTCGATGGGACTTCTGCTCCGCCTCCGTGGCGGGTCTGTCTTTGCCGCATAGGCCGCACCGCCCACCCTACTTCATTGCTGGCGGACCATTCCTCTACTCACCCACACCTCCTGTTATTTTCGGCGGCGGCAGACGGACGGTAAACCTCGTACTCCCCACCGCGTGGGCAACCATTGCCGAGTCTTCCCCGGTTCCGTGTCGTTCCCTTCCTAGGCCTTGCCGTCGTCCACCGCCATGGTGCTCTCGGCGCGGCCTGGTTAACGTGGTCAACGAACGACATCCATCGGACGTGGACTGTACGCGCAAAATAATGATTCCTCCACCTGATAGTTGGGACCCACCGGAATGGCCTCTGTATTTCTCGAAAAAAACGTTCCCCCCCGCTGACATGTCGGACCCACCAGCTATATCTTCGCACGCAAGGAAGTGCCTCCTTATTACACAAAAAATGAATACCCACCCTGCTAGATGGGACCCACCATAGTGGGAGGATGACTTGGTGGGCCAACTAAGTTGACGGGGACGGAGGGCTTTGTCAACTTAGTCAATATGAACAATTCTAGCTCCGGTGACCGTCGATGTCCATCCAACGGCCATAGTGCTTCTTCAACCTCTGGTCTTCTTGCTCCGGCCGCCCAAAGCAGCGCCCGGTCGTGCAGCGTGCTCCGCCTCTCGTGGCGGCTGCGATGCCTGAGCCTCACTGCCCCTACTACTCCCACCGCTGGCCCAGGGTATCCCTCTACTCACCCACACCCCCTGTTATTCTGCGGTGACGGTAGCCTCACGCCGCAGCCGAACTAGTGAACCCTCGTACTCCTATCCGTGCGGGCTACGACTTCTGCGTCTTCCCCGGCTCCGTGTCGTCCCCTTCCTAGGCCTCGCCGTCGTCCAGACCACCGCCCTGGTGCTCTCGGCGCGGCGTGGTCAACGTGGTGAAAGACCGACTTCCATCGGAAAATCTTGTACATGGAGAGGCTGACAGTTTGGGTCAGGTGGCGCAAGAAGTGCCTCCTTATTCAGCGCAAAATAATTATTCCTCCACACGACAGCGAGGGACCCACGGACGGGCCACCTTATTTCGCGAAAAAAACGTTTCCCCCCTGACTGCAGGGACCCACCGGACGGACCAGCGTATTTCACGAAAAACGTTCCCCGCGCTGTCAGCTCGGACCCACCGGAAGTGCCTCTAAAAGTGCAACTATCCCTAGGTGGTTTTGGTAATTCATAACAACATATAGCTCATTGAGCTAATACTATTCCAAGACAAATATTTCAGGAAAGCTCAATGAATGGCATGGCATGGATGATGAAAGTGGATCCCTCAAAATATCAAGGATAAAAGGATTGGCTCAAGCTCAAAAGCTCAAGACTCTGCATTTTACATTTTAGTGATCCAAGATCATATTGAGTCTATAGGAAAAGCCAATACTATCAAGGAGGGATGAGGTGTTGCTTAATGAGTTTCTTGCTCCATGATGCTTAGTGATATGGTCCAAAAACCCTCAACTACTTTCTCACATCCACATATGACCTAAACCTAAAGTCAAACTCGGCCCCACCGATTCTTTCTATCCGGCGCCACCGAGTTCACATGTCATAGCCACTGCCACAAACCCTAGGCAAATCGGTCTCACCGATAGGGATCTTGATCTCACCGAGATGGGATTGTAATCTCTCTGTTTCCCTTCATAACGTTTTGTTCTAACTGAAGTGAGCGATCGGTCCCACCGAGATTGCAATGTAAACTCCCTGTTTCCCTTTCGTAACATTTCAGTCTCACCAAAAAGAGCGAATCGGTCCCACCGAGTTTACCTGACCAACTCTCTGGTTAGCTAATTACCAAAATCGGTCTCACCGAGTTTGTGTATTCGGTCTCACCGAGATTACGTTATGCCCTAGCCCTAACCATATCGGTCTTACCGAGTTGCATGTCAGTCCCACCGAAATCACTAACGGTCACTAGGTTTACTGAATCGGTCAGACCGTGTTTGTTGATTCGGTCCCACCGAGATTGGTAAATTGTGTGTAACGGTTAGATTTTGTGTGGAGGCTATATATATACCCCTCCACCTCCTCTTCATTCGTGGAGAGAGCCATCAGAACAAACCTACACTTCCAACTTACCATTTCTGAGAGAGAACTACCTACTCAAGTGTTGAGGCCAAGATATTCCATTCCTACCATATGAATATTGATCTCTAGCCTTCCCCAAGTTGCTTTCCAATCAAATCTTCTTTCCACCAAATCCAAATCCTGTGAGAGAGAGTTGAGTGTTGGGGAGACTATCATTTGAAGCACAAGAGCAAAGAGTTCATCATCAACACACCATTTGTTACTTCTTGGAGAGTGGTGTCTCCTAGATTGGTTAGGTGTCACTTGGGAGCCTCTGACAAGATTGTGGAGTTGAACCAAGGAGTTTGTAAGGGCAAGGAGATCGCCTACTTCGTGAAGATCTACCGCTAGTGAGGCAAGTCCTTAGTGGGCGGCGGCCATGGTGGGATAGACAAGGTTGCTTCTTCGTGGACTGTGTCGGTGTCAAAACCGGCGGATCTCGGGTAGGGGTCCCGAGCTGTGCGTCTAGGCGGATGGTAACAAGAGACAAAGGACACGATGTTTTACCGAGTTCGAGCCCTCTTGATGGAGGTAAAACCCTCGTCTGCTTGATTGATATTGATATTGTGGATGTTTACAAGAGTGGATCTACCACGAGATCAAGGAGGCTAAACCCTAGAAGCTAGCCTATGGTATGATTGTAAGGGTTGTTGTTCTGTCCTACGGACTAGAGCCATCCGGTTTATATAGACACCGGAGAGGGCTAGGGTTACATAGAGTCGGTTACATTGATAGGAAATCTACATATCCGTATCGCCAAGCTTGCCTTCCACGCCAAGGAAAGTCCCATCCGAACACGGGGCGAAGTCTTCAATCTTGTATCTTCATAGTCTTGGAGTCCGGTCGATGATGATAGTCCGGCCAATGATAGTTCGGCTGATGATGGTAGTCCGGCTATCCGGACACCCCCTAATCCAGGACTCCCTCAGTAGCCCCTGAACCAGGCTTCAGTGACGATAAGTCCGGCGCGTATATTGCTTGGCCTTGCAAGGCGGGTTCCTTCTCCAAATGACAGAAGATTGTGAACACCAGGATAGTGTCCGGCTCTTCAAAATAAATTCCACATTCCACCGTAGAGAGAATAATATATACACAAGTTCAATCTGCTGACGTTTTCTACGGCATGACGTCACGCTACTACCAAGCCATTATTTAAATCATTTTTATTCTACCACCTCGGCGCATTTAGCGGCGGTTTCCTTAACGCGTCTTGTCGAGCGAGATCGTGTTTCCCCTTAATCCGGGATTCTCATCAATACGGACGTGGGTAACCCAACGCGCCATTGTTGGTGGCGCTTGGGAGATAGCGAGTTTTACCGGGCGGTGGGGATCGTGAGACTTTGCCCGCCCATATAAGGGATAAGGATTCACCTTCTCACCTACGCCTTCTTCCTCCTTTGCTTATCCATCTCTGCACGCACTCGAGCTCCAGCGCCCAAGTTCGCGCATCTCGTCTCAACCTTCTCCGACCATGTCTGGAGCGGGAGGTAAATGGTTGGCCTCCACCATTAAGGAGGAGCAAATCGCCAAACTGCTGCGGCGCGGATACCTCTCCGGCGACATCCAGCGCCGGCTGCCCGACGAGGGCAGCTCATCCCCACCCCCAGCCCCATGGAGGGTCGTCTTTCTTCCCCACTTCCTCCATGGACTGGGCTTTCCACTTCACCCCTTTGTCCAGGGGCTCATGTTCTACTACGGCCTGGATTTCCATGATCTGGCGCGAACTTCATCCTCAACATCTCGGCGTTTATCGTCGTGTGCGAAACCTTCCTCGCATCCAGCCCCACTTGACTTGTGGCTCAAGACCTTCAATGTCAAGCGAAGGTAGTGAAGGGCACTCAATGGAGTCTTGGGCGCCATGTTGGGCAAGATGCCGCGTCCTTTAGTTGAAGGGGCCTTCGTGGAATCCGTCAAGGGGTGGCAATCGGGGTGGTTCTATATCACCGAGCAGCGTGACCCTACATGGCGGCGGCCCCGAGTTTAGATCTGGTATCCCCACGCAGCTCACCTCACAGAAAGAAGGGCTTCTTTGTGGAGTAGTTGGAGGAGCTCACGGGACTCCAAGCCTGTATCCAAGCTGGTGAAGAAGCTCGGGCTGGTTAACGTGGTCCAAGTCATACTCGTCGCGGATTCTCCCATGCCAAGGCGGGCATTCAATCTGTGGGAGTTCGATCGAGAACAGCACCAGGCGCTGGCGGGCTCTTGACCTGACGTCTGAAGGTGCTGGAGGTGCTGTTCAAGGGCGCCCGAAGCCCCGCATCCATGGCGAAGATCGCGATTTCGCTTCAGCCACGCCATGCGAGGTAAGTGATTCTACCCCTTCACGGGACACTTGCTTTTCATAGTTTGACTCTATCACGGGTTTTAATTTCCCTTTTCCTTTGACAGGACTTGGATGAGGAAGGCGGAGCAGATTATCTGCCCGGCTCCTATGCGAAAAATCGATGAAGCGCCGTCTAGCGAGGCTGCTGGTTCGGCACCGCGTGGTGCGGAGAAGAAACCAAGAAGGAGGCCACGGGTGCTCGAAAGAGTTCCCGTTTTCAGGTGTCCGGCGACTCGGGCGGACTCCTCCCAACGAGGAGGAGAAAGATGACTCTCTCCCGGAGGAGGAGAGAGGAAGAGGAAGGCTTCCCCAGCGGGGGAGGCGAAGGGTCAGAGGAAGGACTATTCCCGGACAGCTCCGCCAACATCAGCGTTGGCGAGGAAGAATAGCCTTCAAGGGCGGGCCTCGGCGAGATCGTAAGTATCCGGTTCTGAATGATTTATAATTTCTTTTCTGCGTCACATAGTGTCATTACGATGCATCATGCTGCCCGTAGTCCGGCGGTGATGATCTCCCGCTTCATCGGCGGGTCGTTGGCTCCGTCGGATGTAGACTCCATCCCGACCGCCTCCACCCCTCGCGACACCGAGGGCGCGAGTGGGATCCCAGAAGGACCCGTCGAGGAGGCTCGGGCGCCACAAAGGCGTCCTCCGGACTTTCGCCGGACTCCATATCGAGAACCCGTAGTGGTTCGGGGTCGGGCAGCTACCGAATGAAGGGCAAGACCGTGGCGCCGGTGGCTTCCGTCCAACGGGCGCCGGGCAATTGTTGGGCGCTGCGAGCGCTTCCATCGAGGAAGAACACCGCACTATTATGAGTGCGGTGATTGAATAGTGCAGCTTGCTAAGAAGCGGGCTGACCGAAGCTCTGATAGCCTTCTATCGGGCTTTGAGGTAGAAGTTAAAATATGCAATGTAATACCGCATAAGCAGTAGCCCACGATGCTCGGTTCGGTGTTCGGAAAGAAAAGCGGATGAGGATCTGAAAAAAGATATCGCAGGGGTTGCTAAAAATTAAGTCAATATGTGTTGCAGGCTCTTTTTGACCTCTGCCGCGCGATTGCGGAGGTCGGTGCTTTGAAGCGAGGAGCTCGGCGGTCAGAGCAAGAGCTCGGCCGCGCCAGGAAGCAGCTCTAGGACAAAGAAGGTGAGTAACACCACTTTGAATTTGTACCTTCTGAAAAGGATTTAGGTTGCAACAAAAATAACAAGGATAACATGGGTGCTGCGGGGGCCACGAGCGAGGTGGCGACCCTAAAGGAGGCCGTGTCCGTGACGAGCATAATCTGACCCGCAGGCAGGCGAGGCGAGAAAAGCAAGAGGCGTGGGTGGCGGTGGTTCAGCAAGAGCTCTAGGCTCTCATGGAAAAGCATGAGAGTTTGGGCGTGACTCAAAGACTCGAGAGTCGAGCTTGCCTCGGCTCTCGAAAGTGCAAAACTGCCAAGGCCGATGCCCATAAGTCCCTTGGGAGATTGAGTTGATGAGGAAGATAGCGGCGGGTAAGGCATTTTTCATGCAGAGCAAGCATGTGAATGTAAATTCGTGTTACTTACCCGAATTGGAGCTCTCGAGGCGTTTGCAGATCTGGCTCGGCGTGTACGATGCGCCGCATTCTACCGAGCGAGGAGGGCTCAGCGGAGAAGGTCTTACGGTCTCGGTATCTTTGAGGCCGCCATCCAGTGCCCCTAGCGACCAGTGAAGCAGCTGGTCGAGCTTCCTAAGGTGGCGAGCAGGCCATGAAGGGCCTCATAGTCGGCTGTGGCTGGAGAGGCCATGCTGGGAGCTACTTGCCTCGTCTGACGGCTGGTGGATCGTGCCCACAGGTGGAGGTTATCAAGCGCCCGCTTTGTATTGAAGGTGCTTTCGTCGGGCCCTTGCCAGCGCAAAAGGTGCATTGGGGCAAGCTGGATGCGGAGAAGCTAATCAGCGGCGCCACCAGGCGGGCAAGGAATATCGTCGCCGAGATGTACTATAAGACTGTCTGAAGGCGCCCATAAGATTGCGGATGAGTGCCCCGGGATGTAATTATGGAGTAAATTCGCAATGTGTTATCACATGCGTTGAAAACTTTGTTCATATCGCTAAGCAACGCTTGTTAATTTAAAATATTACCTTCGTGCGGCTGTTTATTAAATCGAGAGATGGCAAGTCGTGCCTTCAACCCCCATGCCACGATTGCTGGGGTGTTAGGGATAAACTTGAGCACTCTAGTTCCCATATTTGGGTCCATCTAGGGGGCGCTCAACACAACGAACAAAGGCAACGGACTTATAGTGCTTGAACACTCTCCTTAGCCATAGAATTCTATAATTTTATATTTCGTGAAGCCCCTAGTATTCGGAGGACCAAATTAGAGGCGCTATCCGCCTTCGTCGGACATTATCCGAACTTCGCTCGAAGCGGCGTAGGTCTTTAAGGACCGAAAGGACCTCTCGAACAGCGACCAGATCTCGCCTTATCATGACATCAGTTTAGCTTTCTCCAGGCGTTAACCGGCTCAGCAAGGCATGTCGCGATGGTTCTCCAGTGCTACCTTAGCCGATAGAGCGGAGCGTAAGGTGCCAAACATGGGGCCGGGCAAACCAACTATTGACCCAAGACATGATTGAAGCCGATTCATATAATGCTATAAGTTAGGGTGCCGCACTTGTGAAAGTGTTAGGACTTTATCACACCATAATCACGGAGAACATAAGCCCCTGTGTATTTGGCCGTACCAAAATGTCTGGTGCAACATGTAAATAAATGAACATATATATATATAAGGTAATGCAATTATGGCCAAAAAGTGCTGCATTTTATTAGAGAACACATGCTATGAGTGCGGAATGATACAAATAGTGTGGAAAGCAAAGGATTGGGCCGAATTAAAGGCGTCTCCCTCTAGGGGTAGGCAGCGGAATGTTGTATTTAACAAATTTATTGCTCGTGATGGAGACCACCTGAGTGTTAAATCGGCCTTTGTCCTTCCACGGCTGTTGCATCATGAGTTCGGCGGGTTCGCCGCGGACGAGTTCTGTAAAAAAAAGAGAAATAAAAAGAAAAAAAGCGACACACTTGGGGCCCTGGTGTGGTCGAACCGCACTCTGGGTCTGTTGTGGTTGTGCCTTTCCCCTATGCCCATGGTATCTCAGGCGTAATTATGTCTGTGAGAGTTTGTCTTACAATTTTGCGAGGGCTGGGGTTGAGGCCGCATTACTCTGGCGATGCTCGGGCGTGCGGGTGGTCTTGGTTGATGTTGCTCGGCGCGTTTGGCGTGTCCGGTCGTTTAACGACGGACTCGAAATTGCTTAAAGGCTGCTCTGTACTTCTGCGCGAGCATTGTATGTTCCTCCGTTCGGAGGGGCGTTCCGTGTTCCATTGACCGTGATGACTCCACGAGGGCTGGCATCTTGAGCTTAAGGTATGCATAATGCGGCACCGCGTTGAATTTTGCAAAGCGGTTCGTCCGAGCGAGCGTGATAAGCGCTGAGCGGGACTATGTCGAAGATTAACTCCTCGCCGGAAATTATCCGGGATCGAAGACCACTTCGGTGTAAGCGAGCGATACAAGCGGCCTCGACACCTGGTATGGCGCCTTTGAAGGTTGTCTTTGTAGGATTAATCCTTGAAGGGTCTATGCTCATCTTGCGCCTTGTATCGATAAAGCGAGTTCAGGCTCTGCCGCCGTCCATCAGGACTCTTGTGAGTGAAATCCGCCGATGATTGGGTCTAAAACCAATGCGGCGAATCCGCCATGGCGGATCTTGGTCGGATGGTCTCTTCGATCGAAAGTGATCGGGCAAGAGGACCATGGGTTGAATTTTAGGGCGGCCCGGCTCCATCGCGTATCGTCCCTTAGTGCGCTTCCACTCCCTCTTGGGAATATCGTTGCGTATATCATGTTTACCGTCCGAACTTGAGGGGAATCCTTTTGTCCTCTGTTGTTGGCGGCGGGTCTCTTCCTCGTCATCATTGTGTAGCCCCTTGTCCTTTGTTTTGGCGATTAATTTGCTGCTGCTGAATACCCAACAATCTCTGTTGGTGTGGTTAGCTAGCTTTTCGGGGAGTTCCATGTATTTGTGAGGAAGCGGTCGAGTATTCGGTCCAAATTGGGCGGGCCGGAGTGGTTCTTTTGAATGGCTTCTTCCGTTGACGGGCTTGGAGCCTCGGAATCCGGCGTTGACTGCCGTATCCTCGTTCTTGTCGCCGTTAATGCGGTGTTTGTTTTTGTTTCGGCGCAACCTGCCATTGCGGTCCTTGGTATCCGGACTGCCGGCGTTTTTGTTGAGGTTATTCTGCGAGCTAGCCAGCTATCCTCTCCCGCCTGAAGCGGGTCATGAGTGATATGAGGGCTGCCATGGATTCGGCTTCTCTGTCCTAGGTGCGGGCCAGCCACTCATCGCGGATGTTATGTTTGAAGGCAGCGAGGCCTCTGCATCCGGACGGTCGGCGATTTGATTTTTCTTTGTTAGAACCGTGTCGAGTTGCTGGCGATTAAATGCGGCTGCTGGATTATGTGGCTTAGGTCATCGTATGCGGTGGTGCTTTGTCGTGCCACGGAAGTTGTCGAGGAATGCGGCTTCGGGTCCTCCAACATCAATTGACTCTGCGGGCAGGCTGTTAAGCCAATGCCGGCTAGTCCTTTGAGCTTGGCGGGAGATATTTGATGGCGTGAAGATCGTCGCGCGGGCCATATGTATATGGAGGAGATAATCCTCAATCCAAACCGCGAGGTCTGTTGTGCCATCGTAGGATTCGATATTAACGGGTTTAAACCCTTGAGGATTTGATGATCCATTACTTCGTCGGTGAAGCATAGTGGGTGTCTTGGCGCCTCTGTATTGAGCAATATCGCGGCGTAGCTCGAGAGCGTTATCTGCTGTGTTAAGCCCGGCGGAGTAGTTGTATCCGTGCGGCGGTATTCATCGTGGGTCTTAGGCGCCCGTGATCCATAGATAGATCTGGATTGTCTTGCCTTGTCCTCAATATATCTACGCAAGTCCGGTAGCGTTCCCCGTGGCTTCATGCTTTTGGCGATGCGAGTGCGGTTTTGGTGGAGGGCTTGCGCCTCTCTGTCGCTGACCACGAGGTGGTCGGTCTGCCGTATTGTCGCTGGTGATGCAGGTTTGTATGCTTCCTCCTCTAATCGGAGAGCAACTTGCATTTTGGGTAACTTTTGGAGGCGTTCGAGTTCATACTCTTGACGCGAGGACCTCGGTCCATCTGTCGGCGATGGGTCTTGATCAGCTTGAAGCTGTTGCTGCTTTTTCTTTAGGATGTTTGCCGTGGCCATTAGCTGCGTCTGAAAGCGCTCTTGTTCGGCGGGAGCCTCGAGCACGACAATTAAATCGTCGTCGAGGCTTGCCTCGTCTCCGAGGGAGGTAAGTAATTGTCCTCCTCGACCTCTTAAATCTGCCGCCCTCTCGTGAGGGCTTGCTTCTACCTCCTCTGCTGCTGGATCGTCTTTGGAGGGAATTGTCTTCGGCACTTTACGGGGTGTTATTATCTCTGTGCGGAATCTCCATTCTTCTTGGTGGCGGGATTTAAGCGGCGCCAGCGGCGTCGGCGCTTGGGCTGTTTCTTTAAGGAATCGGCCTCCGTTGCTTCTTCGCCGTCCCCATCTTTTGGGGTGTCCACCATGTATATGTCGTATGGCGAGGTGGTCTTCCGGTGTCCTGTAGGCCTTTGGTTCTTGATAGTCTCTGGCATCGTCGTCCATACCGTCGATGTCTTGGTCGTAGTCGAGTACGTCGGTTAAATAAATCGGCGGTGGCTCTGAAGTGGGTGGTGGGTGGGGTCTAAATTTCTTCGTCGTCCTCGTCCCAACCATCCTGGCGTGGTTTCGGCGGGGCTCTCGGATAGCGAGAGATGCTTTAGTGAATTTATGATATCGCCCGAAGGGCGAGTGCTGAAAAAGATGTCGCAGCGGTGAATTCCATGATCGGCGCCTAATCGGATTCGGCCGGCAAGGCGCGGGGAGGTTGGTCCGGCACCTCGGAGTCGTGAGCTTTATGCGGGACAAGGTAAGTGTTGGCTCCATCGCCGTAGAAGTTGCAGCTCGGCGGTGTCCAGCCATCCGTCCTCGATCCGGCGATCGGCTCCGGACTATGGGTCGGGCGGATTCGTGTCTGACCTCAAGGTGCTGTCCGTGGCGAGTTAAGTCATGCCCATCGTGACAGCGTGTACGCTTCGGCGTGGCTCAGATCCGCCGAAGATCAAGTCTCCGCGGATATCGGTCGTGAAGTTTAGGCTTCCAAACCTGACACGGCGGCGGGCGTAACTTCGATCTGCTCGGATGGCCAAGTGAGTTGGCCAAACCGCCCGAATCTGAAGATCTGTCGGGAGAAAAGTATCACCGAGGACTGCGCCGTTGTCGATTGAAGAGGCCATCAAGCCTATCGGTGGCGACAGGAAGGAACTCTCAATGAAAGCACCAATGTCGATGTCAAAACCGGCGGATCTCGGGTAGGGGTCCCGAACTGTGCGTCTAAGCGGATGGTAACGGAGACAAGGGACACGATGTTTTACCCAGTTGGGCCCTCTTGATGGAGGTAAAACCCTCGTCCTACTTGATTGATATTGATATTGTGGATGTTTACAAGAGTGGATCTACCACGAGATCAAGGAGGCTAAACCCTAGAAGCTAGCCTATGGTATGATTGTAAGGGTTGTTGTTCTGTCCTACGGACTAGAGCCATCCGGTTTATATAGACACCGGAGAGGGCTAGGGTTACATAGAGTCGGTTACATTGGTAGGAGATCTACATATCCGTATCGTCAAGCTTGCCTTCCACGCCAAGGAAAGTCCCATCCGGACACGGGGCGAAGTCTTCAATCTTGTATCTTCATAGTCTTGGAGTCCGATCGATGATGATAGTCCGGCCAATGATAGTTCGGCTGATGATGGTAGTCCGGCTATCCGGACACCCCCTAATCCAGGACTCCCTCATGGACCCTTCGTGGGTGGAGCCCTCCGTGGACTCGCGCAGCCGTTACCCTTCGTGGGTTGAAGTCTCTATCAACGTGGATGTACGATAGGACCACCTATAGGAACCACGACAAAAACATCCGTGTCTCCAGTTGCGTTTGAATTCTCCAAACCCTTCCCTTTACTTTCTTGCAAGTTGCATGCTTTACTTTCCGCTGCTCATATACTCTTTGCATGCTTTCTTGAATTGTGTTAAGATTGCTTGACTTGTGCTAACATAGCTAAAATCTGCCAAAGACTAAAATTGGGAAAAGGATAAGTTTTTATTTGGTCAAGTAGTCTAATCACCCCCCCCCCTCTAGACATACTTCCAGGTCGTACAAGTGGTATCAGAGCTTTGGTCTCCATTTGCTTTGATTTCCATAGCTTTTGGTGGTCATAGCCTTGGTTTCACAACCTAGGAGAGTATTGCGTCTAGCGAGGAAACTATCACCGTAGAGGTCCTTACTTTGATGGCACTAATTTTGCTAGTTGGAAGCATAAGATGAAAATGCATATTCTCGGACATAACCCCGGCTATTGTGTGTATTGGCTTGCAATGTGAATTCTTTGATGGGAGAGAACCGAACCGTGAAGCTAGTGCGGATGAATTGAAGATGATGCAGTACAATGCTCAAGCTTGTGATATCCTCTTCAACGGATTGTGCCCCGAAGAATTCAACAAAATCAGCCCTCTTGAGAATGCAAAGGAAATTTGGGATACTTTGATTGATATGCATGAAGGTACCGACTCCGTCAAAGAATCCAAGTTAGATGTGCTCCAAAGTCAGCTTGACAAGTTCAAAATGAAGGATGGTGAAGGTGTCGCTGAAATGTACTCTAGGCTTGCTCTTATCACAAATGAGATTGCAGGCTTAGGAAGTGAAGAGATGACCGACAGATTCATCATCAAGAAGATCCTAAGAGCATTGGATGGAAAATATGATACAGTGTGCACATTGATCCAAATGATTCCCAATTACAAAGATCTCAAGCCAACAGAAGTCATTGGAAGAATTGTTGCTCATGAGATGTCACTCAAGGATAAGGAGGAACTTCACAACAAGTCAAGTGGTGCTTACAAAGCCTCAGTGAAGCCCCCACATCATCAAATGAGAAACAAACCTTCAATGAAGAATTGAGCTTAATGGTGAAGAACTTCAATAAATTCTACAAGAGTAGAAGCAAAGAAAAAGCTCTAAGTCAAGGTCATACAATGACAAAAGGTCTTCGATCGAGGCGCAATTGCTACAATTGTGGGAGACCGAACACTATTCAAATGAGTGCGACACCCCTAAGCGAAGAAGATTCTCCAAAGAGAAGAAGTAGAAGAAAGAATCACCGCCAAGAGAGAAAAGGAGTAGAGATGATCGTTATGAGCGAAGAACATCACGGAGGAGCAAAGATTAGGAAAGGAAGGACAAGTCATCAAGGAGCTACACAAAACAAAGACATCAAGCTCATGTTGGTGAATGGGTATCGGCTCCGACTCGACAATCACTCGAGAGAAGCTATCCTCCGACTCGAATATACTCAAGATGAAGGTGTTGCTGGTCTAGAACTTGTGTCAACCAAATCCTCGACATATTTGATTCACCAAATGAAGGAATTGGAAGATGCTTTGTCGATGTACTAGAGTAGGGGTACCCTAGTATCCCGAACTTCGTGCAGGGCGATTCTGACACCGTGGCAGGGCTGGCACTGGTGACCACCAAGGTCCTCAGCGGCTCCTTTGGAGCCTTTCAAGAACAAAGTAATCGAGGCCCGGCAAGAGGAGCTTGCGGGAAGGCCTCAAGGCACGAAGGAAACAAGGCCCGGCAAGAGGAGCTTACCGGGAAGGCTTGGCGGCGGCAGAGCTCTGAGCGACAAGGATTCTGCAGCGACAAGGCACTTACCCGGCGAACAACTTCTCTTCATCTCGCTCCAGCTCATCCGCCAGCGATGTCGCCATGGGGCTTTCCTGAAACGCAGCGTGTCAAAGGGCAATGCAGCCAGCGGGGAGCAGCGATAAGCGGCGTGACAAGCTACCATCATAGCAAGCGGGCGCGCCAGCGGTCCTGTTGCCTTTGTTGAGCGGCCCAGGGGCGGGCATTTATGACTCTTGTCCCTTGCGTCGAGTTAGGTATAGATCACGTACCTTTGTACAAAGCGGTGTACCAACCTCTGTTTTTACATTTGTACCCTCATATGCGTTGCCACCTGTGGTGTCCCTTGAGACTATAAAGGAGGCCCATGTGCAGCGTGGCAGGGGTTCAACTCGGTTCAGTTCATTAGACTCATTGAGACCTCACTTAGGCTAGGTTTTGTAGCTCTCATTGCTCCCTAGCAAGAACACAATTGAATCCACCAAGCAGCGGTAGGAGTATTATCTCTCCGGAGAGCTCCGAAGCTGGGTAAATCTGCTTCGTGTGCATCGCCTCGATCCGCTCTTTGTGCATTCTCCGCCCCCTCCGAACCACAAGGGACCCGGTCCCATAGGTGTTAAATGGGACACGATCAACTTCCCGACATCTTTGCGCGGCAAGGCACTTGCCGCGGCGAACTTCTCTTCATCTCGCTCCAGCTCATCCGTAGCGTGTCGCCATGGGGCTTTCCGAACGCAGCGTGTCAAAGGCTATGCAGCCAGCGGGGAGCAGCGATAGCGGCGGCTGACAAGCTACCATCGTGGCAAGCGGGCGCGCAGCGGTCCCTGTTGCCTTGTTGAGGCGGCGGGGCGGGCATTATGACTCTTGTCCCTTGCCGTCGAGTTAGGTATAGATCACTTGTACCTTTGTACAAGCGGTGTACCAACCTCTGTTTTTACATTTGTACCCTCATATGCGTTGCCACCTGTGGTGTCCCCTTGAGACTATAAAAGGAGGCCCATGTGCAACGTAGCAGGGGTTCGGCTCCGGTTCAGTTCATTCGACTCATTCGAGACCTCATTTAGGCTAGGTTTTGTAGCTCTCATTGCTCCCTAGCAAGAACACAATAGAATCCACCAAGCAGCAGTAGGAGTATTATCTCTCCGGAGAGCTCCGAAGCTGTGTGAACCCGATCCGGCGTTCACGCGAGCAACTCCATCATCATCTTCGCCAACATGCCACCGAAGAAGAAATCTCCGGTGGCAGCAGAGCCGTCCGCGTCAAACCCACCACCACGGAGCTGGCGAGTGGTGGGGAAGGCTATGGCGGAGGAAACAGGCGTCGTCGAGAGCCTGGCACGCCGCCAGATCCAGGACAAAGCGGCGCAAGCTTGCGTCTGAATCCGCACCGTGTCCTTCTCAAGAAGCGCGGGAAAGACAACGTCATGGTGCTCGCAGCACCATCGATCGATAGATCAAGGCCAAGCTGGAGGATCCGAGGCCCTCGAGACCCGCATGCTGCGCCAAACATCTTTGATGCGAGTGGGGTAATGCGGTCGCTTGGGCGGGATGATGCTCCTCTAACTTGGTTAGGAGTCGAGCACATCCGTTCTTCGCTCCGTACACCGTTGCCACCCACAACTCCAGCGGAAGCCTTGGCGAGCTCAAGCGCTTCTAGACTACCCTCCAGCGGCCGACAAGGTCGGCGAATGGAGGGCCACAATCGAGTCTCATCGGCTTTGCCAGCAGCGTGTCCGCGGCAACCAAGCACCTGCGCAGCAGCGGCGAAGGCGACAAAACGCGAGCGGTGGTGGCGAGACCTGCGAGGTGCAGCCACCGTGCACTCCCCTTCCGAAGGCCAAGATCGCCGACTCGCGGATCCACCTCGACAGCGACTCCACAGCGTCGTCGGATCTGCGAGCTCGTCGCGATCAGCGCCAAGTTCTTCGAGAACGGCAAGAAGAAGACGCTCGAACCCGCATTGAGCATCGAAGAGAAGCGCGGCGTCAGTCTGACCAATGTGCCGGGCCCGCTGTTGATATGCATGCGCCCGAGAGCAGGCGACTTGCCGTCTGTGATAGGTTGCCCTGCGTTCACTTTCGTGAGCTGCGGCAAGTCGATGGCCCGACAAGAAAAACTTCAAGCGGATGTGCGAGAGAAGTATGATGGCGGGGCGTACCCATCGAGTTCCTCGGCATCTACACCATCAGCGGTGCAGGCTGCGGGGGGCGAGGCGACAAGATCCTCGCCAACTACTTTCCTCTGGTGCTCAAGCCAAGCGTCGAGATCTTGGCTCATGCACTTGCCGGACAGCTCCATATCTTCTTGGGCAGATTTGTGCCATCAGTTTGTCGGCGCCTTCACAGCGACCACAAGCCTCATGGCCAAGAAAGTGACCTTCACCTGCTCGCCCGAGAAGGAGGAGAGTCCTTGCAAAGTTTATCTAGAGATTCAGCCGTGTGCACTACAACATCGAGGCGTCCACCCTGCGCGATGATCAGCGCGTTTCATCGAAACGTCTTGGAACCGCAGGATGAGGAGGAGATGGCGATGTGCAAAGTCAAGGGCGTCGGTGAGCTGTATGCCTTGGCGACAAGTGTGCAGCGAGGAGGAAGAAGATTCGGGGAGAGAATGTTGGAGCAGAATCGGCGGTGAGGAGACCGCCCGGCAAGAAGAGCCGTGGCGGAACAACGAAAGAAGAAGAGCCAAGAAGTACTAGTTGTCGAGCAGTCCGGCAAGGATGTGTTGGGGAGCGTAGTAATTTCAAAAATTTCCTACGATCACGCAAGACCATGGTGATGGCATAGCAACGAGAGGGAGAGTGTCCGTCCACGTACCCTCGTGAACCAGCGAGCGTTATAACAACGCGGTTGATGTAGTCGTGCGTCTTCACGATCCGACCGATCCAAGCACCGAGCGTCGGCACCTCCGAGTTACGCACGTTCAGCTCGATGGCGATCCCGGACTCGATCCAGCAAAGTGTCGGGGATGAGTTCCGTCGACCGACGGCGTGGTAGCGATGTTGATGCTCCACCGGCGCGGGGCCGCCTAAGCTCCGCGACGATATGACTTCTCCGGCGCGGGCTTCGCCTAAGCTCATGACGATATGACCGAAGTGGAATATGGTGGAAGGGGCACCGCTGCGGCTAAGGAAAGATCCGTAGATCAACTTGTGTGTCATGGGGTGCCCCTGCCCCGTATATAAAGGAGCCAAGGGGAGGTGGCGGCCCAAGGGGCGCGCAAGGAGTCCTACTCCCAGGAGTAGGACTCCCCCTCTCCTAGTTGGATTAGGATTGGAGGAGGGAAGAGGGAAGGCGCGCCCCCTCTCCTGTCCTATTCGGACTAGAGGGGGAGGGCGCGCAGCCACACCTGGCGGCCCTTCCTCTTCTCTCTTATGGCCCATTAAGGCCCATAGTCCTCCGGGGTTCCGGTAACCTCCGGTACTCCGTAAATTCGATTTCACCGGAACACTTCCGATGTCCAAATGCAGGCTTCAATATATCAATCTTTATGTCTCGACCATTTGAGACTCCTCGTCATGTCGTGATCACATCGGGACTCGAACAACCTTGGTGCATCAATACTTATAAACTCATAATGAGCTGTCGCCGAAGCGTTAAGCGTGCGGACCCTACGGGTTCGAGAACTATGTAGACATGACCTAGAACCATTCTCGGTCAATAACCAATAGCGGAACCTGGATGCCCATATTGGTTCCTACATATTCTCTGAAGATCTTTATCGGTCAAACCGCATAACGACATCGTTGTTCCCTTTGTCATCGGTATGTTACTTACCGAGATTCGATCGTCGGTATCCAATACCTAGTTCAATCTCGTTACGGTAAGTCTCTTTACTCGTTCCGTAATACATCATCTCACAACTAACTCATTAGTTGTAATGCTTGCAAGGCTTAAGTGATGTGTATTACCGAGAAGGCCTAGAGATACCTCTCCGACAATCGGAGTGACAAAACCTAATCTCGAAATCGCCAACCCAACAAGTACCTTTGGAGACACTGTAGTACTCCTTTATAATCACCCGATTCGTTGTGGCGTTTGGTAGTACCAAAGTGTTCCTCCGATAAACAGGAGTTGCATAATCTCATAGTTATAGGAACATGTATGGGTCATGAAGAAAGCATTAACATACTAAGCGATCAAGTGTTAAGCTAACGGAATGGGTCATGTCAATCAGATCATTCAACTAATGATGTGACCTTGTTAATCAAATAACAACTCCTTGTTCATGGTTAGGAAACATAACCATCTTTGATTAACAAGCTAGTCAAGTAGAGGCATACTAGTGACATCTTGTTTGTCTATATATTCACACATGTATTATGTTTCCGGTTAATACAATTCTAGCATGAATAATAAACATTTATCATGATATAAGGAAATAAATAATAACTTTATTATTGCCTCTAGGGCATATTTCCTTGAGTCTCCCACTTGCACTAGAGTCAATAATCTAGATTACAAAGTAATGATCCTCACACCCATGGAGTCTTGGTGCTGATCATGTTTTGCTCGTGGAAGAGGCTTAGTCAGCGGTCTCAACATTCAGATCCGTATGTATTTTGCAAATCTCTATGTCTCCCACTTGGACTTGGTCCCGAATGGAATTGAAGCGTCTCTTGATATGCTTGGTCCTCTTGTGAAATCTGGATTCCTTTGCCAAGGCAATTGCACGATATTGTCACGAGAAGATCTTCATCGGTCCCGATGCACTAGGTATGACACCTAGATCGGAAATGAACTCTTTCATCCAGACTCCTTCATTTGCTGCTTCGAAGCAGCTATGTACTCCGCTTCACATGTAGATCCCGCCACGGCGCTTTGTTTAGAGCTGCACCAACCGACAGCTCCACCGTTTAATAAAAACACGTATCCGGTTTGCGATTTAGAATCGTCCGGATCGGTGTCAAAACTTACATCGGCGTAACCATTTACGACTAGCTCTTTGTCACCTCCATATCTGAAAACATATCCTTAGTCCTTTTCGGGTATTTCAGGATGTTCTTGACCGCTGTCGATGATCCACTCTGGATTACTTTGGTACCTTCCTGCCAAGCTTACAGCTAAGCATCGTCAGTCTGGTACACAGCATTGCATACATGATAGAGCCTATGGCTGAAGCATAGGGAACATCTTTCATTTTCTCTCTATCTTCTGCTGTGGTCGGGCATTGAGTCGACTCAATCTTACACCTTATAATCTGGTAAAAACCTTTCTTTGCACTGATCCATTTTGAACTTTTTCAAAACTTTATCAAGGTATGTGCTTTGTGAAAGTCAATTAAGCGTCTTGATCTATCTCTATAGATCTTGATGCCCAATATGTAAGCAGCTTCACGAGGTCTTTCATTGAAAAACTTTTATTCAAGTATCCTTTTATGCTATCCAGAAATTCTATATCATTTCCAATCAATAATATATAGTCCACATATAATATTAGAAATGCTCTGAGCTCCCACTCACTTTCTTGTAAATACAGGCTTCTCCAAAGTCTGTATAAACCCATATCTTTGATCACACTATCAAAGCGTTTATTCAACTCGAGAGGCTTGCACCAGACCATAAATTGATCGTTGGAGCTTGCACACTTTGTTAGTACCCTTTGGATCGACAAAACCTTCTGGTTGCATCATATACAACTCTTCTTCTAGAAATCCATTCAAGAATGCAGTTTTACATCCATTTGCCAAATTTCATAATCATAAAATGCGGCAATTGCTAACATGATTCGGACAGACTTAAGCATCGCTACGGGTGAAAAAGTCTCATCGTAGTCAACCCCTTGAACTTGTCGAAAACCTTTACGCAACAAGTCGAGCTTTGTAGAACAGTTATATTACCATCAGCGTCAATCTTCTTCTTAAAGATCCATTTATTTTCAATGGCTTGCCGATCATCGGGCAAGTCAACCAAAATCCATACTTTGTTCTCATACATGGATCCCATCTCAGATTTCATGGCTTCCAGCCATTTTGCGAATCTGGGCTCACCATCGCTTCTTCATAGTTTGTAGGTTCGCCATGGTCAAGTAACATGACTTCGAATAGGATTACCGTACCACTCTGTGCGTATTTTACTCTGGTTGACCTCTGAGGTTCAGTAGTAACTTGATCTGAAGCTTCATGATCATCATCATTAGTTTCCTCACTAATTGGTGTAGTTGTCACAGGAACCATTTCTTGTGATGAACTACTTTCCAATAAGGGAGCAGATCTGATTATCTCATCAAGTTCTACTTTCCTCCCACTCACTTCTTTCGAGAGAAACTCCTTCTCTAGAAAGGATCCGAATTAACAACGAAAATCTTGCCTTCAGATCTGTGATAGAAGGTGTACCCAACATCTCCTTTGGGTATCCTATGAAGACACATTTTCCGATTTGGGTTCGAGCTTATCTGGTTGAAGTTTCTTTACATAAGCATCGCAGCCCCAAACTTTAAAAACGACAACTTTGGTTTCTTGCCAAACCACAGTTCATAAGGCGTCGTCTCAGCGGTTTTGGCGGTGTCCTATTTAACGTGAATCGCCGTCTCTAAAGCATAACCCCAAAATGATAGCGGTAAATCGGAAATAGACATCATAGATCGCACCATATCTAGTAAAATACGATTCGACGTTCGGACACACCATTTCTCTGTGGTGTTCGGGTGGCGTGAGTTCTTGAAACTATTCCACATTGTTTCAAATGTAAACCAAACTCGTAACTCAAATATTCTCCTCCACGATCAGATCGTAGAAACTTTATTTTCTTGTTACGATGATTTTCCACTTCACTCTGAAATTCTTTGAACTTTTCAAATGTTTCAGATTTGTGTTTCATTAAGTAGATATACCCATATCTGCTCAAATCATCTGTGAAGGTGAGAAAATAACGATACCGCTTGCGTGCCTCAACATTCATTGGACCACAAACATCGGTATGTATGATTTCCAACAAATCAGTTGCTCGCTCCATAGTTCGGGAGAACGGCGTTTTGGTCATCTTGCCCATGAGGCACGGTTCATAAGTACCAAGTGATTCATAATCAAGTGATTCGAAGCCCATCGGTATGGAGTTTCTTCATGCGTTTTACACGATATGACCTAAGCGGCGGTGCCACAAATAAGTTGCACTATCATTATCAACTCTGCATCTTTTGGCTTCAACATTATGAATATGTGTATCACTCTTGTCGAGATTCAACAAGAATAGACCATTCTTCAAGGGTGCATGACCATAAAAGATATTACTCATATAAATAGAACAACCATTATTCTCTGATTTAAATGAATAACCGTCTCGCATTAAACAAGATCCAGATATAATGTTCATGCTCAACGCTGGCACCAAATAACAATTATTTAGGTCTAAAACTAATCCGAAGGTAGATGTAGAGGTAGCGTGCCGACCGCGATCACATCGACTTTGGAACCATTTCCAACGCGCGATCGTCACCTCGTCCTTAGCCAATCTTCGCAATCCGTAGTTCCTGTTTGAGTTGCAAATATTAGCAGCAGAACCAGTATCAAATACCAGTACTACTGCGAGTATTAGTAAGGTACACATCAATAACATGTATATCACATATACCTTTGATCACCTTGCCATCCTTCTTATCCGCCAAATACTTGGGGCAGTTCCGCTTCCGTGTCGGTTTGCTTGCGGTAAAAACACTCGTTTCAGGCTTAGGTCCAGACTTGGGTTTCTTCTCTGAGCAGCAACTTTTTGCTGTTCTTTTGAAGTTTCCTTCTTCTTCCCTTTGCCCTTTTCTTGAAACTAGTGGTCTTGTTGACCATCAACACTTGATGCTCTTTCTTGATTTCTACCTCCATGACTTTTAGCATTGCGAAGAGCTCGAATTGTCTTAGTCATCCCTTGCATATTATAGTTCATCACGAAGCTCTTGTAGCTTGGTGGCAGTGATTGGAGAATTCATCAATGACACTATCATCCGGAAGATTAACTCCCAGCTGAATTAAGTGATTGTTATACCCGGACATTTTGAGTATGTGCTCACTTGTGAACTATTCTCCTCCATCTTGCAGCTATAGAACTTATTGGAGACTTCATATCTCTCAATCCGGGCATTTGCTTGAAATATTAACTTCAACTCTGGAACATCTCATATGCTCCATGACGTTCAAAACGTCGTTGAAGACCGGTTCTAAGCCGTAAAGCATGGCACATTGAACTATTGAGTAGTCATCAGCTTTGCTTTGCAAGGCGTTCACAACTTCGGCTCGGCATCTGCAGCGAGCTGTCACCCAGCGGTGCTTCGGGGCGTAATTTTTACGTGCAGCAATGAGGATAATCCTCAAATTCGGACCCAGTCCGTGTAATTGCTACCATCATCTTTCAACTTTGCTTTCTCAAGGAGCGCATTAAAATTCAACGGAACAACAGCACGAGCCATCTATCTACAGTAAACATAGACAAGCAAAATACTATCGGTACTAAGTTCATGATAAATTTAAGTTTAATTAATCATATTAAAACCTCCCACTTAGACAGACATCTCTCTAGTCATCTAAGTGATTACGTGATCAAATCAACTAAACCATGTCCGATCATCACGTGAGATGGAGTAGTTTCAATGGTGAACATCACTATGTTGATCATATCTACTATATGATTCACGCTCGACCTTCGGTCTCGTGTTCGAGGCCATATCTGTTATATGCTAGGCTCGTCAAGTTTAACCTGAGTATTCGCGTGCGCAACTGTTTTGCACCGTTGTATTTGAGCGTAGAGCCTATCACACCGATCATCACGTGGTGTCTCAGCACGAAGAACTTTCATAGCGGTGCATACTCGGGAGAACACTTCTTGATAATTTTGGTGAGAGATCATCTTATAATGCTACCGTCAATCAAAGCAAGATAAGATGCATAAAGGATAAACATCACATGCAATCAATATAAGTGATATGATATGGTCATCATCATCTTGTGCTTGTGATCTCCATCGCCGAAGCAACGTCATGATCACCATCGTCACCGGTAGCGACACCTTGATCTCCATCGTAGCATCGTTGTCGTCTCGCCAACTATTGCTTCTCGACTATCGCTACTCCTTAGTGATAAAGTAAAGCAATTACATGGCGTTGCATTTCATACAATAAGCGACAACCATATGGCTCCTGCCGATTGCCGATAACTTCGGTTACAAAACATGATCATCTCATACAATAAAATATAGCATCACGTCTTGACCATATCACATCACAACATGCCTGCAAAAACAAGTTAGGCGTCCTCTACTTTGTTGTTGCAAGTTTTACGTGGCTGCTACGGGCTGAGCAAGAACCGTTCTTACCTCGCATCAAAACCACAGCGATACTTCGTCAAATAGACTCGTTTTAACCTTCTCAAGGACGGGCGTAGCCTCGA
This sequence comes from Aegilops longissima, assembly GCA_021605205.1. Classification (NCBI taxonomy): domain Eukaryota; kingdom Viridiplantae; phylum Streptophyta; class Magnoliopsida; order Poales; family Poaceae; genus Aegilops; species Aegilops longissima. The sequence goes on along the minus strand of CM038676.1, from coordinate 491,254,357 downwards.
TTCAACTAAAGTGAGAGAGCAGACACCGCCGGTCACCTTTAAGCAACGAGTGCTCGGGCGGTGAAACCAGTCTCGCGTAAGCGTCTGCGTAATGTCGGTCGGGCGCTTCATCTCACAATACCGCTGAACCAAAGTATGACATGCTGGTAGGCGGTATGACTTGTATCGTCCACAACTCACTTGTGTTCTACTCGTGCACATGACATCAACGCATAAAACCAGGCTCGGATGCCACTTGTTGGGGAACGTAGTAATTTCAAAAATTTCCTCACGATCACGCAAGACCATGGTGATGGCATAGCAAGAGAGGGAGAGTGTCGTCCACGTACCCTCGTAGACCGAAAGCGGAGCGTTATAACAACGGTTGATGTAGTCGTGCGTCTTCACGATCCGACCGATCCAAGCACCGAGCGTCACGGCACCTCCGAGTTACGCACCGTTCAGCTCGATGGCGATCCCGGACTCGATCCAGCAAAGTGTCGGGGATGAGTTCCGTCGACCTGACGGCGTGGTGGCGATGTTGATGCTCCACCGGCGCAGGCTTCGCCTAAGCTCATGACGATATGACTTCTCCGGCGCGAGGCTTCGCTAAGCTCATGACGATATGACGAAGTGGAATATGGTGGAAGGGGCACCGCACACGGCTAAGGAAAGATCCGTGATCAACTTGTGTGTCATGGGGTGCCCCTGCCCCGTATATAAAGGAGCCAAGGGGAGGTGGCGGCCCAAGGGGGCGCGCAAGGAGTCCTACTCCCACCGAGTAGGACTCCCCCTCTCTAGTTGGATTAGGATTGGAGGAGGGGAAGAGGAAGGCGCGCCCCCTCTCCTGTCCTATTCGGACTAGAGGGGGAGGGGGCGCGCAGCCCACCTGGCCGCCCTTCCTCTTCTCTCTTATGGCCCATTAAGGCCCATAGTCCTCCGGGGGTTCCGTAACCTCCGGTACTCGATAAATTCGATTTCACCGGAACACTTCCGATGTCAAATGTAGGCTTCAATATATCAATCTTTATGTCTCGACCATTTGAGACTCCTCGTCATGTCGTGATCACATCCGGGACTCGAACAACCTTGATTGCATCAATACTTATAAACTCATAATGAACTGTCATCGAAGCGTTAAGCGTGCGGACCCTACGGGTTCGAGAACTATGTAGACATGACCTAGAACCATTCTCGGTCAATAACCAATAGCGGAACCTGGATGCCCATATTGGTTCCTACATATTCTCGAAGATCTTTATCGGTCAAACCGCATAACGACATCGTTGTTCCCTTTGTCATCGGTATGTTACTTACCCGAGATTCGATCGTCGGTATCAATACCTAGTTCAATCTAGTTGCAGTAAGTCTCTTTACTCGTTCCGTAATACATCATCTCACAACTAACTCATTAGTTGTAATGCTTGCAAGGCTTAAGTGATGTGTATTACCGAGAAGGCCTAGAGATACCTCTCCGACAATCGGAGTGACAAAACCTAATCTCGAAATCGCCAACCCAACAAGTACCTTTGGAGACACCTGTAGTACTCCTTTATAATCACCCGATTCGTTGTGACGTTTGGTAGTACCAAAGTGTTCCTCCGGTAAGCAGGAGTTGCATAATCTCATAGTTATAGGAACATGTATGGGTCATGAAGAAAGCATTAACATACTAAGCGATCAAGTGTTAAGCTAACGGAATGGGTCATGTCAATCAGATCATTCAACTAATGATGTGACCTTGTTAATCAAATAACAACTCCTTGTTCATGGTTAGGAAACATAACCATCTTTGATTAACAAGCTAGTCAAATAGAGGCATACTAGTGACATCTTGTTTGTCTATATATTCACACATGTATTATGTTTCCGGTTAATACAATTTTAGCATGAATAATAAACATTTATCATGATATAAGGAAATAAATAATAACTTTATTATTGCCTCTAGGGCATATTTCCTTCAGGATGGTGCCGCCAACAAAGCCAAGGCTCGTGGCTCCGGCAAGGAGGTTGCCACTGACACCGACCGCCAAGCTGTGGCGACGCCGCCGACAAGCAGGACAACTCCAACAAGCGATCTTGCAAGATTCACGCACCAAGGGCCCACGACCTCCACAGCTGCAAGAAAGTCGAGCAGCTTGTTGAACAACAGAGGGCTGAGTCTGGCGGCGAGACAAGGAGAAGGCCTAGGAAGGTCTTTGGCGCAGCTAGTAATAAGAGACCGGCCGGGAGGGCGTCGCGGCAAGGCAAAGCAAGCGGCAAGGAGAGCAGACCTCCCAGCGGCGCGACAAGGAAGAAAGACGAAGATGGCGATGGCGAAGACATGGAAGGCAATGAAGCTGATGAGCAAGAGTTTCAGAAGGCAACGGAGGTCCTTTGCGTTGACGGCGGTGCTTCTCTGCATACCTCGCACCGCCAACTCAAGCAATGGATGCGTGAGGTTAATGCAGCAGAACCGTCCGTAGAATCGCGCAGGCCTCTGAAGTGGTCTAGCACGCCCATCATCTTTGACATTGAGGACCACCCTGATCGCATAACTGCGGTCGGGTGCTTGCCGATGTTGGTATCACCAACAATCCGCAACCTCAAGGTCACAAAGATGTTGGTTGACGGCGGGGCCGGCCTGAATATGATCTCCTCTGCAGTGCTCCAGAAGCTTCAAATCCTGACGGTGAGCTCGAAGAAACTGGAACTTTCAAGGAATCAACCGAGGAGGAGCAAGCGAAAGGAAAATCACATCGCCATCACATTTGGCGGTGAGCTGAATTCAGGGCCGAGAGGGTCACGTTTGGCGTTGCCGATTTCCCATTGCCCTACAATGGAATACTTGGCGTCCAAAGACTCGCCAAGTTCATGGCAGCTTCTCATTACGCCTACAACCTGCTCAAGATGCCCGGCCCGATAAGCGTCATTTCTGTCCATGGCGACAAGAAGGATGCACTTATCTGCGCCGACAAGATTTACCGGGATGCAGCAGCCGCCACAGACAGCAAATCACTTGCCGCTGGAGCTCCCGGGGGGAAGAAGAAGACCACCTTGCTCGGCAAGAACTCTGATGCCCACTCCGGCAAGCGCACCTCTTCGGAGTGCTGCGCTACCGTCGAGGACGCACCATCGAGCTCCACCGGCAAGTGCAAGAAGATGATGGCTGCTCCGCCGAAGACCAAGAAGGTGTCCGCCAAGGAGGACGGCACTGGTGGTACCTTCACCATCAGTGCCACGCTTGACCCTAAATAGGAAGGCGAGCTCGTTGCTTTCCTGCGGGCGAATGTCGATGTGTTTGCATGGCAACCATCGACATCCCGGCGTTCGAAAAGTAATTGAGCACCACCTAGCTGTTTGTCGTCACGCTTGCGGCCCGTCAAGCAAAAAGTTAGGAAGCAGCGGTGGGCGCCAAGAATTCATAGCGAAGAGATCAAGAAGTTGGAAGCAGCGAGGCCTTGTCGGTACTCCATCCCGTGGTTGGCCAATCCGGTAGTTGTCTGAAAGGCAAATGGGAAATGGAGACTTCGTATCGACTTCTGGATGTTAATAAAGCTTGTCCCAAAGACCCATTTCCCTTGCCGCGTATCGACCAGATTGTTGACTCCACAGTTGGATGTGATTTGCTTTCATTTCTTGACGCATATTCAGGATATCATCAGATCTTCATGGCAGAAGAGGATGAAGAGAAAACCGCATTCATTACACCATGTGGCACATACTGTTTCATACGGATGCCTTTCGGTTTGAAGAATGCTGGTTCAACGTTTGCAAGAGTAGTCCATGAAGCCTTTGAGCCACAAATGCACAGAAATGTAGAAGCTTACATGGATGACATAGTGGTCAAGAGCAAGGACAAAGCAACTCTGGTTCAAGACTTAGATGAGACCTTTGCAAATCTGCGCAAGATCAACCTCAAGCTCAACCCCGAGAAGTGCGTGTTTGGAGTTCCCTCCGGCAAGCTTCTCGGGTTCTTCGTGTCTCAGAGGGGAATTGAAGCCAACCCCGACAAGATCAAGGCCATTGAGCAGATTGAAGCACCAAAACGCGTCAAGGATGTAAGAAGGCTTGCCGGTTGCGTGGCTGCTCTCAGCAAGTTTATCTCTAAGTCAGCTGAGCGCGCCCTGCCATTTTTCAAAATTTTGAAAAAGGCAGGTCCAATGAAATGGACTCCCGAAGTGGAGGCTGCGCTGCAAGACTTGAAGAGGTACCTGTCCTCCACTCCAATACTTGTCGCACCTAGGCCACAAGAGAAGTTGCTGCTGTATATAGCGGCAACCAATCAAGTGGTTAGTGCTGCGTTAGTAGCGGAGAGGGAGACGTATGATGAGCCGGCAACCAAGGGAGATGCATCCAGCGACAAGCAGGGGGCTTCGCCGTCAAGCTCTGGTCCCGACAAGGACGAATCTGCAAAGGATTGCGACAAGATGCAGAAAAGGATGGTGCAGCGCCCAGTCTACTTTCTCGATTCCCTTCTGCGGGGGCTAGGTCAAGGTATTCGGTGTGCGAAATTGCTTTTCGGCCTCCTCATGGCCTCGAAAGCTCGCCATTACTTCCAAGCACATGAGATAACAGTTGTCACTCGCTTTCGCTGAAGAGGATATTGCAAAATCCGTAAGCAGGCGGGATTGTCGAGTGGGCAATTGGAACTGTCAAGCTTTGGCCTCAAGTTTGAAAGCACTTCAACTATCCAAAGCGAAACATTGGCAGAGTTTATAGCAGAGTGGGCGCTAACGCAAGATGAAGAGATTCGAGACGAGCATCCCGTCAAAGAAGCAAGTAAAGGGTGGCTGATGTACTTTGATGGTGCCTTCGCTGCAAAGCACCGGTGCCGGCGTGTTGCTTATCGCACCCACGGAGAGCACCTCAAGTACATAGTCCAAATGCACTTTCCCAAGGAACAAGCAACAAATAATACTGCAGAGTATGAAGGTTTGCTTGCGGCCTTAAATTGCGGTGGACCTTGGGATCAAGAAGCTTATCGTCGGGGGTGACTCGCAGCTTATCGTCCGCCAAGTAAACAAAGATTATCGAGTCCGTTGATGGAAGCCTCGTTGATGAAGTGAGAAAGCTAGAAGAGCACTTTGAAGGCTGCAAATGGAACATGTTCCAAGAGCTCGAGAATGATATTGCGATGGCTCGTCAAAGTGTGCTGCACTCAAGCTACACGTGGAACCAGGAATTTTGTGCTCAAGCTGACTCAACCAACCGTAACACCATCAATCGGACAGAGCAAGAAGAGGAAGTTGGTTTACGGTGACTACTTTCCGCAGAGCTCCACAAGCCGCCGCCAAGAAGGTCCCCAAAATCAACGCAAATATCGCTGAGGAGCGATCTGCTCCGACAAACCCTAGGGTTTGCCGTTGAAGCAGCGCTCCCGACAAGTCTTGCTCCGGCAAGCTTGCGAGGATCATCAACTCGGCCGAACCGCAGGTTCTTGCCGTAGAAGCTGATGTTCCCGGCGGCGAGATGTGCCTTTAGTCCTTGTTGTCGAGCCACAGGCTCCAAAGATGGGCGCAGAGATCGTCCATTTCCTTGAGCAGGGAACTTCCGAAGTGCAAGAAGAAGCGGAAAAAGTAGCCCGGCAGTCAAGTATGTATCAGTTTGTAGACAACATCACTGTCATGTAAGAAGACTCAGCGGAGCGAAATTGAAGTGTATTTGCGGGAAGATGGATGAAGCTGTTGGCGAGAGATACATGGAGGCATATGTGGTCACCACATTGGCGCAAGAGCACTTGCCGGCAAAGCTTTCGGCAAGGTTTCTTCCGGCGAAGCCCTCCAGATGCAACGCACAAGTAACCAAGTGTGAAGCGTGCGCCCATTCAAAACAGATACACCAGCCAGCTCAAGCTCTCGGACAATCCCTTTGTCCCGGCCATTTTCGATGCGGGGTCGATATCCTCGGCCCCTTCCCAGAAGCTGTCGGGGCATTGAGTACTTATGCGTCGCAATCGACAAGTTCACAAAGTGGCGGAAGTGGAAGCGGTGAGGAAGGTGACAACCACGGTCAGCGATCAAGTTCTTGGTCAATTGTTTGTCGCTTTGGGATACCTAACGAATCATCACCGACAACGGCACCCAATTCACGAGTCGCACCTTCATGCGATGACGTCCAAGATCTTGGCGCCAAGGTCTGCTTTTGCTTCCGTTGCTCACCCGAGAAGCAACGGTCAAGCGAGAGGGCGAATGTCAAGTGCTGCGAGGACTCAAGACCGAACTTTGACAGGCTGCGCAAGTGCGGAAGAAAGCTGGATTGAGGAGCTGCCGGTGGTTCTTTGGTCGATCGGACGACACCAAATCGAGCCACCGCCGACACACCTTCGCTCTAGTCTATGGAGCAGAGGCAGTTCTCCCCACGGAACTCAGATATCGGGTCACCTCGAGTACTCGCTTATGATGAGCTTGAGCAAGAGCAGCTGCGACAAGATGACGCGCTGCTCCTCGAGGAGGATCGTCTTGAGTCTCTTTGTCACGAGCTGCTCGTTACCAGCAAGCTTTGCGTCGCTACCATAGCCGCAAAGTTAATGCGGAAGCTTCGAGGAAGGCGACCTTGTTCTTGGCGCGTTCAATCCGCCAAGAATTCCAACAAGTTGGCGCCAAAGTGGGAAGGACCTTATCGGGTGAAACGAGTCACTAGGCTGGCGCTGTCCGCCTTTGAGATCAAGATGGCGTTCGGTGAGCAACTCCCGGAATATAGAGCATCTTCGTAAGTTTTACCCATAGAGCGTGATTGCGGAACCCGTTCAGCAACCACCCTTTGTACAAGTCTTGCAGCTGTTGCATGTAATCCTTTGTACAAAGCCGGGCGCAGACCCCGTGCATTATAAAGCTCATGTGTTGCGCACAATTTGTCAATTTCATGCTTTTATCATTATTATGCATGTATTATCTGACGTTTTGTGCAGCATCCACACCCGGTAAGCGATAACGAGCCACTAGGAAGGAGAAGATAATGGTGTGTGCCACCAAGTGTCGCTCGAGGAAGTATCACCTTGCCGGGAAGCAAACGATAGAAAAGCTAAGTTGCTAAGTTTAAGCAATCAGTTTTTAAATTTTCAAGTTATATTCCTCGAACGATAGTACTTTGTATGGAAAACCTGTGCGCGGAGGAACCAACTCGCGGCTAGCTTGCGCCCTTACTTTGTTTCGAGTCCGCTCAACAACTTAAGCGTGCTGCAACTAGTTGCGACAAGGTTTCTTGTCGGAGGCAGCATCGCCAGCAGGCTCTTGACGTTCAAGACTCGGCGCCATCAGCGACAAAAGTGCTCGCACCGACAAGTTCCCTAAAAGCGTAGGGCACAAACATACAAGGTAAGAAATCAAGTGAAGGGAATAACATTGCGATTGTTGCCTAAGATAGAGTATATTACAAAAATAACTTGTCACAGATCTAATAAATTGTTCTACTAAACATGATCTGCAGCGACAAGGAAAAGTTAAACTTGGCGGCCTAGTCCACGCGGTCGCCATCGAGCCTCTTGACTCCGCTCACCCTGTCCACGATGGGTGCGACAAGGGCCTTGAGTGCTTCAACGTCGGCAGATGGAGGCAGGGACTTGAGGGCGTTGGTGAAGTTGGCGCTTTGGGTTGCGAAGGCCACTTTCATCGGCACCTTCGGAGGGCCCCGGCGCAAATTTGGCGCAACTTCGTCGGGCAGCTGCTTTGGGACCTCCTCCGGAGCAGCTGAGACCCGTCAACACGCCCTTGAAGAACGAGCTGAGCTTGGCGCTGGGTTGGAGGTTCTCGTCGGTGGAGTACCCAAGATCCACCATCCCCACTCCATCACTCATTGTGGATGGCGGCGGCAAAGTGTCCACAAGTCCTTCATCCGATGCATTATACTATCTCTCGAGGCGTCACAGGCGATCGCGGCGTTCGCCAACAGCTCCTCGTTGGCCTTGATCTTCTCCAGCAGGCCCGTTTCCCGCTCCTTGGCGCCGTTCAGCGTCTCCGTCAGAGTGGTCAGTTTCAGCTCCAGATCCGCCTTGGAGTCCTTGGCGGCGTCGAGCTCTTTGATCTTATCGGTAACGACCACGCAGCTCGCCAAGAGTGTAGGCGTCCTTCTCGCTTCGCGTTTCAGCCCGGCGACCTCCTCCTCGCTCTTCTGGAGGGTGGCCTACAGCTGTGCCACCCTCGTCTCCAATTCCTTCTTGGCGGCCTCGGCAGCTGCGGCGGCGTCCTTTGCCTCCTTGAGTGCTCCGCCAATCGATTGCTCGCGGCAAAGATCTTCCTCGTAGCTGCCGAGGTTGATCTTCCTGCGCCACCACCTCCTTCTGCGCGGAGAGCTTCGCCCGGCAAGCCTTTGCTGCTCCTCGACCTCGGCCTTTTCGGGATGAAGGCCGTGCGCCTCGGCAAGGTGCTCCCGCTCGCTATGTCCGGAGAGTTTCTTTGTTGGCACGCCGAGCTCTTGCGGCGCTTCTCCATGTCGTCTCCCGCCCTCGCGATGAGTGCTTCCCGCGACTCCAGCTTAGCTTGGCGGGCACGGTAGAGCGACAGCAGCTTCTTCAGCAACTGCTCCTCCTCAGGCTCGCCACTACTGCTGCTTGGCGCGTTAACCAAGGACAGTCCAGCGGAGGCGAGCAGCTCCGCGTCGAAGGTCTCCCCCTCGACCGGCGCCCTGGAGCTCGATGCCCATGGAAGCTTGATGAAGACACCTTCGCCAGCCTTCAGATAGGCGCCGGGCTGGGGCTCTTTAGAGTCTGGTGCGGCATCGGTGGCGGGGGGATTGCCGGTCGGTGCAGCGCCTGGCGCTCCTGCGGCCTCAGGGCCGTCAGTACGATCATCGGACCCCTCCCCAGCCTCTGCGTCGGCAGCCTTGGCGGCCTCCTCGCCGGTGGACCCATCGGCGCCGGCCTCCTCTTCCATATTGGCGGCGTCGTCATTGTTGCCGCGAGCGTCCTCCTTGCCGGCAACCTCGGTCTCCATCGGCTCTCCGCAGATGGATCGATGATCGAGAAAGAAAGAACGATCAAACGGATGTTCAAGAAAACGAAGAAAAAAAGAACCCACGGGAAATTTTCAGTCAAGAAGATTACCTGCAATAGGATCTGTTGCCGCGGTCTCCACCGCCGGAGGGTCGTCGGCGCTACCCCTTGCCGGAGAAGCTCCCCTTGTCGGAGAGGCCTCTCTTGCCGGAGAGCGCTCCCTTGGCGGAGATTTCTCCCTCGGCGGCATAGTTGAAGCAGACATGACTTCAGGAGTGACTTCCGGGACCTCCTGATGAGGCTGCTCTGCTCCTACACAAATCAACAAGCCAGAAATCAGTAAAGAAGGAGCACCCAAGCACACCAAACCGTAAGAGATAAAGCAAACACTTACGCTGGGGGCTGTGCAGCTGGGGCTGCTTTCATTGAAGGGTTGCGGGTCCGGCAAGGGAGTCTCAGACGTGCCCCTATGCCCATTGGGGAATCGTCTTCGACGACGACCACCGGAGTCTTGGCCCTCTTCGACGCCCTCTGAGCCAGCGTCCTGAAGAAGAAAAGGTTCAGATTGAAGCAAGTCAGATACAAGATAAAGCAGAAAATTGAAAGATTACAAGTAGCAGCGACAAGATCTTACTCTTCCTCTTCTTCCTCGGAGCTGAGAGCGGAGAAGTCAAATTCGCTCGGTCACGATGAGCTGGAGAGAGGGCTCCTCGGACATTTGGCGGGTCGGGTGGCGTGGCTCGAAGGCCCGCTCCCCTGCTTGTGGCGGCATAAAGGCGCTCCCGCGGCAACAATGCTTGCCGCGGTGGAGCGCGTCGGGCGGCGAGGCGGCTGTTGGCCCGTCGGCCGCCCCGTCACTTCTCGGGTCTTGCGGAGGCGTCTTCTTGGCGGGGCCGCAGGTTCCTCCCGCGGCAAGCTACTTGACGGCGGAGGGGAGGCACCCCCGACAGGCTCGTTCGGGTCAGCGTCGGACTTGGCCTGCTCCACCTCGCCGATGAACTCCTCTCGGTCGGCAAGGCTTGCCGCCTCGGCTGTCTCTGCCTCCTCGACAGTGAACCCAAACACGCCGGCGGCCGCAGCTTCTGCCGCCTCCTCCAACCTTGTGGCAATGCGCGCCATTTCTTGCTCGGTGGTGTCGCGGGTGAGCCGCTTCTGCTCGTCGGCACGGATCGGCACTTCTTCTAAGTCGTCGAAGAACTGCTGCACGACGTCGTCGGCGGGCTCCTGCCAAGTTGGGACGATTCCATGGGAATCGCTGGCAACGCATCATCAGCTGGATGCGGTCAGCGACGAGTTGTTTCACAAGGGCACGACTCCCCTCGGCAACATGAACCACTCGGGGTGATCTGCATCAGGCTTGAACAGCTCCCGCAGCATGCCATCTAGCTCCAAGACAGTGAAATTCCAATTCAGACCCCGGCGCAGCCTCATGATGTCCGCCGCGTTTTGGAACTCCCAAGCAGGCCTCCCCCTCTCCTGCAAGGGCGCAATGCGGCGGCGAAGGAAGTCCGCGCCAACTGCTCCTATAGTAAGCCCGGCATGCCTGAGGCGCAAGATCCTAGTCACGGCAATCTTCAACTTGGCATCCTCTGGCGCCAATGTGCTCCAATCATTGCCGCGCACTATGGGGGTTTGGCGCAGGGCAGTGAAAGGCTGCAGGTCCTCCTCTAAGATCCAACACCAGTCAGCTCTCCACTCCTCCCACTTGCTGCACAGCTATCCGTCAAGATATGCTTCCTTCTTGCCGATCCTGGATATCCATGCAATTCCTTCGGCAAGCGGCTCTCCTCTCTCTACGCGGGGCATGAAGTAATGGCGGAAAAGTGCTACATTTGGGTGGACCCCGACAAAGTTCTCGCGAGAGTGTGCGCAACGCCATGGTGAGGACGGCGTTGGGGGTGAAATCAAGGTGGCGGAGGCCATATGTGTTCATGACATCGCAAAAGAATTCGGAAAAGGGCGGGCAGAGCCCGCAGTGGAAGAAAAGCGCGAAGAAAGGGTACCCGATGGAAACCTTCTCGGGCGTGGCGGCGGAGATCACCCTACGTGCTTGGTGCGCCAGCGTCGCCGTCGACGAAAAAGGTAATACAGCTCCGCAGCTCCTTCTGTCAGCGTGGGATCGAAGAGGGCCCGCTCCTTCCGCAGCGCCCTTGAGCCGCTGCGCCTCGGCCCGATTCACGCCTTTCCCTTGTCGGCTTTGGAGCCATGGGGGAGGTGGTGGAGGAGGTCGATAGCGTTAATGGCGCCCGGTGGCAATGGGGAGGCGGGCGTCGCTCTCTGGACTCGAGAAGAAGGGGGGAGCGGCGGTGGTTTTTGATGTGACAACAATGGCAAGTGGGCGTTCTGCCCCTGTTCCCCCTGCTTATAAGGAGGGAGGGGGGCGGGCGTTCCGATTTTCCCATTAAAGAAAGCCCCCATGATCTCTCCCACGACGCCACGTCCGGAACGTGTCGTTCGTGGGAGACGTGGTGGGTCCGAGGCGAATAACTGCGTGATCTAGGCCGCGCGTGCCCGTGCACTGTTTTGGGCCTGGCCCAACAGAGCTTGGCGCCGTGTGTGGCCCGAGCCGAGGGCTCTGCCGGTGTACTAGGTAGGGGTACCCTAGTATCCCGAACTCGTGCACGGGCAGTTGCAGCACCCCGTGGCAGGGCTGGCCTGGTGACCGCAAAGGTCCTCCGCGGCTCCTTTGGAGCCTTTCAAGAACAAAGTAATCGAGGCCCCGGCAAGAGGAGCTTGCCGGGAAGGCCACTCAAGGCACGAAGGAAACAAGGCCCCGGCAAGAGGAGCTTACCGGGAAGGCTTGGCGGCGGCAGAGCTCCCGAGCGACAAGGATTCGCAGCGGCAAGGCACTTGCCGCGGCAGCAACTTCTCTTCATCTCCGCTCCAGCTCATCCGCCAGCGTGTCGCCATGGGGCTTTCCGAGCCGCAGCGTGTCAAAACTGTGCAGCCAGCGGGGAGCAGCGATAAGCGGCGCTGACAAGCTACCATCGTGCCAAACGGAGGCGCACTTGACGGTCCCTGTTGCATTGTTCAGGCGACTGGGACGGGCATTTATGACTCTTGTCCCTTGCCGTAAGAGTTAGGTATAGATCACTGTACACTGTACAAAGCGGTGTACCAACCTCTGTTTTTACATTTGTACCCTCATATGCGTTGCCACCTGTGGTGTCCCCTTGAGACTATAAAAGGAGGCCCATGTGCAACGTAGCAGGGGTTCGGCTCCGGTTCAGTTCATTCGACTCATTCGAGACCTCACTTAGGCTAGGTTTTGTAGCTCTCATTGCTCCCTAGCAAGAACACAATTGAATCCACCAAGCAGCAGTAGGAGTATTATCTCTCCGGAGAGCTCCGAAGCTGGGTAAATCTGCTCGTGTGCATCGCCTCGATCCGCTCTTTGTGCATTCTCCGCTCCCCTCCGAACCACAAGGGACCCGGTCCCATAGGTGTTCATGGGACACGATCAGCTTCCCCGACATGCTTCGTGGCCAAAGGTCCTAAGGTAACACACCCCGAGTATGTTGATTTCAATAGTGATGAAGATGACTTCTTAGGTGATGATGATTTACTTGTTGACAACTCTAGTGATGAATACTATGATGAAACATCAATCAATCATGCTAATCAAGATAAAACGAATGACAATGATAAGGAGAAGATTGAGCTTCTAACTAAAGAACTAAACACTCTTAAGTTAGCTCATGAAACTATCTTCGAAGATCATCGAGAACTTTTAAGGGCCCATGAGAAGTTACGCTTTGAAAAGCTCAATCTTGAGCAAGAGCATGAGTTCTTAAAGGCAATCAATGATGATCTCCGTAAGGAAAGTTCTTCTTACATTGCCAAGCGTTTACTCTTATCTACTTACATGCCTCAAGTCAAATCCACTAACAAGAACAAAAAGGATTCTTCCTCTAGTAGTAACAATAATCATGCTAAATCCAATGTTGTTGCTTCTAGTAGTTCTCTTGATTCCACTAATGATTCTCTTAGCCAAGTTACACTTGAGAAGGAAAATAGCTTATTGAAGGGAATTATAGAGAAAGGTGTATACAAGAGCCTTGCCGGGAGTAAGCAATTCGAGTAAATTGTGCGCAAGCAAGGAAGGCACCGGAAGAATCAAGGTGTTGGTTTTGAAAGAAAGTTCAATGCCAATGGAGTTGAGTGGGAAGAAGATCAATATCCCAAGACGAAGTTTGTTCCTCAACAAGAGAAGTATGATCCTACTTACTTCAAGGGAACACAAGCTCAAGATGATCTTCCACCACAAGACCACAAGAACAAAGGCAAGGACAAGCTTCAAGAGGAGATAGATGCATTGGAAAAAGCTCCTAAGGCCTTGGTCAAGTGGGTTCCCAAGACTACGTCAAGTTCTACTTCATCAAGCACAACTACAACTCCAAGGATTCCCATCAAGATGATGTGGATCCTGAAGAAGAAGAACTAGAGAGTTCTTGAGGGTGACTCCGCCAACATTCTTCACTCATATCATTATGGCAAGGACAAGTGCAATCAACTTCCACATCTTGCACTAAGTTCAAGGAGTCACAAATCCTCATGTTGGTAAGGCAAGGGACAAGGTAACCTAATACTTTCATGGACATCATCTTATGTGAACATCACTCTATGTCTATGGATATACTTGTTTGTTCCTTGTGGGACTAACTAGGTATTGAAAGTGCAACTCACTCCAAAGGATTGCTCCAAATGATCTTCATCAACATTGAGCATCCACATCTTCAACACCTACATGAAGTCATCATCGACAAAACCCGAGGTTAGTTCATCCCTCTTAGGGGGGGATCTCACATCTAGGGGGAGCTTAACTCTAAGAATTGAGTCAAAGCAACTCTAATGGTTTGTGAACATATCAATGCATTATGTAAAAGTGGTAACCCCACTTGAGCTTAAACGATGAGTATGACCTATGATCAAATGTTCTCAGTTGACTCCTAAGTCAATATACTCATATATAGATGACCTAGTCATCGCCAATTGTTTTATAGATACTAGAATTGGTTGTGCATGCTTTGCCACATATTTCATTTGCCATTTTATTGTGTGAGCATGTTGGTTGCATATTTTACTCATTTGAGGACATCCACTTGTTGCTTTGATTGATTGGTTTCTTTTTCTTTTGCCAAGTGGATGAACAAGAATGCCTAAGAACCTTCTCTAGCTATCTATGCTTTTCTAGTCTCAAACTCTATTCATGCTACATCACAAATTTGATCAAGTCAGATTCGAACCACTCTGTGTGAGGATCACTCGGAGTCCCCGATTCATCATAGACTTAAACTTCCAAAACTTCTTTCTGTGTTTTGGTCTGACCGATTCTTGCATTTCGGTCATACCAAGATCACTAAGTCGATCTAGGTTTTCAATCTCGGTGCAACCGATTTGAACTTTTCGGTCTCACCGAGTTGTTGTAACTGTCAACAGTTATGCATCTCGGTACCACCGATTCGTTCCACTCGGTCACACCGACAGGGTCGGGCTATATATTCTCACGGGCAAAAATTTGGAAACTTTCTCCGAACCCTTCGCCCGCGCATAGCTCACTCTTCCTTCTAGGTCTCTGGATCGTCCTCCTTGTCGCTAGATGCCTCCTGTCGCTGGTCTCCACTGCCGTCAACGGAATTCATCTGCGCCATTGCCGCTGTAGCGAGTTCATCGCCAAACTAGGGTATGGACTCGATCACAGTGCTATCCCCGTCAAATCTGTAGCACATTGTGTTCATTATGATTCTTGCCACGATTGAAACACCTCTATCCAGTCAAAACAATCCTTAGAATAGATGCGATTTGAAATTTTAGGGTTAGGTTTCCGCCGAAACCATCTCGGACCCACCGAGTTGAAAAACTAGGTCCCACCGATTTGGCTAACGCCATTGCATAAGTGACTCTCGGTCTGACCGAGAATTGCTAATCGGCGTGACCGATTTTAGAACTCAATGAAACCCTAGCAGTCTCGGTGCCACCGAACTGTGACTCGGTCTGACCGAGTTCACTAGTTTAGGTTCCAAAAGCTGCTTCGGTATCACCGAGTTTGAAAATCGGTTGATCCGAGATGCTTTCTATGGAAAACTAAAGCTAAGTTTTTGAATCATTCTTTGGCAAAAATCTCTGCATTTTGTGATGCTCATCCATTCTATCTCATCTACAACTATTCACAGGGTCAGCAGTCAGTGTTTTCAACATGTCAGACCAAAGTGACAGCCAGAACAGGGAAGAAGAGCAGATTCACATGAGTGAGGGCACTAGTCCCTCTATCAGCTCAGATGAGGGAAGCAGAAGCACCCCAAGAAACCTGCTCAAAGCTGCCACCAGGACAAGGAAGAAGAGAACCTCGGAATCTGAGGATGAGGATCATGTGGCAGTAGAGGATGAGGCCATTTCAAAGAAAAGGTTACTCAAAAGGAGTATAGCTCAGCTGTAGTTAAGCCAGGGCTGAAGATCAAAAGGCCAGCAGGAAGACAACCCATGTCTAAGCCAGAGCCTCCACTCAAGCATCTTTGGAATCCCAACCCAAAGAGGCTGCTGCAGAAGGGAAGAAAAGGAAGGAAAGGGTCAAGAAGACCATGGCCAGAGTTATTGTAAAGCCTTCCATGATGGAAGAAGAGGAAGAAGAGGTTGATGCACCAGCACCCAAGGCACAAAAGCTGATGGGTGATGCTATAAGGCCAGGGGCTGCATCATCAAAGCCCAAAGAAGCTCCCAAAGCTGCCTCCAAGCCCAAGGCTGCACCTAAGAGGAACAGGAACATATCTGCTGCTGAGAAGAACAAGGCCCCAGTGCCTGAAGTTGCCAAGAAGAAGAAGGATCAGAATTCTATGTCACATATGTACAAGGAGATCCCAGACAAAGCACTTGAGACTTTCAAGTTTGGGCCTGTCCATTTTCTTCTGTCAGGGCTGCCAACGATCAACTGGATCCTAAGGCACACTCTTTTGCCAAAGTTAGGTGACAGCAACATGATCAGAGGGCATGCATTTAATTTGCTACACATATTTGATGTGCCACAGAAATTCAAGGTCATGAGCCTCATGGTTGAGACTATCAAGAGGACAGCAGCAGACCAAAAGAGAAGTTGTGGGTATGCCCCACAAATTCAGGAGCTGATCAACTCAAAGATGGGCACAGGCAAATATCTGTTGGATAAGGAACAATTTGTTCTCTATCCAGACTTTGAGGACAATCAAGTTGTGACGAATGAGAATGAACCATCTTCAGTGCAAGCTCAAGAGAAGAAGCAGAAGGCAAAGAAGGAGAAGGCTGCCAAGATGCCAACTCAAGAGGAGGCATCTGAGTACTTTTTGAAGAGCAAGCAGGACCAGCTTGGTTACTTGATAGCATCAACACTGAGGATTGAGAAGGGGTTGGCCACCCTAAATCAAAACCAGGAGAGCACGGAAAGAATCATGGAACAAAAATCTATGATTTAGATGTCAAAATGGCGAGATTGATCAGTAGTGGAGCAGCTACAGGATGACATGCAAGAGAGGAAGGGCAGGACAACTCATGATGCATTTGCCGAGTGCCTCAAGCTCGAGAGATCAGGCTGCGAGAACCAATGCCAGACACGGGCGACTTCATCTGCACCAGCTACAGCTCCAGTGCAACCAGCTCCAGCACCAACTCCTTCAGCTCCATCCACATCAACTGAAGTCTTCGTCCAAGGAGCCATCTCTACACCACCAACTGAAGACCAAGCCTGAGAGACGAAATAGTACTATGCATTTTCTAGGAACTTTTTGGTAACTTGTTGCCAAAGGGGGAGAAAAATGTATAGATCATAGGCTTCGAGAGAGAGAGTTTGCTTTTGTTCTCTCTTGTCTTCTTGGTTGAACTTTATTTGCTTTTGCTTGCTTGAGATACTATGCTATTGCCTGTGAGACATTGATGATCATGTGTTTGATCATAAGCTACACTTATGCTTGTTGGATGAAATTATCTTATTTATCTTTATTTGATCATTCACTTTGCTTGGTGATGAGTCCATGTATTCAATCTTTATTATTTTGAGTGCTCCACCAAGATGTATGTGACATGGAAGAGTAACCCATGAGCCTAATTCCTTGTGCATTTGCAGTCCAAAGCAAATCTTAAATCTACGCACAAATTTAGGGGGAGCTCTTGCTTATCACATACTTCTCAAAGCGATGATGTTTTTAAATCTTATTATCATTTGTCGAAGCTTTGATCTATATGTTGTCATCTATTACCAAAAAGGGGGAGATTGAAAGTGCAACTATCCCTAGGTGGTTTTGGTAATTCATAACAACATATTGCTCATTGAGCTAATACTATTCCAAGACAAATATTTCAGGAAAGCTCAATGAATGGCATGGCATGGATGATGAAAGTGTATCCCTCAAAATATCAAGGATAAAAGGATTGGCTCAAGCTCAAAAGCTCAAGACTCTGCATTTTACATTTTAGTGATCCAAGATCACATTGAGTCTATAGGAAAAGCCAATCCTATCAAGGAGGGATGAGGTGTTGCTTAATGAGTTTCTTGCTCCATGATGCTTAGTGATATGCTCCAAAAACCCACAACTACTTTCTCACATCCACATATGACCTAAACATAAAGTCGAACTCGGCCCCACCGATTATTTCTATCCGGCGCCACCGAGTTCAGATGTCATAGCCACAGCCACAAACCATAGGCAAATCGGTCTCACCGATAGGGATCTCGGTCTCACGGAGATGGGATTGTAATCTCTCTGTTTCCCTTCGTAACGTTTCGGTCTAACCGAAGTGAGCGATCGGTCCCACCGAGATTGCAATGTAAACTCTCTGTTTCCCTTTTGTAACATTTCGGTCTCACCAAAAAGGGTGAATCGGTCCCACCGAGTTTACCTGACCAACTCTCTAATTAGCTAATTACCAAAATCGGTCTCACCGAGTTTGTGTATTCGGTCTCACAGAGATTATGTTATGCCCTAACCCTAACCATATCGGTCCTACCGAGTTGCACGTCGGTCCCACCGAAATCACTAACGGTCACTAGGTTTACTGAATCGGTCAGACCGAGTTTGTTGATTCAGTCCCACCGAGATTGGTAAATTGTGTGTAACGGTTAGATTTTGTGTGGAGGCTATATATACCCCTCCACCTCCTCTTCATTCGTGGAGAGAGCCATCAGAACAAACCTACACTTCCAACTTACCATTTCTGAGAGAGAACTACCTACTCATGTGTTGAGGCCAAGATATCCCATTCCTACCATATGAATCTTGATCTCTAGCCTTCCCTAAGTTGCTTTCCACTCAAATCTTCTTTCCACCAAATCCAAATCCTGTGAGAGAGAGTTGAGTGTTGGGGAGACTATCATTTGAAGCACAAGAGCAAGGAGTTCATCATCAACACACCATTTGTTACTTCTTGGAGAGTGGTGTCTCCTAGATTGGCTAGGTGTCACTTGGGAACTCCGACAAGATTGTGGAGTTGAACCAAGGAGTTTGTAAGGGCAAGGAGATCGCCTACTTTGTGAAGATCTACCGCTAGTGAGGCAAATCCTTCATGGGCGACGGCCATGGTGGGATAGACAAGGTTGCTTCATCGTGGACCCTTCGTGGGTGGAGCCCTCCGTGGACTCGCGCAACCGTTACCCTTCATGGGTTGAAGTCTCCATCAACGTGGATGTACGATAGCACCACCTATCGGAACCACGACAAAAACATCCGTGTCTCCAATTGCTTTTGAATTCTCCAAACCCTTCCCTTTACTTTCTTGCAAGTTGCATGCTTTACTTTCCGCTGCTCATATACTCTTTGCATGCTTGCTTGAATTGTGTTAAGATTGCTTGACTTGTGCTTAGATAGCTAAAATCTGCCAAAGACTAAAATTGGGAAAAGGATAAGTTTTTATTTGGTCAAGTAGTCGAATCACCCCCCCCCTCTAGACATACTTCAAGGTCCTACAGCCTCCTTATTACGCACTAAAAAATGAATACTCCCCATGCTAGCTGGGACCCACCATTGTGCGAGGCTGACTTGTGGGCCTACTAAGTTGACTGGGACGGGGGCCTTTGTCAACTTTAGTCAATATGAATGATTCTAGCTCCAGCGACTGTACGATCTCCATCCAACGGCCGTAGTGCTTCTTCAATCTCTGGTCTTCTTGCTCCAGCCGCCCAAAGCAGCGCCGGTCGTGCCGCATGCTCCTGCCTCCCGTGGCCGGCTGAGCTGCGGCGGAGGCCTCACCGCCCCCTACTATTCCCACTTGGCAGGCAGGCCTGCGGCGGCAACCTCACACCGCAGCCAGAACGGTGAACCCTCGTACCCCTCTCCGCGCGGGCTTCCACTACCGCGTCTTCCCCGGCTCCCTGTCGTCCCCTTCCTAGGCCTCGCCGTCGTCCACCGCCCCGGTTCTCTCGGCGCGGCATGTTCAACGTGGTCAAGGAACGACTTCCATCGGACGTGGATCATGCGTGGAGAGGCCGACAGCTAGGTCCACGGCCGCAGCAAGGAAGTGCCTCCTTATTACGCGAAAATAATGATTCCTCCACGGCAGCTGGGACCCACCGGACGGGCCACAGTATTTCACGAAAAAACATTTCCCCACATTTGGGACCCACCAGCTACATCTTCGCACGCAAGGAAGTGCGTCCAGCAAAAAACAAAACAATTACGCCCCGACGACGCTGGGACCCACCAGCCGAAACCTTCGCACGCAAGGAAGTGCGTCCGGGCAAAAAAAGCGATTCGCCCCATTGCGGGACCCACCAGCTACATCTTCGCAGGCAAGGAAGTGCGGCGATCGGGACCCACCTGGTCGAAGCGTCACGTAGCATTGTCATTCTGGTCGCGAACGTGTACGTACATACTGGTCGTTGTAGAGGCGCGCACGTGTCATAGTAGAGGCGCGCACGTAGCATGTGTACGTACGTACAGCGACAAGGGTGCAAGAAAGAAAATACGGCCACGTACGTACATACGAGCAGGGTCTCGAACGCCTACTCGCGCCTACATACATGGCTGGGTCGAAACGGAGAAACAGCGTCGTCCTCGTGTTCATTGTGAGGCAACGGAATGCGCCGTGTTCGTGGGTGTAACATCCCAAATTTCCCATTTGGAATGTTAGACATAGGTCATTCTTGCATAGCATATTTATTGCATTTTCGTTCCGCAATCCTCGAAATCCTAAGCAACTCAAGGACCCTCGGAGAGAGTTGGGGATTTTTCGGTTTTCATATTTGATTTTTATCAAATAGCGAAAACGAGGATTTTTGGTTTTAATTATTTTTCTCTCCGAAAAATATTTCATAATAAAATAAATGAGAGGAGATAATATGACTTCTTCAAAAAAATTGAAATATTGGAGGAAAAATGTTAAAATCATTTGTTGGATTTCATTTGATTTTTGTTTGGATTTTATTTGCGTTAGAAAAATTGCACGTTTTCAAAAATTGCATTTTAGGGCCAAGAAATGTTCATCTCGTTCTAAATATTTCATTTAGACGGTGAAAATTTGTTTTGGCATTTTTTTGTTTTTTATTTTATCTTTATAGGATTTATTTTTTAAATCGTGAACTATTAAAAATCCCAGCTACCGATCGGGCCAAGGCCAACCGAGCCAGAACCGGCCGACCCGCCGCCGCCGCCGCCACGCCAGCGCCTCTCCGCCGCCCGCCAGAGCCGTCGCCCGCCTCCCGTCGCCGCCGCCGCCACCCCACGCCGCCCGCCGTCGCGCCGGACCCGCCGAGCCCAGCCGAGCCGAGCCGAGGTAGCCGCCCGCCGCCCCGGTTTTCTAAAAAAGCCGTTTGTTTTTAGAAAACCCTAGTTTTCGTTTTTTCTAAATAGATCGGTTTTTCTCCGGTTTATTTATTTAGCAAGCGTTCGCTCGTTCGTTCGTTTTAACAAACGCGTTCTTCGTTTAGATCCAGATAACGAACCCTCGTTCATTAGTCGGTTCGTCAGTTTTTCTTTTTCTCGGATTTATTCCGCGATTTTTCTAATCGCGATTTCTGATCTGATCTTAGTTTCTGTTTATCTTTTCGCTCGTTAGTCGGAATCAGGCGATTCAAGCGCCTAGATCTTCGTCTCGAGACCCTCTTTCCGCTTTAACAACTGAAACAAGATTTTGATACTGTAAAATTTGACCCTAGTTCAGATTAGTAAACGGATCTTGTTTCTTTCGCCGTTTGACTTCCGTTGTTCCGTTTGGTTTGATTCTTCTTGCGAATCGGAGTTCTTAAGTTGAACTTTCTGGTCAACCTCTTTGAGTTGAAGTTTTGCTTGTGCATCTTTGCTTGTTGCTTATGTATGTTATTGTTTGCTTGCGATAGAATTCCCGAAGTGCGAACCGTGTTACTACGAGTCTCTAGGATTCAGGGATCGTCAGCAAGGCAAGTAACACCTTGATCATACTCTTTTCATACCCAGTTTTTATGCATTAGTTTAATCCTGAAACATTGCATGGTTAGGATGCCATTAAATTGTGGGTTGGGAAGTAGTAGTTGAGGTAGAACCTATTGCCCTGTTACTATCAAACCCTTGGGAGTTACTTCTACGTGTTGCTTATATTGCTATGCTATGCTCGTAGACGTGGTTTGGGTTTGAGTGAATCCATGACAGATGTGAGATTGTTAATTAATGGTTTAATTTAAGGTGGCAACTTTAATACACATCGGGTGGATTGAGGCACCGGGAACCCAGTGTTGTCATTTTACTTTGAAATCCCGGGTACCGTGTGATCTTCCTATGGACCGCCACCAGGGCTCAAAGGGCTGAGATCATTCATGCTAGAAACTTCCGTGTGCAGCCACAAGCTACTATGGGCTCTAGCATAGTTGAGTAGGTTACGTGAAGCTTTTGAAGAGGTAGATCAACAGGTAGTGGGTTTTGTAGGTTTGGTATGGTCTACCCGGAGTAGAGAGTTAATGTTTCTGAAAGACTATGTCTCGGTCATCTGTTTCTCAAACGCCATGGTGTGCGAGAAATCAACGGAGGCGATCGAGTCTTGTGGGGAAAAGTGCGCAAACCTCTGCAGAGTGTACAATCTAATCATGGTTAGCCGTGTCCCCGGTTATGGACAATTTTGAGTATCTAGTACTTGAGTATTCACATGTATCTCGTCACTCTTAATTAATATTGTTGGGTTGTTAACTACTTTAATTGGGATAGAGTTGGGGTTATACCTTCTCAATGTTCCAACCACCATGATAGTTAAATTAAAATCTATTCCTTTGTTGTAGGAAAAAATTGGCTTTTCGCAAACTATAACCTTAGAGCTTTCCACCAGCCAGATATGCATGTTGTGATAGCATTATTCTGTTCCTGCTCTATTGTGTTATATTGCCAGCATATTCCATGTGCTGACCCGTTTTCGGGCTGCAACGTATTATGTTGCAGACTTTTCAGACGAGTAGTAAGGTTCGTTAAGTCGTTGCCGTGCAGCTCAGCAATGCCGTTGGAGTTGATGGACTCACTTTATCTTCCAAGCCTTCCGTTGTTATCGCATTAGATGGCCTTCAGCCATATTATTGTAATAAGTTCTCTTTTGAGACATTCGATGTAATAAGTGTGTGATTGCTACTCTGTTATAAATCCTTCGAGTACTGTGTGTGTCAAATTCTCGATCCGGGGATGACATCTTTGGAACATAGAGACTTGACCATCTGAGGTCGGGTCGCTACAAGATGGTAGCAGAGCACACGCTGAGTGTAG
Organism: Aegilops longissima; assembly: GCA_021605205.1. NCBI lineage: Eukaryota > Viridiplantae > Streptophyta > Magnoliopsida > Poales > Poaceae > Aegilops > Aegilops longissima. The sequence continues at coordinate 491,231,794 of CM038676.1, read as the reverse complement.
GACACGACCACTAAGATAAACAATAGGTCACTCTTCTCTACTCATTTCTGACTCCTCTCCTTTTTCCACTCTTTAGGACGACGGAGATGAAGAACAAGTTTGCACAACCGGATGAAGACACACCTTTGGGACGCCACTTGAAGGAAGTCACTAGGTACTTGAACATTGGAATACCAAGCTTCACCGGGACGTACAATGCCACCTTACCAGAAGAGGAGCGCTGGATGATTCAAGTACAAGTTGCAGGAAGGATGTTCTCGCCAACTTCTAAACCTATAGAATTTTCTTTCGAAGCACCCACCTAGAGTCTAGGCAAGAGCATGGCAGCCCAGATTACCATGGGACGATTGGAGAAGTCTACAACTGAGAGCTTAAGGACACCATCTATCAAATATGTGGGCGCCGAGACGAGCAATGGGAAGTAATCAGCACCAAGAAGGATAGATCCATTGCAGCTTTCATTCAGGAGCTAAACCAGCACATTCGGCGTCGGGAGAAGCGGATGTCTTGTGAACATGATGGAGATGAAGAAGGCGAAGACCAGGATCATCGAGCTGGAGGAAGAACTCAAGTTTACACGCGACGGATATGAGGAGGAAATCAAGACACTACTGGAGAAGAACGACGACCTATCTAAGAAGATCGGAGTATTCATGGGAGGACCAGCACCGGAAGAAGAAGACGATGACCCCACTTGCCCGGACAACTACATCATCATCGACGACACCGATTCTGATCCAAGTGAAGATGACTACGAAGACGAAGCTGGAGTAGACATCATGGAGTCTTCCACCGATCAAAATTTCTAGATGGCCACATATATTAGTAGTATTTCCCCCATGTATCTAATAGTAGTTGAGCACTTTTGTGATAGTCCTAGACCGTTTGTATGCCCTTGCTTGATTGATTGAGTGAAATGTTTGTGTTTGCCTCATGTGCATATGGGTAGTGTTTTCTCATTAGACCTTTTTCTATTCTAATCTCTTCCATCTAAACCCATCAGATTCCTCCGAGACGTGACACCGGTTTTGCTTTCCCGCCGGAGCTCACCCAGTTGATCCAGCAGCAGAATGCTTTAATGCAATTGCTAGTTCAGAACCAGGGCAACAACAACAACAACAATAACCCACCGCCAGTGGACAATTTAGCCCATTTCCTGAGGTTACAGCCGCCGGTGTTTTCCAGTAGCACCGAGCCAATAGTTGCTAATGATTGGCTACGCCGTATTGGAAGGGAGTTAACCACCGCAGGATGCACAGATACTGAGAAGGTGCGCTTTGCCGCACATCAATTAGATGGACCAGCAGCCGCCTGGTGGGAGAACTACGCGACTACTTTTCCTATAGCCGACGTCCCTTGGGACCAGTTTCAGCAAGTTTTTCGCACATCCCATGTCTCAACTGGAGCCATGCAGATGAAGAAGCGCGAGTTTCGCAACTTACGCCAGGGGAACCGTACTGTGGCACAGTACGTGGATGATTTTAGCAAGTTATCACGCTATGCCCCTGATGATGAGGCAACAGATGCCGTGAAGCAGGAGAAGTTTATGGAAGGGCTGAATGATGAGATGAGCATGCAGTTGATGGTGGCAACTTTCAACAACTACCAGGAGTTGGTAGACAAGGCTCTTATGATTTAAGGGAAACAACAGCAAATTGAGAGCTGTAAGAGGAAGTATGGACAAGGGAAGTATAACTCTGGAGCTCAACAGAAGCCCCGCTTAACCCCGAACTCGGGAGGACTTGTTCATAATCATGTAGGTCACAACCACACTGGAGGAGGATCGCATAACCACAATTGCACTAAGAATTGGAATGGGAACGGAGTTAATAAAAATCAGAACCGCTCCAACCCAGCTACACCCGCCAAAAGGGACTTAAGTCAAGTTACTTGCTTTAAGTGCGGGAAGACAGGGCACTATGCCAATGATTGCCCTGAAGGAAGGAATGGAAACGGAAATGGGAGCGCTGGGAAGAAGCCCAATCCGTTCAACAAAGGACAAGTGAACCACGTTAACGTGGAGGAAGTTGAAGAGCAGCCGGACGCGGTAATAGGTAAGTTTTTGGTTAAGTCATTTACCGCTCTTGTTCCTTTCGGTACTGGTGCATCACATTCATACATATCAAGGGGATTTGTGGATAAGTTTAAGCTACCAACCCAAACCCTTAGGACCCCTCTTTTAGTGAGCTCACCTGGAGCAGAGTACATGGCCAACCGATGGTGCAATCAGATACCCCTAACCATTGGCACACATGTTTTTCCGTCTGACCTAATTATCTTGGAGTCACAAGGATTGGATGTGATGTGATATTAGGTATGGACTGGATGTCAAAGTATGGAGGAAGCATTGACTGTGCTAGCAAGTCGATTTATCTTACCACCCCGGAGGGAAAAAGGATTAAGTATGTATCTAGGAATGTGCCTAGGAGGAGCCAAGTGAATGCCCTCACGGGAGTTGTTCAGGAGGAAGTACCGATAGTAAAGGATGTTCCGGATGTTTTCCCAGAGGAGTTACCAGGCATGCCACCGGATCGAGACATCGAGTTTTTGATAGAGCTATTGCCCGGTACAGGGCCAATATCCAGGAGACCCTATCGGATGCCCGCAAATGATCTGGAGGAAATTAAGAAACAGATCAAGGAGTTGTTTGATAAAGGTTACATTCGACGGAGTTCATCACCTTGGGGAGCCCCAGTGCTTTTGGTTGAGAAGAAGGATAAATCCCTAAGGATGGTTGTTGATTACCGAGCCTTGAATGAAGTAACGATTAAGAACAAGTACCCACTGCCGATGATCAATGATCTGTTTGATCAGCTGCAAGGAGACAAGGTGTTTTCGAAGATCGATCTACGATCAGGATACCATCAGTTGAAGATCCGAGAGAAGGATATACCAAAGACAACATTCACCACGCGGTATGGATTGTACGAGTATACGGTCATGTCGTTTGGACTGACTAACGCCCCTGCCTATTTCATGAGCATGATGAACAAGGTGTTCATGGAGTATTTGGACAAGTTTGTTGTGGTGTTTATTGATGACATTATGGTATACTCAAAGGACGAAGAGGAGCACAAGGAGCACTTGCGTTTAGTTCTCAAAAAACTCAGGGAACACCAGTTATACGCCAAATTCAGCAAGTGCGAGTTTTGGTTGAAGGAAGTTGGATTTCTTGGGCATGTTATATCGGGAGAAGGTATAGCAGTGGACCCGGCAAGGTTCGATCGATCATTTGAATGGTTGGCACCCACTTCAGTTGGCGAGATCCGCAGTTTCCTTGGACTCACAGGATATTATCGGAGATTCATTGAGAATTTTTCCAAGATTGCTAAGCCAATGACTGAATTGCTGAAGAAGGATACTATGTTTAAATGGACAGAAGATTGCGAGGCAAGTTTTCAGGAGTTGAAGAAACGTTTGACTACAGCTCCAGTGCTAACATTGCCAGATATACATAAGGAGTTTCAAGTGTATTGTGACGCCTCACGCTTGGGACTTGGATGTGTACTTATGTAGGATGGAAAGGTTGTTTCGTATGCCTCACGACAACTGAAGCCCCATGAGTTGAATTATGCCACGCATGATTTGGAGCTAGCAGCCGTAGTGCATGCATTGAAGACCTGGAGACATTATCTTATTGGGAACCGTTGTGATGTGTACACGGATCATAAGAGTTTGAAGTACATTTTCACACAGAACGAGTTGAACCTTAGACAGAGGAGATGGTTGGAGCTTATAAAGGATTACGATATGAAGCTACACTATCATCCAGGTAAGGCCAATGTCATAGCTAACGCTTTGAGCCGGAAAAGTTATGCTAATATCCTTGAAAGTAAGGGATTGCCGAAGGAGTTAGCTGAGGATATCACGGAACTTCGTTTGGAGATTGTTCCAAGAGGTTTCATTGCAACAACAGAAGTTCAGTCAACATTGTTGGATAAGATTCGAGAAGCTCAGAAGGAGGACAAAGAGATTGCTGAGATAAATGAGAAGATGAGCAAAGGGAAGGCCAAAGGTTTTTGTGAGGATGAGCACGATACCTTATGGTTTGAGGATCGAGTTTATGTGCCTAATAACCCAGAGATCAGGAAGTTAATACTTCAGGAGGCTCATGACTCACCATACTCGATACACCCCGGAAACACCAAGATGTATTTGGATTTGAAGGAACTTTCTGGTGGACCAGTATGAAGAAAGATATTGCCGAGTATGTAGCCATATGTGATCTATGTCAGAGGGTGAAGGCAGAGCATCAGAAGCCTGCAGGACTATTACAGCCTATGCCGATACCCGAATGGAAGTGGGATAAACTTGGCATGGACTTTATCACTGGACTACCAAGGACCAAAGCGGGATATGATTCAATATGGGTAGTAGTGGATCGCTTGACCAAAGTGGCTCACTTTATCCCAGTGAAAACAACTTATACAAGTGCGAAGTTGGCCAAGATATATATGTCTAGGATCGTATGTTTGCATGGAGTTACGAGGACCATCGTATCAGATAGAGGAACACAGTTTACTTCAAAGTTTTGGCATCAGTTACACCAGACCTTGGGTACAAGATTGGAATTCAGTACATCATTTCACCCGCAGACCGATGGACAGACCGAGAGAGTCAACCAGATTCTGGAGGACATGTTGAGAGCCTGTGCGCTAGATTATGGATCTAGTTGGGATGACAATTTGCCTTACGCAGAGTTCTCGTACAACAATAGCTACCAGGCCAGTTTAAAGATGGAACGGTTCGAAGCTCTGTATGGACGCAGATGCAGGACACCGTTGATGTGGGATGAGGTAGGAGACCGACAGCTGTTTGGACCAGACTTGATCAAGGAGTCTAAAGAGAAAGTTAAGCTGATTCGAGATAGACTGAAGATTGCTCAGTCCAGGCAGAAGAGTTATGCAGACACAAAATGCAAGGAGGTAACCTATGAGATTGGAGACAGAGCATACCTGCGAGTATCACCCTTGCGAGGAGTGAAACATTTTGGAGTTAAGGGAAAATTAGCCCCGAGATTTGTAGGACCGTATCGTGTTTTGGAACGGATGGGAGAAGTTGCCTACAAGATGGAGTTACCAGAAGGATTGTCAGGAGTTCACGATGTGTTCCACGTCTCACAGCTGAAGAAGTGTCATGTTGAGATGGCCGATATACCATTAAGAGATACAGTGCCCTTGGAGGCAATTCAGTTGGACAGTAATTTTACTTATGAGGAGAAGCCAGTAAAGATTCTTGACTTTGCCAGCCGAGTCACCCGCAGCAAAGTTATTAAGTTTTGCAAAGTTAAGTGGAGCCACCATACCGAGGAGGAAGCCACCTGGGAACGAGAGGATGATATTCGCAATGACCACCCGCACCTATTTTCTAGCCAACCCAAATCTCAAGGACGAGATTCATCTTAAGGGGGGTAGGTTTGTAACATCCCAAATTTCCCATTTGGAATGTTGTACACAGGTCAATCTTGCATAGCATATTTTATTGCATTTCCGTTCCACAATCCTCGAAATCCTAAGCAACTCAAGGACCCTCGGAGAGATTTGGGGATTTTTCGGTTTTCATATTTGATTTTTATCAAATAGCGAAAACGAGGATTTTTTGTTTTAATTATTTTTCTCTCCGAAAAAAATTTCATAATAAAATAAATGAGAGGAGATAATATGACTTCTTCAAAAAAATTGAAATATTGGAGGAAAAATGTTAAAATCATTTGTTGGATTTTATTTGATTTTTGTTTGGATTTTATTTGCATTAGAAAAATTGCATGTTTTAAAAATTGCATTTTAGGGCCAAGAAAATGTTCATCTCGTTCTAAATATTTCATTTAGAAGGTGAAAATTTGTTTTGGCATTTTTAGTTTTTTATTTTATTTTTATAGGATTTATTTTTTTAAATCGATGAACTATTTAAAAAATCCTTGGATCAGGCCAAGGCCGAGCCGAGCCAGCCGGCCCTTGACCGCCACGCTCCCATCGCCCGCGCCTCCTGCTGCCGCCGCCACCCCCGCCGCCGCCGTCGCGCTGGACCCCGTCGGAGCCGAGCCGAGGTAGCCGCCCCGCCGCCCCAATTTTCTAAAGAAAACCATTCGGTTTTTTTAGAAAACCCTAGTTTTCGTTTTTTCTAAATAGATCGGTTTTTCTCCGGTCTATTTATTTAGCGAGCGTTCACTCGTTCGTTCGTTTTAACGAACGTGTTCTTCGTTTAGATCCAGATAACGAACGTTCGTTCATTAGTCGGTTCATCAGTTTTTCTTTTTCCCGGATTTATTCCGTGATTTTTCTGATCGCGATTTCTGATCCGATCTTAGTTTCTTTTTATCTTTTCGCTCGTTAGTCGGAATCAGGCGATTCAAGCGCCTAGGTCTTCGTCTCGAGACCCTCTTTATGCTTTAGCAACTTAAACAAAATTTTGATACTGTAAAATTTGATCCTAGTTCAGATTAGTAAAAGGATCTTGTTTCTTTCGCCGTTTGAGTTTCGTTGCTCCGTTTGGTTTGATTCTTCTTGTGAACCGGAGTTCTTAAGTTGAAATTTCTGGTCAACCTCTTTTAGTTGAAGTTTTGCTTGTGCATCTTTTCTTGTTGCTTATGTATGTTATTGTTTGCTTGCGATAGAATTCCCGGAGTGCGAAGTGTGTTACTACGAGTCTCTAGGATTCGCGGATCGTCGGCAAGGCAATTAACACCTTGATCATACTCTTTTCATACCCAGTTTTTATGCATTAGTTTAATCCTCAAACATTGCATGGTTGGGAAGTCATTAACTTGTGGGTTGGAAAGTAGTAGTTCAGGTAGAACCTATTGCCCTGTTACTATCAAACCCTTGGGAGTTACTTCTACGTGTTGCTTATATTGATATGTTATGCTCGTAGACGTGGTTTGGGTTTGAGTGAATCCATGACAGATGTGAGATTATTAATTAATGGTTTAATTTAAGGTGGAAACTTTAATACACATCTGGGTGGATTGAGGCACCTGGGGAACCCAGTGTTGTCTGTTTTACTTTTGGAAATCCCCGGGTACCCGTGTGATCTTCCTATGGACCGCCACCCAGGCTCAAAAGGAACTGAGATTATTCATGCTAGAAACTCCCGTGTGCAGCCACAAGCTACTATGGGCTCTAGCATAGTTGAGTAGGTTACGTGAAGCTCTTGAAGAGGTAGATCAGCAGGTAGTGGGTTTTGTAGGTTGGTATGGTCTACCCGGAGTAGAGAGTTAATGTTTACGAAAGACTATGTCTCGGTCATCCGTTTCTCAAACGCCATGTAGTCACGAAAATCAACGGAGGCGATCGAGTATTGTGGGGAAAAGTCGCAAACCTCTGCAGAGTGTACAATCTAATCATGGTTAGCCGTGTCCCCGGTTATGGACAATTTTGAGTATCTAGTACTTGAGTATTCACATATATCTCGTCACTCTTAATTAATATTGTTGGGTTGTTAACTACTTTAATTGGGATTGAGTTGGGGTTATACCTTCTCAATGTTTCAACCACCATGATAGTTAAATTAAAATATATTCCTTTGTTGTAGGGAAAAATTGGCTTTTCGTAAAACTATAACCTTAGAGCTTTCCACCTGCGTAATACGCATGTAGTGATAGCATTATTCTGTTCCTGCTCTATTGTGTTATATTGCTAACGTATTCCTTGTGCTCACCCGTTTTCGGGCTGCAACGTATTATGTTACAGACTTTTCAGACGAGGAGTAAGGTTCGTTAGGTCATTGTCGTGCAGCTCAGCTATGCCATTGGAGTTGATGGACTCACTTTATCTTCCAAGCTTTCCGTTGTTATCGCATTAGATGGCCTTAAACCATATTATTGTAATAAGTTCTCTTTTGAGACATTCGATGTAATAAGTGTGTGATTGCTACTCTGTTATAAATCCTTCGAGTACTGTGTGTGTCAGCATTACTATTCCAAGGATGACACTGGAACACAGAGACATGACCATCTGAGGTCGGGTCGCTACAATGGGGAGGCAACGGAATGCATCGCGTTCATCGGGAGGCAACAGAATGCGTGGGAGCCAACCGGCTGGGTCGGAACGGAATGTGTGGTCGTGTTCATCGGGAGGGCTTGGACGGAACAGGCGATGGAAGCGAGGCTGGCGTATCGCGCTGTGAAGAAACGGCCTTGTGTTCGACCGCCACGTTCAAAGCGGGATCTTGTTCATCGGGAGGGGTGCGCATACCGCAAAAGCGGAGAAGCGGACCTCCTACGGTCGAAACGGGGTCCCGTTGATCGGGAGGGTGTGGCGTCATCGCAAAAGCGGAGGAAGCGGACCTCCCTACGGTCAAACAGGGTCTGTTGATCGGGAGTGGTGTGGCGTACCGCAAAACGGACCAAACGGACTTGTGTTGGGCGCTTCTGGTGAAAGGGGGTCCTGTTCATAGGGAGGGTGTGGCGTATCGCAAAACAGGACTCCACGGATCTGTTCATCTCCACCGTCGACATCCTCCGGCCTCCACGGGCTACCGTCGACCTCCTCCAGCCTCCACGGGCTCTTGTTCATCCAGCCTCCACCGCGCTACTCCACCGCTCTTCGTTCAACCACCCTCCACGGGCACCCTCCACCGTCAACTGTTCATCCAGCCCTCCACACCACGGGGTCTGTTCAACCACCCTCCACGGCCACCCCTCCACCGTCTCATGCTCATCCAGCCCTCCACACCACGGGTCCTGTTCATCCAGAGGCAACGCCACCGCTCATTTATTCATCAACCCCCCATAGCGCTCATCGTTCATCAATCGATCGGCTTGATTAGCGGCGATGCGAAGAATCGCTCCATCGGGTTTAGTTAACAGCCATCGATCGCTCGCTTCGCTTCGGGTTCGAACGCATAGCTGCGCAGCAATAGCTCGGGTTCACTTAGAGCCCAACGCCTCGCTTCGGGTTGATTAGAGCCAACGCCTACGCGTGTCTGAGAAAGCAGCGCATCGCTTCGGCCCCGACTGTCGGATCACTGGTTCTGGCAGACCCTTAAGGTTTGAACTCTGGGGTGCGCGCGGAGATCCAACCCTCCACCGTCTCGTTCCTCGCCGAATCGTGGGGACCTAAACTACTTAAAAGAACAACACAAGAGACGCAAGATTTATACTAGTTCAGGCCACCGTTGTGGTGTAATACCCTACTCTAGTTTGTGGTGTGTGGATTTCCTCTGGGGCTGACGAAGAACAGTACAGGGAAGAACAGCCTCGCGAGGGTCTGTTTTTGGTGGGTGTGATGAACTGCTAAGTGGTGCCCCGTCGCTCTAGCTTGAGGACGGGTTTCTCTCTCTCTCTCTAGATTCCGAATGCTCGATCCCCCCTACTCTGAATGTGGCTACCCCTATTTATAGGCGAAGGCCCTGGGCCTCTTCCCAAATATTGAGCGGGAAGGGCGCCAACAATTGGCCATTTTGAAGGGGAACAGCGGGTACACTTATCCTGACTAAAGTTGGTCCTCGCCTGCAAAAGGCTCTGGTGATGACCTTTGCTTGGGCTCCACGATGATCGCATTCCAGCCGTTGGGGCTGGTCTTGGTCTTGTTGCACGAAGCGGATGCCTTTGCTTGATGCCCTTGCTGCGCTTGCCCCTTTCCACCAAAGAGGAAAGGAGGGCGCTCTGCTGGCTGGCGCCAGCCGGCGCCCTTGGTAAATCATGGCTTATGTCACGGGCCCTCGCGAGGTACCCGCCTTGAGTTCTCCGCCTCCTCATGAGCCAGCCCGACGAGGCGCTACTGAGAAGCACTTGGTAAATCCGCCCAGCAATCTGGCCCCTCGCGAGGGTCTCGAGCTTGTGTTGATGAAGATGGGCCATCTGGGCCTCCTTTGAGCCACGCCCGCAGCCATGAGCGAGCAAGTCAGGGACCCCGTTCACGAGAATGCCGACAGTAGCCCCTGGGTTACCACAGCGCGCCGGACTTGGCGTGCGTGAGAGGCGAAAGGGCAAGTCTGGGCGTTGCCAGGGCCCTAACAGCCTGTGGCCTTAGGCGCCAGCGTGGCGGTTGATTGACGTGGCGCTCTGCATTCCCCACGACGCCTTGGTAACCGCCCGGATTCGCCAGTCCTGTATGCAGAGTTGGGCATGATGGTGGGTGATCGTGGAGGCCGACAGTTGGCCTTCGCCGGCTATAAGTGCACGGAATGGCGCGCCCTTCCGCCTATCCTTTCTTGTTTCTCCTTCTTCTCCATGGCTCCACCAAGGAAGTTCTCGGCTGCGAGAGAAGGGAAGGGCCGACAGTCGAATCTTCCTCTCCTCCGCCTAAGCGTGGTCGAGTCGCCCCGCAAAGCACCTCGTGGCCTCCACGGCGGTCTCCTTGATCGTGAGGAGGCTCTCAACGTGGCGACGAGCGGCTGGCCATGGTTGGAAGGCGTGCCCCGGCCGCTCGTCCCCCGAGGTCGTGCCTCCACGCTGCTGAAGCGCTGTCGGAGTTCTTGGTGAGGGTAGAGGAGTCGTCCAGCGTCCAGCTTCAGCTCCCGTGCTTCCTCCTGGGTGAGCTCCCAGATGGCGCCTTGAGTGGCCTCGGCTCGGTGAGCGCTGTTGCAGCCGGGCTTCGTGGGCTTCTCTGGAGGTCTCTGCTGCAGGGAACTTGTTCCTGGCCCGCGGCTGGCAGACGTTCACGCGTGCGCGTGGTCTCCGCCGCTAGTGCTCCCTGCACTTCAAGTATGATGGCGATGCCACCCTCTATGTGAGGGAGTTCGGGGAAGACGGCTGCAGGGGTGCTGCCACGAGGGCGGCGACATGATCGAGATTCAGCCCGGCACGGGCGGAGGGGGCAGCGCTGGGCGGCGGGGCGATGCCCGCGACTCCCCACGCTTCACCAGCTCTTCTTGGTGGCGATTCTTCCAGCAGCGGCGCGCCGCCCCCACGCAGCCGCGCTGCTTGGGGGTGGCAGCGGTCCGCCACCTGCGCCCGGTGAAGCGAGATGGAGTCGGCCCGAGCTCGGAGGCGGCTCGGGCCTCCCAAGAGAGCCGCACGCAGGCGTGCTTCACCTGCTTTTGTCCTTTTCTTTCCTTTTCTCCTGCGTAAAAAGGGAACAATGTTCGGCCCCGTGGGGGCGTGTTTTGGGCAACGCCCTTAATTAATGTACAGCTTTTGTTATCCTGTTACTATTCCCTTCTGCCGTGCGCTCATTCGCAAGCAAACCCCGATCATGCCCGCATGGGCGGCCGACCCTGGCCCCGTGTTCGCATTGTGCTGCCCGTGAGGCATGGTCAGGAGGGGTGCTCCAGCCGTGGACCAGGGCCGTGAAACTTGAGCGATAAGGGTAGGAACACCCGGAGGCTCGAGGCTTCGCCATGCGAGCCCCAGCAAGAGAAACGAGGCGGGAGGGCGAAAAAGATCGAAGGACCACGGACCAAAACAGGGCGATAGTTTCGATAAAAACTTCAAATGGGAATAACCAGTCAACTGCAGAAAGCAAATGGAAAAGCCGCGTCCAGCACCTAGTCTAGTCTTGGACGTCTTCTCACCAGCGCAGAGCTAAGTGCTGCTACAGGGCGTAGGAGGGAGCCCCAGGGCCTGAGGCCGGCATCCCTGAGACTCCGGGGCGTGTACAGCCCCACTCATTGTTACGTGAGAGTGTCACGGGGTGGCGAGCTTCACAGGCACTGGGCCTTCTTTACAGGCTCCGGGCCTTTCCTCTGGTAAGCAAGCTTCACAGGCGTTCGCCCTCTTCACAGGCTCTGGGCCTTTCCCAAGAGGTGAGCTGCACGGGCGTTCGCCCTCTTCACAGGCTCTGGGCCTTTCCCACGAGGTGAGCTTCACAGGCATTCGCCTTCTTCACAGGCTCCGGGCCTTTTCCAAAAGGATGAACTTCACAGGCATTCGCCTTCTTCACAGGCTCTGGGCCTTTTCCAAAAAGATGCACTTCACAGGCATTCGCCTTCTTCACAGGCTCTGGGCCTTCTCCAAAAAGATGCACTTCACAGGAATTCGCCTTCTTCACAGGCTCTGGGCCTTTTCCAAAAAGATGCACTTCACAGGCATTCGCCTTCTTCACAGGCTCTGGGCCTTTTAGGGGTAGAACCTCCGGAGGTGCTGGATGTTCCACGCGTTTTGTATAGGTACTCCCTCTTGCGTCTCCAAGCGCACGGAGCCAGGCTTGGAAACATGAACAACCTTGAATGGGCCCTCCCACATGGGAGAGAGCTTATGCAGTCCCTCCCCGGAGAGGACCTGTCGAACCACGAGGTCTCCTACCTCGAGAGTTACAGGGCGGATGATGCGGCGGTGGTATCGCGGAGTGCTGCTGGTACCTTCCGCTTCATGAGCAGCTTCGGCAGCGCTCCTCCCCAAAGACAAGAGCCGTCCCCGCATGGCGTCCTGCTGCGTTTCATCGAACGCCAGAACCCGCGCGGATCAATGCTTGACCTCGTGAGGGAGGACCGCTTCGGCTCCGTAGACCAGGAAGAAGGGGGTCTCTCCGGTTGGCTTGGTCGCAGTTGTGCGGATGGACCACAACACGGAGGGGAGCTCGTCGTACCAGCCCCTGCCGCAGGCTTCCAGCTTCTTCTTGAACGTCCTAGTCTTGAGGCCTCTCAAGACCTCTGCATTGGCCCGCTGGGCCTGTCCATTGCTATGGGGGTGCGCCACCGAAGCGTAGCATATCTGCGTTCCAAGGTTAGTGCAGTACGTTTTAAAAAGGTCACTGGTGAACTGCGAACCGTTGTCGGTGATGATGCGGTTCGGCACTCCGAACCGGCTCACGATGCCCTTGATGAACTTGACCGCAGAACCAGCGGGGATGGCGCGGACAGCCTCGACTTCGGCCCACTTGGTGAATTTGTCCACGGCAACGTAGAGGTAGCGATAGCCCCCTGGCGCCCGAGGGAAAGGGCCCAGAATGTCTAGCCCCCAGACCGCGAATGGCCAAGTGAGGGGAATGGTTTGCAGGCCTCCTGCTGGCTGGTGGATCTGCTTGGCATGGAATTGGCAAGCCTCGCAAGCCTTCACGAGGTCGATGGCGTCATTGAGCGCGGTGGGCCAATAGAAACCACTGCGAAACGCCTTCCCGACAATGGTCCGTGACGATGAATGGCGCCCACAATCTCCGCCATGTATATCTGCCAATAATTCCTTCCCCTGTTCCCTGGTGATGCAACGTAGGGATACGTCGTTTGGTCGTCTCCGGTAAAGCTCTCCATCCATGATGTTGTATGCCGTGGCTTGCCGCGCCACACGCTCTGCCTCCTCCTCCTTCTCTGGCAAAGTCCCACGCGTTAAGTAACTCTTGAGCTCCGTGATCCAGCACTCCTCTTGAGGTTCCATTGTTAGGAGCAGGCGTGCTCCCGAGGCCGGGCCACAGGCTGGGGCTCCCGAGGCTGGAGGCTGAGGGAGCTCCTCCCGAGGCTGTGCCATGCTTGATAACGGCGGCAGGGCTGAGGGCTTGAAGAGCCGTTCCTCAAAGACACCCGGCTCCTGGGGTAACCTCCTGGAGGCTCGTTTGGCGATGTCGTCGGCCTCTTGATTGGTGCCACCGGGCACGTGCTGCAGCTCCAACCCCCAGAACTGTTTCTCCATCCTGCGGACCTCCGCAAGGTAGGCCTCCATGTGTTCATCCCTTGGCTCGTACACCTTGTTGGAGAAATTGACGAGGAGCTGCGAATCGCCCTTGATGGTAAGGTGCATCACCCCCAGGGCAGCGGCAGCCTTCAGACCTGCTATCAGCCCCTCGTATTCTGCTATATTGTTGGAGACCTTCTCGCCATGCTGGAAACAGAGCTGCACAGTATAGTAGAGCTTGTCCTGAGAGGGGGATATGATTACTGCCCCAGCCCCAGCGCCCTGTCTGGAGAACGCTCCGTCGAAGTACATGACGCAACCTTCTGGCGCTTCGCTCCCTGGGGAGAGGGACCGATCCTTGTCGGCCCTGAGGCCCGGCGCTTTTGTCCATTCGGCCACGAAATCTGCCAGCGCGGCCCCCTTGATGACTCTGGTCGTACTGAACTCGAGCTGGAATGCTTGCAGCTCAATGTTCCACTCGGCGACCCTTCTTGCCGAGTTGGGGCTCCTGAACACCCTCTCCAGGGGGTATGCCGAGACAACCTTGATTGGATGACCCTGGAAGTAGTGCCGCAGCTTGCGCTGGCCACTAGGAGTGCCGGGAGGAGCTTCTGCGGCATGGGTATCAGCCCTCGCATCCCGTATGCAGTCGGCATCGAAGGCACACGGGTGCTCGGCGAGGTTAGGGCGTTAGTACTGGTGGCGTCCTCCGAAGCGGTGGTGCCCTCTTGGCGTCGGCGCCTCCGGAATCTGGGTGCTTGGGCGGAGGTCCCCCCCGCCGCCCTTGGTGCGCTCTGCTGTGACGGCCGATCTTCCTCCATTGCGGTGCTGACTTCGCTAGTTCCTTGATTCGGTCTTGCCTTAGCTCGGTGGCGCCGTGGTCTTGGCTCGATGCTCCTCCCTAACCGCCACTAGAGCAGCGCTTGCGGAGTAAGGAGTGGCGGCGAGGTAGAGTACCAAGGGCTCTGAGGCGCTGGGGCCACCATCCTTTGGAGGGCTGGTCGGTACCTCTTGAGGTCTTGAACGCTTGGTCGGCCTCTTGATCCACTCGAAGGGCCCTTTTCTTCATCACCGGAAGAAAGGCAGCGCCGCTCCCCCAATCGGGAGATGAAACGGCCCAGCGCCGTTCGCGCCTGTGAGCTTCGCATCTCCACGAGGGTCTTGGTGGACTCATGTCTTCCACTGCCTTGACCTTTTCTGGGTTGGCCTCGATGCCTCGGTGGGGCGCGAGAAAACCAAGGAGCTTGCTGAGGGAACTCCAAACACACACTTCTCTGGGTTGAGTCGCGAGGCTCACTGCGTTGAGGCTCATGAAGGTTTCTTCAGTCTTGTATCAAGGTCTTGTCCTCGCGAGACTTCACCACGATGTTGTCGACGTATGCCTCCACATTCTTCCCGAGCTGCGGGCCCAAGGTGATGTGCATGAGCCTCTGGAAGGTTGCCCCTGCATTGCGCAACCCGAATGGCATGCAGGTATAGCATATACTCCACACGGGTCGGGAGGCCGTCTTCTCCACGTCTTCCACCGCCATCTTGATTTGGTGATACCCGAAAAGGCATCCAAGAAGCACAACAGGTCACACTCGGCGGTGGAATCGGCGAGCTGGTCGATCTTGAGGGCGGAAATGGATCTGTGGGCATGCTTTGTTGAGGTTGGTGAAGTCGACACACATGCGCTCCTTTCCTCCTTCTTGGCACCACCACGGGTTGGCCAACCAATCTGGTATCGGACTGGCGGATAACTCCCGCGCCTCTAGCTTGCGGGTCTCTTGGACAATGAAGGCCTGCTTTTGGTGGACTGCCTCCTTGCTTTCGCTTCCTTTGGGCCTTGCGTTGGGGCACACGTTGAGGTGGTGCTCGATCACACCCATGGAATCCCAGCCAGCTGATCGGGCTCCCGGCGAACACCTTCTTGTTCGCACGCAGGAACTTGACAAGGGCTTCCTCCTGCTCGGGCTCGAGGTTGGCGCCTATGGTGAAGGTGGCGTTTGTGGACCCGTCCTCATCGACGGGTATCTGCTTGGTCTCCGCCTTGTCTTGGGTGAACAACTGCTTCTTCTTGGTGGCGCAGCCCCTTGGGCTTGGGGGCTTCGCATCGGCGGGCTGTGCTGCGGCCGCCGTCACGAGGTGAGCTGGCCTTCGCGATGCACCTTCGGTCTCCCCGGGCATGGTGAGGACGCCACTGCTCCCAGGCATCTTCATGAGGTTGTACCCCAGGTGGGTTGCGGCCATGAATTTGGCCAACGCCGGATAGCCGAGGATGGCGTTGTAGGGGAGGCCGATGGGGGCGATGTCGAAGTCGACCAATTCCGTGCGGAAGTTGTTGTAGGTGCCGAAGGTCACCGGAAGCCGGATTTTCCCCAAGGAGCTGGATGACCCTCCTCCTACGCCCGAAAAAGGCCGGCTGGGCAGCAGCCGCTCCACAGGTATCTGAGAGGAGGTTGAAGGCTTCACCGAGAGTACACTGAGGCCGGCGCCGCCGTCGATGAGGGTCCTGGTGACGGCGACCTGGCAGATGGTAGGTGTGCAGAGCAGCGGGAGCGCACCCGAGCCGGCCGAGTTGGCGGGGTGGTCTTGAGAGTCGAAGGTCAGCCCGGCCGACGACCCCGTCCGGCCCAAGGGAGCCCCCTGCCGTGTGGAGGCGGCGCTGACCCGACGGACGAATGTCTTGACATGGCGGCTGGAGGACGGCGCCTGCGAGCCGCCGAGGAGGGCCGCGGCGAGTGAAGAAGCCGGCGTGAGGGGGCGGGCAACCAGGGAGCCGCGCGGCTTCCCCCATGAGGTCGCCGGGGAGCGCAGGGGCGGTGCTTGCTGCTCGTCCCCCGCCGGGTCGATGGTGGTGTTGACGGCGGGTGGCGAGAACAGCGAGGCACCCGCCGACGGAGCGGCCCGGCGGCGTGGGAGGTGAGGGCGGCTCGGCGCTTAGTGCGGGCCCGACGGCGTCGGACATGGTTGCAGTGGCGAGGAAGAACGAGGCGATGAAAGGCAGATTCGGCGCACCTACAGCGCGCCAAATGTCGGATCACGGGTTCCGCAGACCCTTAAGGTTCGAACTACAGGGTGCGCGGAGATCAACCCTCCACCGTCTCGTTCCTCGCCCGAATCGCGGGGACCTAAACTACTTACAAGAACAACACAAGAGGCGCAAGATTTATACTAGTTCAGGCCACCGTTGTGGTGTAATACCCTACTCTAGTTTGTGGTGTGTGGATTTCCTCAGGGGTGACGAAGAACAAGATGAGGGAAGAACAGCCTCATGAGTGTCTGTTCTTGGTGGGTGTGATGAACTGCTAAGTGGTGCCCGTCGCTCTAGCTTGAGGACGGGTTTCTCTCTCTCTGTGGATTCCAATGCTCGATCCCCCTACTCTGAATGTGGCTACCCCTATTTATAGGCGAAGGCCTGGGCCTCTTCCCAAATATTGAGCGGGAAGGCGCCAACAATTAGCCATTTGAAGGGGAACAGCGGGTACACTTATCTGACTAAAGTTGGTCCTCGCTTTGCAAAAGGCTCTGTGATGACGCCTGCTTGGGCTCCACGATGATCGCATTCCAGCCGTTGGGGCTGGTCTTGGTCTTGTTGCACCGAAACGGATGCCTTTGCTTGATGCCCTTGCCTGCGCTTGCCCCTTTGCACCAAAGAGGAAAGGAGGACGCTGCGCGGGCTGGCGCCCGACTGGCGCCCTTGGTCGTCATGGCTTATGTCACGGGCACCTCGCGAGGTACCCCGCCTTGAGTTCTCCGCCTCCTCATGAGCCAGCCTGACGAGGCCGCGCCTGAGGAAGCTCTTGGTCGTCCGCCCCGCGAGGCTTGGCCCCTCGCGAGGGTCTCGAGCTTGTGTTGATGAAGATGGGCCGTCCTGGGCCTCCTTTGAGCCACGCCAGCAGCCGCAGCGAGCAAGTCTAGGGACCCCGTTCCCGTAACGCCAACACCGACCTCCCACCGTGAACCGCAACTCCCAATCCCCCTCGCTTCTACCACGGGTTTTTCCGTCATGGACGGCCCAAGGAATGTCATGCAGCTGCGTCTCCGGCCCGCCCAAGACGAAAAGCCCATTTTCTGTCATGATTTTTTTTTCATAGAAGTAGGAGCCCACCACATCTATGATGATACTGGGTTTTGTCACAATTATCGTCATAGAAGTGTCATATGTATGACAGAAAAAAATTTCGTTCGGCCCAAAATGTCATGGATGTGTCTTTTTTTTTGTAGTGCAAGTAAAGTTACCGATAGACGAAGATGAAAGAGGGGATGACTTCCGGGGCATCCCCAAGCTTAGGCTTTTGGTTGTCCTTGAATTTTACCATGGGGTGCCTTGGGCATCCTAGAACTTTGGCTCTTTCCATTCCTTATTCCAAAATCCATCAAATCTTTAACCAAAAACTTGAAAACTTCACAACACAAAACTTAAACAGAAAATCTCATGAGCTCCATCTGTATAGGAAAAAAAATCACCAATTTAAGGTACTGTAATGAACTCATTATTTATTTATATTGGTGTTAAACCTACTGTATTCCAACTTCTCTATGGTTCATACCCCCGATACTAGCCATAGATTCATCAAAATAAGCAAATAACACACGAAAAACAGAATCTGTCAAAAACAGAACAACCTGTAGCAATCTGTATCAAACCTATACTTTTGTAACTCCAAAAATTCTGAAATAAATTGTTGGACATGAGGAATTTGTCTATTAATCATCTTCAAAAAGAATCAACCTAAAAGCACTCTCCAGTAAACAATGGCAGCTAACCTCGTGAGCGCAAAAGTTTCTGTTTTTTATAGAAAGATCGCAAAGACTTCACCCAAGTCTTCCCAACGGTTCTACTTGGAAAAAACACTAATTAAAACATTAAACCACATCTAAACAGAAGCTAGATGAATTATTTATTACTAAACAGGGACGAAAATAAAATTGGGTTGCCTCCCAACAAGCGCTATCGTTTGACACCCCTAACCAGTCATAAGAACAAGAATAGATCTAGGTACTGTCATCTTTGGTATGCATTTCATAAGTGGCTCTCATAATAGATTCATAAGGTAATTTAATTTTATTTCTAGGAAATTGTTCCATGCCTTTCCTTAATGAAATTGGAATCTAATATTTCCTTCTTTCATACCAATAATTGCACCAATCGTTCTAAGGAAAGGTCTACCAAGAATAATAGGACATGTAGGGTCGCAATCTATATCAAGAACAATGAAATCTACGGGCACATAATTCCTATTTGCAACAATAAGAACATCATTAATACTTCCCACAGGTTTCTTAATGGTGGATTCCGCAAGGTGCAAATTTAAAGAACAATCATCAAATTCTACCTAACACATCACAGAAAGTTTTTGGAATCGTGAAAACACTAGCACCCAAATCACCTAAAGCATAACCTTCATGATCTTTAATATTAATTTTAATAGTAGGTTCCCACTCATCATAAAGTTTTCTAGGGATAGAAACTTCTAATTCAAACTTTTGTTCATAGGATTGCATTAAAGCATCAACGATATGTTTAGTGAAAGCTTTGTTTTGATTATAAGCATGAGGAGAATTTAACACGGATTGCAACAAGGAAATACAATCTATCATAGAGCAATTATCATAATTAAATTCCTTGGAATCCAAAATAGTGGGTTCGCTGCTATGTAAAGTTTTGATCTCTTCAATCCCACTTTTATTAATTTTTGCATCAAGATGTAAAAACTCCGAATCATTGGGACGCCTTTTAACTAAACTTGACTCATCTCCAGTCCCATCTTTATCAAGATTCATATTGTAAAACAAAGATTTAATAGGAGACACATCAATCACTCTTAGATCTTCATTATTATTATCATGAAAACTAGAAGAACACGCTTTCACAAAGCAATCTTTTTTAACATGCATCCTAGCGGTTCTTTCTTTGCACTCATCAATGGAAATTCTCATGGTTTGATAGACTCGTTGATATCATGCTTAGGTGGAATAGATCTAAGTTTCAAAGAATCAACATCAAGAGAAATTATATCCATGTTCCTAGCCAACTCGTCAATCTTAGGCAATTTTTCTTCAAGCAAAGCATTGAAATTCTTTTGCGAATTCATAAATTCTTTAACACTAGTCTCAGAATCAGAGGGCATCTTATTAAAATTTCCATAAGAGTTGTTGTAGGAATTACCATAATTATTAGAGGAATTACTAGGAAACGGCCTAGAATTAAAGTTTCCTCTATACGCGTTATTACCAAAGTTGTTCCTACCAACAAAATTCACATCCAAATATTTATTATTATTCTCAATCAAAGTGGACAAAGGAATATCATTAGGATCAGGAAGAAACACTCTTATTAGCAAATAATTTCATAAGTTCATCCATCTTTCCACTCAAAACATTAATTTCTTCTATCTCATGAACCTTTTTATTAGTGGATCGTTCGGTATGCCATTGAGACCAATTAACCATAATATTATCTAGGAGCTTAGTAGCTTCTCCTAAAGTGATTTCCGCAAAAAGTACCTCCTGCGGCCGAATCTAAAAGATTTCTAGAAGCAAAATTCAATCCAGCATAAAGTTTTGTATAATCATCCATAAATTCAAACCATGTGTAGGGCAATTACGTATCATTAACCATCGTGACAAACAATCAATCCAACACACACTACAAGGATCCGGGTCTATTGCAACAAAAAAAATTGTTGCAATACATGCTGTTTCGTGGCGATATGTACCTATTGCCACGAAACGACATTCGTTGGCAGCCGTTGCAACTGGACACATGGTAATAGGTTATTACCACGAAAAGGCAATTGTGGCAATAAAGTGTGCTATTGCAACATCCATGCGGGAACTTGCCACATGTTTTCCCGTGGCAACACTCACCTGATGCCACAATTTGCTTTGTGGAGATAGCCTTAATGCAACATGTACCGAATTGTGGAGACTGATATGTCGTGGCGATAGATATTTGTGGCAACAACCTATGCCAACGACGGCCATTTCGTGGTGCATTACTCTTTCGTGGCAATAATCAATTGTGGAAACAAACTATGGCAACAATCCTTATTTTTGTGGCATCAGGCATGTTGCCACGACCCAATATACTTGTGGCAATAAACTATGGCAACAATTCTTGTTTTCGTGGCATTAGGCATGTTGCGACGACCCACTGCGCTTGTGGCATTAACTTATGGCAACAAATATTCCAATCGTCGTAACAGGAAATTGCAACGTACTTCTTTTGATGGTGACAAATAGGTATCACAACAAGTAACATCTTTGTAGCGAGAAATTATTGCGACAATTTAAACTTCCCGTGGTGATACTCTATTGCAACAAACTAACTTTGGTGGCGCTAAACTGTTATCGCATCATGAAATTTTTTGTGGCGCGAAGCTATTACAACAATATAAAGTGCTCCGTTGCAACATTCTAGTGCAACAAAACAGATAGGCGTAGCAACTGAGATATGATGCAACACTATATTTTTAGTGGTGCTAGCATGTGGCAACCAAAAATGGGTTGTGGTAATAGTCTATTGCAATCGTAAAAAAAAATTACAGGGTTTTAATTACAATATTCAAAACCATACGTATAATATGTAGATTCATACAATTCATACTTCTGATAGATGGGGTGATCTCAGCATCTTTCATTTTACCGGACAATCCGTCGAGGGTTTGTCCACGCCAGAGTAGGTCCAACATAATTATTTCGCTTTTGTTCAAACGATAAGCATATAGATTCAATTACTATGTAAATTAAACAACCCTGCATCGCGGCGCCTTTGCGTGTCTGATCCATCCTACATTGGATCCACACGCAAGGGGGCGAACGAGCCCTGCCGCCGCCGCCGCTGGCCGGGCTTCACCTAGTCACGCCCTCTAGCGGCGGAAGGGGAGGGGAGGAGCGGGAGGCGGGGCGCTGGGAGGCTGTCTAGCGATCTCTCTCATCACCTGCGAGGGGGCTCGGGAGGGTCCTCCGCGCCACAGTAGGTCCAACGTAATCATGTTGCTTTTGTTTTAAGGAAAATAATAGAGATTCAACTATGTCAATTATCAACCAAACAAATTTAGTATCGATTGTTGGCCGACATATGCTACCTACACTACTTAAGTTGGCAGAATTATGCAACCAAATTACTATATAAATATCATCTTAATTTTAAAAAATGCAAAAATAATGAGGTCATGGTATTTAGAATATTGCAAACCTGCACCCTGACCTCAACATCAGTGCAGGTCAATAGAATTACTACCTTCTTTCAAACAGAAAAAGAAGACCACGTCAATCACATATTTCAGTAATTTTAATTTTTTGCGTGGACATATTTCAGTAATATACGCTATCCGACCTTAAAAAAAAGTAATATACGGCAGAAGAGGTCACGCGCTCCACCGTGTCTGGTCACCCGGCGATCCAAGCACGCATGGCGCGACCCACCAGACGGGTCGTCCGATCCACGCTGGCTGAGCGATCGAAGGAAAGAAAAGGGGCGACTTCCTTATTTTCAAAAAAAAAAAAGGGCGACTTCCTTTCTCTCGCCCTCAAAAAAAAAAATCGAAGCGAGCAGAGAGACAGGGAAACACCAGATCGAACCAAGAAAAGAAAAAGGAGAGATCAGATCGAAGGAAGAGGGAGGTAAGAAGAGGGTTTCGGGAGGTCATGGCGGCGGCTCTCCTCCTGACAGCGCGCTTCACCGACAGAGCAGGGAGGCGGGGAACTTGAATCCTCGGGGCCCCTCCCCGCCGCCTGACCGACGACCGCCGCTGCTCCTCTTGACCTGCCGATCTTCCCAAGGATCCTCTTCCTTCTCTTCTTCAAGGATCACGAGAAGATCTTTACTAGTTGTAAATCTCTGAAACTCTGTACTGTTTTGCTATGATCTGCATATGACCTGTGAATCGTTGCATGGACATGGGTTAATTGGTGAAAAATTACTGTGAGAATACTTAGTATGCTACCCAAAGATCTTGATTTCTGTATGAGTAGTTATTGAATCCTGTTTCACTTGGTAGTACTTGGCTGTGTGTTCGATTAATCGAATACTACCAAAAAGACTGTCCTATTCTGAACCATTTATCTTTCTGTCTATTATTTTGTTTTGTTTTCTTTGATCCTGTGACTACTTATGCTATGTTACATGATCAATACTCTCATAAGCGGCACAAACATGGAAGAAGATGCGAGAAGAGCAGATGTTTTGTTTTGCCCTTTTGCTATGTTCTTGAGCGTAAGAGCGGATCATGATGCGGTGGTGGACAAACAAAACAAATGGCAAATTTTCTCGCCAATCGTCTCTCTCTGAATTTCTGTTTTTCATGATCTAGCCAACTACGGAACCGAACTTATTTACCCTCATGTCACATATACTACCATGTGAGCGGTGATACTATTCTTCTTCCATCAACCAAATTTTGATTTACAATGTATAAATAAATTTTGCTTTACCATGTGTCGATATCTTGGTATGTATGTATCCTGTTGTCTTGTCTTGTAATGCAGCTAGTGATGCTATTGATGTAATGCAACTACTAAAGCGGCTGTTATGTTTGTTTAACAGGACTGGCTTTACGGAGATAAGGCAAAAATGACACGAGATAAGAGCTGGATGGAGAGGAAAGAGGTTACATTGAGTGGCAAACTGGCATGAAGGATTTCTTGAATTTTGCCTTGATGGTGCTCACCTGCACTCAACAGTCCCATGCCCATGTAGGAGATGTCTCAATAGTGTTCGAAAAAGAAAAGGATGTTCATCTTGACTTGCTCGTTTAATGGGATGGATCCAACCTACACTCCTTTGGATATACCATGGTGAACAATCGGATGAGGGAAGCATGTCTGAAGATTCTGATAATGAAGACGCTGTAGATGATGGTGCTGGGGTATGTGACATGCTCAATACTCTCATAAGGGGCACAAACATGCAAAACAATGCACACATTGGTGAAGGTGCGGGAGACATTCATGTGGATGCTTCCAGTGGTGATGAAAGGAGCCAGGAGCCAAATGCAACAGCCAAGGTCTTCTTCGAACTATTGAAAGAGGCAAAAAAAGAGTTGTACCCAGGTTGCAAGGATTTCACGAAGCTATATTTCATTGTGAAGCTTTACCAAATCAAGTGTGTGTCTGGGATGACCAATAGAGCATGTGACTTAGTTCTGCAGATGTTCACACAGGTGTTGCCAAAGGGTCACTACATTCCTACTAATCTCGCTAAAGTAAGGAATGTGATCCGAGATCTTGGGCTGGACTACAAGAAGATACACGCGTGCGTTAATGATTGTGTGTTATTCCGTAATGAACATGCTGATGCAGAAGAATGCCCCGTCATCATGCGTCTCGATGGAAATCTACTCACCATCTCTTGACGAAGACAATGCATCAAGTCGTAAATCAAAGAAGCTAGTGCCACAGAAAGTTCTAAGGTATTTCCCGCTCATTCCAAGACTGCAAAGGCTGTACATGACAGAACATATGTCATCACATATGAAATGGCATAAGGAGGGTCGGGTGGATGATGGCGTAATGAGGCATCCTGCAGATTCCAAGGCCTGGAAGCATTTTGATAAGAAATATTATAAGAAATTCTCAAAAGATGCTCGCGGTGTTAGGCTTGGCCTTGCTTGGATGGATTCAACCCTTTGGGCTCATGAGTATATCACATAGTACATGGCCTATCATTCTTATTCCATATAACTTGCCACCTTGGATGTGTATGAAACAAGAAAATTGGATTATGTCAATGATTATTCCAGACCAAAGTCACCAGGAAATAACATAGATGTGTACTTGCAGCCCTTGATTGATGAACTGAATGTTCTATGGGAGGATGGTCTTTGAGACATATGATCTTGCAACTAAAAAATTTCGAGATGTATGCATGCTTGTTGTGGACCATTAGTGACTACCCAGCTTACATAATGCTGAGTGGTTGGAGCACAAAAGGCAAGCTAGCATGCCCGTATTGCCACAAACATACAGTTTTTATGGCTCAAGTATGGTGAAAGCATTGCTACATGGGACATCGGCGTTTTCTGCCCAGACCCACAAATAGCGTCGAAACAAGTGTTTGTTCAACAACAAGGCAGATAATAGAAAGCTCGATGGCACTTACAGTGAGCAAGTTCTGCGGGAACTTGATAGCATTCAGCATGCACCATTTGGACGGTCAAATAAGAGAAAGCGACCGGAAACTAGTAGCTGGCATAACTGGCGGAAGAAAAGTGTATTTTTCCAGCTCCCATATTGGAAGAACTTGCTCGTAAGGCACAATTTGGATGTTATGCACATCGAGAAGAACATTTGTGACAACATTGTGGGGACTTTGCTTGAGATGGATAAGAAATCAAAGGATGGTGTGAAGGCTCGTCTTGATTTACAGGACCTGAAAATTAGGAAGGACCAGCATCCAATGCATGGTAAGCATAAGTATGAGATAAAGAAAGGTTGCTATAGTTTAAAAAAGGAAGAAAAGATAATGCTCCTCAAGTTTCTGCAGAGCATTAAGATGCCTGATGGCTATGCTTCACACATTAAGCGATGTGTAGTCCTCGATCAGTGCAAGATTAGTGGACTCAAAACTCATGACTGTCATGTTATATTTCGAAACTTCTTCCTATTGCATTGCAAGCTTTGCGAAGAATGTTGTTAACCCATTGCTTCAGCTGAGTAAATTCTTTTCTGATTTATGCTCCAAGGAGTTAACGAATGAAGATTTGGAGAGGTTGAGCAAAACAATTCCGTAAACTCTATGTCGACTTGAGATGATCTTTCCACCAGCATTCTTTGATATTATGATGCATCTCCCAATTCATCTTGTCAAGAGGCCCGATTGGGAGGGCCTGTCTTGTCAGATGGATGTATCCAATTGAGCGATACTTGCGTGCGCTCAAAGGATATGTCGTAACAAGGCTCAACGAAAGGTTCTATAGCGTAGGGTACATACTTGAAGAGTGCATGACTTTTGTAGTCGATTCGTTGATGGAATGCCTACCAAGCTAAGTCAGTCCGAGCGTCATGAAGACGAAGTGCAGATCAATCACCAACAGGATTAGCATAATGAGTACGCTTGATTACTCCAAGAAAGGTTTTGTTTGTGAATCATTGTCTTTGGCTGAGATTAATCGAATGAGGCATTTCATAATAACAAACTGTGAGGAAACCGCGCCATGGATTGAGTAAGGATACTTATGTATTTAATTCACATCATGATATGCTTTAATACTTTCTGTTCAACTAACAATCATTTCTCTTTGAAGTGAACATCTTGAGGAGCTCGGAAGGAATAATTCTCCTAATCCTAAAAAGCAGCACAAGGAAGAGTTTGTTGGTTGGTTTGAGAGGCGGGTAATTTTCTTTCAGATTTTCACTAATGTTCCTTGTAATAATGTACCAATGTTGTACAATACACTCACACATATTCTATTTCATGAAGCAGATCACGAGAACTCCACAATGATGGGAAGGTCAACAATCTTATTTATGCACTAGCTAAAGGGCACGATCACCTAGCTCGGGTATACAACCGTACGATTCGAATGGATATTTCTTTGAATTCCTATATAGAGCAAGACTTGAGTACCCAAAATAGTGGCGTCATAGTCAAGGGTGATGCAAACACGAAATATTGATTATTACGGGGTGATCAAGAAAATCATATTTCTTGACTTTCCTCCCGATAAGGAGGTTGTTCTATTCGGTGTGACTGGTTTGATGTGCCTCCCGCCAAAAGAACTGAGAGTAAGGGGTATAAGAAGGACAAATATGGAATTATTGACCTTGACACTACTCTACACCAATTCCAGGGAGACCCTTACATTCTAGGCCTCCAAGCTCAACAGGTTTTCTATGTGAGAGATGTGAAGAACCCTGATTGGGCAGCTGTTATTAAAATGAATCCACGAAATTTGTTTGCTCCTTTTGTTTTAAATGGTGTAGGCCTTGATGAAGTTTTTGAAGCCGATGAGGGTGGTGAGGCAGATGTACTGGATGTCGTCGATGCAGAAATTATAGTGCCAAAAATTACATTACTGAAGAGATCACTAGTTGGTGTAGAAATGATGACGAAGGATCCAGCATTGATGTTTCAGTCATAGAAAATATAAAACCTATTGAGTTTGAAGATGTCCAATTCGAATCGATGATGATACGGATGATGATGAGGCTTACGTAAATGATGGCCATGTTGCTCCTTTGGGACAAGAAGAATTGGATGATGACCAGGGGTTCTTTGTATAGTTTTAATTTCTTGGTAAGGTGCTTTTCACATGTGTAAGCCATGAGTATAAGTTCTGAACTGTTATGATGATTACCTACGAGAAATATCTCTCTGAAGTTTAATATGATATAAAACAGGTTGAAACAAGGCATGCCTGCATAGGGTCATATGTTATGGCAAATGGGAACAAGAGCTAGTGCCCAAGACTAACAATTTAGTGATGAAGAGAAGAGAAGAGTAGTTGTTGTTCTTTTAGTGTTGTTGCTATTTTCCTTTTGACGGTGATGCTATGTACACACTTGTTGCTACTGAATTTATGGTCTTTTAGTGTTTTTGCTATTTTCACTACTTTGCCTTGAACTTATGGTCTTTTGTGTGAACAATCTATACAAGTATAGCTGCTGAAACTTGTGTGCTCTCATTTTGAAACATTTGTTATATATCTCGCTAAGATGGTTTGTTATATCCTACTAAAATCTTGTGTCATATGTCCTTGTATATATCTTGATGTAGTGTTGTTGATCTGGTGATGAATTCTTGCTGAAAATTACTCTGGGATACAACTGTTATGCTGCTCAATTGGTGGCTGAAGAGTTGTTCAAATGAAGCCTGGGAGTGTTTGAAAATAGCTAGTATGCAGCCATGCACAATTTCTCTATTTAACACATAATTTTATATTGAATCTCCTCTTTTATTAAGAGCACATATAAATACATCACATCAAGCAAGATACAGAAAAATTAGGAAGAGAATGTGTGGTGCTCAGTTCTCATAACTCACCTTTGTGAGGAGGGCACTGAGCTTGCCGTCTTTCGGGTGCCGAGCACGACCTTGCTATCGGAGGAGGTCAGTAGGGTGAGTGGAGGAGACCCTGGCGGCGCAAGAAACTCTAAAGTGAAGGGCGCCCGCGAGTGTGCAACGCTTCGCACGCGCGTAGAGCCTTCCTCCAAGTTGTGGTACCACTGATGTCCACTTTGCAAGATATGTGACAAAAATGCAACTTAGGTGCAAGTTGTGGTACCTAATGTGTTAATACCTATGTAAACTAGTACGCCCCTTTAATCAGATCCTGCGAAATAGTATAATAAATAAAGGAAAAAATCAGGAGCACGATAGAGAATATCGTTGCAATATCCTGCTCCTTCTTGGCAACACTAGAGGATTGTTGCATTATGTTGTACGTATTACCATGGATGCTCAATTTGTCGCAATATGTAACAGTTATTGCAACGCAACGAAGGTGAGGCAAAAAAGTCACCCTATTACAACCAATACATGCTTTGTTGCAATAGTATCTCTGACTAGCGCCACATGTCAGAGGTGTTGCAATAGTATCTATGTACTTTGTTGCAATACCTAGCCTTTATTGCAACAAGATGACCAATTCATAGCGAAACATCGTTGTCGCAATATCACTACCATATTACAACGACGATGCAGCTTGTGGCAATACATGGCTTCTATTGCAACAAAACGAGTACTTAGCGCGATGAAACGAAATTGTGGCAATATGTAGATCCTATTACCACGAGCTGGAATTTTGTGGAAATATAGCATTTTATTGCAACAAAAGATCGTTGTAGCAATAATTTTTGTTGCAATAGACCAGAATCCTTGTAGTGTACACAAGCAAACAAAAAGCAAGCAAAAATAGGTGAACGAAAGAGGGCAAATAAAATGGCAAATGTGAAGTGGGGGAGAGGAAAACGAGAGGCAAATGGCAAATAATGTAATGCGACGGAGAAGAGTTTGTCATGGGTACTTGGTATGTCTTGACTTGAGCGTAGATCTACCGGGAAACGGCGCCAGAAATGGCTAGTTGATGGGAGAAAAAATCTTGACTTGACTTGGCGCAAATCTCCTCGGCAACGGCGCCAGAAATCCTTCTTGCTACCTCTTGAGCAAGCGTTGGTTTTCCCTTGAAGAGGAAAGGGTGATGCAGCAAAGTAGCGTAAGTATTTCCCTTCGTTTTTGAGAACCAATGTATCAATCCAGTAGGAGATCACACACAAGTTACCTAGTACCTGCACGAACAATCAAGAACCTTGCAACCAACGCGATAAAGGGGTTGTCAATCCCTTCACGGCCACTTGCAAAAGTGAGATCTGATAAAGATAATAAGATAAATATTTTTGGTATTTTTGTTGTATAGATTGGAAAATAAAGATTGCAAAATAAATAGTAAACTAGAATTATAGATCGGAAACTTATATGATGTAAAGTAGACCCGGGGGCCATAGGTTTCACTAGTGGCTTCTCTCATGATATCATATATTACCGTGGGTGAAAAAACTATTGCTGAGCAATTGATAGAAAAGCGCATAGTTATGATGATATCTAAGGCAATGATCATGAATATAGGTATCATGTCCGTATCAAGTAGACCAAAACGATTCTGCATCTACTACTATTACTCCACACATCGACTGCTATCCAGCATGCATCTAGAGTATTAAGTTCATAAGAACGGAGTAACGCATTAGGCAAGATGACAAGATGTAGAGGGATAAACTCAAGCAATATGATATAAACCCCATCTTTTTATCCTCGATGGCAAGAATACAATACGTGTCGGTTCCCTTTCTATCACTGGGATCGAGCACCGCAAGATTGAACCCAAAGCTAAGCACTTCTCCCATTGCAAGAAAGATCAATCTAGTAGGCCAAACTAAACCGATAATTCGAAGAGACTTGCAAAGATATCAAATCATGCATATAAGAATTCAGAGAAGAACCAAATAATATTCATAGATAATCAAGTTCATAAACCCACAATTCACCGGATCTCGGCAAACACACCACAAAAGAGTATTACATCAAATAGATCTCTAAGAACATCGAGGAGAACTTTGTATTGAGAACCAAAGAGAGAGAAGAAGCCATCTAGCTCCGTGTCTACTACTCACACATAATCGGAGAGGCTATGGTGTTGATGTAGAAGCCCTCCGTGATAGAATCTCCCTCCGGTAGATCGCTGGAAAAGGCCCCAAGATGGGATCTCAAGGGTACAGAAGGTTGCGGCGGTGCAAAAGTGGTTCTGTGGCTCTCCTCGATGTTTTCAGGGTATAATAATATATATAGGCGAAGGAAGTAGGTCGGTGGAGCTACGAGGGGCCCACGAGGGCTGGGGCGTACCTACCCCCCTGTGCGCGCCCTCCTGCCTCGTGGCTGCCTCGTTGCATCTCTGACTTCCACTCCAAGTCTCCTGGATTGCATTTGTTCCAAGAAAGATCCTCGCGAAGGTTTCATTCCGTTTGGATTCCGTTTGATATTCCTTTTCTGCGAAACACTAAAATAGGCAAAAAAACAACAATTTGCACTGGGCCTTCTGTTAATAGGTTAGTCCCAAAAATAATATAAAAGAGCATATTAAAGACCATTAAACATCCAAAACAGATAATATAATAGCATGGAACAATAAAAAATTATAGATACGCTGGAGACGTATCACATTCCAGCTTAGTTCAATGCACGTGCACTATTACTATTATCCACACCGTTCGTCGTGCAAGTGAAAGGCAATAATGACGATATCTGATGAAATGATTGAGATGAGGAAAAGCTGGTATGAACTCGACCTATCTTGTTTTTGTAAATATGATTAGTTCATCATTCCTGATTCAGCCTATTATGAATTGAACATGTTTGCAATGACAATTAGATATTATAGTTACTCATGCCATGCTAAATTAGCTACGAGTTTATAATGGTTTACCGTGCGTACCAACATGGAAATTAAAATTGTTGTGATGTAGTATGATAGGATGGTATCCTCCTTTGAATGATTCGAGTGGCTTGCCTTGGCACATGTTCACGAATGTAGTTGAAACAAAATCAACATAGCCTCTATGATATTTATGTTCATGGTGATTTATATCCTACTCATGCTTGCGTTCAATGTTGGTTAATCTCAATGCATGTTTAGGACTGTTGTCGCTCTCTAGTTGGTCGCTTCCCAATCTTCTTCTAGCCTTCACTTGTACTAAGACTGCTTGTGCATCCACTTCCATAAACCCAAAGTTGTTCCATATGAGTCCACTATACATTCCTATATGCGCTATTTACCTGCCGTTCCAAGTAAATTTGCAAGTGCCAAACTCTAAACCTCCAAATGAAATTCTGTTTTGTATGCCTGAATCTCTCATGTACCAACTAGGGCTGTCCATATCTTCCATACTAGGTGGGTGATAACCCACATTTATAGGGGATTGTTTGTAGCCTTCTTTGCTAAATAAGAGTGTCGAACCCAATGAGGAGCTAAAGGTAGAACAAATATTCCCTCAAGTTCTATCGACCACCGATACAACTCTATGCACACTTGACGTTTGCTTTACCTAAAACAAGTATGAAACTATTTTGCAAGAATAAAACTATGAGTGCTTTGCAAGAATAAAACTACGAATAAACTGCAAGGTAATAAAAGTGGATAGCTTTTGTCAACAAGAAAGTCATTTGTCCCTAGGCAATCGATAACAAGTGTCGGTAATCATTCTTGCAATTTTATATGAGGGAGAGGCATGAGCTAACATACTTTCTCAACTTGGATCATATGCACTTATGATTGGAACTCTAGCAAGCATCCCCAACTACTAAAGATCATTAAGGTCGTGAAACCCAACCATAGCATTAAGTATCAAGTCCTCTTTACTCCCATACACCATAACCCACTTATCCACGTTAGGGCTGTTGTCATCCCCCGCAACAGTGACAATAAGCAAACCATGAACATATGGCAACACCCTACAGCAGGGGCACCTCGCATTTGTGCGAGACGGAGGGCGCCATAGGACAGCACCATAAATAAAATATACAATCATACCAACCAAGATCACGATTAACCCACATGACAACACCGATCTACTCAAACATCATAGCATAACCATAGATCATTGGGAAATAATAAATGGAGTTGAGCACCATGTTTAAGTAGAGATTACAACGGGAGGAAGAGGAGTTACACCGCTGCATAGAGGGGGAGAGAGTTGGTGTTGACGGTAGAAAGATTGTTGATGTAGATCGTCGTCATGATCCTAGCCCGGCGGCACTCCGGCGCCACTGGGAGAGAGGGGGAGAGAGCCCTCTCCTTCTTCTTCTTCCTTGACCTCCCCCCTAGATGGGAGGAGAGTTCCCCCTTTGGTCCATGGCCTCCGTGGCAGCGGAGGGGCGAGAGCCCCTCCGAGATTGGATCTCCCTCTTTGTTCTCTTCTGTTTCACGTTCCCCGGATCTGGACAAAAACCGTTTCTTATATTCCCGGAGATCCGTAACTCCGATTGCTCTGAGATTTTAACATGATTTTTTCTGGATATAAGATTCCTTGCGCCCGAAGTAGGGCTCGAACCGACGTACGAGGTGAGCAAAACCCACCACCACGTGCCTGGAACCTGGGGCGCACCCGGGTGTCTTGTGGGCTGTGTGGGCCTCTGTTTGTGTTGATTCCAAGTCCCAAAAATCACATATATTAAAAAATAATTCTCCGTAAAATTTTATTGCATTTGGACTTAGTTTGATATGGATTTTCTGCGATACAAAAAAACATGCAATAAAAATGAACTGGCACTGGGCACTGGATCAATAGGTTATTCCAATAAATCATATAAAAATGTTGCCAAAAGTATGTGAAAGTTGTATAAAATTGGCATGAAACAATAAAAAATTATAGATACGACGGAGACGTATCAGTGGGTTATTCTCACGATGAGTGGACTCCTCTCATAATTCACAAGAAAAAGGCTGCTAACAGGGATGCCAAGTCCCATGCTCAAATCAAATCAAAATAAACTTCCCCAGGAATGTTGTTAGTTGGACGGTACCCGTTGTTTCGGCCCAGCCGTGGAGTGTGCTTGTTGATGGTGGGGGAGTATAAAGTTTACTATTCTATTTGGGAACCGCCTATATATATGTAGCATGGAAGATACCGAGATCTCTTGGTTGTTATGTTGACAATGAAAGCATACCGCTCAAAATATTATTTATCTATGTTTTCAAAACTCGAGCTCTGGCACCTCTGCAAAGCCCAGCTTCCGTCTGCGAAGGGCCTATCTATTTACTTTTATTGTTGAGTCATCATCCTCTTATAAAAAGCACCAGTTAGAGAGCACCGATGTCATCTGTATGCATTGTTATTAATTTATATTTAGTATGATTATGACTGGATCTCTTTTAACATGAATTACAATGTCTAGTCAGTCCTTGATCTTCAGGGGTGCTCTCCATTTATGTTTTGCAGTCTCAGAAAGGACTAGTGAGATACCATCTTGTTATATCATACCATGATTGTTTTGAGAAAGTGTTGTCATCCGAGATTTATTATTATTGCTCGCTAGTTGATTATGCCATTAATATGAGTAAATGTGAGACCTAAACGTTATTGTGAATATGGTTAGTTCATAATCTCTGCTGGAAACTTGAATGCTGACTTTACATATTTGCAACAACAAGATCAAACAGAGTTTGTAAAAGTTTTTCTTTATCAGTTTGTCAACTGAATTGCTTGAGGACAAGCAATGGGTTAAGCTTGGGGGAGTTGATACGTCTCCATCGTATCTAATTTTCCAAACTCTTTTGCCCTTGTTTTGAACTCTAACTTGCAATATTTGAATGGAGCTAACACACACTAACGCTGTTTTCAGCAGAATTACCATGGTGTCATTTTTGTGCAGAATAAAAATTTCTTGGAATGACCTGAAACTTCACGGAGATAAGTTTTGGAATTAATAAAAACTATTGGCGAAAGGATCAAGTGAAGGGGTCCACACCCTGGCCACAAAGGTGGGGGCGTGCCCTCTGACCTTGCGGCCCCCCTGGACCTCCACCGACCTCAACTCCAACTCCATATATTCACATTCGGGGAGAAAAAAACAGAGAGAAGTATTCATCATGTTTTACGATATGAAGGCACTGCCAAGCCCAGTTCTTCCTCAGGAGGACAGATCTGGAGTTCGTTCGGGGCTCCGGAGAGGGGAATCCGTCGCCATCATCATCATCAACCATCCTCCATCACCAATTTCGTGATGCTCTCTGCCATGCATGAGTAATTCCATCGTAGGCTTGCTGGAAGGTGATGGGTTGGATGAGATTTACCATGTAATTGAATTAGTTTTGTTAGGTTTGATCTGTATTATCTGATATGTTCTAAGATTGATGTTGCTATGACATTTCTATGCCTAATTCTTGTCACTGGGGCCCGAGTGCCATGATTTCAGATCTGAACCAATTATTTTTTTCATGAATAATTGCGTTCTTGATCCTATCTTGCAAGTCAATAGTCACCTACTATGTTATGATCCGGCAACCCCGGAGCGACAATAGTCGGGACACTTCCCGGTGATGACCGTAGTTTGAGGAGTTCATGTATTCACTAAGTGCTAATGCTTTGATCCGGTTCTCTTTTAAAAGGAGGCCTTAATATCCCTTAGTTTCCAATAGGACCCCGCTGCCACGGGAGGATAGGACAAAAGATGTCATGCAAGTTCTTGTCCATAAGCGCGTATGATTATATTCGGAATACATGCCTAGATTATATTGATGAACTGGAGCTAGTTCTATGTCACCCTAGGTTATAACTGTTGCATGATGAATGCCATCCGACATAATCATCCATCACTGATCCATTGCCTACGAGTTTTTCACATATTGATCCTTGCTCCGTTACTTTTCGGTTGCCACTATTACGATTGCTACGAAACTATTACTGTTACTTTTGCCACCGTTACCGCTATTTCCATACTACCTTGCTACTAAATATTTTGCTGCAGATATTAAGTCTTTCAGGTGTGGTTGAATTGAAAACACAGCTGCTAATACTTGAGAATATTCTTTGGCTCCCCTTGTGTCGAATCAATAAATTAGGGTTGAATACTCCACCCTCAAAAACTATTGCAATCCCCTATACTTGTGGGTTATCACCCGTCGAGCCTGCGCGGCGGACTGATCGCACGCATCCCGTCGAGCCTGCACGGCGGACTTCTCGCGCTCCTCCCGTATAATCAAACAGCTACAAGCACGCCACCGAGTATGGTTAAATTTTGACACGGTTCATATAATACAACCATTTGCGATATTAATGTGTCAGCTATTTGTTTCAAAAAGGACTTCGCCGGCTATTAATGTGTGCGCCTTGTCTCAAACTGGAGGATTTTTTTACCACGGCATATATGTGCCATGTCATGAAACCATGCCAAGTTTCATGTTTTTTGGGTGAGTTTTTATTTATCGGGATTTCAAAACCAAGATTCTCAATGTTTCAGGACGACGAGAAGTTTGTAATTCATTCCCATTCCTTAAATCAGACCTAAACATGCACCCAATGACACATGTACAATTTCCCACCCATTTTCACTACAAAAAAAGACACATCCGTGACATTTTGGGCCGAACAAAAAAAAATCGGTCATACATATGACACTTCTATGATGATAATTGTGACAAAACCCGGTATCATCATAGATGTGGTGGGCTCCTACTTCTATGACAAAAAATCATGACAGAAAATGGCCTTTTCGTCCTGGGCAGGCCGGAGACGCAGCTGCATGACATTCTTTGGGCCGTCCATGACGGAAAAAACCGTGGTAGAAGCGAGGGGGAGGAAAATTTCGGGGAGTTCCCGGTTACGGTGGGAGGTCGGGGGCCGAGCGATGCACGTTTCTCTCGTACACGTGCGAGGCGTTGGCTCTAACTGAATCCGAGCGATTTCCCTGCAGGCTACGCGTTACTGAACCCAAGCGATCGATCGATGGCTATTAACTAAACCAGATCGAGCGATTCCTTCGCTACTTCTGCTAACTGAAGCCGATCGATTGGATGAACAGTGAGCATTGCGGCGGGGGTGGATGAGCGATGGCGGTGGCGTTGCCTCTGGATGAACAGGACCCCGTGGTGTGGAGGGCTGGATGAATAGTAGACAATGGAGGGGTACCCGTGGAGGGGTGGTTGAGCAGGACCCGTGGTGTGGAGGCTGGATGAGCAGTGAGCGGTGGAGGGTGCCCGTGGAGGGTGGTTGAACAGGACCCCGTGGTGTGGAGGGCTGGATGAATAGTAGACGGTGGAGGGGTGGTTGAACAATAGCCGGTGGATTAGCGCGCGGTGGAGGCTGGAGGTGGTCAATGGTAGCCCGTGGAGGCTGGAGGAGATCGACGGTGGAGATGAACAGTATCCCGTGAAGTCCCGTTTTGCGGTACGCCACACCCCACCCGATGAACAGGACCCCCGTTTCGACCGTAGGAGGTCCGTTTCATCCGTTTTGCGGTACGCCACACCCCTCCCGATCAACATGACCCCCGTTTCGACCGTAGGAGGTCCGTTTCATCCGTTTTGCGGTACGCCACACCCCTACCGATCAACAAGACCTCCCGTTTCGACCGTAGGAGGTCCGTTTCCTCTGTTTTGCGGTACGCCACACCCCTCCCGATCAACAGGACCCGTTCGAGCGTGGGAGGTCCGTTTCGCCGTTGTCGCGATGCGCGGGCCTCGTTCCATCGCTTGTTCCGTCCAAGCCCTCCCGATGAACACGACCAGGCATTCCGTTCCGACCCAACGGTTGGCTCCCCATGAACACGATGGCGGCGCTGTTTCTCCGTTCCGACCCAGCCATGTGCGTATCGCGCGGTAGGCGTTCGAGACCCTGCCCATATGCGTGCGTGGGCGTATTTTCTTTCTTGCACCCTGGCCGTTGTACGTACGTGTACATGCTACATGCACGCCTCTACTACGACACGTGCGCGCCTCTACATCGACCAGTATATATGTACGTACACGTTCGTGACAAAAATGACAACGCTATGTACGCTTCGACCAGGTGGGCCCCGGTGTCGGCGCCTTCTGGCGTGCGAAGATGTAGCTGGTGGGTCCCAGCGATCGAAGGGGTTATTTTTTGCCCAGACGCACTTCCTTGCATGCAAAGGTGTAGCTGGTGGGTCCCAGCAGTCAGGGGGGAAACATTTTTTTCACGGAATACGGTGGCCCGTCCGGCGGGTCCCTGCTGTCAAGTGGAAGAATCATTATTTTCCTCGTAATAAGGAGGCACTTCCTTGCTGCGGCCGTGGACCTAGCTGTCAGCCTCTCCACATACAGTCCACGTCCGATGGAAGTCGTTCCTTGACCACGTTGAGCATGCCGCGCCGAGAGCACCAGGGCGGTGGACGACGGCGAGGCCTAGGAAGGGGACGACGCGGAGCTGGTGAAGACGTGGCAGTGGATGCCCACGCAGAGAGGAGTATGAGGGTTCACTCGTTCGGCTGCGGTGTGAGGCTGTCGTCGCCGCAGGGCCTGGCCAGCGGTGGGAATAGTAGGGGGCGGTGAGGCCTCCGCGGCAGCATAGCCGGCCACGGGAGGCAGGAGCAGGCGGCACGACCGGCGCTGCTTTGGGCGGCTGGAGCAAGAAGAACAGAGGTTGAAGAAGCACTACGGCCGTTGGATGGACATCGTATGGTCACTGGAGCTAGAATCGTTCATATTGACTAAGTTGACAAAGCCCTCCATCCCCGTCAACTTAGTAGGCCCACAAGTCAGCCTCGCACCAAGGTGGGTCCCAGTTAGCAGGGGGAGTATTCATTTTTTTTGTGCGTAATAAGGAGGCACTTCCGGTGCGTCCGAGCTGACCGCGGGGGGAACGTTTTTTTTTGTGAAATACGGTGGCCCGTCCGGTGGGTCCCAGCAGTCAGGGGGAAACATTTTTTTGCGAAATAAGGTGGCCCGTCTGGTGGGTCCCTGCTGTCGGGTGGAGGAATAATTATTTTGCGCATAATAAGGAGGCACTTCCTTGCGGCCGTCGTGGACCCAGCTGTCAGCCTCTCCACGTACAGTACTCTTCCGATGGAAGTCGGTCATTGACCACGTTGACCACGCCGCACCGAGAGTACCAGGGCGGTGGAAGACTGCGAGGCCTAGGAAGGTGATGATGCGGAGCCAGGGAAGACGCAGCAGTGGAAGCCCGCGCGGAGAGTAGCATGAGGGTTCACTGGTTCGGCTGCGGTGTGAGGCTGCCGTCGCTGCAGAATAACAGGGGGTGTGGGTGAGTGGAGGGATGGCCTGGCCAGCGGTGGGAGTAGTATGGGGGCGGTGAGACTTCCGCGGCAACACAGCCGGCCACGGGAGGCAGGGGCAGGCGGCACAACCGGTGCTGCTTTGGGCGGCTGGAACAAGAAGACCAGAGGTTGAAGAAGCACTACGGCCATTGGATGAACATCGTACGGTCACTGAAGCTAGAATCGTTTATATTGACTAAGTTGACAAAGCTATTGGTATGCTCCAACTCAGTAGGCCCACAGGTCAACCTCCGAAACGGTGCGCCCCAGATGTCAGGGGGAGGAATCGTTTTTTGGGCGGCCGAAGCTAAGAATATCCGTGATTGAAGAAGAAGCACGACATCCGTTTGATAGACATCCAACGGCCATTGCTGCTAGAACCGTGTGTTGACTACAATAAGTTGACAAAGCCTTGCATACGCGTCAACTTATTTTTTTAGGAGACGCGTCACTTAGTTGGCCCACAAGTGTGTGGCAGAGAACTTATAGCTCATTTGCGTTTTGTAAGAATGTACAGCCCATTTTTGAATTCTAATGGAATTTACAACAACCCATTTACAGTTTGTTAAAAGTACAACTCATTTTCTAGCTAGGACAAGAATTAATAATTTCAACCAACCGTTGAACACAGAATTCAATAAAATTTCCCACATTTTGATGGGATCAGAAATATTTTTATCCCGAAATTTCTAGTCAGATTAAATATAAATTTGTATTACGTAAAAATCTAACGAAACATTGCGCGCGCAACAATGAAAATTTAAGATTTTCAAAATCCATAAATAATATTTTATAAACTAATTTCGTGTTTGGTGCATTTTTTTATCGTTACTGCCCAGTTTTTATAATTACATGCCATTTATTATTTTTAAAGCCCATTTTCCTGTTAAGCCTAATGCATCCCTCCTAGGAAAGATTTGCAGCCCAGCGAGACGGAGAATAACAAGTTGACCTTGCCTGGGTATTCCTCAAAAATATGTATAGTTGGGCTAGCCATTTTCATCTTGAAAAAATTAGTATCTGGGCTGGATATCTGGCCTGGGCTAGACGAGCCACAGCTCGCTAAGAAAAACTCTGCAGTGCTCACGCCTCAAAAACACACATACTGCTCGAGCTGCTTGGTCCCAGCTGTCGGCCGCACCTTGTGCAATTCTCTCGTTTATATTGTCTACATAGGTTGAGAATGGTATGGGACCGTGATGTCAGGAAACCAGGAGAAAGCAAAAAAATATAGTTGTACATAATAAGGAGGCACTTGCGTACGTACGGTTATGGCCCTAGTGGGTCCCTAGTGTCATCCAGTCAAAATAAAGTCATCTCCTGAATCCTCATGTTCGTTGTGATGTTAGCAATGCTCGGCGCCACGGCGGCGCAACAACTTCGAAGGACAACGGAGAGGGCCTCGCGGGCCCTACGGATGGTCGATCTGGCGCCCGCTGCTCATTCAGAAGCCAGGATCATCGGACACCTATGAGCACCTTCGAGAAACTGAGACGACATGAAACAGTAAGGCCGCGCTTGGGAGCTCTAGTTTATTTCAAACCTATATTAACATACAAGTGTAATTTACTTGTCATCGGAAACAACGCGTAAAATACAGGAGTAATTAAACCGAGGGCCCGAGGTCTGTAAATAAAACCGGCGAGTTACGCGTGTAATTTGAGAGACCAATGTATATTTTACGAGCACTTCTATATGGACGACATTACCAGACGATACATGCACGACGTGCGTATCATGCCATCCATAGGCAAGGCTGAAACAGCAGCTAACGGCTGGATTAGCAATCGTCCGAGTGTCGTTCAACGTTTTTATCGTGTGTGAAGTACTTCCAATATTTTACTAGTCGAAATCGACCAACCAAGCGCCTTCGCCCGAGACCATCTGCTTTAATTTACAAGCGTTTTTTGTTGGAAAACGACGATCCAATCACGGCCTAATATCATGAGGTTGTCGGAAGATCATATGGTTTCACGTCTAACCTACCAGACTTGTCGTATAGGCTATGAATGAAACATCAGCCGATGAACTTCTTAATCACGGAAACAACAGAAGAGGATGATCTTCTTAATAAGCAAATCACCGGCATTAGATCAACATGCAAAACAATAAGAAGCATTATTCTCAGGAGGCACGGTGAACAGCTCGTGATACCGCATGCCACAACATTCCAAGCTCAACTTTGCAATCAAACACAAGGCCTGGCATTCCATAGACAATATTCAGAACGAACTCTTAACACAGGAATATCTCAGCAGAGTAACTATTTACTTCTAAACTGAACACAGGAATAGGACAAAACACTAGACGCTGCTCATAGCAAGGGCGTCCCACTCAAAAATATCAAATGCATGTCTTCTAGCTAACATCAATGAGCAAATTTTGACAAGGTTTTCCAATTCCAATATATTAAACTAACGTCTTATTGCTAACATCAATGATTAAACTTTGACAAGCTTTTCCCATTCAAAATATGTAATGCCTATGATCGTGGAGTCCTGTCGTAGCTTCTTGTACTTGTTTGGGCACTTTTTGCCCAGCGCACTCCACGTGTTGTTAAATTGCCAATGGTCTCTGCAGACTAGTCATGTCACGGTGTCTAATAATACTACGTAAAGCTTCTCGGTCATTCCTTCCGTAATGTAGCGCATAAGCGGTGATCGCTTTCTTTACGCATAGTGGAGCGACCAAGCTGGACCCAAAGAATGCAGCAGTTTGCCTTGGACACATTGGCTCCTTTTGTGCAGTTCAACTAAAATCGAAGTCGGAATAAAACCGAGCTTTAATTTTGATATCCTGTAAGCAACAATAGGTATAAGAGAAACAATTCTTGAGAAATAACGGTTGATGACTTGTACTCCCGTAAGAAAAGCATCTCTTGATCTACTTTATCTTAATGGGAAACAAAGCGGAAGAGTAGCAATTCTCCATCGATGTGATTCATTCATATTGGTGAGACATTATCTTAACAATGCCTTGTTTCAACCTGTATAAAGAACGACAAAGCAGAAAAGTATCATTCCTAAAACAATGCAACTGATTCATTTTAACAGAGACATTATCTTAACAATACCTTGGTTAAACATGTAGAAAGAACTACAAAGCAGGATAGTACCATTCCTAACAAGTGTTGAAGTTTTGAACTAAGATTCAGTAGTTAATTAATTCTGAGAGTGGCATTGCTTAATTTTACCAGCGGCATTAGACCTTTCATGAGACCACCAGGATAAAATACGAATTTGCCAACACAAATAGGAAACCCAATCTCGTTTTGTGCAGTTGCACTGAAATCAAGCAAAGTGTTTCGCGTA
Organism: Aegilops longissima; assembly: GCA_021605205.1. NCBI lineage: Eukaryota > Viridiplantae > Streptophyta > Magnoliopsida > Poales > Poaceae > Aegilops > Aegilops longissima. Next base: position 491,190,783 of record CM038676.1, on the reverse strand, counting down.
GCGAACAAAAATGTCGCAATAGCAACAAGTTGAATAGATATCCCTGTTTAAACAGAGGCAAAAAAGGAATCAATTACTGGCTAATAAAGGAGGATGAAACATGCGGCAACAAAATGGTAATCCGCCAATCCCTAACAAGTGTTGCAGTTTTGAAATAAGATTCAGTAGTTAATTCTGAGAGTGGCATCAATTACTGGCTTATTAAGGGGGTGATGCTGAATTTGTTGTAACAAAGCAACAAGCATCATGTCTGGGTTGGTCCCATTTTTGTTCACGACTTAATGGGAAAAGACAGCAATACAATAGCTTCAATCCAACATTTATTTAAAATAGTACAAAAACAAGTAGCGCAACATCTCAAAGCACACTGCACATCATGTGGATGAGACCAAGATTTGAAACAACTCGCCACGAAGACTGGAAACAAATCTCGATCTCCTTTTGTGCAGTTCCACAAAAATTAAGCAAAGTCACTGGTGTGACATTCAAGTTGAACTGCACAAAACACTCCTAAAACATAAGTGTTTCGAGTAGCAAAGCAAAATGTCGCAATAGCAACAAGTTGAATCGATACCCCTGTTTTAACAAAGGCAAAAAAGGAAACAATTACTTGCCGATAAATGAGGATGAAACAAACGGTGACAGAAAGAAGCATCTAACTTATCTTGGATGGAAAAAAAAGTAGGATAGTATCATTTATTCATATTAACAGAGACATTCTCTTGAAACAACATTCGTTAAAAAATGTGATTTACATTTAACAGTGGCATTGCTTCAATTTTTCGGCGGCATTCTTAGATTAACAACAGCAAAATAGCTGTATGGGACATGCCAGCACCATGTGCGTCCACATGTATAAATGGGTGATGCAGAGTATGTAGCCAAGCAGCATATATGCGTTGGTCCCATATTTGTTCTCTTTGAACCTTTTTTCCTAAGTGAGGGCAGCAAATCTAGTCCTGCACAAACTACCCGACCCGCCAGTTTCTTTCCCTTTTCAACAAAGAAATCGGTTCCTTACAGATGTGTGTACTGGGTTACCCCCTTTTCCCCTTTTCGACCTACAAAGCGGCTGGATAGCCAGTCTATACAACTTTCCGCCCCTCCTTTCCTCATTGAACCACGTCCTAGATTCTTGCTCCAGCCCACCGCACCCTTCTTTCCTCTTTGAACCAAGACCTAGATTCGACTACAGATCGAAAAAGATCCACATGCAGCAAGAGCAACAACGGTTTCAAAGAAACTTATACCTTAGGGTCATCGGGATGTGGCAAGGCGTGCGGCGGGAGGCCGGATCTGCCCACACTACGTATGGCATCGAGGAAGAAGGGGTCGGTGGCCCTCCCGCACAGGCGCTGGGTGAAAGAGAACAACACAGCTAGTAGTGGATTGCCTCCCTCGCTGAAGGCGATAGAGTGAACGCTATACCTCCCCTTCCCGGTGCGACGGGATACGGACGCCTCCTTCACCAGCTGTGAGGGGGGAGAGAGAGACAAGAGGCCAACGCAGTCTTGTTTAGATCTGGTGAAGAGAGGGTGAGAGACTGTGAATATAGCAAACCCTAGCAAATGAACGATGAGCCTCCCGCGTGTAACAAGTACAATATTACTACATGTTAGGCTTGTCCCTAAAATTCAACCCGTGTCTTGTTATATCCCGAAAATTCAGATATCGTGCTCCCAAAACTGGCGCCTTCACAACCCGCGCCTTGCTATCCCGAAATTACAACGCGTGCGAAAACTCCCTCCAGCTGCCAAATCCCGACACGTGAAATCCCCCTTCTAACCCTGAGCCGAAAGGGCCGCTAGTTCAAATTGGTGGGGGGGTACTTTTGTAACACACCCTACATTTTGGACAAGCGCGTCCCTAAGTCATGCTTCACCCCCTCCCATCGCCCCCTTTTCACCATTCGAAATCCCAGGCCGCCATAACTTCTCCGCTCCAGCCGTGAAACCCCACCCTCCTCCGTCCGCCATGTCACCGCTGCCCAGCCGGAGCCTCTTCCCCAACAACGTCGTCCACCGCAACAACTCGACGTCCCTCGTCCACCTCCCCATATGAGGATCTGTCGTCCATCTCGCCATCCCGCCGGTTCAGCCGCCCCCTCCTCCACCTCCAAGGAGCTGCTCCAACGATCGCCTCGTCTATCACGGATGCTACATCCCCATAGTGCCGCCTTAACCTGCTCCACCGGAACCGCAGCATCCTCACCGACTCCTCGGACGAAGCCGAGGCCTACACGGCGCCACAAAAGAGGTTGTACACTCATCGCATCGCACCTTCTCCTTAACTCGGCATCCCGACGCCGACGGTGCTCCATCCCGCACCCCCATGGAGCGGCTACCTTGAAGCCGGCGCCCTGGCGACATCTCCACGGCGGCTCTCCCCGGTCACGAGGCCCTTTGCGGCGGCGTCCATACCAGCGGATCTGCTGCTCCGGCTCTCACTTGCTCGCTTCGCGCTGCTGCTGCTGCTGCTCGGCTCTCGCTCGATCGCTTCCTTCGCCCATTCTTCTTCTGCTCTCCCCCCTCGCTTCGTCTTTGCTGCTCTGCTCGATTAAGCCACACTTGATCGATGAATCGACTATTGGGTTAATCAATTTTCAGGGGTTGGGGGCTCGCGGAGTTAAGGAAGAACCACCCATGGCGGGGACGGGGACTTGCCGCAGAGGTACCCACTATCTATCTTAGGTTTCGTGGGTGGGGCGGGGGCCTAGAGGGCTGGCAGGGCGGCGGTGGCGAGTTGTTTTGGGGCGGCGGCGGCGTCGGGGCAGGGCGGTTCGGCCGGTGGTGGCTGGCGGCTCGAGGTGCAGGTTAAAGATGAACTGCAGCCCTCCTAAACTACATGTCAAGTGCCTCTCTGCTACCATTGCGTTCAGTTTGACGGTAGCATTCAGATTCCACAATGAAATTTCAGTTTGACGTTAAGTTCGAGTCAACAGTTTTTACCTCATCTGTTGTAGTCGGTGGTTTTTGGTGATGTTAATTTTACATCCATTTTACATCATCTATTGGAGATGCTATTAGAATCCCACTTGAGATTGACGATGTCTGTCTTGTGCTGCTTCAGCCTTGACGTCTTCTGCTCACGGAGCTGCTCCAACAAAAGAACGATCCATTAAAACAGAGCGATTGCCACGGGCGCCATCTCTGATTCCTCAGATCTTCCTCCACACTCCGACAGCCACCTCCGCCTCAAGCTGCTTCAATGACCAACACAATGATCTTTGAGGTTAAACACACGGCTCTGACAAATAGGTTGTACACTTGTTGCATCACTTATTACTATACATTCATGTCGATCCATTAGGGCTATTTTGGTTCAATGGAAAACGTCGATCCTTGGTTGTTACCATCACTCTAAATTTCTGCATGCTCTCCTTACATAATCTCTCCATATTTTTTTCGTATGCATGTCGGATATTGTACACATCATCTTTGGACATGTAGAAAAAAGAGAAGTGTTTTTCTTGCGCAATAAAATGTCACGAGACATCGCTCCATGGTGGGTTCAATGGCAAACCCTCCCCACCCCACCAGTTGTAATCTAGAGGAAGATATCTGTTACAGGCGGATTCTGATGCACGACTACTCCTATTTACCCCCCAAGGTGTTTGCTCTACCTTGGCATGATGATGTTAGTCATATCATGCATATGTTGCCTTGCAGTGCCTACTTTTGACATCATATATGTCATCTGTTTACTTTAGACATGTTCTATAATGCCACCTGTTTAGTTTCTATATCATATATGGCAATTATGCAGTCTCATGTCTTTTAGCCAGCCATAATATATGTGAAATGTGCAATGCCATCTTGTTTAACCAGGCATCATATATTTGAATGATATCTTGCCCATCCTTTTCTTCATTACATTTCCATTTGTCGACAATGTTTGTACATTAACCTACTCTTCCTGTGAATCGGCCATTTGGGTGGGAGATGGAAAAATCTGGAGTGAAAACAAGGCCTTCAGAGCAGACAGTGCTACCTATCGAAGCAGATCTCTTGTTGGGTCCCGATAGCTCCTCGGAGATGGATTCAGAGACAGATGACCAGTCCTATTCCCAGACTGAGGTGTATGCTCTAACTTGGCATAGTTATACTGCTCATATCATGCATAAGGTGTCTTGCATTGCATAGTTTAGACATCATATACACAATATTCAACACCATGTTCTTAGTTCAGACATCATATCGAATGCCTCTGTTTAGCATATAAATCACATATGTGAATTAAATGATGCGATCCTGATTACTTAGATAACATGTAGGTGAATTATGTCATGCGATCCTGTTTAGTTATTCATCATCTCTTTGAATTATGTTATGCTATGCTATCCAGTTTAGATAGACATCATATATGTGAAATTATGTCATGCTATCCGTTTTAGTTAAACAATATACATGTCAACTATTTCATGCCCTCTTTTTTCCACACTATCTATTGCATCTGTCTCTCATACAATGTCTGTACATTCAACTATGTTTCCTATTTATCAACCATTTGAATTGGAGCAAGTGATGCCAGTATCTAGCGGACTAAAAACACGGTCTTCAAATAAAACAATGATACCTCTTGGTGGAGATAGCACCCCGGTTGTACATGCACAAGAACCAGCCCTACCACACATAACCCAAACTCTCACGAATTGTACCCCTACTGCGATGGACAGAGAACCAGCTTCACCCAATCTAACCCCAACCCCAGCCGATAGTAACCCAGTTCTCATTGACACAAGACCATCTCCACCATAGAGCTCCCAAACAAGAGCAGTTAGTAAGGCAGCTCCGATGCCCAAAGGGCCAAGACTATCACGGCGAACCCCAACTCCACCAGTTAATACGCCTATTCACGTGGGCCGAAACACAACCAGCTAGTCGTAGTTTAGCATCTATCGCATTTGATGTTGTTAAATCGTATGTGCGTATCTTCCCATCTTGGAAATATTATACTAAAGATGAAGGAAAATGCCAGTTGCAGGTGTTTGTCCAGGAGTTATATGTAAGTAATGTTATTCATGGCAATTACTTTGCTTCGTCCCATACATCCTACCTCCATGATGGTTATAATACTGACAGATTTTCCCATTTTCTCTATAGAGAAGGACCGATTTGGAAACTCGGGATGAGGTAACCAGTGCTAATACCTCTACTATCTTCAAGAATGCTTGGTGGCGTATCGAATTACCTGAAGAAAACATACTTCACCGCAAAGAAACTGATCAAATTCCCTTACGTTCTCTGAGACACATTCTTCGGACAATGATCGGGAGCATTTGTTCAGATCTTGGTCCCGAACCAAGAATGTGGTAAGGTCTATGAGCTCATTTTCTATTTTTAAGTATTATATTCTTGCGTCTTACTGTACTCTGTTCCCGTAGAACAAGTGCCTAAACCTGAAGAACAACTTTTCTAGTTTAAGATTCCATTCCTATCATAGTTCAAAAAAGCGCTAGGCGTTAATTGTGCGTTTTGCCACCGCCTTGCGCTTTACTGGCCAAAGTGCATGCTTATGCGCAGTTATGCATAGATTAAGCGTAGTTATGCACAATGCGTTCTGCCAACGCCTAGAGCCTAGGCGCGCCTTTTTTAACTATGATTGCTTTGCTCTTGTATCACTGTATTTACTCATACACACTTATTTTTAAATTGAAGGATCCAATCAAAACTCCAATGGCATAGCAGGTATGTTCACGCATGTTTCTTTAACAGGTTTGCTCTAATCAATAGCTCTGTTGATTTCAATTTCAATTGTGTATACAGTTGACTTTCATATCATGCACATTACTAGCATCACAACAGAGCCAATAGTGTTGTTGTACATGTAGACCCGTGGTACCCATCTGAAATCTTGTTGTGCCGTGTAGTTTCCACGCTTTGTATTCTTTCACTGCTGCTTTGTCTTGAACTGATATGATTTGAACCGTGTCTCCATTTTGATTTGGCAAGACAATGCAGTGACCATAGGACATAGATATATGTTTGTTTAATGCTTTTATTATGTACTAGTACTTGGCAATAGAAGACTTGGTAGTTTAATCATGTCCACCTTACTAATGAACTGGTTCACCGAAATGAGTTTCATATACTAGTACATGCTAAACATGTTATGTGTCTGCTTGTTTCTTCTTTTAGAATGCTGAGAGATTATTGGGGAAGAGTGCCTTATTAAGCAATGGTAAAGGAAGTAATGCAGATAAGGTTCAGGATAGTGACACATCCTTGTTAGTCTCCAACAAAGCTGATAAAACAGCTAAGGAAGACTATCTTGAAGACAGCGAGACAACCGCAAAGTCCTGTCTTGGTTTAGTGTTTGAGTTACTGGCCACTACCGCTTGCACAAGCTATTCAAACTCACTGTCTGAATCAGTTCGGTTTCTTGAGTCTCAACTACAAGCTGAAAGACATCGATCAGCTGTGCTGCGACAAGAAGCGGGAGGACTGCGGAAGTCCCCGGAGCATTCAGATGCATACTTTCTGGTGCAACAGCAAGCGTTGGAGGATTTTAGCGCCAAACAGGACAAAGCTAATCAGCTTGCTAAGCTCATTGCCAGCATGGTGGATACCTAGGATAACGTTTCTTGAGCACTTCTGAAGTTGTTTCAGTTATGCTCTTGTTTTGCTGCCGCGTTTATTTGCACTAGTGGCCAATTTTGACGGCCAGTGTATGTAATGTGCTGCTTTGTTCCCTATATTTGCACTGGTGGCGAACTTTAATGCCCAGTGGATGTAATATGTGTAATAGCAGTGATAAGCTAGCGTTAATTGCTTGCTTATTTATTTCATTATTGTCTTGTTTAGTTGTTTGCTTGTAGTCACTGCACTTCTTTTTCTGTTTTTTTCTAGTGGCCACAATAGCCTATTTTTGGTAACTAGGCCAAAATAATCATGGCAACACATGGACTGTTGTAACCATGGGCCTTGTCGGTGTCAAAACCGGCGGATCTCGGGTAGGGGGTCCCGAACTGTGCGTCTAGGCGGATGGTAATAGGAGACAAGGGACACGATGTTTTACCCAGGTTCGAGCCCTCTTGATGGAGGTAAAACCCTACGTCCTGCTTGATTAATATTGATGATGTGTGTTACAAGAGTGGATCTACCACGAGATCAAGGAGGCTAAACCCTAGAATCTAGCCTATGGTATGATTGTTGTTAGTCCTCTGGACTAAAACCCTCCGGTTTATATAGACACGGATAGGGTTAGGGTTACCAGAGTCGGTTACAATGGTAGGAGATCTACATATCCGTGTCGCCAAGCTTGCCTTCCACGCCAAGGAAAGTCCCATCCGGACACGGGCGAAGTCTTCAATCTTGTATCTTCATAGTCTTGGAGTCCGGCCGATGATGATAGTTGACTATCCGGACACCCCTAGTCCGGAACTCCTTAGTAGCCCTGAACCAGGCTTTAATGACGACGAGTCCGGCGCGCATGTTGTCTTCGACATTGCAAAGCGGGTTCTTCCTCCGAATAATTTATAGAAGATTGTGAACACCAGATAGTGTCGGCTCTGCAAAAATAAATTCCACATACCACCGTAGAGAGAATAATATTACACAAGATCAATCTGCTGACGTATTCTGTGGCGTGACATCGCACCACTACCAAGCCTTTACTCAAATTGTTTTTATTGTTCCACCTCAGCACGTTTAGTGAAGCGGTTTCCTTGGCACGTCTTGTCGAAGCAGAGATCATGTTCCCCTTATTCCGGGATTCCCATCAATACAGACGTGGGTAACCCAGCCGCGCCATTGATTGTGACGCTTGGGAGATAAGCGAGTTTTACCAGGCCGGTGGGGACACATGTTTCAGTCCGCCCATATAAGGGGATAAAGATCCAACCCTTTTACCTGCGCCTTCTTCCTCCTTGGCTTATCCATCTCCGCGAACTCGAGCTCCAGCGCCCAAGTCCGCATTTCTCACCTCAACCTTCTCCAACTATGTCCGGAGCGGGAGGCAAGTGGATGTCCTCCTCCGTCACGGAGGGGCGGATCCAGAAGCTGCGCGACACCGGATATTTGTCCAGCAACATCAAGGGGTGGCAACGGGGTGGTTCTACATCACCGAGCCGCGTGACCCTGATTGGGCAGCGGCCCTCGAATTCAGATCCGGCATCCCTACACGGCTCACCTCACGGAGAGAGTGGCGGATTTGGGGAATCGGAGGAGCTGACCGGACTCAAGCACTGTATCCGTAAGCTGGTGGACAAGAAGCTCAAGCTTGTCAGCGTAGTCGTGTCATGCTCATCCGCCGGATTCTCCCGCAATGCGACGGGCTTCAACATGTGGGAGTTTGATCCAGCGCAGCACCGGACCTGGCGGGCTCTTGACACTACGTGCGAAGATGTGCGGAAGGTGCTATTCTAAGGCGCCGAAGCTCCGCATCCGCTACGAAGATCGCGGATTCAGCTCGCAGACATCCAGGTGACGAGGTAAGTGATTTCACCACTTGTTTTCCATAGTTTGGCTCTATGCGGGATCTAAACTCCCTTTACCTTTAACAGGAATGGCTGGCGAAGGCGAGCGGTTTATCTGTCGGCCCCATTGCCGAGGACCCAGCGGACGCCTCGCCTAACGGGGCTGCTAGCTCGGCACCCCACGTGGTGCCGGAGAAGAAAACCAAGAAGGCGGCCACGGGACTCGGAAGAGTTCCCGTTTTCAGGTGCTATCGGATGATGAATCCGAGGCCGACTCCTCCCACCAAGGCGAGGAGGAGAAGAAAGCCTCTCCCGGTGAGAGAGAGAAAGGAAGGCCTCCCCAACAAGGGAGGCCAAGAATCAAGAAGGAAAAACTCTTTCCCGGACTGCTCTGCTTACGCCAAAGATGGCACGACGAGGACTGGCCTCCAAGGGCCAAGCCTGGCGAGATCGTAAATATCCGGACTCTGAATAACTTCAAGGTTTTTTTTTTCACCACATAATGTCTTTCTAATGCCGCATACAACCCTGCAGTCCGCCCAAGGATGATCTTCCCGTTCATCGGCGGGTCCCACTGGTCGTCGGATATGGATTCCTTCCGACTGCCTCCACCCCGTGCAGCAGACGGCGCCGAGGTGAGATCCCAAGAAAGGACCCACCAGGAGGAGGAGGCCCGAAGGTGTCACATGACACCCTCCGGACTTTGCACGGACTCAGCCTCGGAGGCCACGGTGGCTCCGGAGTCCGTGGCGACCCTTCGTAAGAAGGGCAAGACCGTGGCGCCGGCTGCCTCCGTCTAACCGGAGGTGCGGATAATTCTGGGCGCTCAACGGCGCCTCCATCAAGAGGAACACCGCCTTTATTATGAGTGCGGTGATTGAAAGTTCACTTGCCAAGAGCGGGCTGACCGAAACTGCAACAGCCTTTTAACGAGCTTTGAGGTAAGAATTTTAATATATGTAAAATGGTACCGCATAGACGGTAGCCCCGATGCTCGGTTCGGTGTTTGGAAAGAAAAGCGGATGAGGATCTTTAGAAAGATAAGCGGAGTCATAAAAATATGCCAATATGGGATTGCAGGCTGTCTTCTTGACCTCCGCCCGCCTTGATTATGAACGTCAATACTTTGAAGGAAAACCTCGAGCGGTCCGAGAACGAGCTTGGCCATGCCAAGAAGCAACTCGAGGAAAAGAAGGTGAGTAATACCTTATGAAAAATGTACCTTACAGAAAAGGATTTGGTTGCAAGAAAAATGACAAGGATAACGTGGGTATTGTAGGGGCCACTAGCGAGGTGGCGATCCTGAAGGAGGCGGTGGCCGTGGCCGAACTCAATGCGGCCGCGGAACGCACCGAGCGAGAAAAGCAGGAGGCGCGGGTGGCGGAGGTACAGCAAGAGCTCCAAGATCTCGTGAAAAAACATGAGAGCTTGGAGCGTGACTCGAAGACTCGAGAGTCTGAGCTTGCAACGGCTCTTGAGAGTGCCATAGCCGCTAAGGCCGAAGCCTACAAGGCCCTCCAGGAGATTGACGCGGTGAAGAAAATAGCAGCGGGTAAGGCACTTTTCATGCAAAGTAAGCATGTCAGTGTTAATTACCTGTTGCTTACCCGAATTCGGAGCTCTCCAGGAGCGTTCGCAGATCTTCCTTGCAGCGTGTCCGACGCTGCCGCATTCTACCGGGCCGAGGAGGGGAGCTCGACGGAGAAGGTCTTCTGGTCTCAGTATGCTGAGGCCGGACATCCGGTGCTCCTTAGCGACCAGCTGAAGTAGCTGGTCGAGCTCCACAAGGCGGCGAACAGGCCATGAAGGGCCTCATAATTGGTTGTGGCCTAAGGAGGCCATGCACAGGAGCTACTTTGGCACTGTGCGGCTGGCGATGGATGTGTGCCCGTGGGTTGAAGTTATCAAGCATTCCACTTGTATTGAGGGTGCCCGTCGGGCCTTGCCCGCATTAAAGGTGCCTTGGGGCAAGATGGATGCCGAAGCTGTGACGGACCCGCCACCGGAGGGCAAGGAGCATCGCATGCCCGATATGTATTATAAGAGTGTCTTTGAAGGCGCCCGCACTATTGCGGGTGAGTGCTCCAAAGATGTAATATTTGAGTAGACTCGCATTTTGTTATCTGTCGCTGAAAACTTAGTTCATATCGCTAAGCAACGCTTGTTGATTTAAAATATTACCTTCGTGCATTGTTTATCAAATCGAGAGATGGCAAGTCGTCGGCTTCACCCCCATGCCACGAGTCTTTGGGGTGTTGGGATAAACTTGAGCGCTCTTGTTCCCATTTTGGGTCCATCTAGGGAGGCAGGAACAAGGCAACCGGACTTATAATGCTTGAACACTCTCACTTAGCCATAGAATTCTATAATTTTAAATTTAGTGAAGCCCCTAGTCTTGGAAGGCGAATTTGGGCGCTATCACGCCTTGGCGGACAGTATCCGGCTCCTCGCTCTAAGCGGCATAAGTCTTTAAGGACTCGCAAAAAACCTCTCGAACAGCGACCGGCTCTCGCCTCATCATGACGGTCAGTTATAGCTTTCTCCACTGAGGCGTTAACCCAGCCGAACTGGGGCGGAATCGCAGTGGTTCTCCCAGTGCTACCTTAGCCGATATAACGGAACGTAAGGTACCAAAACATGGGAGCCGGGCAAACCCAACTATTGACCTAAGACATGATTCGGAGCCGATGTATATAGTGCTATAAGTTCGGGGTGCCACACTTGTGAAAGTGTTCGGACTCATTATACCATAATGCGGGAAACATAAGCCCCTGGTGTATATTAGCCGTACCAAAGCGTACGGGTGCAACATGCCGTGAATGAACATATGTATGAAAAGAAATGAAATTATGAGCAAAAAGGTGTTGCATTGTTTTATTTAATAAGTGCTGCTACGAATGCAGAACGATACAAATAGTGCGATAAGCAAGGTATGAGACTGTTTAAACATGTCCCCCTCCAGGGGTAGGCTGCATATTGGTGTATAAAAGTGCTCGTAATGGAGACCACCTGTATATTCGTTGCCCTAGCTGTTGCATCGTGAGTTCGGCAGGTCTTCTACTGGACAGGGCGTCTGACAAACGGAGTCCTGTGGGTAAAAATTAAAAGGTAAAAAAGAAAAGAAAAAGGAACGACACACTTGAGAGCCCATTGTGTGGTTGAGCCGCAGTATGGGTTTATCGTGGTCGTGCCCCTCTCCCCATGCCCATGGTATCTTCAGAGCGTAATTGTGTACGCGGAGGACCTGCTTTGACGTTTCGCAGGAGCTGGGGTTGGGGCCGCATTACTCTGGCGATGCTCGGAACGTGCAGTGGTCTTGTTGTAAGTTACTCCGGGCGCGCTTAGCTGTGTCCGGCCGCTTAACGGCCGGACTCGAGAATTGCCTTAAGAGGCTGCATTGCACCTCTGCCGTGAGAGCCGCTGTATGTTCCTCCGTGCGGAGAGAACGTTCAGTGTTTCCGTTGACCGTGATGACTCCTCGAGGGCCTGGAATCTTGAGCTTGAGGTATGCGTAGTGCGGCACCGCGTTGAACTTTGCAAACGCGGTACGTCCGAGCAAGGCATGATAGCTGTTGCGGAACGGGACTATGTCGAAGATTAACTCCTCGCTTCGGAAGTTATCCGGGGTTCCGAAGACCACTTCCAGTGTAATTGAGCCTGTACAATTGGCTTCTACACCTGGTATGACGCCTTTAAAGGTCGTTTTGGTAGGTTTAATCCTTGAGGGGTCTATGCCCATTTTGCGCACTGTATCCTGGTAAAGCAGGTTCAGGCTGGTGTCGCCGTCCATCGGGACTCGGTTAGGTGAAATCCATCGACGATTGGGTCTAAGACCAGTCTGGCGAATCCGCCATGGCGGATCTTTGGTGGGTGGTCCCTTGATCCAAAAGTGATCGGGCAGGAGGACCATGGGTTGAACTTCGGGGCAACTGGCTCCATCGTGTAGACATCCCTGAGTGCACGCTTCCGCTCTCTTTTGGGTATGTGCGTTGCGTGTATCATGTTCACCGTCCGCACCTGTGAGGGGAAACCCTTCTGTCCTTTATTGTTCGGCGGTTGGGTCTCATCCTCGTCATCGCTATGGAGCCCCTTGTCATTGTTTTCGGCAATTAACTTACCTGCCTGCTTGAATACCCAACAGTCCCTGTTGGTGTGGTTAGCTGGCTTTTCGGGGGTGCCGTGTATCTGGCACAAGAGGTCGAGTATTCGGTCCAAATTGGATGGACCCGGAGTAGTTCTTTTGAATGGCTTTTTCCGCTGACCGGGTTTAGAGCCTCTGAATCCGACATTGACTGTCGTATCTTCAATATTGTCGCCGTTAATGCGGCGTTTGTTTCTGTTACGATGCGGCCTGCCATTTCGGTCCTTGAAGTCGGACTGCGAAATTTTTGCTGAGGTTGTTGCTGCGTGCTAGCCAGCTGTCCTCACCAGCGAAGCGGGTCATGAGTGATGTGAGGGCTGCCATGGATTTGGCTTTTCCTGTCCTAGGTGCGGGCAAGCCACTCGTCACGGATGTTATGCTTGAAGGCGCGAGGGCCTCCGCATCCGGACGATCGGCGATTTGGTTTTCTTGGTTAAGAACCATGTCGAAATTATCGGCCGATTCGTCGGCTGCTGAATTATGTGGCTTAGGTCATCAGCGTCGGTGGTCGCACATAAGTGCCACGGAAGTTATCGAGGAATGCGGCTTCTAGGTCCTCCCAGCTCCCTATTGACTCTGGCGGCAAGCTGTTGAGCCAATGCGGGCTGGTCCATTGAGCTTGAGGGGAGGTATTTGATGGCGTGAAGATCGTCACCGCGGGCCATGTGGATGTGAAGGAGATAGTCTTGATCCAAACCGCGGGGTCGGTTGTGCCATCATAGGATTCAATATTGGCGGGTTTGAAGCCTTGAGGATTTGATGATCCATTACTTCGTCATGAAGCATAATGGGTGTCTTGGCGCCTCTGTCTTGGGCGATATCATGGCGAAGCTCAAAAGAGCTTGGTCTGTTTTGTTCGCCCGGCGGACTTATCGTGTCCGCGCGACGGTTGTAAATCACGTGCATGGGGCACCCACGCGATCCATAGATCGATCTTGATTGTCTTGCCTTGTCCTCCAATATATCTTGCAGGTCCGGAGCGTTCCCCTTTGGCCGTGTGCTTTTTGAGCGATTTTGGGGTACGGTTCTAGTGAAGGGCCTAGAGGCCTCTTTGTCGTGACCACGGGGTGGTCGGTCAGCCGTATTGTCTCCTGGTGATGCGGGTTCGTAAGCCTCCTCGTCTAATCGAGGGAGCAACTTGCGTTTAGGGTAGCTTTTGGAGGGGCGTTCGAGCTCATCTGTCGGCTAGCAGATCCTGATCAGCTCTAAGCTGTTGCTGCTTTTACTTGAGGCTGTTCGCCGTGGCCATAAGCCTGTGTCTAAAACGCTCTTGTTCGACGGGATTCTCAGGCATGACGAATTCATCGTCGTCGAGGCTTGCTTCGTCTCCGGAGGGAGGCATATAATCCTCTACCTCTTCTTCTCGCCGCTCTCGTGAGGGCTGGCGTCTCCATCTTCTGCGCTGGATCTTGCTGGAGTGGATTGTCTTGGCATTGTCCGGTGTCTTTGTTGTCTCGGTGCGGAATCTTCATTCTTCTTTGTGGCGGGATTTAGAGCGGCGCCCGGACCGGCGCTTTGGTTGCTTCTTGGAGGGTCATCCTCGTTGTTCCATCGCCGTTCCCATCTTTTGGGATGTCCACCATGTATATGTCGTATGGCGAGGTGGCCTTCCGATTGCCACTGTAGGCTTTGGGTCTTGGTCGTCTCCGCATCGCCGTCCATACCATCGATGTCTTGGTCGTAGTCTAGCATGTCGGTTAGATCGTCGACAGCGGCTACCAAGTGGGTGGTGGGTGGGCGTTGAATTTCTTCGTCGTCCGCATCCCAACCTTCGACCGTAGTCCGGCCAGGGGCTCTCCGGATAAAGAGAGACTTTAGTGAATTCAGGATGTCGCCAAAAGGCGAGTCTTTGAAAGATGTCATGACCGTGAACTCCATAGCGGGCGCCCAATCGGATTCGATTGGCAAGCGCGCGAGGGTTCGAAGTCGGAGAGGAGTCCGGCACCACAGTCGAGTCTTCGCAAAGACAGGGGATGGAGTTCGGCTCGATCACCGTAGAGATTGTAGCCCCGGGCGGCGTCCAACCACTCGTCCTCGATCGGGAATCCGGCTCCGGATTAAGGGTCGGGCGGATCTTGGTGCGGCCTCGAGGCCTTTGCTCGCTGCGAGCTAGATCATGCCCATCGAGACAGTCACGGCACGCTATTGCGGCTCGAATCCGTCGAAGATCAAGTCTCCGCGGATATCGGCCGTATAGTTTAAACTTCAAATCTGACCTAATGGCCAGGGCGTAGCTTTTGATCTGCTCCGGATGGCCAAGCGAATTGGCCCGCGATGCAAAGCCGCCGAACACGAAGATCTGTCCGGGAGAAAAGTCTCACCACTGGACCGCGTCGTTGTTGATGATCGAAGGAGCCATCAGGCCTATCGGTGGCGACACGAGGAACTCTCAATGAAAGCACCAATGTCGGTGTCAAAACCGCGGATCTCGGTAGGGGGTCCCAATCTGTGCGTCTAGGCGGATGGTAACAGGAGACAAGGGACACGATGTTTTACCCAGTTCGGGCCCTCTTGATGGAGGTAAAACCCTACATCCTGCTTGATTAATATTGATGATGCGTGTTACAAGAGTGGATCTACCACGAGATCAAGGAGGCTAAACCTAGAAGCTAGCCTATGGTATGATTGTTGTTAGTCCTACGGATTAAAACCCTCCGGTTTATATAGACACGGATAGGGTTAGGGTTACAGTAGTCGGTTACAATGGTAGGAGATCTACATATCCGTATCGCCAAGCTTGCCTTCCACGCCAAGGAAAGTCCCATCCAGACACGGGATGAAGTCTTCAATCTTGTATCTTCATAGTCTTGGAGTCCGGCCGATGATGATAGTTCGGCTATCCGGACACCCCCTAGTCCGAAACTCCCTCAGGCCTCCTGCAGGCCGTATGATCCATGGGCCTCCTGCAGGCCGTATGATCCATGGGCCTTTGTCCGGCCGTAGGATCCATTGGCCTTCTATATGGGCTGTAGGATCCACCGGCCTTCTATACGGGCCTTAGGGTCCATGGGCCTTCTACGGGCCGTAGGGTCCATGGGCCTTCTACGGGCCGTAGGGTCCATGGGCCTCATACGGGTCGTAGGATCCATGGGCCTTCTACGGGGCGTATCATCATTCCATCAATCATGGGTCGTACTATTCGTGGACCATAACGGGCCGTTAATAGGCCGTATTTGATAACTCTATGAAAACAGCCCAACGGTTTTTTACATGAAAGCGACCCAGCGTATTAACGGTCCATAAGCGGCCGATCGTAACGACGGGCTGAATTTGGCCCACAAGCGAAAATAGCGATGTGAGCGTATGTAACGAATCTTTGCAAATGAGCCCAAGAATCAATGGGCCCCGAGAAGGCCGTAAGATAACTTGGGCTGGAAGCGGCCAATGGAATAACGGGCGTTAATGGGTGTAAAGTGATACCTTTGTTCATTACAGCTAGTTTCACCACGGGTCGTTAATGGGCCAAGAGTTACAAAGGTCCTCATATGGGCCGAAAGAATTCATGGGCCACACATCGGCCGGAAGTTAAAATGGGCTGAATCATATTGGACGGCCTAGATGACGCTACTAGGCCTAATTCGGATAGGGCGTAACGGGCCCTGGATTAGCGGGTTGTAAATGGGCTATATCACGAACATGCCGTTAACGGGCTTTCAGTGGGCGGCCCGCCACCTTTGACCAAGTCAAGCGGGCGGCCTTTTCAAAGAATGGGCCTCTGTTGGGCCATGCCACGTGTCGCCCGTATCATAGGCGCTTTCGGTCCAATGGCGGATGACATCTGTCCCAGCGGTGAGCCGACACGTGTTTCCTCCAGCCAATGATGATTTTACCGTGGAAAATCACCATTGGTCGGGGCTGATTAACGGGTTATCGGATCCAAAACCGACCCGATAGCTTAACGGCGTTCGTTACGGTGGATGCCACGTGTCGGTCACCCTTGACGAAAGCACTTACGTGACGTGCGATTTATCGTCATGGAAGTGGACACTTCGTGATGATAATTTTGGTAATGTCATGGAACACTTCTCGTCGACACGGTATGACTATCTTGATTACGTCATAAAATCGTCATGGATGTACATGCATGACAAAAAACGCGACCTACTGTGACAAACACGTATCAGTGTATTTTTTTTGTAGTGTTTGCTTCACAGGAGCATGTGCTTGTAGTTCAAATTTGAATTCTGGAATACATTAATGACTAGAAAACTTAATTAATATATACAATGGCCAAATGAACCCTGAACAGTTTCAAATTTCAGCACGAAACTCCTGTTATTCTATGTTGCCTGTAGAAAACAAAGTTCAAGGCGACAAGAGGTAGCAATTATCGTTTCACCCACAAGAGGGGCATGTTTCCCTATCGGAACCACGAGGGTTGCGAGAAGCTTCGGTTTTTAAGAGGCTTATAATATAGCTTCACCCAATTTGGACAATTATATGTACCATGTAGTGACATCATGCCAAGTTTCATGATTTCCCGGTAAGTTTTGGATTTACAGAGATTTAAAAACTGAGATTCGCAATGTTTGTGGCCAAACCAGGACGGCGAGATGGTTGAATTCATTCCCATTCGCTCCATGGGACCTAAACATACACCCGAAGGACACATGTACGTTTTTTCTAGCCATTTTAGTGCATTGGAGCATGTATTTTTAGTTCGGATTTGAATTATGGACATTAAATGCCTCGAAAACTCAATTAATGAATAAAAAAGGTCAAACGAACCTTGAATAATTTCAAAGTTCAGCGCGAATCTCCAGTTGTTCCGTGTTGCATGTAGAAGAAAATACGAGGCTAGAAGAGGGAGCGATTATCATTTGGCCCACGAGGGGACACGTTTCCCTATCAAAACCATGAGGGTTCTTGCGAGAGGCCCCGTTTTGTAAGAGGTTTGTAATAAATCTTGGCCCAAATTGGCAATATTTTACCACGACATATATGTGTCATGACGTGACACCATGCCACCTTTGATGACTTTCTGGTGAGTTTTGGATTTATGGGGATTTAAAAACCGAGATTCCAAATGTTTGAGGACGGGCCAGGACGCCGGTACGGTTGTAATTCATTCCCATTCCTGGCATGGGACCTAAACATGCACCCAAGGACACATGTATATTTTTTCTAGCCATTTTGGTGAACTGGAGCATGTATTTGTTGTTCAGATTTGAATTATGGGCATTAAATGCCTAGGAAACTCAATTAGTGTATAAAAAGGCCAAACAAACCCTGAATAAGTTTTAATTTTAGCATGGATATTTGTCGTTCCATGTTGCCCATGGAAGAAAATATAAGGCGAAAAGAGGCAGTGATTATGTTTCACCACAAGGGGAACATGTTTCCCTATTAGAACCGCGAGGCTTCTTTGAGAGAAGCTCCGGTTTGTAAGAGGTTTGTAATAAAGCTTGGCCCAAATTGGACAATGTTTTTACCACGACATATATGTGCCATGACGTGACACCATTCCAACTTTCATGACTTTCTGGTGAGTTTAGGATTTACGGGGATTTAAAAACCAAGATTCCAAATGTTTGAGGACGAGCCAGGACGCCGGTACAGTTGTAATTCATTCCCATTCCTGGCATGGGACCTAAACATCCAAGGACACATGTATATTTTTTAGCCATTTTGGTGAACTGGAGCATGTATTTGAAGTTCATATTTGAATTATGGACATTAAATGCCTAGGAAACTCAATTAGTGTATAAAAAGGCCAAATGAACCCTCAACAAGTATAAATTTCAGCACGGATATCCTGTCGTTCCATGTTGCCCGTAGAAGAAAATACAAGGCGAAAAGAGGCAGTGATTACGTTTCACCCACAAGGGGGACACGTTTCCCTTTCGGAACCACGAGGCTTCTTTGAGAGAAGCTCCGGTTTGTAACAGGTTTGTAATAAAGCTTGGCCCAAATTGGACAATGTTTCTACCACGACATATATGTGCCATAACGTTACACCATGCCAACTATCATGACTTTCTGGTGAGTTTAG
The DNA here is from genome assembly GCA_021605205.1 of Aegilops longissima. Lineage (NCBI taxonomy): Eukaryota > Viridiplantae > Streptophyta > Magnoliopsida > Poales > Poaceae > Aegilops > Aegilops longissima. The sequence goes on along the minus strand of CM038676.1, from coordinate 491,172,234 downwards.
GATTTACGGGGATTTAAAACCGAGATTCCAAATGTATGAGGATGAGCCAGGACGCCGGTACGGTTGTAATTTGTTCCCATTCCTGGCATGGTACCTAAACATGCACCCAAGGACACATGTATAGTTTTTCTAGCCATTTTGGTGAACTAGAGCATGTATTTGAAGTCATATTTGAATTATGGACATTAAATGCCTAGGAAACTCAATTAGTGTATAAAAAGGCCAAACAAACCCTGAATATGTTTAAGTTTCAGCATGGATATCATGTCGTTCCATGTTGCCCGTAGAATAAAATACAAGGCGAAAAGAGGCAGTGATTATCGTTTCTCCCACAAGGGGGACACGTTTCCCTATTGGAACCACGAGGCTTCCTTGAGAGAAGCTCCGGTTTGTAAGAGGCTTGTAATAAAACTTGCACCAAAATGGACGAAAAATATTCCTTGACATATATGTGCTAGGTCGTGACACCATGCCAAGTTTTATGATTTTCGGGTGAGTTTTGGATTTACGAGTATTTAAAAATCAAGATTCTTGTCACGAAATGTTTTCAAATAGCACACAGTTCACTCACGAAAGTCGTATGCCTACCAAACTGTGGCCGATGCCCTCCTCCCCCCTGCTGCGCGCGTGATCTGAGTCATGCGTTCTGTTTGGCTAGAACTCAAACCCCACGGATCGTACGTCTGCACCGTTGGAGGCTCCCAGATCGAACGGCAACCCTCAGCCCTTTCAACAACACATGCAGTACATTGGTAAGCACTGTGTGCATGCGTCATGCTAGCTCATGCTTCCTTCTCTACTATGTTTTCTAAATAGGCTAAGTTTCCCGCCACTCCTCTCATCGGTTTCCCGCCTCTTCTCCCATCATTTTCCCGCTACCAATGTCAGTGCTCATTGAAGGCTAGGCCACGACACAGCGGCCATGTAAATATCGCACACAGTTTCTAAAATCACAAATGTGCGTGATAGGAGGGAGTAGGTCCCATAGGGTGACCAGCGTGTGATACGTCTCCAACGTATCTATAATTTTTGATTGTTCCATGCTATTATATTATCTGTTTTGGATGTTTAATGGGCTTTATTATATAGTTTTATATTATTTTCCCCATCTTGGGGCCTTTTCCAGCGCTCCGCCGGAGGGGGAATCGATCACGGAGGGCTTCTACATCAACACCATAGCCTCTCTGATGATGTGTGAGTAGTTTACCATAGACATTCAGGTCCATAGTTATTAGCTAGATGGCTTCTTCTCTCTCTTTGGATCTCAATACAAAGTTCTCCTTGATTCTCTTGGAGATCTATTCGATGTAATTCTTTTTGCGGTGTGTTTGTCGAGATCCGATGAATTGTGGGTTTATGATCAAGATTATCTATGAACAATATTTGAATCTGCTCTGAATTCTTTTATGTATGATTTGATATCTTTGCAAGTCTCTTCGAATTATCAGTTTGGTTTGGCCTACTAGATTGATCTTTCTTGCAATGGGAGAAGTGCTTAGCTTTCGGTTCAATCTTGCGTTGCTCGATCCCAGTGACAGAAAGGGAAACGACATGTATTGTATTGTTGCCATCGAGGATAAAAAGATGGGGTTTATATCATCTTGCTTGAGTTTATCCCTCTACATCATGTCATCTTGCCTAATGTGTTGCTCTGTTCTTATGAACTTAATACTCTAGATGCATGCTGGATAGCGGTCGATGTGTGGAGTGATAGTAGTAGATGCAGAATCGTTTCAGTCTACTTGGCACGGACGTGATTGATACGTCTCCGTCGTATCTACTTTTCCAAACACTTTTGCCCTTGTTTTGGACTCTAACTTGCATGATTTGAATGGAATTAACCCAGACTGATGTTGTTTTTAGCAGAATTGCCATGGTGTTATTTTTCTGCAGAAATAAAAGTTCTCGGAATGACCTGAAAATCAACGAAGATTATTTTTGGAAATAATAAAAAATACTGGCGAAAGAATCAAGGCCGGGGGCCCACACCCTATCCACGAGGGTGGGGGCGCGCCTGCCCCCCTGGGCGCGCCCCCCTGCCTCGTGGGCCTCCTGGAGCTCCACCGACCTCAACTCCAACTCTACATATTCGTGTTCGGGAAGAAAAAAAATCAGAGAGAAGGATTCATCGCGTTTTATGATACGGAGCCGCCGCCAAGCCCTAATCTCTCTCGGGAGGGCTGATCTAGAGTCCGTTCGGGGCTCCGGAGAGGGGAATCCGTCGCCATCGTCATCATCAACCATCCTCCATCACCAATTGCATGATGCTCACCGCCGTGCGTGAGTAATTCCATCGTAGGCTTGCTAGACGGTGATGGGTTGGATGAGATTTATCATGTAATCGAGTTAGTTTTGTTAGGGTTTGATCCCTAGTATCCACTATGTTCTGAGATTGATGTTGCTATGACTTTGTTGTGCTTAATGCTTGTCACTAGGGCCCGAGTGCCATGATTTCAGATCTGAACCTATTATGTTTTCATGAATATATGTGAGTTCTTGATCCTATCTTGCAATTCTATAGTCACCTACTATGTGTTATGATCCGGCAACCCCGAAGTGACAATAATCGGGACCACTCCCAGTGATGACGTAGTTTGAGGAGTTCATGTATTCACTATGTGTTAATGCTTTGGTCTGGTACTCTATTAAAACGAGGCCTTAATATCCCTTAGTTTCCATTAGGACCCCGCTACCACGGGAGGGTATACTACAAGGATTTCGGTCTATTGCAACAAAATTTATTGCTACAACTACGTTTTGTTGCAATAAAACACAATATTACCACAAATTCTCCGGTTGTGGTAATAGCCCGCACATATTGCCATAACTTAGTTTGGTCCTACGTAGGACAAAAGATGTCATGCAAGTTCTTTTCCATAAGCACGTATGACTATATGCGGGTGACCTGCGCCGCATCAAGCAACAACCTTGAGAGACCCTCTAGAAGTACATCCAACGCTTCAACAACACTCGCCTCAAGATCCCCAAGGTCACGGATGATGCCATCATCTCCGCGTTCTCTGACGGCGTCTGCGACATCAAGATGAAGGAGGAGCTCACTATCCACGAGGATCTGTGCACATCTCAGGAGCTGTTCAACCAAGTGCGCAAGAGCTGAGGAGGGGCGCTTTTCCCTCCTCGAGATGCCAGCTGCGGGTGCAGAGGAGAAGAAGGCCAAGGACGCGAAGTGCGAGGAAGCAGTTGTGCTCGCAGCGGAGCCGGACACCAAGCGGCGCAGAGACCAGCCTGAGTCATCCAAGGGCAGCCGACCGTTCTGCGCCTTCCACAACCTGAACACCCACAACACCAGCGACTGTCAAGAGCTCAGATCCATTCACGAAGGACGCTTCGGTCGACGCCCCGAGTGCAGTGACTGGGGCTACGACCAAGGAGGCGGACGCTGGGACGACCGTGGCCCGCGCCAGGAGTGGCACGACAGGCCTCGTGAGGACCGCTAGTAGGATCATCCTCGCGAGGGCGCCTGGAGGGACCAGCCTCGTGAGGATCGTCCTCAGGGAAACGCCGGTCTTCCCCCGCTGCCGCCACCACCAAGAAGGAACGACGATCACCATCAGGACGAGGGGGTTGGGGGCTTCCAGGAGCCGTGTGCTATCGCCTGCATCTTGGGAGACGCTCAGGCCCCAGCCTCTCAGCGCATCTTCAAACAGATCACTCGTGGGGTGAATGCAGTCCTCCCCAAGCTCGAGGCCACGCGCCCGCTCAGGTGGTCCCATTGCGCCATCACCTTCAACTCGGCAGATCAGCTCAAGTGCGCAGCCACCGCTGGCGCCCTCCCGATGCTTTGTTCACTAGTCATCAGCAATGTGCAAGTTACCAAGACCCGCATCGGCGGCGGCACAGGGATCAATGTCCTATCCATCGACACGTTCGACAACCTCCAAATCCCGTATGAACAGCTTCAGCCTACCAAGCCTTTCTCAGGAGTGACCGACGGTTCCACCACACCGATAGGGCAGGTCCAACTGCCTGTCACCCTCGGGGAGCGCAAGAACTACCGCACCAAGCTCAACGGCTTCGACGTCGCGCACATCCGCCTGCCATACAACGCCATCCTCAGGTATCCGGCCCTGGCCAAGTTCATGGCGGTCACCCACCACGGCTACAACGTCCTCAAGATGCCGGGAAGCGGCGGAATCGTCACAGTCCCATGTGAAGAGAGAGATGCGGTGTGCTCCCTCGAGCGCGCCTCCCAAGCTATAGCAATCGATGACCCGACAGCAAAGGCGAGGGCCCTCCTGTGGCCCTCCCCAAGAAGAAGAAGCAACTACCCGTGCAGGATCTCAGGAGGGTGACGACGCAGCTGGAGCCTCGTCAGGATCAGCGCCCGCTCCAGGGGCGCCTCCCTCCATCGCATAGGAAGGCGCGCCCGGCGCCCTCCTCGGGCAGGGCTCGGGGGCTCTCTTCTGGAGGGCCTTGGACCTTGCCAACCTCACGAGGGAGGCGCTTGGGCACCACTTGGAGGCGTGCTTCGTGGCACGTTTCCCTCAGGAGAACACAGGGCAAGGAGTGCCCACCACTCAGGAGTTCATCACCAAGACCACTCAGGAATTGCAAGACGCAAGGCCCATGCGCGGCGACCGCCGCTCACCAAGCGCAGATCCCCATCCAGGCGAGGATGCCGGGCTACGCGTCTGCATCAATGTTCCAGGGCTCAATAGGGCCGCATCTCAGGAGCTTTTCTAGGCTTCACGTGTGGGCCGTTGCGAGGGTCCACCACATAACTACGTTCGCATGCCCTTCGGCTTGCCGAGCGTGGCGTCAGCCTATCAGCGCAACATGCGGCGTGTCCTGGTAGCTCAGGAGGCCAGGTACCACGCCGTCCTGGCAGATATGGAGACGGTCTTCAAGGAACCACCCGAGCCCCCAGAGCCTCCCGAGGCTCAGGGCCCCGGTTGCTCGTGAGGAGCCATTCCTTCAGCGCGTACATTCAGCTGCCCCAACTCTCCTTCGTCAATAGAACCAGGTGACATTTTCCAAGTTCGTTTAGCTGGGAGCGCCCCTCGGGCTACATTATTCCCAGGCCGTGTGGGTCCGTCCCTGTGGTATGTATCCCTTTTGCTCATGTCTTTAGCTTACCTTGTTGGGGGCGCCCCTCGGGCTGCATCATCCTCAAGCCGCTGGGCCTGACTAGTGGCATGTATCTTCTGCATTTACCCCAGTTGATTTGTCTTCCATGCTTAATCTGCCTATGATTACCGCCTGCTCGGTTGCCACCCGCCACGTGTCCACCCCTCTATGATGCAATCTGCTTGCGCGTTAAAAGGGGGCTCCCGAGCATCGCGACTCAGGAGCTCTTACTGGCTCTCCAGCCCTCACCCCCTGGCCTTGACCACGGCATCGCGACCTGGCATATCAGCGGCGGCCGAGCTCGCTCGAGGGACGGGACCTGACGACGTAGAGCGCTTGCACCTAACCATCTCGTAGGAACACACAGCTATTGAAGACTCAAGACCAGGCGCAACCCGCCTTGAGGTATGGCCTCGTGAGTCCCGTGCTGGCTCACGAGTGCCCAGATACACCTCGCAGCCCTGTCGTGCAAGCCACGTGTCAGGGCGGGGCTGTACACGCCCCGGGGGCTCCTCCCGGAGGGGGGGGGGCCTCCCACGCACAAGTGGAAGCACCATGCTCTGTGCTAGCCGTCGACACTGCCGAGGAGCGGCCATGCCTGTTCACAAGCGGAAGCACTATGCTCCGCGCTGGTGATAAACAACTGAGGGCAGCTCCACGGTCGTACCAACCTCAGGGAGCCCCAGAGCTCAGCCTGCGGCCTCACAGCAACGCCTCCCCTCGGGAGAGCCGCGCGAGGGGGCTGGACACGGGGGTTGTGCTTGGGTCACGCCCAAGCGTACGCCACCCAACCAGGCCTCCCGGGCCTGGGGGCTGCTCTCTGGTCACGCCCAAGCGCGCGCCGCCCGAACAGATCTCCCGGACCTGGTCGTCGCACGCCCCTCCCGAGGCCTCGGCGAGGGCAGGTATGGAAATTGTTTGCACGTCAAGGGGGACTCCTGAGCATCGCGACCTAGGAGCCTAACTGGTGACGTAGCCCCTCACTCCTTGGTCCATCTTGGTCTCCGATCGGCCCAATGGCGGTTGAGGTATGCGTGGGGCCGAGCTCTACCGACGTAGAACATCACTCTATCTTCGTGTACTCTCCCTATAAGTTGTTTGTGCATCAAGGGGGACTCATTAGCCTCGCGACTCAGGAGCCTAACTGGTCACGTAGCCCCTCACTCCTTGGTCTGTCCTGGTCTCCGGTCAGCCCAACGTCGGTCGAGGTATGCGCGGGGCCGGGCTCTGCCGACATAGAACACAAAGCGGATAGGAGGAAAATCGCAAAATCTCGAAGCAAATATTACAAAACATATTGTCCTCACAATATCAAATGAAAGTTTAACGCCTCCACGAGGCCTGATGCATGTTACAGGGACGAAACCGGAGATCACCTGCAGCTCACCCCTAGACACCGCCATTACCTGCCGAAGGTGCTCCTCCCCAGGTAGCGACGTCTTCACCTGCACCACCAGCCGCAGGATCGGTGGCATCACCGGACATGGGAGCAGAGGCAAAGCCGCGAAACCACTTCAGCAGGGCCTCTACCTGACCTTGCACGGCTGCGGCGGTGGCTTCACAGTGATCTTCAGCCACAGGCTCCAGCAGCTCGTCAAGACAAGTGTTGGGGTCGCGAAGGTGTAGCTGGCTGAAGATGCGAGTCAATGCAGCTGAAGAGAGGACGCGAGCTTCTGCCTCTGCCATGGGACCGATACCATCCATAACCTCCTCAAGCGCCTTCACCAAGGGAGGAAGCAGCAGGGCAGGACCATCCTCGTCGGTGGACAGTGGCCTCTCCAAGCCATGCTCGTAGAGCGTCTTTAGTGCCTTGCGAGATCTCTCCTCGAGATCGGCAAAGGCCACGCGGTCTTCAGCCAAGACTCGTGCCTTGGCGTTAAGAACGGCTTCCCTCGCCTTCACCTTCCGCTCCAGCTCCTCCAGCCGGCTGCGCTGGGCGACCTGCATCTTCCCCAACTCCTCTAGCTCAGCATCACGGTTCTTGACGGCATCCTCCCGGGCCTTCATCTCCTCCTCCTTCACCAGGCGGCCACGTGCTTCTTCGGTATGCTTGTCGCGCAGCTCCTTCAGCTTGTCCTCCAGCTCTTGGCAACGGTCGCGGGCGGCCTTGGCGTCTTTTAGCATTGCCTCATGATTGGCTGTAGCGTTGGTGGCGCTCTGGTTCTCCTTCTCGGAAGACGCCGTGGCCTGGCTTAGTGTCGCGTGGACCGCCAGGTCGGAATGAAGCCAGTCAGAGGCCAGGTCCAGGCGCCCGGCCACCAGGCGCAGGTCCACGCTCAGGAGATCTACCTGCAACTGGGTCATCTCCAAAACAGCGTGCTCCAGAACAGGAGCAGGAGCAGAAGAACCTGGGAGTGGAGGTGCAGCAGTGGGAGGAGACGACGCCGTCACCAAGGCCTGGGAGACTGCGGGCTCCGGAGCAGCTACGACCTCTTCAACTGGGCCAGACGCCGGCACTTCCGGAGCCAGCGGGGCCATGGGGGCTGACTCCCCCGGTGATGTACCTCCTGGCCTCGCGAAGACAACCGGGCTGGGGAGGTGCGGGCGCTGGCGCCTCCTTTCTTAGCAGAAGAGGGCACGGCCACCGTACCCTCTTTCCTCTTCTTCGCCGCAGGCAGTGGCCTGGATAGCCAAAGAAGAAAGTCAGGAAGCAGCGACATGAGCGAAAACAAGATGGAGGTCGAACACTTACTGATCCACTGCGACACAGTTCCGCTTGGGGAGCTTAAATCCTGAAAGCCTCGGAGCCTAGGAAGTGGGTGTGCGGGCCCCGGCGGTACAAGGCGGCACAACAGGAGAGCTGGAGACAGCCCCAGGCGGCGCCAAGGCGGGGGCGGCATCCCGAGGGATCAGTGATGACCTACTCCTTGTCGGGACAACAGGCGGTTCTCCCTCCTCTTGGCGGACCTTAACTTCGGCGTTGTCAGGAAGGGCGTGGAGGATTTCAGCTTTGCTCAAGGGGGAGTTCTCCCCGATCTCTTCGAGGGTCGCCTCCGAGTCCCCCTCCCCTTCCTTTCCCCCGCCGGACTCGTCTAAGGAGTCCTCCACCGGCTTTGGTGCTGCTGGGGCTCAGGAGAGCGTAGGCGGCACCAGCCCGCGTGCGTCGAAGGTCGGCCTGGAAAGCACAAGCGGCTCCCAATCCTTGCGGAGGAACAAAGGAGCGAAGGCACTCGATGGGTACTCCTGGTTGTCCCCGGCCAGGAGGCACAAGACAGCAGCCAGTTCGTCGCCAGGCAGGGCCCCTGGCCTCAGGCAGGTCTTGTCTTCTTCATCTCCGAGCTCCCACAAGGGGCGCGACCGCGCCTGGAGCGGGGCGACGCGCAACGTCAAAAATTCCCTCGGAGCATGTCCCCTATGACCTTCGCCGCCTTTGCATTGTCTGGCTTCAGGTCGGTCTGCATCTGCGCCAGCACAGACGACGCCCGCTCATCAGTGAGCTTCTCGTAGGGCCACCCCTTGTTAAACTGGGGCGCCTCCGTTGGCAAGGCGAAACGCGGATGGGTGCGCTTGGCGTCCATCATGACCATTTTGCCCGGATATTGTCGGCCCTCTTCCCGGTGCTCGAGATTGAGTTGGCCTTGCCAGATGCAATGAAATTGGCACACCCGGAGATGTGTCCCTCGCTGACGCGAAGGAAGAAGAAGTGGCGTAGAAGCGCCACGGATGGCATCACGCCCAGGTACGCCTCACAGTAGTAGGCGAAGATGGACAGGAGGAGGATAGAGTTGGGGTGGAGGTGCAACACCTGCAACCCGTAGTGATCAAGGACCTCAAAAAAGAAATCGGAGAAGGGGGGAACCAACCCGACGACGATGCTGCTCGAGAAGAAGGGGAAGAAGGTGTTTCCCTCAGGCTCCGACACGTCGGAGGCAAGCCGGACCTCCGTCTTCCCCCCATCGTCGCTCTCCCCCTTCGTCAGCAGGCGCATGGAGGCGAGGCTCTTTTCCGTGACGGTGGGCGCTTCAAGAGCTGGCTCGTACCAAGCCGGCGCCAAGGAGGTCTTGGTCTAGCGCGGCGCCATGGGTCGCAGATGCGGAGCAAGATTGGAACAGATCTGGAGGTACCGGTGGTGGGGAGCGAGAAAGGGGGTCTGGAGCAAGGCGGGGAAGAAACAATGAAGGCAAACACTGTCTGCGCCAGCCTTTTGTCAGGACGGGTAGTTGCCGAGGCCGCGTGGGGAAGTGAAGACGCCCACGCCCAATCAACTGCCACGCGTCAACCGAGGCCGCAGGCTTTGGGGGCCCGCAGCGCTCCGTACTTGACCCTTGGCTTCGCCGCGAAGCCAAGCCCGAGCGCACCTTGGGCTCGGGGGCTACTGTCGACGTTTTGGGAATGGGGGTCCCCAGACTTGCCTGCCTGCGGCCCATGGCGTGGCTATGCTAGCGGGCCCGTACGTCCCATCTTCACCAATTAATAAAGCATTCAAGACCCTCGCGAGGGGCCAAGCCTCGTGAGGCGGACGGTGCGAAACCTCCTCGGGAGCGGCCTCACTAGGCTACCTCGCGAGGAGCGGAGATATCAAGGTGGGGCAAACCTCACGAGGCTCTCGTGATGTGAACCATGACGATCGACACCAGGCGGGCGCTAGCATGCGCAACATCCTTGTTTCCCCATTGGTGCTAAGGAGGCAGGCGCAGGCACGGAGTACCGAGGCATCAGGCAAAGGTTGCCATATCGGTGCAACGAGACCAAGACCAGCACGACGGCAAGACGAAGGTCACCGTGGAGCCCAAGACTGTGTCACCGCCAGAGCCTTTTGCAGGCGAAGACCGCTTTTGTCAGGATAGCTTGTACTAGCTGTCCCCTTTCAAATTTGCCCGCCGTTGTTGGCTCCCTTCCTGCTCAATATTTGGGGAGAGGACCAGGGTTTATATAAGTAGATCTAGCCACCACAGAAGGGGGGGGGGACGGATGGAGTTCTCATCCACAAGTCCACAGAGCACAAGAACACCTCAACCTCAGGAGGCTGTTCTTCCCCTTGTACTGTTCTTCATCAGCTCAAGAGACAATCCACCACCACACACTGGAGTAGGGTATTACACCACAACGGTGGCCCGAGCCAGTATAAATCTCGTGTCTTTCTGTGTTGTGAGTTTGTGGAGTTCGTCTACGAGATCTTAGCGAGTTGGGGCGTAGATCGGTAGGAGGGAAAGAACTTCACGCGCACCCTAGAGTTCGAACCTTAAGGGTTTTGCCGGAACCCCACATCCGACACTGTGTCACCCTATGTTATAATTGTTGCATGAATAATCGCAGCCGACATAATTCTCCATCACCGATCCAATGCCTACGAGCTTTTCACATATTGTTCGTTGCTTATTTACTTTACCGTTGTCACTGTTGCAATCACTACAAAGCTATCACTGTTACTTCCATGCTACTTTGCTACTAAATACTTTGCTGCAGATACTAAGTTATCCATGTGTGGTTGAATTGACAACTCAACTGCTAATACTTGAGAATATTCTTTGGCTCCCCTTGTGTCGAATCAATAAATTTGGGTTGAATACTCTACCCTCGAAAACTGTTGCGATCCCCTATAGTTGTGGGTTATCAAGACTATTTTCTGGCGCCGTTGCCGGGAAGCATAGCTCTATTCTTTGAGTCACTTGGGATTTATATCTACTGGTCACTATGAGGAACTTGAAAGATGAGAAAACCAAAATTTAACCCTCAACTACGAGGGGAGGTAAGGAACTGCCATCTAGCTCTGCACTTGATTCACATTCTGTTTTGAGTAAGCTTGCGACACCTAAACCTGCTTCTGCTATTAATTCTGATATGTCGCATGTTATTGATGATGCCACTTCTGCTATGCATGATACTTATGATGAAACTACTTCTATGCTTGATACTATTGTGCCACTTGGTGAATTTCTTGATGAACAACTTGCTAGGGCTAGAGAGAATGAAATTATTGAAACTGATAATATTGATGAAAGTGATGATGAAGATTCTCCCCCTAGATATGAATTGCCTGTTGTGACTGAGGGTTATGTTATGGATGAAGAAACTGCTGAGATTTTCTTGCTTGCAATGATAGGAGTGATCTTAAGAAATTATTAGCTAAGCTGGAAGAAAAATATTTGAATGCAAGAATGAAATATGATCCTGCTTATGCTACTTCACCTATCTTTGTTACTGATAAGGATTATGATTTCTCTGTCGATCCTGATATAGTTACCTTGGTTGAATCAGATCCTTTCTATGGCTATGAATCTGAAACTGTTGTGGCACATCTTACTAAATTAAATGATATAGCTACCTTGTTCACTAATGATGAGAAAACTCGCTACTACTATATCCTTAAATTATTTCCGTTCTCATTAAAGGGTGATGCTAAGATATGGTTTAATTCTCTTGATCCTGGTTGTGTGCGTAGTGCCCAGGATATGATTTATTACTTCTCTGCTAAATATTTCCCCGCTCGTAAGAAACAAGCTGCCTTAAGGGAAATATATAATTTTGTGCAAATTGAAGAAGAGAGTCTCCCACAAGCTTGGGGAGGCTTCTCCAATACTAATGCTTTTCTGATCATCCTCTCAAGAAAAATGAAATACTTGATATCTTTTATAATGGACTAACCGATGCTTCGGAGACCACGGATAGTTGTGCTGGTTGTGTTTTCGAGGAAAGAACAGTTGATCAAGCTGAATTGCTCTTGAATAATATGTTTACTAATGAAAATAATTGGACACTTCCTGAACCAACTCCTAAGACAACCCTGAAGAAAAGGGGTATTCTATTTCTCAGTCCTGAAGATATGCAAGAGGCAAAGAAATCTATGAAAGAAAAAGGTATTAAAGCTGAAGATGTTAAGAATTTACCTCTTGTTGAAGAAATACTTGGTGTTGATAACCCGACACAGGTAGTAAAGGTAAATTATCTCTATAGATATGATAAAGCTGAAATCCCGTTCACGAAGTTTGCTAGTCAATGCTTGGATGAGTTTGATGACTTTATTGTCAAACAAGAAAACTCCAATGCTTATGCTGGTAGACAATTGAAACACAATGCTGATATGCTTGAACACTTGAGTAATTATATGTCTAGAGTTAAAGGTGAACTTAAACTCATTAGTAAACATGCTTCAATGGTTACCACTCTAGTAGAACAAGTGCTTAAAGCTCAGAATGATTTGCTCAATGAATTAAATAATAAGAAGAATGATAATGATGTTAGAGTTATGACTAGAGGGGGTAAAATGACTCAGGAACCTTTGTATCCTAAGGGCCACCCTAAGAGAATTGAGCAGGATTCTCAGGGAACTAATGTTGATGCACCTAGTCCTTCTAAAAGGAAGAAAAATAAAAATGATTGGACTTTGCATGCTTCTAGTGAACCTGTTGTAGACACGCCTGAGAATCCCAATGATATTTCTATTTCTGATGCTGAAACACAATCTAGAAATGAACATGAACCTAGTGATACTGTTAATGATGATGTTCATGTTGATGCTCAACCTAGTAATGATAATGATGTAGAGATTGAACCTGTTGTAGATCTTGATAACCCACAAACAAAGAATCAACGTTATGATAAGCGAGACTTTGTTGCTAGGAAGCACGGTAAAGAAAGAGAACCATGGGTTCAGAAACCCATGCCTTTTCCTCCCAAACCATCCAAGAAAAAGGATGATGAGGATTTTGAACGCTTTGCTGAAATGATTAGACCTATCTTCTTGCGTATGCGTTTGACTGATATGCTCAAAATGAATCCTTATGCTAAGTATATGAAAGATATTGTTACTAATAAGAGAAAGATACCGGAAGTTGAAATTTCCACCAAGCTTGCTAATTATACTTTTAAGGGTACCAAATATACCATGCTCCATTAAAAGAAATTATGTTAAAACTGCTTTATGTGTTCTTGGAGCCGGTGTTAGTGTTATGCCTCTCTCTTTATATCGTAGACTTGATTTGAATAAGTTGACACCAACTAAAATATCTTTGCAAATGGCTGATAAATCAACTTCTATACATGTCGGTACTTGTGAGGATGTGCATGTTGTGGTTTCAAACATTACTATTTTAACGGACTTTGTTATCTTGATATTCCCGAGGATGATAGTATGCCGATTATCCTTGGAAGACCCTTTTTGAATACTGCAGGGGCTGTTATTGATTGCAACAAAGGCAATGTCACTTTTCATGTTAGTGGAAATGAGCATACGGTACACTTTCCGAGGAAACAACCTCAAGTCCACAGTATCAATTCTATTGGAAAATTTTCATCCATTATTATTGGAGGTTTTGAATTTCCTCTTCCTAATGTCAAGAAGAAATATGATATTCTTATTATTGGGGACGTGCATATCCCCGTTGAGGTAACATAGTATTATTCTAAATTTCTCTGGTTTCATGTTATTTGAAATGAGTTTGTTAACAAGACCTGATCAACCTTGTTTGTGGATTCCTTTTGATGAGCATGAGATGGACGAAGTTAGAAAGCATAACCTTCTGTACCCTCCTTTTACTTTCACCTATTTAGAATAAATAAAGCAAAAATAGTATTTTTTTTGTCTATTTTCTGAATTATCCGTGCAATAAAAAATACCCCGAAAATAAAAGTTCTCCAAATACCCCGAAAATGAAATATGATTTTTTTCTAGAATATTTGAGAATATCTGGCGCTGAGAACACATCAGGAGGAGCTGGCACCTAGCCACGAGGGTCTAGGGCGCACCCCCCCTGCCTCGTGGGCCCATGGTGGCTCCCCTCCACTTATTCCAGCCACCACACACTCCTTCTTCCTCCCAAAAAAAAATCACCAACTAGCTCAAGCATGAGTTCTAGCTCATTTTGCTGCGATGTTCGATCTCCTTGCTCAAAGCACCTCTCACAAAACTGCTTTGGGGGATTGTTCCTTGGTATGTGACTCCTCCAATGGTCCAATTAGTTTTTGTTCTAGTGCTTTTTACATTGCAATTTTTTGCTGCCTAGGTGACCCTGTTCTTGAGCTTGCATGTCAAATTTATATGGTCCCAAGTACTTCTAATGCATGATCTAGTCTCTAGGCACTTGTGGGAGTAGTTGCTATCAATTTTGCTGAGTTTGGTTCACTTTTATTTGAGGTTACTAAAATTTTCAGAAATTTTTCAGAGGAAGAATTATGTTTAGGAAAATGTACCAAGGTGGTCCTTCAAGGAAGCAAGGACCCAGGCTCGCAATACGCGATGCAGACGATGAACCACCAAGGGAAGCTCAACTGCGGCCTTGTGAATGGCCACCAGAGGACTTTTTGGTTTGAGCAGGAATCAAGGAGGAATTTGACGCATATGTGCGTAAACGCTGATCTTGGGAGCTTCAAGGCAGATAAGTGCCGCCATTACCACTATCTCACTGATTCCTTTGTGAGAAGGTTTGAATTTTCATCATCACGCAATTCTCAAACTGTCCTGTTTGATCTTTATGAAAATTCGTATACCATGGTCTTAGAGGATTTTAATACTGCTTGCAAACTTCCACAATGGGGTAGCACTAGTGAGCCTCGCAAATCTGAGTTTAGAGATTATCTTGCTAGTATAACTGTGGGGGAGTCTAGAGATATAACACAAGCTACCATAGGGAGCATTCATTTTCCTGCTATACATTATTTTGCTCTCTTCATAGGTAGGTGCATAAATGGTAAGGATGAAGCATGTCACATGTGTGTCCCTGACCTCAGTGTTCTCAGGAGTGCTGTATTAGGAGATAAACATTATAATTTGGGAGCCATTGTTGCATGTAGGTTGCATAATAATAGAATTAATGGAGATTTCTTTGGTGGCATTTATGCAACCCATCTAGCTAATTTTCTTGATATACCCATACATGAGTATGATGTTGAGTTGCCTCCTGTTTATTTAGATTATGAGGCTATGATTCGTCATCAGTTTGTTGAGAGGAACGATCAGTTCCTCCAGTACCGACTAATCTTTGACAGACGACGCACCTATCATGTCGCTCTCCCTGCTCCTACTTTCTTTGACTTTCATGCAAAGGGGAGATATGTCATAACCAGGATGGAGGCAAATGAGTACGGAAGGAGGACGAGGGCAGCTCGCCTCCAAGCTGCAGCCCATGATGCAATAGCCGCTGCATCTTAGTACGACCCCAAATATAACTTTGGATACCCGCCAGGCCATCCGTGGCCATAGACCAACTTAGGCCAAAAGCCTAAGCTTGGGGGAGTACGTATTTCTCACCGACATTACATTTATGTTCACACACTCATTGTAGTTGTTGGTGTTCATACTTTTTCATTGTACTATCCATGCTAGTTTATTTTTCTTTTTCTTGCCATCTTCTTGTGTGTTTGAAAAACCTTAAGAAAACCAAAAACAATTAGTTGTAGCTTTTATCTAGCTTACTTTTCTTGCTGTAGTAGTATTGATTAAAAGAAAACCCAAAAATATTTCATGTTCTTCTTTTGCTTGTTGGGAGCTTTCCCGTGTAAATAGTTTTATTTCTTTTATTTTCTTTGGGGTCTAGAGGAGAAGACCATAATGAAAATGTTAAAGTGGCTCTCATATGCATTATTGTTGATTTAACCAAGAGCCCATATTATCTTATCTTCTCCTATATGTCACATGCCTGCAGATTCCAGCTTAGTCCAATGCACGTGCACTATTATTATTTTTCCACATCGTTCGGTCGTGCAAGTGAAAGGCAATAATGATGACATATGATGACTTGATTGAGACCAGAGGAGCTGGTATGAACTCGAGCTCTCTTGTTTTTGTAAATATGATTAGTTCATCGTTCCTGATTCAGCCTATTATGAATAAACATGTTTGCAATGACAATTAGAGATTATAGTTGCTTATGTCATGCTTAATTAGCTAGGAGTTTATAGTGGTTTACCTTGCGTGCCAACATGCTATTAAAATGGTTGTGATGTGGTATGATAGGGTGGTATCCTCCTTTGAATGATTCAAGTGACTTGACTTGGCACATGTTCACGCATGTAGTTGAAACAAAATCAACATAGCCTTCACGATATTTATGTTCATGGTGGATTATATCCTACTCATGCTTGCACTCAATGTTTATTAATTTTAATGCATGTTCATGGCTGCTGTCGCTCTCTAGTTGGTCGCTTCCCAGTCTTTTTATAGCCTTCACTTGTACTAAGCAGGAATACTGCTTGTGCATCCAATCCCGTAAACCCCAAAGTTATTCCATATGAGTCCACTATACATTCCTAAATGTGGTATCTACCTACCGTTCCAAGTAAATTTGTATGTGCCAAATTCTAAACCTTCAAATAAAATTCTGTTTCGTATGCTTGAATAGCTCATGTATCAACTAGGGTTGTCTGTATCTTCCATGCTAGGCGGGTTATTCTCCAGAGGAGTGGACTCCGCTCCTCAATCTCGAGAAAATGGCTGGTCACCGGGATGCCCAGTCCCATGCTTTATGCAAACCAAATCAAAATAATTGCAAACAAAACTCCCCTGGGACTCTTGTTAGTTGGAGGCACTCGTTGTTTCGAGCAAGCCATGGATTGATGCTTGTTGGTGGAGGGGGAGTATAAACTTTACCTTTCTGTTTGGGAACCGCCTATAATGTGTGTAGCATGGAAGATATCGCCATCTCTTGGTTGTTATGTTGACAATGAAAGTATGCTGCTCAAAATATTATTTATCTCTATTTCAAAAATCGATCTCTGGCACCTCTACAAATCCATGTTTCCCTCTACGAAGGGCCTATCTATTTACTTTTATGTTGAGACATCACCCTCTTATTAAAAAGCACCAGCTGGAGAGCACCGTTGTCATTTGCATCCATTACTATTAATTTATATTGGGTATGACCATGAATGGATCTCTTTTACCATGAATTACAAAGTCTAGTCAGTCCTTGATCTTTAAAGGTGCTCTGCATTTATGTTTTGCGGTCTCAGAAAGGGCTAGCGAGATACCATCTTGTTATACCATATCATGATTGTTTTGAGAAAGTGTTGTCATCCGAGATTTATTATTATTGCTCGCTAGTTGATTATGCCATTGACATGAGTAAACATGAGACCTAAGTGTTATTGTGAATATGGTTAGTCATAATCTTTGCTGAAAACATGAATGCTGGCTTTACCTATTTACAACAACAAGAGCAAACAGAGTTTGTAAAAGTTCTTCTTTATCACTTTCAGTTTATCAACTGAATTGCTTGAGGACAAGCAAAGGTTTAAGCTTGGGGGAGTTGATACGTCTCTGTCGTATCTACTTTTCCAAACACTTTTGCCCTTGTTTTGGACTCTAACTTGCATGATTTGAATGGAACTAACCCGGACTAACATTGTTTTCAGCAGAATTGCCAGGGTGTTATTTTTGTGCAGAAATAAAAGTTCTCGGAATGACCTGAAAATCAATGGAGATTATTTTTGGAAATAATAAAAAATACTGGCGAAATAATCAAGGCCAGGGGGCCCACACCCTATCCACGAGGGTGGGGGCATGCCCCCCTGCCTCGTGGGCCCCCTGGAGCTCCACCGACCTCAACTACAACTCTATATGTTAGTGTTCGGGGAGAAAAAAATCAAAGAGAAGGATTCATCGCGTTTTACGATACGGGGCCGCCGCCAAGCCCTAATCTCTCTCCGGAGGGCTGATCTGGAGTCCGTTCGGGGCTCCGGAGAGGGGAATCTGTCGCCATCGTCATCATCAACCATCCTCCATCACCAATTTCATGATGCTCACCGCCGTGCGTGAGTAATTCCATCATAGGCTTGCTGGACGGTGATGGGTTGGATGAGATTTATCATGTAATCGAGTTAGTTTTGTTAGGGTTTGATCCCTAGTATCCACTAGGTTCTGAGATTGATGTTGCTATGACTTTGCTATGCTTAATGCTTGTCACTAGGGCCCGAGTGCCATGATTTCAGATCTAAACCTATTATGTTTTCATGAATATATGTGAGTTCTTGATCCTATCTTGCAAGTCTATAGTCACCTACTATGTGTTATGATCCGGCAACCCTGAAGTGACAATAATCGTGACCACTCCCAGTGATGACCATAGTTTGAGGAGTTCATGTATTTACTATGTGTTAATGCTTTGGTCCGGTACTCTGTCGGCGTTCTGGGAACGGGGGTACCCGGACTTGCCTGCATGCGGCCTGCGGCGTGGCTCAAGGGGTGGCCCAGCACGGCCCATCTTCATCACCACAAGCTCAAGACCCTCGCGAGGGGCCAAGCCTCGCGGGGCGGACCACAGGGAGCTTCCTCAAGCACGGCCTCGTCAGGCAGGCTCGCGAGGAGGCGGAGAGATTAAGGCGGGGTACCTCCCGAGGTGCCCATGACGCAAGCCATGACGACCAAGGGCGCCAGGCGGGCGCCATCCCGCGCAGTGTCCTCCTTTCCTCTTTGGTGCAAAGGGAGCAAGCACAGGCGAGAGCATCAAGCAAAGGCATCCATTTCGGTGCAACAAGATCAAGACCGTCGCAACGGCAGGAAGGAAGTCATCGTGGAGCCCAAGCCGGCGTCACCACCAGAGCCTTTGATAGGCGAGGACCAACTTTAGTCAGGATAAGTGTTCTAGATGTTCCCCTTCAAAATGGCCAATTGTTGGCGCCCTTCCCGCTCAATATTTGGGGAGAGGCCCACGGCCTTTGCCTATAAATAGGACTAGCCACCCACAGGGTAGAGGCGTCTTGAATCAGCAGAGAGAGAGCGACTGAACTCCCCCTAGTAGTTCATCGCACCAGCCAAGAACAGACCCTCGCGAGGCTGTTCTTCCTTGTATTGTTCATCATCAGCCCAAGAGGCAATCCACCACACCACACACTGGAGTAGGGTGTTACACCACAATGGTGGCCCGAACCAGTATAAACCCTGTGTCTCTTGTGTTGTTCCTTTCATAGTTTTAGATCCTAGCGTGGCGGTGAGGTGCAGGTAGGTAGAGGGCGAGATCTCCGCGCGCACCCCAGTGTTCGAACCTAGAGGGTCTGCCGAAACCCGAAATCCGACAGTTGGCGCGCCAGGTAGGGGTGCGTTGGAGCTTTCCCTTCCGCCGACCCGCTCTCCGCCGACACCGCGACTCGCCCTGCGATGAGCAGCGCTGCCCACTCCGGTCGCCAGCGCCAGCACGGGGGCCAGGGGGCTCCGAGCCTTGGCCCCAGCCTTGCGACAGGTGCGGTGGCCGGACAAGTTCAAGCCAGAGACGCCGCCGCGCTACAACGACACAATTGATCCGCTGGCCTTCCTGCTGGCGTACGAGGAGGCCATCCTCGAAGCAGGAGGCGACGACAGGGTCATGGCTAACTGGCTGCCCATGGCCCTCACCGACGCCCCGCGCATGTGGCTGCTCCACATACCGGCGGCTTCCGTAGCCTCTTGGGAAGAGTTGCGCAACCTCTTCCTCACCCAGCACGCTGCACCGGCGCCCCTAGTCGTCGCGGCTCTCCTGGGCGGCTCGCAGGCGCCACCTTCAGGCCGCCACGTCAAGCCATTCGTCCGCCAGGTCGGCGCTGCCTCCACACGGCAGGGGGCTCCACTAGGTGGGTCGGCGCCCAAGGCCGATCTGGCCTTCAGCTCGGAGGACCACCCCTCCAACTCAACCTTCTCAGGCGCGCTCCCAATGCTGTGCACCCCCACCATCTGCCAGGTGGCCGTCACCAGAACTCTCATCGACGGCGGCATCGGCCTCAAGATGTTTTGGTCGGCCTTCAGCTCCACATACCGCCGGAGCGGCTTCAGCCCAGCCGGCCTTTCTTGGGCGTCGGGGGCAGGCCGTCCGGCTCCCTGGGGCAGATCCGTCTCCCGGTAACCTTCGACACCTACGACAACTTCCGCACGGAGCTAATCGACTTCGACATCGCCCCCATCAGCCTCCCATACAACGCCATCCTCGGCTACCCAGCACTGGCCCGATTCATGGTCGCGACTCACCCAGCATACAACCTCATGAAGATGCCCGGGAGCAACGGCGTCCTCACCGTGTCCGGAGACACCGGGGATGCGTTGCAAGTGCTCAAGCTCGCCTTCAAGACGGCGGCGTCGGTGCAGCATGCTGACTCAGACGCCCCTGAGCCCTAGGGGGTTGCGCCGGCCAAGAAGAAGCAGTTGTTCACCCAAGACAAGGCAGAAACCAAGCAGATACTGGTCGACGAGGACAGATCCACTAACGCCACCTTCACCATAGGCGCCAACCTCGAGCCCGAGCAAGAGGAGGCCCTGGTCAAGTTCCTGCGTGCAAACAAGAAGGTATTCGCATGGGAGCCTGATCAGCTGGCGGGGATCCCTAGAGGCGTGATCGAGTACCACCTCAACGTGTGCCCCAATGTCCGCCCCGTGAAGCGGAAGGCAAGGCGGCAGTCCACTAAAAAGCAGGCTTTCATCGTCCAAGAGACCCGCAAGTTGGAAGCTGCAGAGGTCATTCGCGAGGTCCGATACCCGGATTGGTTGGCCAACCCGGTCGTCGTGCCAAAGAAAGGGTGGAAGGAACACATGTGTGTCGACTTCACCAACCTCAACATAGCCTGCCCGCAAGATCCGTTTCCGCTCCCTCGCATCGGTCAGATCGTCGATTCCACCACCGAGTGCGACCTGTTATGTTTCTTGGATGCCTTTTCTAGGTATCACCAGATCAGGATGGCGGTAGAAGATGTGGAAAAATGGCTTTCCTGACCCCGTGTGGGGTGTACTGCCACACATGCATGTCGTTCGGGCTGCGCAACGCAGGGGCGACCTTTCAGCGGCTGATGCACATCACCTTGGGCCCGCAGCTCAGGAAGAATGTTGAGGCTTACGTTGATGACATTGTGGTGAAGTCTCGTGAGCCAAAACCCTGATACAAGACCTGGAGGAAACCTTCACGAGCCTCAACGCAGTGAACCTGCGGCTCAACCCGGAGAAGTGTGTGTTTGGGGTCCCCTCGGGCAAGCTCTTGGGCTTCCTCGTGTCCCACCGAGGCATCGAAGCTAACCCAGAAAAGGTCAAGGCGGTCGAGGACATGAGCCCGCCAAAGACCCTCGAGAAATGCGAAGCTCATTTGGGCGCTGGACAGCACTAGGATGCTTCATCTCCAAGTTGGGGAGCGCGGCGCTGCCTTTCTTCCGATGATGAAGAAAAGGGACCCTTTGAATGGACTGAAGAAGTCGACAAGACGCTCCAAGATCTCAAGAGGTACCTAACCAGCCCTCCGGTAATGGTGGCCCCGCCCTCAGAACCCCGGTGCTCTACTTGCAGCCACTCCCTACTCCGCCAACAAGAGCCCCTGGTGGCGTTAGGGAGGAGCGCTAAACCAAAGCATGGCAGCTGCCCGGTCAAGGCGGCAGATCAAGGAAGACCCACAGACACCACTACCACAGCCGAGAAGGATCAGCCGCCGTAGGGGAACGCACTCGGGACAAAAGAGACCCCTCCCCCTGGCGACCAGCCGCTGGAGGCTCCACTGTCTTAGGAGGCACCACGGTCTCCGGAGGGCGCCGTCGACACCCGCACTCCCAACCTCGTTGAACACCCTGTGTACTTCGTCAGCACAGTGTTGCGGGACGCGAGGGTGCGGTACCCCATGCCTCAGAAACTCCTCCTCGCACTATTGGTGGCCTCGCGCAAGCTGCGGCATTATTTTCAGGGCCACCCCATCAAGGTTGTCTCAGCGTACCCCTTGGAAAGGGTGCTCAGGAGCCCTAACTCAGCTGGAAGAGTCGTGGAGTGGAACATTGAACTGCAAGCGTTTCAGCTCGAATTCAGCACGACCAGAGTCATCAAGGGGGCCGCCTTGGCGGATTTCGTGGCAG
Organism: Aegilops longissima; assembly: GCA_021605205.1. Taxonomy (NCBI): domain Eukaryota; kingdom Viridiplantae; phylum Streptophyta; class Magnoliopsida; order Poales; family Poaceae; genus Aegilops; species Aegilops longissima. Next base: position 491,150,424 of record CM038676.1, on the reverse strand, counting down.
AATGGACGGAGGCGCCGGGCCTCAAGGCTGATGAGGATCGATCCCTCTCCCCGGGAAGCGAGGTGCCGGACGGTTGGGTCGTGTACTTCGACGGGGCGTTCTCCAGGCACGGCGCGGGGGCTGGTGCGGTGCTTATATCTCCTACTCAAGACAAGCTCTACTACATCGTGCAGCTCTGTTTCCAGCACGGAGAAAAGGTCTCCAACAACATAGCAGACGAAGGCCTAATAGCAGGCCTGAAGGCCGCAACTGCCCTAGGAGTGAAGCGCTTTACCATCAAGGGTGATTCACAACTCCTCGTCAACTTCTCCAACAAGGTATACGAGCCGAGGGATGAGCACATGGAATCCTACCTCGCGGAGGTCCGCAGGATGGAGAAGCAGTTCTGGGGGCTGGAGTTGCAGCATGTGCCCCGTGGCGCCAATCAGGAGGCCGACGACATCGCCAAACGAGCATCCAGGCGGCTACCTCAGGCGCCTGGCGTCTTCGAGGAGCGGCTCTTCAAGCCCTCGGCCATGCCGTCACTGTCAAGCGGTGCAGCCTCGGGAGGAGCTCCCCCAACCACCAGCCTCGGGAGCCCCGGTCTGTGGCCCGGCCTCAGGAGCGCGCCTGCTCTTGACGCTGGAGCCTTAGGAGGGGTGCTGGATCACAGAGCTCCGGAGCTACTTGACGCAAGGGATCTTGCCGGAGAAGGAGGAGGAAGCGGAGCGTGTGGCGTGGCAAGCCACAGCATACTGCATCAGGGATGGAGAGCTCTACCAGAAGCGACCCAATGATGTGTCCCTGCGCTGCATCTCTAGGGAGCAAGGGAAGAAACTGCTGGCGGATATACACGATGGAGACTGTGGGCATCATTCATCATCGCGGACCCTCGTTGGCAAGGCGTTCTCGCAGGGTTCTATTGGCCCATCGCGCCAATGATGCCGCCGAATCTGGTGAAGGCTTGCGAGGCCTGCCAATTCCATGCCAAGCAGATCCATCAGCCAGCGGGTGGTCTGCAAACTATACCCCTCTCGTGGCCATTCGCAGTCTGGGGGCTGGATATCTTGGGCCCATTTCCTCGGGCGCCAGGGGGCTATCGCTACCTCTACGTCGCCGTGGACAAGTTCACCAAGTGGGCTGAAGTGGAAGCCGTCCACACCATCCCCACAGGTTCTGCGGTCAACTTCATCAAGGGCATCATGAGCCGGTTCGGGGTGCCGAACCGCATCATCACCGACAACGGTTCGCAGTTCACCAGTAATCTCTTCAAAACATACTGTGCTAACCTTGGGACGCAGATATGCTACGCTTGAGGGCGCACTCCAAGGCAACGGTCAGGCCGAGCGGGCCAACGCGGAGGTCTTGAGAGGCCTCAAGACCAGGACATTCAAGAAGAAGCTCGAGGCCTGCAGCCGAGGTTGGTACGACGAGCTTCAGTCCGTGTTGTGGTCCATCCGCACGAACGCGACCAAGCCAACTGGCGAGACCCCGTTCTTCCTGGTCTATGGAGCTGAAGCGTTCCTCCCTCACGAGGTCAGACGTTGTTCCGCATGGGTCCTGGCGTTCGACGAGGCGCAGCAGGACGCCATGCGGGGGACGGGCCTCGTGCTGGGGGAGGAGCATCGTCGGGAAGCCGCGCTCCGAGCGGCAAGATACCAACAAGCGCTGCGGCGATACCACTGCCGCAATATCTGCCCCAGGACTCTCGAGGTAGGGGACCTCGTGCTCAGGCGGGTTCTCTCCAGGGAGGGACTCCATAAGCTCTCTCCCATGTGGGAGGGCCCGTTCAAGGTTGTTCATGTTTCGAGGCCCGGCTCCGCGCGCTTGGAGACTCAGGAGGGGGTGCCCGTCCAGAACGCGTGGAACATCCAGCACCTCCGGAGGTTTTACCCCTAAAAAAGGCCCAGAGCCTGTGAAGAAGGCGAATGCCTGTGAAGCGGTTGCATTTTGGAAAAGGCCCAGAGCCTGTGAAGAAGGTGAATGCCTGTGAAGCTGTTGCGTTTTGGAAAAGGCCCAGAGCCTGTGAAGAAGGCGAATGCCTGTGAAGCTGTTGCGTTTTGGAAAAGGCCCAGAGCCTGTGAAGAAGGCGAATGCCTGTGAAGCTGTTGCGCTTTGGAAAAGGCCCAGAGCCTGTGAAGAAGGCAAATGCCTATGAAGCTGTTGTGCTTTGGAAAAGGCCCAGAGCCTGTGAAGAAGGCGAATGCCTGTGAAGCTGTTGCGTTTTGGAAAAGGCCCGGTGCCTGTGAAGAAGGCACACGCCTGTGAAGTTCATCTTTCTGAAAAAGGCCCGGAGCCTGTGAAGAAGGCCAATGCCTATGAAGCTCGCCGCCCGTGACACTCTCACGTAATAATGAGTTGGGGCTGTACACGCCCGAGTCTCGAGGCGCGCGGCCTCCGCCCCGGGCTCCCTCCCACGCCCATGGCAGCACTTAGCTCAGCTACTGGTGAGAAGACGTCGAAGACTAGATTAGGTGCCGGACGCGGCTTTTCTCATTTGCTTTCTGCAGTTGGCTTCTTCATTCCCATTTGAAGTTTTATCGAAGTTGTTGCCATCTTTGGCTTGTGACTCCTTGCCTTTTCGCTCTCCTGCCTCGATTTCTCTCGCACAAGTCTCGCGAGGGAGCAGCGCGGGCACCCTCGCGAGCGTTTCCTGCCCTTATCGTTTGAGGCTTATTTACCCGGGTCCGCTACAGGAGCACCCCTCCAGTCCGTGCCCACCGGGCACCGCAACACGAACAAAGGACCTGGGTCGGTCGCCTCCATAGCTGAGGCCGGGAGCTACCTCTCCAGACTAACCTTCGTAGGACATGAAGCGTTCGATGAGGCCTCGGCCTCGGGAAGCAAAAGGCCACGACAGACCCCCCCCCCTCGAGCTAAGTAATTTCTACGCACAGGCGTGTGGCACAAAGGCATAATACCGAAATAGCGGAAACAGTACGATAATTAACAGCAATAGTCCAAGCACGCCCCCGCGGGGCCCTACACTACTGTCTCTTTGCGCAGGAAAAGGAAAAAAGAACAAAACAGGCGCGACTCGCCCGACACCAACTCGCGAGGGAGACTCGAACTGCCTCCAGAGCTCAGGCGGACTCCATCTCACGCTTCACCGAGGCGCGACGGCGGGCAGACCCGCTACCCCCCTCCAGGCGGGCGCGGCGGCGCGGAGGCTGATCGCGGCCACCGCTGGAGGAGCGCTGCCCGAAGAAGAGCCGTCGAAGCTCGATGAACCCCGAGTGCCGCCGACCACATGCGCGCTATCGTCTTCATCGTCGCTGGGGCTGGGCCCACGGCCACGGTCGTCGTTCTCAAGGCAGCACCCAGCGCGGCGACCGTCTTCCCCGAACACCCTCACGTAGAGGGTGGCATCGCTGTCAAACTTGAAGTGCAGGGTGCACCGCCGGCTCAGACCACGCGCGCGGGCAAACGTTTGGCAGCTGCGGGTCAGGGCCACGCTCCCGGCTGCAGAGACCTGCAGTGAAGCCCAGGAGGCCCGGCTGCAGCAACCATCCGCCTGAAGCCAGAGGCCGCCCGAGGCACCGGCCGGAAGCTCACCTAGGAGGAAGCGAGGAAGTTGGAGCCGGGTGCTGGTCGGCTCCGCCGACCACACGACGAACTCCGGCAGCACCTCTGCCGAGTGGAAGCAAGGCCTAGGGGGTCACGCGGCCATAGCGCGCCCCCCAGCAACGGCCTGCCGCCCGTCACCGCGCGGGAGATCACCTCCACGGTTGCGAGGAGCCACCATGGGAGCCATAGGGTGTTTGCGAGGACGGCCTCGACCGCGCTTGGGCGGGGGAGAGTCAGGCTCCACCTGGCGGGCCTTTCCTTTCTCCGCGGCCGAGAACCTCTTTGGCGGAGCCATGAAGGAGAAGGAGAAGCAAGAGGGGATGGACCAGAAGGGAAGGTGCCGTTCCGTACTTATAGCCGGGGAAGGCCAACCGTCGGCCTCCACGATCACAGGTAATCATGACCCGCTTTGCATGCAGGGACTTGTCAATTCGTGCAGTTGCCGAGGCGTCACGGGGGAGCAGAGCCGCCCACGTCCAATCAACCGCCACGCGGCGCCCGAGGCCGCAGGCTGTTAGGGCCCGCGGCGCTTCTCACTTGCCCCTTCGCTCCTCTGCTCAGCCAAGTCCAGGCGCGCCTTGGGCTCGGGTGCTACATGCGTTTGGGAACGGGGTACCCAGACTTGCTCGCCTGCGGCCCGCGGCGTGGCTCAAGGGTGGCCCAAAGACGCCCATCTTCATCAAGACAAGCTCAAGACCTCGCGAGGGGCCAGATTCATGGGCGGACGACAGGAGCTTCAGCACGGCCTCGTCAGCAGGCTCACGAGGAGGCGGAGAGATCAAGGCGGGTACCTCACGAGGTGCCCATGACGCAAGCCATGATGACCAAGGGCGCCAGGTGAGCGCCAGCCCAGCAGTTGTCCTCCTTTCCTCTTTGGTGCAAAGGAGCAAGCGCAGCGTAGAGCATCAAGCAAAGGCATCCATTTCGTGCAACAAGACCAAGACCGTCGTGAACGGCAGGAAGGAAGTCATCGTGGAGCCCAAGCCGGCCACCACCACGAGCCTTTGACAGACGAGGACCAACTTTAGTCCGGATAAGTGTACTAGATGTTCCCTTCAAATGGCCAATTGTTGGCGCCCTTCCCGCTCAATATTTGGGAGAGGCCCAGGCCTTTGCCTATAAATAGGACTAGCCACCCACAGTGGTAGAGGCATCTTGAATCAGCAGAGAGAGAGCGATCAACTCCCCTAGCAGTTCATCGCACCAGCCAAGAATGCACCCTCATGAGGCTGTTCTTCCTTGTATTGTTCATCATCAGCCCAAGAGGCAATCCACCACACCACACACTGGAGTAGGGTGTTATACCACAATGGTGGCCCGAACCAGTATAAACCATGTGTCTCTTGTGTTGTTCCTTTCATAGTTTTAGATCCTAGCGTGGCGGTGAGGTGCAGGTAGGTAGAGGGCGAGATCTCCGCGCGCACCCCAGTGTTCGAACCTAGAGGGTCTGCCGGAACCCGAAATCCGACATACTCTATTAAAAGGAGGCCTTAATATCCCTTAGTTTCCATTAGGACCCCGCTGCCACGGGAGGGTAGGACAAAAGATGGCATGCAAATTCTTTTCCATAAGCACGTATGACTATATTCGGAATACATGCCTACATTACATTGATGAATTGGAGCTAGTTCTCTGTTACCCTATGTTATAACTGTTGCATGAATAATCGCATCCGGCATAATTCTCCATCACCGATCCAATGCCTACGAGCTTTTCACATATTGTTCTTCGCTTATTTACTTTACCGTTGTCACTGTTACAATCACTACAAAGCTATAACTGTTACTTTTGCCACCGTTACCATTACTTCCATACTACTTTGCTACTAAATACTTTGCTGCAGATACTAAGTTATCCAGGTGTGGTTGAATTGACAACTCAATTGCTAATACTTGATAATATTCTTTGGCTCCCCTTGTGTCGAATCAATAAATTTGGGTTGAATACTCTACCCTCGAAAACTGTTGCGATCCCCTATACTTGTAGGTTATCAGTGATGCCTATATACATGATCATGCCTAGATATTCTCATAACTATGCACTTTTCTATCAATTTCTTGAGAGTAATTTGTTCACCCACCATAGATGATATCTTGAGAGAAGCGACTAGTGAAACCTATGGCCCCCGGGTCTATTTTCCATCATATAAGTTTCCAATCTATTTTACTTTGCAATCTTTACTTGCAATCTATATCATAAAAATACAAAAAATACTTATCTTATTATGTCTATCAGATCTCACTTTTGCAAGTGGCCGTGAAGGGATTGACAACTCCTTTATCGTGTTGGTTGCAAGGTTCTTATTTGTTTGTGTAGGTGCAAGGCGACTTGCGTGTAGTCTCCTACTGGATTGATACCTTGGTTCTCAAAACTGAGGGAAATACTTATGCTACTTTGCTGCATCACCCTTTCCTCTTCAAGGGAAAACCAACGCAGTGCTCAAGAGGTAGCAGCGTGAAACTCCTTAAAGGCGAGGAGGCAATTCCTATCAGCAAGGGGCTGCTTCCCATACGCTAGCCTAGTCGAATAGAACGCAAAAATTAAGCATGCTCGGGCTGGAGTAGTACAAGGATGGGTGAATGATGACCCACAAGTATAGGGGATCTATCGTAGTCCTTTCGATAAGTAAGAGTGTCGAACCCAACAAGGAGCAGAAGGAAATGATAAACGGTTTTCAGCAAGGCATTCTCTGCAAGCACTGAAATTATAGGTAACAGATAGTTTTGTGATAAGATAATTTGTAACGAGCAACAAGTAACAAAAGTAAATAAAGTGCAGCAAGGTGGCCCAATCCTTTTTGTAGAAAAGGACAAGCTTGGACAAACTCTTATATAAAGAAAAGCGCTCCCGAGGACACATGGGAATTATCGTCAAGCTAGTTTTCATCGAGTTCATATGATTCGCGTTCGGTACTTTGATAATTTGATATGTGGGTGGACCGGTGCTTGGGTGCTGTTCTTACTTGGACAAGCATCCCACTTATGATTAACTCCTATTGCAAGCATCTGCAACTACAAAAGAAGTATTAAGGTAAACCTAACCATAGCATGAAACATGTGGATCCAAATCAGCCCCTTACGAAGCAACACATAAACTAGGGTTTAAGCTTCTGTCACTCTAGCCACCCATCATCTACTTATTACTTCCCAATGCCTTCCTCTAGGCCCAAATAATGGTGAAGTGTCATGTAGTCGACATTCACATGACACCACTAGAGGAGAGACAACATACATCTCATCAAAATATCGAACGAATACCAAATTCACATGACTACTAATAGCAAGACTTCTCCCATGTCCTCAGGAACAAGCGTAACTACTCACAAAGCATATTCATGTTCATAATCAGATGAGTATTAATAAGCATATAGGATCTGAACATATGATCTTCCACCAAATAAACCAACTAGCATCAACTACAAGGAGTAATCAACACTACTAGCAACCTATAAGTACCAATTCTAGGCTATGAGACAAAGATTGGATACAAGAGATAAACTAGAGTTTGAGAGGAGGTGGTGCTGGTGAAGATGTTGATGGAGATTGACCCCCTCCCGATGAGAGGATCGTTGGTGATGACGATGGCGATGATTTCCCCCTCCCGGAGGGAAGTGTCCCCGGCAGAACAGCTCACGGAGCCCTAGATTGGTTCCGCCAAGGTTCCGCCTCATGGCGGTGAGTCTTGTCCCAAAGCTTCGATGATTTTCTTCGACGAAAGACTTCATATAGCGTAAGATGGGCACCGGAGGGCCACCAGGGGGCCCACGAGGCAGGGGGGCGCCCAGGGGGGTAGGGCGTGCCCCCCACCCTCGTGCCCAGGGTGTGGGTCCCCTCTGGTATTTCTTCCGCTAAATATTTTTTATTATTTCCAAAATAACTTCCGTGGAGTTTCAGGACTTTTGCAGTTGTGCAGAATAGTCTCTAATATTTGCTCCTTTTCCAGCCCAGAATTCCAACTGCCGGCATTCTCCCTCCTTATGTAAACCTTGTAAAATAAGAGAGAATAGGCATAAGTATTGTGACATAATGTGTAATAACAGCCCATAATGCAATAAAAATCGATATCAAACATGATGCAAAATGGACGTACCAACTCCCCCAAGCTTGGACCTCGCTTGTCTTCAAGTGGAAGCCGATAACGATAAATATGACCACATGTTTAGAGGTAAAGGTGTCGATAAAATAAAATACGGACATGAGGGCATCATGCTCATTCTTATAACAGCAACATATATGGATATTGTCATATGATTTCTTATGCTCAAGTAATAATCTATTCACAATGTCAAGTATGAATCAGAAACTTCATTGAGAACTAACAAACTATAGTCTCAGTCATTGAGGCAATTGCAATTTATCATAACATCGGAAAGAGTCTATGTAAGAGCTTTTCAGCAAGTCCACATACTCAACTACCATTTAGTCTTTCACAATTGCTAACACTCACGCAATACTTGTGGTTACGGAGTTTTAATCGGACACAGAGAAAGATAGGGGCATATTGTTTCGCCTCCCAACCTTTTACATCAAGGGTAATGTCAACAATAATAGTTCATGCTAACTTACATCCAATTGGAGATATATATCAGGATCTTTCCAACACAGTGTGCTTGCCAAAGGATAAAAATGTAAAAAGGAAAGGTGAAAATCACCATGACTCCTGCATAAGGGTAAGATATAAAAGTAAAAGATAGGACCTTCGCAGAGGGAAGCAGAGGTTGCCATGCGCTTTCGGGGTTGGATGCACGAAATCATAATGCAAAGGAACGTCACTTTATATTGCCACTTGTGATGTGGACCTTTATTATGCAGTCCGTCGCTTTTATTTCTTCCACATCACAAGATCGTATAAAGCTTATTTTCTCCCACACTAATAAGTCATACATATTTAGAAAGCAATTTTTTATTGCTTGCACCGATCACAACTTACTTGAAGCATCTTACACAATCCATAGGTAGATATGGTGGACTCTCATGGCAAAACTGGGTTTAAGGGTATTCGGAAGCACAAGTAGTATCTCTACTTGATGCTAAGAATTGGCTAGCATGAGGGAGAAAGGCAAGCTCAACATGTTGGATGATCCATGACAATATACTTTATCTCAGATATAAGAAAAGATAACCCATTACGTTGTCTTCCTTGTCCAACATCAACTCTTTAGCATGTCATATTTTAATGAGTGCTCACAATCATAAAAGATGTCCAAGATAGTATATTTATATGTAAAACCTCTCTTTCTTTATTACTTCCTATTAATTGCAACGATGACCAAATCTATGTTTGTCAACTCTCAACAACTTTTAATCATCATACTCTTTATATGTGAAGTAATTACTCTCCATAAGATCAATATGATCTCTTTATTTCCTTTTTATTCTTTCTTTTTCTTTTATTCCTTCAAGATCAAAATAATCAAGCCCTTGACTCAACACTAATCTTTATTATATAGCTCACGGACTCGGTTACATAAAGGGATCATAAAGCGAAACTCAAAACTAAATCATACTAAAAACTTTCTTCTATTAGATCAAGATACTACTAAAAGGATTGAACTAAGAAAAACGGTAAAGATAGGAGTGTGATGGTGATACGATACCGGGGCACCTCCCCCAAGCTTGGCAGTTGACAAGGGGAGTGCCCATACCCATATGATTAGGTATCCTTTGCTGGTGAAGAAGATGGTGGTGATGATGGGTAGTCGCACATCGAGCATAAGAGATCCTCCAACTTGCGGATAATGCCCTTGAGTGCAACGATATGCTCCTTCAACAAAATATTTTCACGTGTGAGATACTTGTTTTGTATACGAGCTAACTCAATCATCTTGAAAGATTCGATCTCAGTTGGGGTAAGAAGATTGTGATCAAGTTGAAGGATGCCTTCTGTTGCCGGAACTTGGTCCTCCATGGCCTTTTTGATCCCTTCATCCTTGTTTATCTCCATGGGTTCTTCCGTCTTAAGCTCTATCTTCATCAGCCAAGCATCGTTGTCAGCATTGTTGGAGGAGGGGGACGACATGATGCCTGGCCTTGACAACCCTGACAGAAAACAGCTCGAAACAAGAACAGAGGATAATTGCGTGATACGGCGGTCAAAACCTTTGGGAGATTATATAATGAATTTTCACCGAACAAAATACGTATCGTGCAAGAAAACGGGGTCTGGAGGGCACACGAGGTGCCCACGAGGCAGGGGGCGCGCCCAGGGGGGTAGGGCGCACCCTCCACCCTCGTGGTGGCCTCGTGTCCTTCCCGGACTGCTTCTTATTTTTCTATTTTTCTAAATATTCCAAAACGGAGAAAAATTTCCATTAGAACTGTTTTGGAGTCGGTTTACTTACCGTACCACATACCTATTCCTTTACGGAGTCTGAAATGTTCCGGAAAGTGTCCCTTATGCAGAAATCAATGCTTTCTTAAGTATTTCAAATGCTTCTACACAATCATCATCAAAGACAAATGGTATATCTTTTTGTAATAGATTAGTCAGAGGCCGAGAAATTTTTTAGAAGTCCTTAATGAACCTCCTATAAAAACCGGCATGACCAAGGAAACTTCTTATACCTTTGATGTCCTTGGGACATGGCATCTTTTCAATAGCATCGACCTTGGCTTTATCAACTTCAATACCTCTTTCAGAAATTTCATGCCCCAAGACAATACCTTCATTAACCATAAAGTGGCACTTCTCCAATTCAAGACAAGATTAGTTTCTTCACATCTCTGCAAAACTCGATCAAGGTTGCTCAAGCAATCATCAAAAGAGGATCCATAAACGGAGAAATCGGCCATGAAAACCTCACAAATCTTTTCACAAAAATCAGAGAATATAGCCGAGGGAGTCCTGGATTAGGACGTGTCCGGATAGCCGGACTATGACCTTTGGCCGGACTCCTGGACTATGAAGATACAAGATTGAAGACTTCGTCCCATGTCCGGATGGGACTTTCCTTGGTGTGGAAGGCAAGCTTGGCGATACAGATATGTAGATCTCCTACCATTGTAACCGACTCTGTGTAACCCTAACCCTATTCGGTGCCTATATAAACCAGAGGGTTTTAGTCCTAGGAGGAACAACAATCATACCATAGGCAAGCTTCTAGGGTTTAGCCTCTCTGATCTCGTGGTAGATCTACTCTTGTACTACCCATATCATCAATATTAATCAAGCAGGAGTAGGGTTTTACCTCCATCGAGAGGGCCCGATCCTGGGTAAAAACATCGTGTCCCTTGTCTCCTGTTACCATCCGCCTAGACGCACAGTTCGGGACCCCCTACCCAATATCCGCCGGTTTTGACACCGACATTGGTGCTTTCATTGAGAGTTCCTCTGTGTCGTCATCTTTAGGCCCGATGGCTCCTCCGATCATCAATAACGATGCGCCTGGTGAGACTTTTCTCCCGGACAGATCTTCGATATCCGGCGGCTTTGCATCATACCAATTCGCTGCCATCTGGAGCAGATTGAAAGCTACGCCCGCCATCAGTCAGATTTGAAGTTTGAACTACACGGCTAACGTCCGCGGAGACTTGATCTTCGACGGGTTCGAGCCTTCCGGACATGATCTAGCTCGCTGCCGACAAACGGTCCTCGAGGTCGCACCGATGTCCGCCCGACCTATAGCTCGGAGCCGACTGCGCCAATCGAGGACGGGTGGCTGGACATCGCCTCGGGGGCTGCGATCTCTACGGTGATTGAGCCGTACACCTACCCCGTCCTTTGCGAAGCTCGTGACTCCAAGATGTCGGACTCCGAGCCTTCCGCGCCCCCGCTAATCGAATCCGATTGGGCACCGATCATGGAATTCATCGCCATGACATCTTTCGGCACTCGCCTTTGGCGACATCCTGAATTAATAAAGTCTCTCTCCTTATCGAGAGCCTGGCCGGATTATGGTCAGGAAGGTTGGGATGCGGACGACGAAGAAATTCAAAGCCCACCCACCACCCACTTCGTAGCCATTGTCGATGATTTAACCGACATGCTCGACTTCGACTCCGAAGACATCGACGGTATGGACGACGATGTAGGGGAGGAGCATGAACCAGCGCCTATAGGGCACTGGAGAACCACCTCATCTCACGATGTATACATGGTGGACACACCTAAAGGAAGCGACGACAAAGAACAACGGGACGCTACGAAGGATCGCTCCATCGAAAAGCAGTTAAAACGGCAACGTAAGCGCCGCTCAAAGTCCCGCCTCGACAAAGACCCAGCCATAGAGCAGGGCGAACCGGTGGACGACGAACATGCTATCGAGCAACCGTCCGAACAGGACAATCTGGATAAACAACCCGTCCCCGGCGAAGATAACAGTCCGGACGATTTCACGCTGGACAAGTTGCTGGAGCAGAAGAACCTCCACAAGAGGCTTGTCGCCACTGCACGTAGCCTGAAAAAGCAGAAGCGGAAGCTCAAAACAGCGGAAGATGCACTCGAATCAGATGGAGCAAAGTACTCAACACATAGACAAATACGGCGATACGCCGCATTTAAGAGCTACCCAAAGCGAAAACTACTGCCTGAATTTGATGAGGAGGCCGTAGAGCCCCCGCAATCAAAAAACAAGGAGGCCACCCGGTCGGATGGACGACCCCATGGCAAACAGAGAGCGGCGAGCGACGCCGCACACAAGCCGGCACGCGATCCGCACAAGGATTCGCATCAAAAAGATGGCCCAGTTAGATCTATCTACGGGCCAAGAAAGCAAGCTCTAGCAAGCAAGGCAACACATCAAGTATCCGAACATCACGGTACACCTAAATATAGGGGTGCCGCACACCCCCTATGTTTCACCGATGAGGTGCTGGATCATGAATTTCCAGCGGGATTCAAGCCCGTAAACATAGAGGCATACGACGGAACAACAGACCCTGGAGTCTGGATTGAGGATTGTATCCTCCATATACACATGGCTAGAGGAGATGATCTCCACGCCATAAAATACTTACCCTTCAAGCTCAAAGGGCCAGCCCGGCATTGGCTTAAAAGCCTTCCCGAAAACACCATTGGAAGTTGGGAGGAGCTCAAGGATGCTTTTCGGGCAAATTTCCAAGGGACCTATGTCCAACCTCCGGATGCCGACGATTTAAGTAACATATCTCAACAACCCGGAGAGTCAGCCCAGAAATTTTGGAACAGATTCCTTACTAAAAAGAACCAAATAGTCGACTGTCCGGACGCCGAAGCCTTAGCAGCTTTCAAACACAACGTCCGAGGCGAATGGCTCGCCAGACACCACGGCCTAGAAAAGCCAATAACAATGGCCGCATTAACAAGCCTCATGACCCGCTTTTGCGCGGGAGAGGATAGCTGGCTAGCAAGATGCAGCACCAGCGACCCAAGTACATCCGAAGTCAGGGATGGAAATGGGAAACCACGACGCAGCAAGGACCAGCGTCGGACCAAGGGAAACAGCCCAAAGAGCACGGCAGTCAACGCCGGATTCAAAAGCTCTCGAAAGAATCATAAAAAGCTGCCCCTTAAGGATAACAGGGACGAGCTATCTAACTTAAAAAAAATCCTGGACAAGATATGCCAAATCCACAAGATCGCGGAAGCTCGCAAACCACACCCACAGAGATTGTTGGGTCTTCAAGCAGTCCGGCAAACTCAACGCCGAACACAAGGGGCTCGACACACCAAGCGAGGACGATGACGAACCCCAAAAGCAGAGCACCGGAAAACAAAAGAATTTCCCACAAGAAATCAAAACAGTGAACTCACTTCACGTGACAAAAGGGAAAAATAGAGCGGTACCCATAGAGGTACGCGCCATACGGCCTATCCTGGAGGAGTCCCGCCACTGGTTGTTAAAACCAATCACCTTCGACCATCGTGATTACTCTAGAATTATACGGAACGTGGGTTGGACTGCCTTGATATTAGATCCGATAATTGGCGGACTCCAATTTTCACAAGTCTTAATGGACGGCGGCAGTGATCTAAACCTGCTATACCAGGACACAATCTGCAAAATGGGGATAGACCCAACCAAATTTTCCCATAGCAACACTTCCTTTCAAGGGGTAATGCCAGGCCCATATGCCCATTGTACGGGCTCTCTACTGCTAGAAGTTGTGTTCAGCTCACCCGACAACTTCCGCCGCGAAAAGTTAACCTTCCACCTCGCCCCATTTACAAGTAGCTATCAAGCACTACTGGGACGCGAAGCTTTCGCCCGCTTTAACGCAATACCGCATTATGCATCTCTTACACTTAAAATGACCGGTCCACGCGGCATCATCTCATTAAAGGGAAACATCGAGGGTTCCTCGAGTCCAGAAAATTGTGCGGATGCCTTGACAGCCCCACAATAAACCGGCTTCACCAATACAAGCACTTAGACAGGTCGTCCGGACCCCGAACACGGCTGGACGAGTCCGGCGTAAACATACAAGGGCTCGCTACACGCATACCCCCGTACAAGGGGTACCGCGCATCCACAACAAGAGACAATAAAGCTCAATTTTGTTCATTCTTTGAATTGTACTTTGTTTATTTAATATATCGTACATTTTCGCACGATCTTTTTCAACTAAGTTCCTCTCTTTTACAGATGAACATCGTGCTACACCCATCCAGGATACGGCACAACAGAGACACAGGCGCAGACGTGCAGTAGGGACCCATTGCAAGGATTCTTTTCAGATTAAGACCCTCGTAAACCTTTTTCACTGTCTCTTGTTGATACACATCCCCGGTTTCTTGCTATAACCGAGGAGGAGATGGCGTTTTGGCATAGGCCACGTCGAATTTCGCTGCACTGGACACCAGTGGCTTTTTACCAAGGGTGATTGTTCACCCATTTTCATAAAGACCGAATACCTTAGGGAGTGTTCGCGTCTCGAGTTAGGCCTTATATGCATCAGCTCGAATCATGTCTTTGGTCAAATGTTGGGTTTGCCCGCCCTCGTGTTTTGCTGCCTTACGCCCGCTCTATCGGCTAATGCGGCACCGGAGAACTACTGCGATTGTGCCCCGGTTCGGCCAGGCGAGCACCTCAGTAGAGAAAGCCGAAAACTAACTGTCATGATATAGCGTGAGACTGGTCAACCACTCTATGACCCACTGGAATCTTTAGAATTCCTCCGCATTGACGAAGGGCCGTTTCCTGGCCACGCACATACACGCCCCGAATTCGGGTGAGCGTGGTGCCCCTAGGGGCTATATAGTAGCCCCACTGTCGAACTCCTATGGCTAAGTGAAAGTGATAAAGCATTATAGTCCGGTTGCCTAGTTTGCTGCGCTATCACCTCCTTTGTAGGACCAAGACGTTGGATCAAGTGTGAAAATGCGTTTTACGAAACACCCCGCATTATATGCGTGGGGCTAAGCCAAAGACTGCCATCTTTCAAAGTTATATACACATATACATTAATGTAGCACAGGAGGTATTTTTAATTCTTGAAGGCACAAGTATAAAAAGCTTTTATATTCCATCGAAACATTGTTTCACAATAATACATGCTATTCGAACATAATATCCTTCGAGCACTGCGTCTCTATTAAACGAGCGACCTGCAGAACTTCCTGAAAATAGTGCTCGACAGGTACTCAGCTTTCGTCTGAATCTTGGGATGCAACATCGGTGGCCTTCATCTCCGCCCAGTGTGTCCTGACACGGGCAAGAGCCATCCGCGCACCCTCTATGCATGTTGACCGCCTCATTGCCTTGATATGCGGCATCGCACCAAGGAACTGCTGCACCAAGCCAAAATAACTCTTCGGCTCGGGCCTTTTCGGCCACAAATGAGTCACGACATTCTTCATGGCAAGTCCGGACAACCTATTCAGCTCCGCCCATTCGCCAAACGATCGGTTAATGGAAGTGGACGCCCGGACTACGGAATCTGCGACAAAAAAGCTCTTCCATCTCATGATCTTTTGATCTCCGGCGTTCGGCGCGTCCGCGGCACTCGCCGCCAAGTCCAGATAAGCATCCTCACTACTCCACAGCCGGTCCAACTGAACATATTTAGGATCAGTGAACTTCCTCCACAGCAGAAAAGGCTTTCCAGCCATGATATCTCCGGCCTGACGTAGCTCCTCCTTCATAGCTCTCATCGCAGAGCGAGCATCCTTGGCCTTGGTGGTGGCCTTCTTCAGGTCCTCTTGCTCCACTCGACCTTCTTTTTCAAGAAGCTCACAGCGGTCGGTAGCATTCTTCAACTTCACGGCCATTTCGGCCATTTCCTTTTTGCTTCGGCAGTGAGCAGCCTGTTTGGCTTTTAGCTCTTCGGCTGCCTTTAAGGCAGCCGCATCACTTTTTCTCGCCTGCTCCTGGCTCGGGCAAGCTCATGAAGATTCTCCATGGCAGCGCACCATCTGCATCAAGCATACATGTTGTAAGGCATGGGCATCAAGCTCCGCACTAGGTGCCCGCGAGAAACCGCATACCTTGTGACTCGTCCACCGCTTATTGACAAGCACGATGTCGGCATCCGCCACGCCAAGTTGCCGCTTTAGTTCAGCAATTCATCATCCGCTAGCCACGGACGATCCGCCACCTACATAGGAAGGGCGACATATTATAGTTGGATTATGACCCTCGCACGCCATTTTGACAACGCACCGAGTCTCGGGGCTACTATCTACACAGGCGATCTTATATATGCGGAACCGCCAAAAGGTACATCATTGCATGTACCTCAAAACCCGTCAAGAAACTCCCCGCGGCCTCAGCATAACCCGCTTTCATGGACGAAATCTTTTCAATCACCGTACCCATCAATGCACGGTGATCTTCTGAGATAGACACTCGCCCGAGCAGATCCTTCAACTCCTCCGACCGTGCACCAGGAGGTGCCGGACTCGTCCGATGGCCTTTTCAAAGGCCGAACACGGAGGGCTCCGGGGGGCCCTACGACCGCACTCCACCCCTGCCGGATTCGGGGAAACCCTCCGCGACGACACCTCAGGATCGTCCGCCTTGCTAGGCGGTACGGCAGGGGGAGGCGTTCCGCTCTCCATCATCTCCGGACGAACATCCCCTGACGACGAGCTCTGCTGAGAAGGGCTGAGATCCGAACTACAAGGTAAAATTTCGGTCATCTTCAGAAATAAAACAGGGATGTATTTTATTTTATAAACTCCCCTCTCTACTTACGGCTCACTGGAGGGCTGATCTCCTTGGGGAAACAATGCGGCCGGGGCATCTTCCGGCGCAGGACCCTCTGGCGAATATTTCTTCCCGCGCTTTGAGGCCTTGGTCTCCGGATCTTCAGAGGCGGTCCTCTTCTCCCCTTGGATGGAGGGATTCTCGATCCCTCCTTTCTTGATAACCTCCTTCGCGGAGGCAGTAGCTTCCTTGTTCCCCCCTTCGCCTTCTCCTAAAGGCATAGCCTCTAGCATCCTGGTTAACACTGGATCCGGCGTGGTCTCAGGGAGGGGGGCCGGACACCTGATCAGTTTTACTTTCGCTATCCACTCATGTTTAAGGGACAGCTCTTTTAAGGGCAAGTTTATGATAAATATACGGATAGCGTGTCCGGGTACAGGACTACTTACTTGAGCATCCAGGCGATTGCAGCTCAGACCTGCATCCTCGGACAAGTCCGGACACATTGCTTGTGATCCGAAGAACAGTTTGTACATCTCCACGGGCGTTGCACCCATAAAAGATTGCAGAGCTCGTGGTCCCTCCGGATTGAACTCCCACAGGCGGAGGGGGCGATGTTTGCAGGGCAGGATGCGACGAATCAGCATGACTTGCGCTACTACGACCAGATTGATCTCTCTCTCTCTCTAGGAGGTCTCGAATACGGCCCTGCAACAAGGGCACGTCCTTGGACGACCCCCAGTCAAGCCCTTTATTGACCCATGACGCCAGCCGCGGTGGAGGACCCGAGCGAAAGGCAGGTGGCGCCACCCATTTGGTGCCCCTGGGAGCTGTGATATAAAACCACTCTTGTTGCCATAGACTGAGCTCCTTTTGAAAAGAGCCATCGGGCCATGGAACGTCAGCATTCTTGCTTATAACAGCCCCTCCGCACTCTGCCCGTTGCCCCTTGATCATCTTCGGCTCCACCTTGAAGGTTTTGAGCCACAATCCGAAGTGTGGGGTAATGCGGAGGAAGTCTTCGCATACAACGATGAACGACGAGATGTGGAGGATAGACTCCGGATCCAAGTCGTGAAATTCCAGCCCGTAATAAAACATGAGCCCCCTCACGGAGGGGTCCGTCGGGAAACTTAGCCCCCGAAGGAAGTGAGACGCGAACACCATGCTTTCACCGGGCATGGGAGTGGGAATAACCTGCCCTTGAGCAGGCAGCCTATGCGAGATTTCGCCGGTTAGATACCTGGCATCTCTTAGCTTTAGGACGTCTTCTTCCGTGACGGAGGAAGGCATCCACCGGCCTTGGAGGTCGGAGCCGGACATCATTGAAGGTCTGAAGCGCCTGAATCTGGAGCTTTGGGTGTTGGAACTCGAAGCGAGGGGCGGATTCGATGGAGATTAAGAAAAAAGAGCGGGGCCTTGGTCTCTTTATAAAGAGGTTGAATACCAGGAGCCCTCCCCGTGACCGTTTGGGACTCGCCTTTGATAGAGGAGGCGTGCCAACGGGCACGATTGGGTTACCCACGCCCGTATTGATGAGAATCCCGGAATAAGGGGACACGATCTCTTCCTTGACAAGACGTGCCAAGGAAACCACCTCGCTAAATGCACTGAGGTGGGACAGCAAAACGAATAAAGGCCTAGCCGTGGTGTGATGTCACGCTGCAAAATACGTCAGCAGATTGAACTTGTGTAAATATTATTCTCTCGACGGTGGTATGTGGAACTTGTTTTGCAGAGCCGGACACTATCCTTGTGTTCAAAATCTTCTATGAAGTATTCGGAGGAGGAACCCGCCTTGCAATGCCGAAGACAATATGCGCGCGGACTCGTCGTCATTGAAGCCTGGTTCAGGGGCTACTGAGGGAGTCCTGGATTAGGGGGTGTCCGGATAGCCGGACTATGACCTTTGGCCGGACTCCTGGACTATGAAGATACAAGATTGAAGACTTCGTCCCGTGTCCGGATGGGACTTTCCTTGGCGTGGAAGGCAAGCTTGGCGATACGGATATGTAGATCTCCTACCATTGTAACCCACTCTGTGTAACCCTAACCCTATTCGGTGCCTATATAAACCGGAGGGTTTTAGTCCATAGGACGAACAACAATCATACCATAGGCAAGCTTCTAGGGTTTAGCCTCTCTGATCTCGTGGTAGATCTACTCTTGTACTACCCATATCATCAATATTAATCAAGAAGGAGTAGGGTTTTATCTCCATCGAGAGGGCCCGAACCTGGGTAAAAACATCGTGTCCATTGTCTCCTGTTACCATCCGCCTAGAAGCACAGTTAGGGACCCCCTACCCGAGATCCGCCGGTTTTGACACCGAAAATAGCCATCAAGATCTTTGAAAGGTAGAAGGTGCATTACATAAACCAAAAGGCATATGTCTATAAGCAAAAGTACCGAAAGGGCAAGTAAAAGTGGTCTTTGCTTGATCATCAGCTGACACAGGTATTTGAGAGAAACCAGAATAACCATCTAGAAAGCAAAAATGTGTGTGTTTGGATAATCTTTCTAGCATTTGATCAATGAATGGGAAGGGGTAATGATCTTTTTTAGTAGCTTTATTTAATTTGTGGAAATCAATTACCATCCTGTAACCTGTAATAATTCTTTGAGGAATCAATAGATCTTTATCATTAGGAACGACAGTAATACCTCCCTTCTTAGGGACACAATCGATGTGACTTACCCATCGACTATCGACAACGGATAAATTATACCTGCCTCAAGGAGCTTTAATATTTCCTTTCTTACCACTTCTTTCATCTTAGGATTTAACCGCCGTTGGTGATCAATAACTGGTTTGGCATCTTTCTCCAAATTTATCTTATGTTGACATAGAGTGGGACTAATGCCCTTAAGATCATCAAGAGTATATCCAATAGCAGCACGGTGCTTCTTCAGAGTTTTCAATAATTTTTCTTCCTCCTTCTCTGAAAGGTTAGCACTAATAATAACAGGATATATCTTCTTTTCATCGAGATAAGCATATTTAAGAGTATCAGGAAATGGTTTAAGCTCAAACACGGGATCACCCTTGGGTGGAGGAGGATCCCCTAAGATTTCAACAGGCAAGTTGTGTTTCAGAATAGGTCCCTGTTTAAAGAACACTTCATCTATTTCCCTTCTTTCATTCATAAACATATCATTTTCATGGTCTAGCAAATATTGTTCTAAAGGATCGCTAGGAGGCACGGCAATAGAAGCAAAACCAATAATTTCATCCTTACTAGGTAATTCCTCTTCACGGTGTTGTCTACGAAATTTAGAAAAGTTAAACTCATGATACATATCACCTAGACAAATGGTAACAACATCTTTTTCGCAGTCTATCTTAGCATTAACAGTGTTTAAGAATGGTCTACCAAATATAATGGGACAAAAACTATCTTGTCGAGAACCAAGAACAAGAAAATCAGCAGGATATTTAGTTTTCCCACACAAGACTTCAACATCTCTAACAATTCCTATTGGTGATATAGTATCTCTATTGGCAAGCTTAATGGTAACATCAATTTCCTCTAACTCAGCGGGTGCAATATCATGCATAATTTCTTTGTATAACTCAATAGGTATTGCACTAGCACTAGCACCCATATCACACAAGCCATGATAACAATGATCTCCTATTTTAATAGAAATAACAGGCATGCCTACCACAGGTCTATGTTTATCTTTAGCACAAGGTTTAGCAATTTTAGCAGCCTCATCACAGAAATAAATAACATGCCCATCAATATTATCAGCCAAGAGATCTTTAACAATAGCAATATTAGGTTCAACTTTAACTTTCTCAGGAGGTGTATAAGTTCTAATATTGCTCTTACGAACCACAGTTGAAGCTTTAGCATGATCCTTTATTCTAACAGGGAAAGGTGGTTTCTCAACATAAGCAGTAGGAACAATAGGATCATTATAAGTGATAGTATTTTCTTCAACTTTAATAAGTGCAACTACTTTTACTTCTATGGGAGGATGATATTTAAACCACTTCTCCATAGGGAGATCAACGTGAGCAGCAAAATATTCACAAAAAGAAGCTACTATCTCAGAGTCAAGTCCATATTTAGTGCTAAATTTACGGAAAACATCAGTATCCATAAAAGATTTGACACAATCAAACTTAGGTGTTATACCTGACTCCTGATACGTCCATTTTGCATCATGCTTTTATATCAATATTTATTGCATTATGGGCTGTGATTACACGTTATGTCACAATACTTATGCCTATTCTCTCTTATTTTACAAGGTTCACATAAGGAGGGAGAATGTCGGCAATGGAATTCTCAATGGAAAAGGAGCAAATATTAGAGACCTATTCTGCACAACTCCAAAAGTCCTGAAAATCCACGAAAGTTATTTTGGAAATAATAAAAATATTCAGCTGAAGAAGTACGCCGAGGGGCCCCACACTGCCACGAGGTGGGGTGCGCCTACCCCCACGGGCGCGCCCCGCCTCAGGCCCCCTGCTGGCCCTCCGGTGGCCATCTTTGCTATATGAGGTCTTTCGTCGAGAAAAAAATCATAAGCAACCTTTCGGGACGAAACTCCGCCGCCACGAGGCGGAACCAATCTAGGGCTCCGGCAGAGCTATTCTGCCGGGGACACTTCCCTCCCGGAGGGGGAAATCATCACCATCGTTATCACCAAAGCTCCTCTCATCGGGAGAGGGCAATCTCCATCAACATCTTCACTAGCACCATCTCCTCTCAAAACCCTAGTTCATCTCTTGTATCCAATTCTTGTCTCCAAGTCCGGGATTGGTGCTAGTAGGTTGCTAGTAGTGTTGATTACTCCTTGTAGTTGATGCTAGTTGATTTATTTGGTGGAAGATCATATGTTCAGATCCTATATGCATATTAATACCCTATGATTATGAACATGAATATGCTTTGTGAGTAGTTACGTTTGTTCCTGAGGACATGGGAGAAGTCTTGCTATTAGTACTCATGTGAATTTGGTATTCGTTCGATATTTTGATGAGATGTATGTTGTCTATCCTCTAGTGCTCTTATGTGAACGTCGACTACATAACACTTCACAGTTATTTGGTCCTAGAGGAAGGCATTGGGAAGTAATAAGTAGATGATGGGTTGCTAGAGTGACAGAAGCTTAAACCCTAGTTTATGCGTTGCTTCGTAAGGGGCTGATTTGGATCCACATGTTTCATCCTATGGTTAGGTTTACCTTAATACTTTTGTTGTAATTACGGATGCTTGCAATAGAGGTTAATCATAAGTGGGATGGTTGTTCAAGTAAGAACAGCACCCAAGCACCGGTCCACCCACATATCAAATTATCAAAGTACCGAACACGAATCATATGAACGTGATGAAAACTAGCTTGACGATATTCCCATGTGTCCTCGGGAGCGCTTTTCCTTATATAAGAGTTTGTCCAGGCTTGTCCTTTGCTACAAAAAGTATTGGGCCACCTTGCTGCACTTTATTTTCTTTTGTTACTTGTTGCTCGTTACAATTTATCTGATCACAAAACTATCTGTTACCACTTATTTCAGTACTTGCAAAGAATACCTTGCTGAAAACCATTTATCATTTCCTTCTGCTCCTCATTGGGTTCGACACTCTTACTTATCGAAAGGACTATGATAGATCCCCTATACTTGTGGGTCATCAAGACTCTTTTCTGGCGCCGCTGTCGGGAGTGAAGCGCCTTTGGTAGGTGGAATTTGGTAAGGAAAAATTTATATAGTGTGCTGAAATTTACTGTCACTTGTTACTATGGAAAGTAATCCTCTGAGGGGCTTGTTCAGGGTATCTTCACCTCGACCAGTAGAGCAAAGAGTTGCTCCTCAACCTACTGAACCTACTGAAAATGAAAAATTTCCCTTTGAAGTTCCTTCGGGTATGTTGGAAAAACTGCTAGATAATCCTTTTGTAGGAGATGGAACGAAGCATCCTGATGAGCACCTACTATATGTGGATGAAGTTTGTGGATTATTTAAGCTTGCAGGTATACCCGATGATGTTATTAAGAAGAAGGTCTTCCCTTTATCTTTGGAGGGAGATGCATTGACATGGTATAGGCTATGTGATGATACGGGGTCATGGAACTACAAACGATTGAAATTGGAATTTCATCAGAAGTATTATCCTATGCATCTTGTTCATCATGATCGCAATTATAATTTTTGGCCTCGCGAAGGAGAAAGCATCGCTCAAGCTTGGGGGAGGCTTAAATCAATGTTATATTCTTGCCCCAATCATGAGCTCTCAAGAGAAATAATTCTTCAAAGTTTTTATGCTCGGCTTTCTAATAACAATCGCACCATGCTCGATACTTCTTGTGCTGGATCTTTTATGATGAAGACTATTGAATTCAGACGGAATTTATTGGATAGAATTAAACGCAACTCTGAAGATTGGGATCTCGACGAAGGTAAGGAGTCAGGTATGACACCTAAGTTTGATTGTGTTAAATCTTTTATGGATACCGATATTTTCCGTAAGTTTAGCACTAAATATGGACTTGACTCTGAGATAGTAGCTTCTTTCTGTGAATCTTTTGCTACTTATTTTGATCTCCCCAAGGAGAAGTGGTTTAAATATCATCCTCCCATAGAAGTAAAAGTAGTTGCACCTATTAAAGTTGAAGAAAATCCTGTCACTTACAATGATCCTATTGTTCCTACTTCTTATGTCGAGAAACCACCTTTCCCTGTTAGAATAAAGGATCATGCTAAAGCTTCAACTGTGGTTCGTAAAAGCAATATTAGAATTTACACACCTCCTGGGCAAATTAAAGTTGAACCTAATATTTCTATTGTCAAAGATCTCTTGGCTGATAATATTGATGGCCATGTTATTCATTTCTGCGGTGAAACTGCTAGAATTGCCAAACCATGTGCTAAAGATAAACATAGACCTGTGGTAGGTGTGCCTGTTATTTCTGTTAAAATAGGAGATCATTGTTATCATGGCTTGTGTGATATGGGTGCTAGTGCTAGTGTTATACCTATTGACTTATACAATGAAATTAAGCATGATATTGCACCTGCTGAGTTAGAAGATATTGATGTTACAATTAAGCTTGCCAAAAGAGATACTATTTCACCTATGGGAATTGTTAGAGATGTTGAAGTCTTTTTGTGGGAAAACTAAATACCCTGCTGATTTTCTTGTTCTTGGTTCCCCACAAAATAGCTTTTGTCCCATTATTTTTGGTAGACCATTCTTGAACACCGTTAATGCTAAGATAGACTGCGAAAATAATGTTGTTTCTATTGGCTTGGGTGATATGATTCATGAGTTTAATTTCTCTAAATTTAGTAGACAACACCGTGAAGAAGAATTGCCTAGTAAGGATGAAATTATTGGTCTTGCTTCTATTGTCGTACCTCGTAGTGATCCTTTAGAACAATATTTGCTAGACCATGAAAATGATATGTTTATGAATGAAAGAAGGGAAATAGATGAAGTATTCTTCAAACAGGAACATATTCTGAAACACAATTTTACTGTTGAAATCCTAGGGGATCCTCCTCCACCCAAGGGTGATCCCGTGTTTGAGCTTAAAACGTTGCCTAATACTCTTAAATATGCTTATCTTGATGAAAAGAAGATATATCATGTTATTATTAGTGCTAACTTTTCAGAGCATGAAGAAGAGAGATTATTGAAAACTCTAAAGAAACACGGTGCTGCTATTGGATATACTCTTGATGATCTTAAGGGCATCAGTCCTACTCTATGTCAACATAAAATAAATTTAGAAGAAGATGCCAACCCAGCTCGTGATCATCAACGAAGGCTGAATCCTAAGATGAAGGAAGTGGTAAGAAAAGAAATACTAAAGCTCCTTGAGGCAGGTATAATTTATCCCGTTGCTGATAGTCAGTGGGTAAGTCATGTCCATTGTGTCCCTAAGAAGGGAGGTATTACTGTTGTTCCTAATGATAAAGATGAATTGATTCCGCAAAGAATTATTACAGGTTATAGGATGGTAATTGATTTCTGCAAATTAAATAAAGCTACTAAGAAAGATCATTACCCCTTACCTTTTATTGATCAAATGTTAGAAAGATTATGCAAACATACACACTATTGCTTTCTAGAAGGTTATTCTGGTTTCTCTCAAATACCTGTGTTAGCTAAGGATCAATCAAAGACTACTTTTACCTGCCCTTTTGGTACTTTTGCTTATAGACGTATGCCTTTTGGTTTATGTAATGCACCTGCCACCTTTCAAAGATGCATGATGGCTATATTCTCTGACTTCCGTGAAAAGATTTGTGAGGTCTTCATTGACGATTTTTCCGTCTATGGATCCTCTTTTGATGACTGCTTGAGCAACCTTGATTGAGTTTTGCATAGATGTGAAGAAACTAATCTTGTCTTGAATTGGGAAAAGTGCCACTTTATGGTTAATGAAGGTATTGTCTTGGGGCATAAAGTTTCTGAAAGAGGTATTGAAGTTGATAAGGCCAAGGTTGACGCTATTGAAAAGATGCCATGTCCCAAGGACATCAAAGGTATAAGAAGTTTCCTTGGTCACGCTGGATTTTATAGGAGGTTCATTAAGGACTTCTCAAAAAATTCTCGTCCTCTGACTAATTTATTACAAAAAGATATACCATTTGTCTTTGATGATGATTGTGTAGAAGCATTTGAAATACTTAGAAAGCATTGATCTCTGCACCTATTGTTCAGCCACCTGATTCGAATTTACCCTTTGAAATTATGTGTGATGCTAGTGACTATGCTGTAGGTGCTGTTCTAGGGCAGAGAGTTGATAAGAAATTAAATGTTATCCATTATGCTAGTAAGACTCTAGACAATGCTCAAAGAAATTATGCTACTACTGAAAAGGAATTCTTAGTAGTTGTATTTGCTTGTGATAAGTTCAGACCCTATATTGTTGATGCTAAAGTAACTATTCACACTGATCATGCTGCTATTAAATATCTTATGGAAAATAAAGATGCTAAACCTAGACTTATGAAATGGATTCTCTTGCTACAAGAATTTGATTTGCATATTGCTGATAGAAAGGGAGCTGAGAACCCTGTTGCAGACAACTTGTCTAGGTTAGAAAAGGTTCTTGATGACCCACTACCTATTGATGATAGCTTTCCTGATGAGCAAATAAATGTCATAAATACTTCTCGTAGTACTATGGTATGCTGATTATGCTAATTACATTGTTGCTAAATTTATACCACCTAGTTTCACATACCACCAAAAGAAAAAGTTTTTCTATGATTTAAGACATTACTTTTGGGATGACCCACATCTTTATAAAGAAGGAGTAGATGGTGTTATTAGACGCTGTGTACCTGAGCATGAACAGGAACAAATCCTACGCAAGTGCCACTCCGAAGCTTATGGAGGAAACCACGCGGGAGATAGAACTGCACATAAGGTATTGCAATCCGGTTTTTATTGGCCTACTCTCTTCAAGGATGCCCGTAAGTTTGTCTTGTCATGTGATGAATGCCAAAGAATTGGTAATATTAGTAGACGTCAAGAAATGCCTATAAATTATTCACTTGTTATTGAACCATTTGATGTTTGGGGATTTGATTATATGGGACCTTTTCCTACCTCTAATGGATATACACATATTTTAGTTGCTGTTGATTACGTTACTAAGTGGGTAGAAGCTATTCCAACTAGTAGTGCTGATCATAACACTTCTATTAAAATGCTTAAAGAAGTTATTTTTACAAGGTTTGGAGTCCCTAGATATTTAATGACTGATGGTGGTTCACATTTTATTCATGGTGCTTTCCGTAAAATGCTTGCTAAGTATGTTGTTAATCATTGAATTGCATCTCCTTATCACCCACAGTCAAGTGGTCAAGTAGAATTGAGTAATAGATAGCTCAAATTAATTTTGCAAAAGACTGTCAATAGGTCTAGAAAGAATTGGTCCAAGAAACTTGATGGCGCATTATGGGCCTATAGAACTGCTTATAAAAATCCTATGGGTATGGCTCCGTATAAAATGGTTTATGGAAAAGCATGTCACTTACCTCTCGAACTAGAACATATGGCATATTGGGAAATTAAAGAGCTCAACTATGATTTCAAACTTGCCGGTGAGAAGAGGTTATTTGATGTTAGCTCACTTGATGAATGGAGAACCCAAGCTTATGAAAATGCCAAATTGTTTAAAGAAAAAGTTAAAAGATGGCATGACAAAAGGATACAAAAGTGTGAGTTTAATGTAGGTGATTATGTATTGCTATACAACTCTCATTTAAGATTTTTTGCAGGAAAACTTCTCTCTAAATGGGAAGGCCCCTACATTATCGAGGAAGTCTATCGTTCCGGTGCCATAAAAATCAACAACTTCGAAGGCACAAATCCGAAGGTGGTAAACAGTCAAAGAATCAAACATTATATCTCAGGTAATCCCATAAATGTTGAAACCAATGTTATTGAAACCGTAACCCGGAGGAATACATAAGGACACTTTCCGAACGTTTGGACTCAAAAGGAATAGGTATGTGGTACGGTAAGTAAACCGACTCCAAAACAGTTTTTAAGGCAATATTTCTCCGTTTTGGAATATTTAGAAAAATAGAAAAATAAGTAGCAGTCCGGGAAGGACACGAGGGCCCCATGAGGGTGGAGGGCGCACCCTACCCCCTGGGCACGCCCCCCTACCTCGTGGGCACCTCGTGTTCCTACCGGACTCCGTTTTCTTGCACGATACGTATTTTGGTTAATAAAAATTCACTATATACTCTCCCGAAGGTTTTGACCTCTGTATCACGCAAATATCCTTTGTTCTTGTTTCGAGCTGTTTTTCTGACAGATCTAGATTATCATGACGTCCCCAAGTGCCTCCAAGGACAAGTTCTTCGCGAAGGTCATCAACCCTTACCTCGCGGAGGTGCTGCGACACCCTCAAACCATTGAGATGCGTGATGGGTTGCTGCACATCCGCGATATTGAGGGACCGAAGGGGACCGGAAGTGTGGAGACGAGGCTCGAAGCAGTGGAGCAACAAGTTTTCAAGTGTCAGGGTGTTGGGGATACAACTACGGAGTGTGAACCGCCCCGGAGGGGCCGGTTTACCCTCGTGCGTGATCCAGGCCCATATGGAGGCCTGGAGCCCAGAGGCGAATTAAGGTCCATACATGTAAACCGCCTTAGTATTGTAGCTTGTATTGTAAGACAAGGAAGGAGAAACCAAGCGGACTCTTGTATGAGCCGGATTGGGATTCAGAACCGGCCGGCGGCCAACCCGTATATAAGGGGACGACCGGCGGCGAAGTTAGGGACAGAGAGTTCGGGCTAAGGCAAAGCTATTGCTCCTAGTCGCCAAACCATATCAATCATACCACAACCGGACGTAGGTTTTACCTTCATCGAAGGGCGAACCAGATAATTCCCGTGTCTTGTGTCCGCTTTAACCCTCTAGGTTAACCCGCACGATGGCCTGCGACTAAGTCCTTTCATAAGGACATCTGCCGTGACAATTCCACGACAGTTGGCGCCACCGTGGGGCTATCGCATCGATGGTTTGATGATCTTAGAGGGCAAGTTCGAAGGACTCGAAGGTTATCTGATGGGCGGATGACTAAGAGTCGTCGCGGCAAGCTCTACATCGACGATGCGGATCGGGGCCCGGGCGGCTCAATTGAGTACGGTACCGGGTCCCTTTGGCGCATACACGTGTTCATCGGCAAGATTGGCGAAGTCGGGGCTGGGCCGGACGTCGGCATCGACCTTGTCGAGACGGCTCAGCGGGCAAAGAAGAGTCCTGCCCTGGCTAAACCGGCGGTCAAGCATGTTTTCGTGGGAGTCGTCCACGGAGGTTACGAGGGCGGATCAGCATCTGGTGACGAAACCGTCGTTTACTCTGGCGACGAATCGTCGGCCGGAGAAACTGAGTCTTTATACCAGCTGCAGGATGGCCAGATCGGGGGCTGTTCCGACGGTGAGAGTATTCCGGACCCCTTCGATCTACCCAACCGGGTTGGGGTCTTCATGGCCGGTACGCAGGAGGCGCTTCACTCTTCGGCCGCGGCACCCGTGGTCGCCGGTTCAGCAGCGGTGATGGCAGACGGGAGCGGAGGCCCTGTGCGCCCACCGGCTCAAGTTTTGTCAGAGCTTTTCGACACATTGGCGGTGCTCATGGCGGAAGTTAATCCGTCGGATCAGGACCTGCACAACGCGGAGATTGCCAAGGTGAGGGAACAGATCACTAAAGCTAAAGCGGACCTGGCGGCCGCGGACGAACGGATGGCAGTGGAACGAGCCGCTTTGGATGCGCAGGCTTATAGGCTCAGCCGACCAGAGCGCGTCACAGGAAGTCATGAAGAGGAAGTACAGGTCCCGTTTACCTTCAGTTTTTGAGGGTAAGGAGCTTTTCAATACCCCAGGAGCAGGGACCAGTAATCCGCCGCCGTTGGTAAACCGGCCGGAAGCACCTGGGACGGCCGCACCGGTTCAGCCCCGTGTGGTAGATCTACCTCGCCATCATACCGGTGCGCCCCAGACCGTGCAGACACCTCCGGGTCACTACTCCAACCCGATGGATAATCTTGTGGCGGCTGCGGCACGGTTGGAGGCGATTCCAATTGAAGGCGATTCACCACAGGCGGTAGAGACACGCCGGTTAAGGAGCTCCTCGGACGGCCCTGCTCAGCAGAAGCGATTCGACAGATCGGGATCGGATCCACTCCACCCCGCCCGAGCCGGAGCTATAGCCGACGCTGTCGATTTAACCGGCCAGATTCCAAGAATGCGCAGCGCGGTCCGCCTCGCGGCAACAATCCGGCGGGCGGCTTTGAAGATGCTCAAGTGGTAGTGGACCGCGCCAGGGCACGAAGGGAGGCCGAGTTAGCAGCACGAGCAGAGGGTCATCCGCCCACGCCGGTTCATCCGACCATCTTCGAACCGGGGGTCACGTCTGGCTCTTTGGGGGTGCCTTGCCTCGTCCCCGCTTTACGCAACGTGCGTTTGCCCAAGGACTTCAAGGGGCCACGCAAGGTGCCAAATTATACTGCCGACTTGGCTCCAGAGGCATGGATAGAAAGCTACGAGATGGCCATGGAGATGCTAGACGTGGATGAAGCTGCATGTGCAAAGTACTTCACAATGATGCTGGAAGGTACGGCCCGGACTTGGTTGAAAAACTTGCCGCCCAACTCTATCAACTCGTGGACCCGGGCCATAACCCGTTCATCCAAAATTTCAAAGACACCGTAAACAGCCCATGTCTGTGGTGGATCTGGCGGCTTGTGTCCAGGCGGAGGGAGAGTCTACAACCCATTGGGTGCGCCGCGTCTCGGAAGTTTTACATTCTTCAGACCGGATCAACCCTGATTCCGCGATCCTGACCTTGGAAGCCAATTGCCGGTTCGAGCCATTGAAGCTGAAGCTGGGTCGCATGAAGCGTTTTTGCCATGACATGGGCACTCTAATGGGCGTTTTGGTAAAGTACGCTGATTCTGATAGTACCAAGGATCCCGAATCTGAGAATGATGAAGTGGGAAGGGAAAACAGAACGGCAACTCCAGAGCCAGCAGATCATTCGGCGAGCAATGGAGGGAACAAGCGTAAGCGAACGGCAACATGGGCTTTGTGGCCAACACCAACGCAGCAGGACAAGGGCCAGCGGCGCCGGGTAGGCAGTCAAACCGGGTGGTCACAATCCGGATCGCTTGAATTTCAGATAAATCAACCTTGTCCGAAGCATGGGACGAAGGAGGTACCGCGAACCACCTTTGGAAGGATTGTTATATTATGCAGGAGTTCAAAACTCCAACTCTTTCCGTATGATCAAGGGCCGGTGGCGGTTCGTGGTCCGCCCGGTTACGGTGGAGGAAATATCGACCCAGATTCGTGGTAATCCGGCGGCAAGGCAATCAGAATAATCAAGGTAATCAGAACAGTCAGAACCAAGGGGGCTACAATCAGCAACAGCAGCAATCGGGTTATCAGAGCAACCCAAAGCAGTTGAATAGTGGACAGTACCATGTCTTTACCACCAGCTTGGACCGACGAGACCGAAAACTTCAGAAGCGGGCGGTCAGCGTTGTTGAACCGGCTGCGCCGCATTACCTACGTTGGTCCGAGCAGCCGATTGTGTGGAGCAGAGAGGACCATCCTCCCCGGGTTTACAATCCGGGTCAGTTAGCCCTGGTGGTGGCACCCCAGGTAGGAGGATACAAGTTTACCAAGGTTCTTATGGATGGAGGAAGCAGCATCAACATCCTGTACTACGAGACTTTCCGGCGTATGGGGCTGACAGATAGGCATCTTAGGCCATCCAGCACAGTATTTCACGGAGTGGTGCCTGGTAAGTCGGCGTACCCGGTCGGTAAGATAGCTCTGGAGGTGACCTTTGGAGACGAGCATGACTCCAGAACAGAAACGTTGACATTTGAGGTGGTGAAAATTCAAAGCCCTTACCACGCCCTCTTTGGGCGGCCGGCTTATGCTAAGTTCATGGCGCGACCCTGTTATGTTTACTTACAGCTGAAAATGCCGGGTCACAAAGGAACGATAACGGTTCATGGGAGCCGCCGGATTGCTCTGGAATGCGAGGAAGGTGATGCGGCTTACGCGGAGTCGGTTTGTGCCACGGAAGAGTTAAAGTATTATAAAGATAATGTTGATCCGGCGGATATGACCCCTTTGAAGAAGCGGACTACAGAGCATGATCCGGACTTGAAGTTCAAATCGGCGGCCGAGACGAAGCTTGTTGATTTTGTGCCCGCGATTCGTCCAAGCAGTTCACCGCCGCGCCAACTCGATCCTAAATAGGAAAGCGCTCATCGAGTTCATCCGTGAGAATCGACATTTTGCATGGAAGCCTTCGACATGCCAGTGTACCGAGGAACTCGCTGAGCACACTCTTAATGTTGACCCAAAATACAAACCGGTAAAACAGTTTCTTCGCCGGTTTAATGAGGAAAGACGCAAGGCCATCGGAGAAGAAGTTGCTAGGCTTTTGGCAGCAGGGTTTATCGTCGAAGTCTTTCATCCGGAGTGGCTTGCTAACCCGGTTTTGGTCCTCAAGAAGAATGGCACTTGGCGCATGTGCGTGGATTACACAGATCTTAACAAAGCTTGTCCAGCGGATCCTTTCGCCCTTCCCCGCATTGACCAGATCATCGATGCAACGGCGGGTTGTGAGCGTTTAAGCTTTCTAGATGCGTATTCCGGTTATCATCAGATTAAGATGGCGGTTAAGGACCAGGAGAAAACGGCGTTTATCACCCCTTTTGGAGCCTTCTGCTATGTGTCCATGCCTTTGGGCTCAAGAGCGCCAAGCAACTTATCGGCGCTATGTCATGAATTGTCTCGCATGAGCAGATCGGCCGCAATGTGCACGCTTATGTGGATGATATCGTGGTGAAATCAAGGCAAAAGGAAACATTGATTGAGGATTTAAAGGAAACCTTTGACAACTTGCGGGTGTACAAGATGATGCTCAACCCGGCCAAGTGTGTCTTTGGTGTTCCAGCAGCAAATTGTTGGGTTTTCGTGTCCAACCGGGGATTGAGGCTAATCCGGAGAAGATTACAGCTATCACCTCCTTAGCTAAGCCAAAGTGCATCAACGATGTCCAACGTTTGGCAGGCGGTATTGCTGCGCTAAGCCGGTTTATCAGTCGCCTAGGAGAGAAGGCCATTCCTTTGTACCAGATGCTGAAGAAGACGGATCAATTCGTCTGGAGCTCAGTTGCTGATGAGGCATTGGAGGATTTAAAGCAGCAGCTGGCCAACCCGCCTGTTCTTGCTGCCCCTATTGACAGGGAGCCGCTCCTCTTATATGTTGCTGCTAATGCCGTGGCAGTGAGTGTGGCCATTGTGGTGGAGCGCAAGGAGGCAGGAAGGAGTATCCGTTCAGCGCCGCTTTACTACATCAGCGAGGTTCTCATCGAGTCTAAACAAAGATATCCACATTGGCAGAAGCTGGTATATGGAGTTTTTATGGCAAGCCGGAAGCTGAAGCAATATTTCCAAGGGCACCCCATTACAGTGGTCGATTCTGCCCCTTAGGTGATATCATATCGAACCGGAAGCGACGGCCGGATTGCTAAGTGGGCTATAGAACTTGGGCGCCGCGGTTTAAAGTATGTGCCCGGACGGCCATAAAGTCTCGTGCACTTGTGGATTTCATTAATGATTGGACGGAGTTGCAAGCGCGTAAGAGAAGCCGGATCACACCTATTGGACCATCCATTTTGATGGGTCCAGCAATTGAGGGCTCGGGGTCGAGTCGATTAACTTCCCCACGAGGTGACAAGTTCTGTTATGTTCTCCGCCTAATGTTCCCTTGTACTAATAATGCAGCTGAGTATGAAGCTTTGCTCCACGGTCTCCGGATGGCCAAGGAAATGAATCTCAGCGGGTTAAATGCTTTGGTGACTCGGACTTGGTGGCCCAAAGCAGTATCCGCACTTGGGATTCCAAAGATCCACTCATGGCTGCATATCGTCGGAAGTGGATGTTGTTGCAGGACATTTTAAGGGTATCGTGGACCATGTGGATCGTCGGAAGAACGGCGGCTGATGCTTTGAGCCGGCTAGGTTCCCAGCGTAAACCGGTCCCGCCCAACGTTTTCCTTGATGTGCTGCACAAACCGTCAGTTAAGCTTCCTGATGAAATTGATTTGGCTATCCCTGATCCGGAGGCTCAATTGGTGGCGGCCTTGCACGTCATTCCGGATTGGACGCTCCCTTATTTGGCATACATGAACCGGGGCGAGTTACCAGAGGATGAGACGTTGGCCCGGCAGATAGTTCGGCGGTCTAAGTCTATGACCATTGTTAATGGCGAGTTGCACCGTCGCAGTGTGTCAGGGGCGTTTCAGCGTTGTGTGTCCCCTGAAGAGGGCTGTGAGATATTGCAGAGATTCATGAAGGGATTGTGGTCACCACGCCGGTTCAAAGTCCCTCGTGGCCAAAGCATTCCGCCATGGTTTTATTGGTTGACCGCCCATGCCGATGCGGAGGATCTGGTCGACGATGTGATGGTTGCCAAAAGTTCTCCAGCGTGCTCATGTGCCAGCCCAAGAATTGAGGATGATTCCAATTACTTGGCCATTTGCGACTTTGGGGTTGGATATGGTTGGACCTTTCAAAAGGTCCAAGGATAAAAGACCCACCTGTTGGTGGCGGTGGATAAGTTTACCAAGCGGTCGAGGCAGAGCCTGTTAGCAAGTGTGATGCGGCCACGGCGGTTCAGTTCATCAAACGGGTAATTTTTCGGTTTGGGTTTCCACACAGTATCATCACGGACAATGGCACCAATTTGTCCAAAGGAGCTATGAAGGAATTTTGTGAACGAGAGCACATCCAAATTTGATGTTTCTTCAGAGCCCACCCGCAATCCAATGGTCAAGCGGAACGAGCTAATCAGGAAATTTTGAAGGGTATCAAACCCCGGCTTATGGTCCCTTTAGAGAGGACACCGGGTTGTTGGGTGGAAGAGCTACCATCAGTGATATGGAGTATTAACACTACCCCAACCGATCCAATCGGATACACGCCGCTCTTTATGGTCTATGGAGCGGGCGCGTCCTTCCCAAAGGATATCCGCCACGACTCGCCTCGAGTAGCAGCTTATGTTGAGGCGGATAGCAAGGCAGCACGGCAAGATAGTTTGGACCGATTGGATGAAGAGCGCGATATGGCAGCGCCTGCTCGGGCGGTCTACCAAAGAAGATCTTCGCCGGTATCACAGCGGCTGGTTAAAACCGAACCTTTCAGAAGGAGATTTAGTGCTGCGCTCATTCAAGATCGAAAAGATATGCACAAGCTATCCCCACCTTGGGAAGGGCCTTTTGTGGTCAGCAAGAATCTATATAACGGGTCCTACTATCTGATTGATGTTCGAGAGCGAAAGGACTCACGCACGTCAGAGGAGGAGACCAACAGGCCATGGAACATAGCTCATCTTCGGCCTTATTATACCTGAGCCATTGGCTCCATTTATGTACATATCAAGACAATGTATATATTATGAATAAAGGCAATAAACCGGATCCTCGGCTAAAGCGGGTATCTGTTTGCATAAAAGACCGGTTCGGTACATGGAGATGTTGTCGTGAAGCGGCCTCCGTTTAACCCTTGGCCTTTTTTTTCGTAAACTTTTGTCATTTGGGGGCTTGGTCGATCCAACCAATGCAACGCCTCTTAGCGCGTAAAGCCACCAGATCATTTGGGGACATGGTCACGTCTGAACCATCCACGCCTCTTGGTCGGCCTAAGGCCATAGAATCACTTGGGGCTTTGGTCGAACCCAACCATTGCAATGCCACTTGATCGGCATCATGCCACGAAGTTCGGGCTTGGGGACCTGGCTGACTTGAACCATCGCTACGCCAGATAGGGGCTTGGTCCTGTCCGACCATGGAAACACCTTCCGATCCGGCCAAGACAGCCTTATCTCGCAAAACGGTTTTTCTCATTGATTTTGTTTCTATGTGGTTTTGATACCAATCATTTGGCTTTTGTCGGCCTTCAGAAACCGCAAATTTTTAAACCGGATTTACGTTGTCGATACGCTTTTGAGCTGGCGATTTTGTTCCGCTTGGTTTTACCGTTAAACATCCCATTGTGGAGTAACAGGGGGCTTATCATGCCCGGCACGATTTACACGGTAGATCGGTCTTATACAGGGGTTGCCCTCCTTTGACGGTGATGGTTTATAAGACCTTCGCTTCGGGATTGGCTAAAGCCAACTGTGTGCCCGGCGTCGGCAGTGAAATATGTTGCAGGATTTACTACAAAAGCCAACGGATCCAGACCGCCATGCAAAAGTTTACGCACCAAGGTTGTACCGCATTGTTCAATGAAAGACACTTGCTATCCTATTACAAAGCTTCGAGGCCCGGCGCTTTCACGCGGAGTTATGCCTTGAAGCTTTGGATATGTTGCCCGGCTTGACGGATTACGCTGCTTCACCGGGTTGGTGCGAGGTGGAGGGACGGCGCTGGCGCCGGTTCAGCTTCTTCTTCTTCCTCACCCAAAGCCCTAAGTCATTGGTAGACCAAATCAATCCGGTTAAGGCCCGAAGACAGCTTCTTCACTTATCACTCAGCGGATCAACGCCGTAGGGCGTAAGTGTGCTTACGGATTGAGGAATCAGGCTCTGACTTCCGGATGACAAACTCCACCCACTTGTTGTTTGCGCTATAAAAGATCGGTGAACCTCCAGATTGGCTTCAGCCGCCGCTGACTCGCCAACGGACGCACTTCTTTTGTAATCCGCTTGTGGCATCATTATCAAAGGCTTCACCGCTCTTGAGCACCGGAAAACCTTTAGCTATGTCACCGGATCAAGATCCGCTATCCATGCTTTGGCACGAGTCAGAGCCAGTAGCGTGCCAGCCCGGGCTGCGGATCGCTTCATCTCTTCAAGCTGCCCCGGAATCATGGACAGCCGGTCCAGCGTCCTCTCGATCGAGGACGGCCCGTGTTGTCATATGAAGTGGCGATATGACCACTGGGCGCCGTATATAGCTGCTCAATCAGAGTGTACGAAGCCTTGAGCTTTTTCCTCACATCAGAGCCTAGATGAGCAATACGTTTGCCTACACCAGGTTTAGACAGCTCAAGTTAAACCGGCGGAAGCATTAATACAGGCATATTCAGTTTAAATTTGCTTACCAAAGATGGCAGAGGTCATAGCATGCACTTGGCGTTTGAGTCCGGTCAGCTCTTCAGTCACCGGTTTAAGGGCCGCCTCAGCTTCCTCCGCCCGCTTTACTAAACCGCCTTCTCGGTGTCCCATTGACCCGCCGGATTTGTACCACTCCTTCAACTGCTCCATGGTGGTCGTGGCAGTTTTAGCTCATCCTTGGCTTTGGTGGCTTCGTTATTTGGATTTCCAGATTGGTTCTGAGGTCCTTGAGTTGCATAGCTTGCTGGTGTATTTCATTCTGATGACAAAGGAAGCAGGTTAGTGGTTTCATTATACAAGTCCCAAGCTTAATACAAGTATTCAACTTGGCACTTGGGGGCTAATGGCTAGTTGATCTCAATTTGCTATGAGGACACACCTTAAGTCCCGGTTTAACTTTACAAAGTTAAACCGACCCTTGGGGCTACTATGCAGCTAAAATAAAAGAAAGGTCAGCCCATTACCTCATAGCGTCCTTCATGCGATGCATTAGACCGGCTTCAAGTCACGGCTTGTGTAAAGCCGTTCGAAAGCCGAATGAAGCTCTTGGGCAGAGAAATTATCGTAGTCGACATATCAGTCTTCCCTTGTCCTTGATCATAGTAGTGGAACTTTCTTTGATGCTGTGCTTTGCTAAAGCGACCGGTTGGCTAGGAGCAAGATAGCCTTACTGTCACAATAACATCGCCATTTTCAGCGGTCTTGTTTGGGCTCGATGTCGCTTTGCTCGCTCGGCGGTTCAACAGCACGACCGCTCGGCAGACGGGTTTGATGGAGCAGGCTGTGAAGTTTCCACTTGACCTCCGGTTCAACCTCCGCGGATCAGCAAGGTCGTTTTGTACAACTCGCCGAGCTTTCCTTGGCAGCTTCAGGATTTTCGTGTGGTTGTTCTGGGGTTTTCTCCGGATCAACATCCGGGGTAGGATCAAGAGTTTTCGCTTTCTTGCTCAAGCGAGCCTTGGTGCTGCAATATTCAGAATCGGATCAAGACAAATTGGCTAAGGTGATGGTGAGTCGAATTGACGGACAATAATCATATACCCTGCGGCGATGTTTAGCGGAGGCAGTTGTGTGGTGGATGAACCGCCAGACGAGTTGGAGGAGGCCTGATAATTCGGGTCAGACGGATTGAGAGGACATCGGAAGAAACCTTTTAAGGGATAATGCTTTTCAGGAGAGCAAGTCACCTCTGGACGACGCTTCCGGATAGGTGTGTCTGGTAAACCGGCTGAGGAAACCCGTTGGCCACTATGCCGGGTTGTACGGCGCTCTTCAGCCTGCTGTGTCTTCAAGTTAAGATTTGGATTCAGGTAAGCACAGGAATGGTATTTTTTCACTTTCCGGACGGCGCGATTTAATTCTCTTAACCGCGCAAGATCGGATTCGAAGAAAGTAAGATTACCTCAACAGGTCGGCATGGCTGGCTTCAAGATCATCCTGGAAGAAAATTGTCAAAAAAAGATTGTAAAGGGCCAAGCATATGCAGGAAGAAACACAAAGCGGAAAGCCGGTTTACCTCAGCTTCTGATTCTTCGTCCTCCGGCGGATCAGAGGACTCGGCGGTCTTCTTCTTGCCTGTTTTCTTAGTGGCCTTGGACTTTACACGCGGCGCCCGAACCGGTTTGGTTCGTTTCCAGAAGGAGCTGTCGGCCTGAGAAGTAACAAGGATTAGCGTGTATCAACGGAATATTAAGAGCCTGAAAGGCAGTGAGTAGAACTTACCGCCGGCGGTTTGTTGGTGGCACAAAATGGAGCCAACCCGTTAGGGCTGCAGACGGAGATTGGCTCATCGAGCATCTTCTTGACGATCTCGGTGACCTCCTGTTCGCTTATAGGCAGCTCGTGACGCCTTTGAGGATCTTTTGAGGCTGCCGTGTACTCGCATCAATCCGGGCGGCGCTTAGTGGCAAAACACCCCAAGAGACCCAAAGAACGCACAAGATCCACGCCAGCTTAAGCCGTTGGCCATTAGAGCCCGGAGCTTGATTATTTGCGGTGCGAAGTTCTTCCGCTCATGGCGGTTAAGCGTGAAGGCAGCGGATGCTGGTTGTCGAGCCGGTGAGAACGGTAACCCGGCAAGGGTTTTTCGCTAAGGCGGGCAGTGTTCGGCAGTAGAACCAGGTTTGGTTCCATTCCTTTGATGGCTGTGGTGCTTGGCGTGAGGAAAATCGACTTCCTTCCTCTTCGGATTGAAACGCCGCCCAGCTCCGTGTTAGGACCGTCGAAAACTCGTGCGACGGTTCAAATGGAAAAAATCCGGAACAACTCCACAGATGGTTCTTCTTGAAGATAGACTTCACGTAAGACTTGAAAGTTGCATATATTCGACACGAATTCGGGCCGATGTCCCGAGGGTGGAGTTGCAAGCCGCAAGGACATCCCGAAAATTTTGAACCGGGCGGGCAGAACCCCGGTCTAAGTGCTGCATAAACACGACATTTCTCCCGCCATGCGCTCGAGGAAACTCGCCCTCGAACACGCCAATGGAGGACATTTTTGGAGCCAAACCGCCAGGTGACATAGCCGCTGAGCTGCGCTTTCAGTGACTCGACCGACCCAGTTGCAAGCGGAAAATTGAGGAGCCATTCCTAAGATTAAAGCTGTGAAAGAAAGGAAGAAAACGGTTCACCGTTGAACGGGTCAGCGTTATGAATATTGTTAAACCGCAATTCAAGAGTCGGCTTCCCATGCCGTTTAACTAAGGACTAATGGAGGACGGATTAGCTATCAAAGGTTAAACCGCCGAGGAGGCAGAGTTGAAAAGTTGCTAAGTGTAGATGTAAACAGGTTTCCCATGCAAATGAAAATAATTTGGATCTACCGGAGTTCAAGAAGGAAAATTTCTACGACCTATGCGCACCTCCTACAATAGCAGAAGGTTCAGCCTGTTAAAGTAACGGATCTGAACAGAAAGGGAAGATGCATAGAGTCGGGTAAACGGTGAAAGCAGCCACTTGCATAGGATGAGTGGTACGGCAGAGCCGTACGGCCGTGGCGGAGCTAGTATGAAGGATCGGCACGAACGCTTATGAGCTATGAGACGAATGGAGTTTTCAGATGAGATCTAGGGTTTGAAGGAAACCTTACTCGACGAAAGGGAACCGCGGAGGAGCGCTGAAACTCGATAAGATCAGGTTGATGCAGCGTTCCGGCGTGAAGCGCCGGTCGGAGGTTGAGGACGACGGCGAGAGCTTGAGGTCGGGCGGTCGCGAGGAGGAAGAAGAAAGGAAGAAGAAGAAGAGAATGGCCCGACCGGTCTATTTATAAGGGACCGGAGTAATCAACGGGCGCGAGAATCGAGGAGTCAAAAGCGGCGGAAGGTGCAGCGGCCGCCTCGATTCCCGGGATAGCCTTAATGAAGGGAATCTTACTGTTTGGATCTTTTTGTTCAAAATGACGTCAGGGTGCCCTGACACGAAGATCAGAGGATGATGTCACGGCGGTTCAAGCAGATGGCGGTTTACAAGGAAGATCAAGGGTTGCCTGAAGATGTAGAAGATTAACCTGAACCGTTCAAGTCAACTGGGCCTAATGTTGGGGATACAACTACGGAGTGTGAACCGCCCGAGGGGCCGGTTTACCTCGTCGTGATCCAGCCCATATGGAGGCCTGGAGCCTAGAGGCTAATTAAGGTCCATACATGTAAACCGCCTTAGTATTGTAGCTTGTATTGTAAGACAAGGAAGGAGAAACCAAGCCGACTCTTGTATGAGCCGGATTGGGATTCTCAGAAACCGCCAAGGCCAACCCGTGTATATAAGGGACGACCCCCAAGAAGTTAGGGACAGAGTTCGAGGCTAAGGCAAAGCTATTGCTCCCTAGTCGCCAAACCATATCAATCACACCACAATCCGGGCGTAGGTTTTACCTTCATCGAAGGGGCGAACCAGATAATTCCCGTGCCTTGTGTCCTCTTTAACCCCTCTAGGTTAACCCGTACGATGGCCCTGCGACTAAGTCCTTTCATAAGGACATCTGCCGTGACAATCCCTCAAACCATTGAGATGCGTGATGGGTTGCTGCACATCCGCGATATTGAGGGACCGAAGGGGACCGGAAGTGTGGAGACGAGGCTCGAAGCAGTGGAGCAACAAGTTTTCAAGTGTCAGGGGATGGTGGAACGTGGACTCAACTCCAACCACATGATGATCGCGGAGTTCACTAGCAACCACAAGTTGGATGCCGACAACATTGGGGAGGCCGTCTTCAAGCTTCATGAGAAGATCGAGCACCTTCAAGCCCAAATCTATGACCTGCAAAACCAAAACTGTGAGTATGAATATAGATTCAAATGGATGAGTTTAGCTGCAGATTTGAGGATCCCGGAGACTCGATCATCCTTCTATGATGGTGAGCCTATGCCTTGGTAGATGGACGACAAGACCGCATCATCGACAACACCTCCACCTTCTTCACCAGCAAAGGAGACATAATCACATGGGTAAGGGCACTCCCCTTGGCAACTGCCAAGCTTGGGGGAGGTGCTCGGTATCATATCACAACCACATCTCCTATCTTTACCGTTTTTCTTAGTTCGATCCTATTAATAGTATTTTGATCTAGTTGAATAAAGTTTATGGCATGATCTAGTTTTGAGTTATTGCTTTATGACCTCTCTATGTAATCGAGTCCGTGAGCTATATAATAAAGATTAGTGTTGAGTCAAGGGCTTCATTGTTTTGCCATGATCTTGAGTGAATAAAAGAAAAGAGAAAAGAATAAAAAGAAATAAAGAGATCATATTGATCTTATCGAGAGTAATGACTTCACATAGAAAGAGTATGATGATTAAAATTTGTTGGGAGTTGGCAAACATAGCTTTGGTCATCGTTGCAATTAATAGGAAGTAATAAAGAAAGAGAGGTTTCACATATAAATACACTATCTTGGACATATTTTATGATTGTGAGCACTCAAAATATGACATGCTAAAGAGTTGACGTTGGACAAGGAAGACAACTTAATGGGTTATGTTTTCTTATATCTGAGATAAATATATTATCATGGATCATCCAACATGTTGAGCTTGCCTTTCCCCCTCATGCTAGCCAAATTCTGAGCACCAAGTAGAGATACTACTTGTGCTTCCAGAAACCCTTAAACCAGTTTTGCCATGAGAGTCCACCATACCTACCTATGGATTGAGTAAGATCCTTCAAGTAAGTTCTCATCGGTGCAAGCAATAAAAATTGTT
This sequence comes from Aegilops longissima, assembly GCA_021605205.1. Taxonomy (NCBI): domain Eukaryota; kingdom Viridiplantae; phylum Streptophyta; class Magnoliopsida; order Poales; family Poaceae; genus Aegilops; species Aegilops longissima. Next base: position 491,108,997 of record CM038676.1, on the reverse strand, counting down.
CTCTAAATATGTATGGTTAATTGGTGTGGAGGAAATAAGCTTTATACGATCTTGTGATGTGAAAGAAATAAAAGCAACGGACTGCATAATAAAGGTTCATATCACTAGTGGCAATATAAAGTGACGTTCTTTCGCATTAAGATTTTGTGCATCCAACCATAAAAGCGCATGGCAACCTCAGCTTCCCTCTGCGAAGGGCCTATCTGTTACTATTATCCTCTACCTTATGCAAGAGTCATGGTGATCTTCACCTTTCCTTTTTACATTTTATCCTTTGGCAAGCACAATGTGTTGGAAAGATCCTGATAGATATATCTAATTGGATGTAGGGGAGCATGAGTTATTATTGTTGACATTACCCTTGAGGTAAAATGTTGGGAGGCGAAATTATAAGCCCCTGTGTTTCTCTGTGTCCGGCTAAAACTGCATAACCACAAGTATCGCGTGAGTGTTAGCAATTATGAAACACTAAATGATAGTTGAGTATGTGGACTTGCTAAAAAGCTCTGACATAGACTCTTTCTGATGTTATGATAACTTGCAATTGCTTCAATGACTGAGATTATAGTTTGTTAGTTCTCAATAAAGTTTCTGATTCGTACTTTTGCATTGTGAATAGATTATTACTTGAGCATAAGAAATCATATGACAATATCTTTATATGTTGTTGTTATGAGAATAATCATGATGCCTTCATGTCTGTATTTTATTTTTATCGACACCTCTACCTCTAAACATGGGGACATATTTATCGTTATCGGCTTTCGCTTGAGGACAAGTGAGGTCTAAGCTTGGGGGAGTTGATACGTCCATTTTGCATCATGCTTTTATATCGATATTTATTGCATTATGGGCGGTGATTACACGTTATGTCACAATACTTATGCCTATTCTCTCATATTTTACAAGGTTCACATAAGGAGGGAGAATGCCGGCAGCTGGAATTCTGGGCTGGAAAAGGAACAAATATTAGAGACCTATTCTGCACAACTCCAAAAGTCCTGAAAATCCACGAAAGTTATTTTTGGAAATAATAAAAAATATTGAGAGGAAGAAGTACGTCAGAGGGGGGCCCACCTGGCCACGAGGGTGGGGGCGCGCCCTACCCCCCTGGGCGCGCCCCTGCCTCGTGGGCCCCCTGTTGGCCCTCCGGTGGCCATCTTCTGCTATATGAGGTCTCTCGTCGAGAAAAAAATCATAAGCAACCTTTCGGGACGAAACTCCGCCGCCACGAGGCGGAACCAATCTAGGGCTCCGGCAGAGCTGTTCTGCCGGGGATACTTCCCTCCCGGAGGGGGAAATCATCGCCATCGTCATCACCAAAGCTCCTCTCATTGGGAGAGGTCAATCTCCATCAACATCTTCACCAGCACCATCTCCTCTCAAAACCCTAGTTCATCTCTTGTATCCAATTCTTGTCTCCAAGTCCGGGATTGGTGCTAGTAGGTTGCTAGTAGTGTTGATTACTCCTTGTAGTTGATGCTAGTTGGTTTATTTGGTGGATGATCATATGTTCAGATCCTATATGCACATTAATACCCCTCTGATTATGAACATGAATATGCTTTGTGAGTAGTTACGTTTGTTCCTGAAGACATGGGAGAAGTCTTGCTATTAGTAGTCATGTGAATTTGGTATTCGTTCGATATTTTGATGAGATGTATGTTGTCTATCCTCTAGTGGTGTTATGTGAGCATGATTACATAACACTTCACCATTATTTGGGCCTAGAGGAAGGCATTGGGAAGTAATAAGTAGATGATGGGTTGTTAGAGTGATGAAGCTTAAATCCTAGTTTATCGTTGCTTCGTAGGGGCTGATTTGGATCCACATGTTTCATGCTATGGTTAGGTTTACCTTAATACTTTTGTTGTAGTTGTGGATGCTTGCAATAGAGGTTAATCATAAGTGGGATTCTTGTTCAAGTAAGAACAGCACCCAAGCACCGGTCCACCCACATATCAAATTATCAAAGTACCGAACGCGAATCATATGAACGTGATGAATACTAGCTTGACGACATTCCCATTTGTCCTCGGGAGCGCTTTTCCTTATATAAGAGTTTGTCCAGGCTTGTCCTTTGCTACAAAAAGGATTGGGCCACCTTGCTGCACTTTATTTACTTTTGTTACTTGTTGCTCGTTACAATTTATCTTATCACAAAACTATCTGTTACCACTTATTTCAGTACTTGCAGAGAATACCTTGCTGAAAACCATTTATCATTTCCTTCTACTCCTTGTTGGGTTCGACACTCTTACTTATCGAAAGGACTATGATAGATCCCCTATACTTGTGGGTCATCAACTCCTTACCTTCGTCGAGGTCCCAATCTTCAGAGTTGCATTTAATTCTTTCCAATAAATCCCATTTGAATTCAATAGTCTTCATCATAAAGAACCAGTACAAGAAGTATCGAGCATGGTGCGATTGTTGTCAGAAAGCCGAGCATAAAAATTTTGAATATCATTTCTCTTGAGAGCTCACGATTGGGGCATGAATATAACATTGACTTAAGCCTGCCCCAAGCTTGAGCGATGCTTTCTCCTTCGCGAGGCCAAAAATTATATATATAATTACGATCACGATGAACAAGATGCATAGGATAAAACTTGTGATGGAATTCCAATTTCAATCGTTTGTAATTCCATGATCCCATATCATCACATAGCCTATACCATGTCAATGCATATCCCTTCAAAGATAAAGGGAAGACCTTCTTCTTGATAACATCATCGGGCATACCTGCAAGCTTAAATAATCCACAAACTTCATCCACATATATTAGGTGCTCATCAGGATGTAATGTTCCGTCTCCTGCAAAAGGATTAGCTAGCAGTTTTTCTATCATACCCAAGGAATTTCAAAGTAGACATTTTCATTTTCAGTAGGTTCAGTAGGTTGAGGAGCAACTCTTTGCTCTACTGGTCAGGGTGATGTACCCCTAACAAGCCCCTCAGAGGATTACTTTCCATAGTAACAAGTGACAGTAAATTTCAGCACACTATATAAATTTTTCCTTACCAAATTCCACCTACCAAAGGCGTTTCACTCCCCGGCAACGGCGCCAGAAAAGAGTCTTGATGACCCACAAGTATAGGGGATCTATCGTAGTCCTTTCGATAAGTAAGAGTGTCGAACCCAAAGAGGAGCAGAAGGAAATGATAAGCGGTTTTTAGCAAGGTATTCTGTGCAAGCACTGAAATTATAGGTAACAAATAGTTTTGTGATAAGATAATTTGTAACGAGCAACAAGTAACAAAAGTAAATAAAGTGCAACAAGGTGGCCCAATCCTTTTTGTAGCAAAGGACAAGCCTGGACAAACTCTTATATGAAGAAAAGCGCTCCCGAGGACATGGGAATTATCGTCAAGCTAGTTTTCATCACGTTCATATGATTCGCGTTCGCTACTTTGATAATTTGATATGTGGGTGGACTGGTGCTTGGGTGATGTCCTTACTTGGACAAGCATCCCGATTATGATTAACTCCTATTGCAAGCATCCGCAACTACAAAAGAAGTATTAAGGTAAACCTGACCATAGCATGAAACATGTGGATCCAAATCAGCCCCTTACGAAGCAACGCATAAACTAGTGTTTAAGCTTCTATAACTCTAGCAATCCATTAACTACTTATTACTTCCCAATACCTTCCTCTAGGCCCAAATAATGGTGAAGTGTCATGTAGTCAACGTTCACATGACACCACTAGAGGAGAGACAACATACATCTCATCAAAATATCGAACGAATACCAAATTCACATGACTACTAATAGCAAGACTTCTCCCATGTCCTCAGGAACAAACGTAACTACTCACAAAGCATATTCATGTTCATAATCAGAGGAGTATTAATATGCATATAGGATCTGAACATATGATCTTCCACCAAATAAACCAACTAGCATCAACTATAAGGAGTAATCAACACTACTAGCAACCTACAGGTACCAATCCTAGGCTATGAGACAAAGATTGGATACAAGAGATAAACTAGGGTTTGAGAGTGATACGTCTCCGTCGTATCTATAATTTTTTATTGTTCCATGCCAATATTATTCAACTTTTAGATACTTTTGGCAACTTTTTATACTATTTTTGGGACTAACATATTGATCCAGTGCCCAGTGCCAGTTCCTGTTTGTTGCATATTTTATGTTTCATATCAAACGGGATAAAAACGGACGGAGAATATTTTTGGAATATTTCGAGAATTCCGAAAGAAGAATCAATGCGAGATTTGTGCCCAAGGGGGCACGAGGCGGCGCAGCCCACCCCTGGCGCGCCCGACCTCGTGCCCCCGTAAGGCGGTTGCTGCTCTACTTTGGATGCAGGAAAACTAATTTTTGGAGAAAAATCTGGGCGAAGGTTTCAATCCAATCGGAGTTACGGGTCTCCATATATACACGAAACGGTGAAAGGGCAGTAGAGGAGAACGCAGAAACAGAGAGAGACAGAGAGATAGATTCAATCTCGGAGGGGCTCTCGCCCCTCCCACGCCATGGGAGCCAAGGACCAGAGGGGAAACCCTTCTCCCATCTGGGGAGAAGGTCAAGGATGAAGAAGAAGGAGGGGGGGCTCTCTCCCCCTTGCTTCCAGTGGCGCCGGGACGCCGGCGGGGGCCATCATCATCATCACGATCTTCACCAACACCTACGCCATCTTCACCAACATATCCATCACCTTCCCCCCTCTATTTACAGCGGTCCACTCTCCCGCAACCCGCTGTACCCTCTACTTGAAGATGGTGCTTTATGCTTCATATTATTATCCAATGATGTGTTGCCATCCTATGATGTCTGAGTAGATTTTTGTTGTCCTATCGGTGGTTGATGAATTGCTATGATTGATTTAATTTGCTTGTGGTTATGTTGCTGTCCTTTGGTGCCCATCATATGAGCGCGCGCATGAATCACACCATAGGGTTAGTTGTATGTTGATAGGACTATGTATTGGAGGGCAAGAGTGACAGAAGCTTCAACCTAGCATAGAAATTAATGCATACGGGATTGAAGGGGGACCAATATATCTTAATGCTATGGTTGGGTTTTACCTTAATGAACGTTAGTAGTTGCGGATGCTTGCTAATAGTTCCAATCATAAGTGCATAGAATTCCAAGTCAGGGATGAAATGCTAGTAGTGGCCTCTCCCACATAAAACTTGCTATCGGTCTAGTAAAGTAGCCAATTGCTTAGGGACAATTTCGCAAATCCTACCACCACTTTTCCACACTCGCTATATTTACTTTATTGTGTTTTTATCTAAACAGCCCCTAGTTTTTATTTACGTGCTCTTTATATTCTTGCAAACCTATCCAAAAACACCTACAAAGTACTTCTAGTTTTATACTTGTTCTAGGTAAAGCGAACGTTAAGCGTGCGTAGAGTTGTATCGGTGGTCAATAGAACTTGAGGGAATATTTGTTCTACCTTTAGCTCCTTGTTGGGTTCGACACTCTTACTTATCGAAAGAGGCTACAATTGATCCCATATACTTGTGGGTTATCAAGACCTTTTTCTGGCGCCGTTGCCGGGGAGCAATAGCGTGGGGTGAATATTCTCGTGTGTGCTTGTTTGCTTTATCACTAATTAATTTTTATTTTCTGTTCTTAGTTGTTTTGTATCTTTAGTTATGGGTAGAAAACGCAAAATACAAAAAAATAGTTGTACCTACTGAACCAATGGTTGAAGAACCACTCAAAATCTATCACACTCCTGAAGCTTTTTACTTGAATCATCTTCGATCCCTATGTGCTCGTGCTGAAACCCCAACTAGCTTAGTTGAGGGCAAATCTTTAGATGAGCATGCTTGTTATGTGCGACACCGCATATCTAAAAAAGGGAAACTTTTACTGGGTCAAATTCATCGTTTGCAATGCTATGCTTGGAATTTATGTGAAATATATGATGTTACTTGTTGTTATGAAAACCCTAAGAAACACCTTCCCTACCAATGTGAGTTTATCGATAATGGAATCGTGTCTTCATATGCTAAGGGTGTTTATAATTACTATGATGTTCAACAAATTGAAGAATTTGTTGCTTTTAAGGGTGCTTATGAAATTGCTTCTTTGATTGAAAAGTATGATGCTACCCTTTACAAATCTCAAAATTTTGCCATACTTAAATATTGCTATGATAATTATGCTTCTAATGCCTATGTTAAACCATATATTGAGGACTCCTCTGCTGTCCAAGAAGGGACTAATATTTTTCAGGAGTCTATGGAAGAAGAAATTGATGAAACTGTGAGCTCATCGGATGAAAAATATGACGACGAGAGCGAAGAACAAAAGGAGGAAGAGCGGATTAGCTACCCGTGCCCACCTTCTAATGAGAGTAACTCTTCAACTCATTCATTGTTTAATTTCCCTTCGTGCTTACCCAATGATGAATGCCATGATGACTGCCATGATCTCGTTGATTCTTTTGAAATATCCCTTTTTGATGATGCTTGCTATGCTTGTGGCCAAGATGCCAATATGAATTATGCTTATGGAGATGAACTTGCTATAGTTCCTTATGTTAAACATGAAATTGTTGCTATTGCGCCCACACATAATAGTCCTATTATATTTTTGATTTCTCCAAACTACACTATATCAGAGAAGTTTGCACTTATTAAGGATTATATTGATGGGTTGCCTTTTACCATTGCACATGATGATTTTGATGAATATAATATGCATGTGCTTGCTGCTCCTACTTGCAATTATTATGAGAGAAGAACTATATCTCCACCTCTCTATGTTTCCAATACGATAAAATTGCAAGAAACTGCTTATACTATGCATTGGCCTTTACTATGTGTGCATGAATTGTTCTTTTATGACATGCCGATGCATAGGAAGAGAGTTAGACTTCGTCATTGCTTGATATATGTTTCCTTGTGCTCACTACTAAATGCCAAATCATTGCTAATTAAAATTGGCTTTGATATACCTTGGGATCCAGGTGGATTCGCTACTTGAGCACTATATGCCTAGCTTAATGGCTTTAAAGAAAGCGCTGCCAGGGAGACAACCCGGAAGTTTTAGATAGTCATTTATTTCTGCTGCGTGCTTTTATATAGTTTAAAAACAAAAAAAAACAGGGGAACCCAAAACTTTTTCAAAAAGAAAAGTGAAAGTGAGATAGACGAGCATTGTGAAAGTGGGGGACGTCCTTGAACTTTGTTCATGCCCATGGACGCTTTGTGAATCTTGATTATAGAAAATTTTTAAAAAAATAATAATTATACCCTTGTACAATTCCATTGTATTATATAAATAATGTGCCAAGGCTTGCCTTTAGGATGTTTACAATGCTTGTTGGTTTGTACGGTGCAGGACAGAAACTTTGGTTGTAGTGCATGATTTTTAGTTTTTTACCGGAACGTCGAATAGTTATGATTCTTTTTGCACTGTATTTCTATACGCATTTTTTATTTTTACTAATTTTGGCAGAAGTTTTCAAGTATCATAAGTATGGTGAATGTTCAGATTATTACAGACTGTTCTGTTTTAGACAGATTCTGTTTTTGATGCATAGTTTGCTTGTTTTGATGAAACTATCGATTTATATCAGTGGATTAAGCCATGAAAAAGCTATATTGCAGTAGACACAATGAAAAAACAAAATATGAATTGGTTTGCAACAGTACTTAGAGTAGTGATTTGCTTTATTATACTAACGGATCTTATAGAGTTTTGTGTTGAAGTTTTGTGTGGATGAAGTGTTCGATGACCGAGGAGGTCTCGATGTGAGAAGAATGAAGAGAGGCAAGAGCTCAAGCTTGGGGATGCCCAAGGCACCCCAAGTAAATATTCAAGGAAACTCAAGCGTTTAAGCTTGGGGATGCCCCGGAAGGCATCCCCTCTTTCTTCAACAAGTATTGGTATGTTTTTGGATTCGTTTCGTTCATGCGATATGTGAAAATCTTGGAGCGTCTTTTGCATTTAGTTTTCACTTTTTATTTTACGCACCATGCTGGTATGAGACAGTCCTTGGTTGATTTATAGAATGCTCTTTGCACTTCGCTTATATCTTTTGAGTATGGCTTTATAGAATGCTTCATGTGCTTCACTTATATCATTTGAAGTTCGGATTGCCTGTTTCTCTTCACATAGAAAACCACCATTTGTAGAATGCTCTTTTGCTTCACTTATATTTGTTAGAGAGTGGGAATATCTTTTGTAGAAATAATTAAACTCTCTTGCTTCACTTATATCTATTTAGAGAGATGACAGGAACTAGTCATTCACATGGTTAGTCATAAAATCCTGCATAAAACCTGTAGATCACTAAATATGATATGTTTGATTCCTTGCAATAGTTTTGCGATATAAAGATGGTGATATTAGAGTCATGCTAGTGGGTAGTTGTGGATTAGTAGAAACACCTGTGTTGAGGTTTGTGATTCCCGTAGCATGCACGTGTGGTGAACCGTTATGTAACGAAGTCGGAGCATGAGGTATTTATTGATTGTCTTCCTTATGAGTGGTGGTCGGGGACGAGCGATGGTCTTTTCCTACCAATCTATCCCCCTAGGGGCATGCGTAGTAGTACTTTGCTTTGAGGGCTAATAAACTTTTGCAATAAGTATATGAGTTCTTTATGACTAATGTGAGTCCATGGATTATACGCACTCTCACCCTTCCATCATTGCTAGCCTCTTCGGTACTGTGCATTGCCCTTTCTCACCTCGAGAGTTGGTGCAAACTTCGCCGGTGCATCCAAACCCCGTGATACGATACGCTCTATCACACATAAGCCTCATTATATTTTCCTCAAAACAGCCACCATACATACCTATCATGGCATTTCCATAGCCATTCCGAGATATGTTGCCATGCAACTTCCATCATCATCATATACATGACTTGAGCATTTATTGTCATATTGCTTTGCATGATCGTAAGATAGCTAGCATGATGTTTTCATGGCTTGTCCGTTTTTGATGTCATTGCTACACTAGATCATTGCACATCCCGGTACACCGCCGGAGGCATTCATATAGAGTCATATCTTTGTTCTAGATATCGAGTTGTAAGTAAATAAAAGTGTGATGATCATCATTATTAGAGCATTGCCCCAGTGAGGAAAGGATGATGGATACTATGATTCCCCCACAAGTCGGGATGAGACTCCGGACGAAAAAAATAAAAAAAATAAAAAGGAGAAAGGCCAAAAAAAAGAGAAGGCCCAAAAAACAAAAAAATGAGAGAAAAAGAGAGAAGGGGGCAATGTTACTATCCTTTTACCACACTTGTGCTTCAAAGTAGCACCATGTTCTTCATATAGAGAGTCTCTTGAGTTATCACTTTCATATACTAGTGGGAATTTTCATTATAGAACTTGGCTTGTATATTCCGATGATGGGCTTCCTCAAATGCCCGAGGTCTTCATGAGCAAGCAAGTTGGATGCACACCCACTTAGTTTCAGTTTGAGCTTTCATATACTTATAGTTCTAGTGCATCCGTTGCATGGCACTCCCTGCTCCTCACGTTGACATCAATTGATGGGCATCTCCATAGCCCGTTGGTTAGCCGCATCGATGTGAGACTTTCTCTTTTTTGTCTTCTTCACACAACCTCCATCATCATATGCTATTCCACCTATAGTGCTATATCCATGGCTTGCACTCATGTATTGCGTGAGGGTTGAAAAGGCTGAAGCGCGTTAAAAAGTATGAACCAATTGCTCGGCTTGTCATCGGGGTTGTGCATGATTTGAATGCTTTGTGTGGTGAAGATGGAGCATAGCCAGACTATATGATTTTGTAGGGATGAGCTTTCTTTGGCTATGCTATTTTGATAAGACATAGTTGCTTGGTTGGTATGCTTGAAGTATTATTGTTTTTATGTCAAATGATAGACTATTGCTTTGAATCACTCTTGTCTTAATATTCATGCATGATTAGATACATGATCAAGATTATGCTAGGTAGCATTCCACATCAAAAATTATCTTTTTTATCATTTACCTACTCGAGGACGAGCAGGAATAGCTTGGGGATGCTAATACGTCTCCGTCGTATCTATAATTTTTGATTGTTCCATGCCAATATTATTCAACTTTCATATACTTTTGGCAACTTTTTATACTATTTTTGGGACTAACATATTGATCCAGTGCCCAGTGCCAGTTCCTATTTGTTGCATGTTTTATGTTACGTAGAAACCCCATATCAAACGGAATCCAAATGGGATAAAAACGGACGGAGAATATTTTTGGAATATTTGGAGAATTTCGGAAGAAGAATCAACGCGAGACGGTGCCCGAGGGGGGCACGAGGCATGGGGGGGCGCCCCACCCCCTGGGCGCGCCCCTGACCCTTGTGCCCCCCCCCCCCCCTCGTAAGGCGGTTGCTGCTCTACTTTGGATGCAAGATAACTAATTTTTGGAGAAAAATCTAGGCGAAAGTTTCAATCCAATCGGAGTTACGAATCTCCATATATACACGGAACAGTGAAAGGGTAGCAGAGGAGAACGCAAAAACAGAGAGAGACAGAGAGATAGATCCAATCTCGGAGGGGCTCTCGCCCCTCCCACGCCATGGGAGCCAAGGACCCGAGGGGAAACTCTTCTCCCATCTAGGGCGAAGGTCAAGGAAGAAGAAGAAGGAGGGGGGCTCTCTCCCCCTCGCTTCCGGTGGCGCCAGAACGCCGCCGGGGGCCATCATCATCACCGCGATCTTCACCAACACCTATGCCATCTTCACCAACAGCTCCATCACCTTCCCCCCTCTATTTACAGCGGTCCACTCTCCCGCAACCCGTTGTACCCTTTACTTGAAGATGGTGCTTTATGCTTCATATTATTATCCAATGATGTGTTGCCATCCTTTGATGTCTAAGTAGATTTTTGTTGTCCTATCGGTGATTGATGAATTGCTATGATTGATTTAATTTGCTTGTGGTTATGTTGCTGTCCTTTGGTGCCCATCATATGAGCGCGCGCGTGGATCACACCATAGGGTTAGTTGTATGTTGATAGGACTATGTATTGGAGGGCAAGAGTGATAGAAGCTTCAACCTAGCATAGAAATTGATGCATACGGGATTGAAGGGGACCAATATATCTTAATGCTATGGTTGGGTTTTACCTTAATGAACGTTAGTAGTTGCGGATGCTTGCTAATAGTTCCAATCATAAGTGCATAGAATTCCAAGTCAGGGATGACATGCTAGTAGTGGCCTCTCCCACATAAAACTTGCTATCGGTTTAGTAAAGTAGTCAATTGCTTAGGGACAATTTAGCAACTCCTACCACCACTTTTCCACACTCGCTATATTTACTTTATTGTGTTTTTATCTAAACAGCCCCTAGTTTTTATTTACGTGCTCTTCATATTCTTGCAAACCTATCCAAAAACACCTACAAAGTACTTCTAGTTTTATACTTGTTCTAGGTAAAGCGAATGTTAAGCAGTCATAGAGTTGTATCGGTGGTCGATAAAACTTGAGGGAATATTTGTTTTACCTTTAGCTCCTCGTTGCGTTCGACACTCTTACTTATCGAAAGAGGCTACAATTGATCCCCTATACTTGTAGGTTATCAGAGAGGAGGTGGTGCTGGTGAATATGTTGATGGAGATTGACCCCCTCCCGATGAGAGGATCATTTGTGATGACGATGGCGATGATTTCCCCCTCCTAGAGGGAAGTTTCCCCGGCAGAACAGCTCTGCCGGAGCCTTAGATTGGTTCCGCCTCGTGGCGGCGGAGTCTCGTCCCGAAAGCTTTCTTATGATTTTTCTGCGGATGGAAGACTTCATATAGTAGAAGATGGGCACCGGAGGGCCACCAGGGGGCCCACGAGGCAGGGGGCGCGCCCACCACCCTCGTGCCCAGGGTGTGGGTCCCCTCTGGTATTTATTCCGCTCAATATTTATTATTATTTACAAAAATAACTTCCGTGGAGTTTCAGAACTTTTGGAGTTGTGCAGAATAGGTCTCTAATATTTGCTCCTTTTCCATTGAATTCCAGTGCGGCATTCTCCTCCTTATGTAAACCTTGTAAAATAAGAGAGAATAGGCATAAGTATTGTGACATAATGTGTAATAACAGCCCATAATGCAATAAATATCGATATAAAAGCATGACGCAAAATGGACGTATCAGTGAACCGGTGGGAAGTTGCATATCTCAAGCTTCATTTAAATGCTAGGACACGGTCATTATAGAGATAAAGAGATAAATATCTCTATAGTGACCTGTCATGGCGATTATATAAACTTTGGGATCCTTGTTTTGCTAATTTGTAGACTATGTTTTTAGGGAAAATTTTGTTTTTGCCACTCTAGATTTTGCCAATTTTTCTTATGCCACTCTAGATTTTCACATTTCACTTTTGCCACTCTTAGCTTTTGACAATTATCATAATTGCCATTCTGTGGCAAAAGAAAAATAATTTTATTTCATTTTTGCCACTCTTAGCTTTTTTTAATTATCACAATTGCCACTCTGAAAATTTTGCTTTTGCCACAGGAATGGTAATTATAATAATTGTCAAAAACTAAGAGTTGTAAAAGTGAAATGTTAAAATCTAGAGTGGCATAAGAAAAATTGGTGAAATCTAGAGTGGCAAAAATAAAATTTTCACATGTTTTTATTGATTTTTTTTTCTAAAAAATTGAAGAATGATTGACTCTATAGTGATCTGTCATGGCGATTATATAAACCTTTTTCAGGTCGCATGCAGGGTATAGGGGGCAGGGTGTTCTGATCGAGCGTGTCTCCCTTGTGCGGTTTATCACTACTAGGAAAAGCACTACCAGTAGCGTAGGTTTTTGCATACTAGTAGCGTGTGTACCCGCGCTACTACTAAGATGCTACAGCTAACTTTTAGCAGTAGCGTGTTTTTTACCCCGCGCTACAGCTAAAAAAGTTAGTAGTAGCGCGGTGCCACCCATGCTACCACTATTCCACACCTACGCTACTACTATTTAAGTACTAGTAGCGCCCCATTTACACCTACGCTACTACTATCCAAGTACTAGTAGCGCCCCATTTTCCCCCATGCTACAACTAACTGTCTAGAAATTAAAAAAAACGGATGCAGTATTCATGGATGAAAATCAAGACACGTCCAGTGCAAATAAACTAAGTTCACAGAACCATCTGAGCCCTTGCAGCATTCATGGATACAACATTGAACATCTACACTCAAGATCTCGAGATCCCATTTAACATCAGATGCAAACAACTAGACCACTCTAGATGTATCTACCAAGGCTCGGAGTTCAAACGTCGGTGGATCCGAACACTCCCTCCCATTGAACGGTGGCATCGAGGTCCTCCACCTCGGCGACCTCCGGCCTCGCAATGACCTGACGATCATCGGTGCAGCGCGGTCGCCAGGCTTCACGATGAAGTCCGCCTCCGAGTGGTTGAAGAGCACGACGCCCACCAGGCCTCAGTAGTCCACGTCGATCACCCATGTGCCCACATCGGAAAGTGAAAACTTGTTAGTTCGCGTCCTTGTGCAGATCCAGTAGGGTATTTTCTTCATTTATCAGACTCTTTTAGTCTATTATGAATATTTGAAACGGAAAGACACCTACTAAATGCATACCCTAGCTATACGTGTTCATGCTATATTGTTGTTTTGGTGCATACAAGAAATTAATACTTGTGTATTTGAGCTACATATGCTTGCAATATTTGATAGTTAACATTATGTTCAACATTTATTGTTGCATGGATAGGGAAATAGACAACCAAGGACTTCAGGAAATCGTTTCCCACTGCTTTTCAAAACAGGGAATAGGCTAAGTCTATTTTGAATTTTGACATTCCATGCCAACTTCAAGTATATATGCTACCATGTGATCTTTGAACGTGGATCAAAATGAGATTTCAGGCTTTGTCAACCTTACCATGATCAGTACTAAATTCTCTAGGCTGCTCAACCTTTCCTTGTAGGGAGCATTTCTTTCACCTAGTATCTCGTTGTTAAGTTTGGTAAGAAACCTGAATCCCTTCAGATAGTCATCCATATCCTGAAGAAGAAAAATAGTATATATTTTCAGTGACTAAAATATATCATCGAATACTGCTCTGGTTTACTCTAGGAATAATTGTTAAAGAATAGCCAATGTTTTCTTACAATCTTCCACTCCGTGAAGTAGAAATAAAAACTGAAAGCTAAACACACATTAAGACTACCTACATAAAATTCTTCAGATAGCGAATGAGCGATAGATAAAAAATATATACTTCAGATAGCAAGGAACATGCCAACAAGCAACAACATAAGTTTTTTAGCAGCAGCGGCAAGTAACTACCAAGACATTGCAGGCGAAGAGATGAATTTCGGATACCCTTCATCCCCGAGGAGAAGTCTTTGTTGATAGTGGTGCAGGGTACGGTGGACAGACTGAAAAACCTAAATCGCTAAAAGACACTGCAAATGAACAGATTCTAAATTACTCATAGCCATACATATGGCATCATGAACAAAACAAGTGATAACAAAGCACTTTGAGCGTTCAGATAGAAAGTAAACAGGGGGTGTTAAACTTACTACCTATTAGAAGAGCTCTTGCCTTGTGGCTCGAGTCCTTGCCCAGTAAGACTGCTTTTCCTGATCTAGTTTGGAACACTGAGGGCATGGCTTCACCTAAATTTGGTAAGATGGAAAGCTGAATGAGTAATGCACGGCGTGAAGAAAGAAAATACAGTTGGTACAATTACCAAACCTAGGTGCTTTCTGGCTATTGTTGCAACATTCAGTCTTGTCTCTAGATACATAATACAGAGAACGCCGGTGAAAGCAAGTCTTAACTCTAAATGGGGTGCCCATTTCACTCAATTCGCCCTCTGTATCAGGTACATCGTCGTCAATCGGTTGCTCTGAAACCCAAAAACTGGTCATCCCAGTACGTACGTACGATACATGCAGAAACAAACAATGGAACAGTCTGACTAAGTATTAGAGCAAACCCAAAATACGTCTAGATACATCCCCTTTTATTCATTTGGTTGACAAGTATTTCCGGACGGAGGGAGTAGTAAGCATTCGCGTGCAATGCATGTCTCGACTAATAGCATACTGAATCCCTATAAGACATTGCAAATTTACGTCTCGACTAATTTGCAAACAATTTAGATTTCCAAATCAATTATGAGACAATGGCAACATCTCTCTTTTTCCAATATCTGTAGCAACCAACGTGGGATAAAAGCTAAATCCTTAGCATTGCAATAGTATCAGGCATGAATTATTAAGAATAGGGGTTGTCTTACTATACAAGATTCAAACTTCCGATTTTGAATAGAGCTGCTAGAGAAATAGGGCCAGTGTCCATCCTGCAACTGTACTACTGTGAAGTATATTGTCTTATGTTATAATATAAATTTGATTATAACAAGAGCAGAAGAGGGGGTGAGAAGAGTTGCCTGGCGACAGGATTAGCTGGTCCAGCAATAGGGAACTTCAAATACTTAGTATCCCATTCAATTTTGACTACTCATGAATTTTGTGGCATCAAATGTGTCAAGCTAAAAAAATCATAAAGAAGCTATACTATGATAACCCAAGCTGACTGCAATTTGTGAAATCACAAATAGCATTAGTTGACACAAAAAATAAGACAAAAGCTTTGTGTTGATCACAATTTAACTTCATTTTAAAATCCCAGTCACCTTCATTTGTTCACCCATGCCCTTTATCAGCAGCTCAGCTGCCACTAAGTCAATGTCATCCCTTTTGTGGTCCAGGCTATCTATCCTATAACAGTGCATAACTGAATTCATGACACAAAGTAGTTATAGACCAATGAAAGAATGCCGAACCACATAAACAAGAATTGGCATTTCTTGCTTCCTTAAGAAGGTTTGCCATAAACATAGCTGATCTAATTAAGGTAGATTAGATTATTGTTATTTGTAAAATAAAAAATTCCATTGCATCTCATTTAAGTAAAATTCAGCTCTAAGTATTGCACTCCTACATTATACAGTGGATAAACATACATTGAGAACCTGAACAACTAAAAATACAACATCTATTTTATACAGGAAGAACAATGCATAAAAAAGTTTCTGTGAATAATTAAAAAACTTCAATGAAAATTACTATTTCTGATAAATAAATTAAGATAAAAAAGCAGCAGCAAGTGCAAGCTAACCTAATTAAAGATTTAGTTTTCTCCTCTCTGGAGATAAAGAAGTTTCAGTTTGCTTGTGACACCTAATGCCAATAATTCAGGCAGAGAATGAGAGGAAGAGAGCGACCTTGAGGAGTAGGAAGAAGCAGACCCAGAGGAGCAGTGGTCTTCTCTTCACTTGTAGGTGGAGCCCTGTGTGTGACCCCCGTGGAGAGGAGAACAAGGATGGAGCCCTGCTGCCCTGTGCGTGAGGAATCAAGGAAATCAAGGAAGGTATTCCAAGATTGTCAAGGAAATCAAGGATGGAGCCCTGCTACCCTGCTACCTTGGCTTCACGATTTGCAGGTCCGCTCCATCCACTAGGCCATCTCCGTCGAGGTCGTGGCGGATGGATCTGACCTGCACGGCCGATCTTCCTCCCTCTTGCCTTGTCTTCCCTAGTGATGAGATGGGGGAGGAGGAGATGGTGTGGGAGGCGTCCATGGAAGAGATGGATCCACGGGCAAAGGGAGAGAAAGTGTGGGGATGGTGGCCGCTGGTGATGGGGAAGAGGGTGCAACATGGCACCGAGGTTGGATCTGGATCAGAGTCGAGGGAGGAAGGGGGAGAGAGAGAGAGAACGTGACGAGGGGGAGAGGGGGATAAGGGAGACAGGCAGGTGTGGTGCGCTTAGTTGTAGCACATGTCGGTGAACCGCGCTATCACTAAGTTCGTAGTGGTAGCGCGGTCTCAGGAACCCACGCTACTACTATGGCCAGTCCCGATGGCATGACGAGAACCACTTAGTAGTAGCACGGCTAGACAAAACCAACGCTACTACTAAGTTATACCAATAGCGTGTTTGGTACCCAGCGCTATTGGTACTTACCAGTAGTGTGGTGGCCCAAACAGGCGCTACTAGTAAATTTCTACCTATAAGCTTTTTTCTAGTAGTGTATAGACGCTGCACATATTTGTGGGCTCCCCGAGGTATATATATTATCCTTTACCGACAATGAGGGGGGCCCACACAATCTATAACTTTGACCCAACAACGAGAAGGGTTTGACCATGACGGTTTCCTATTAATACTAGTAAGGAACACGTGCATTGCACGCATGAGATTTTGTAACCAAATTATGAATAAATACCACACTATAGCATGTAAGCTTTGAGTCATATATGCATGATGTAGATGTTCGTTTAATTCTTATAGTTCATCTCAAATCAAATTTTATTTTTATAAAAAATCTATTTTAAGATTCATGGAACTGTGCATTGTAAAGCATAAAGTAAAAAACAAATAGTGACAATTCATTTAGAAAAAAAAAGTTTGGGCAATTAAGATATGGAAGATTCTAGAACAAAGAAGAAGCGCTTGTGTTTTGAGGTTTGTAAACAAATCACACACCACCAAGCTTGTAATGTAGTTGGTGGCCCATCGAAGTTGTGCATTCGGGATTTAAACACATCACACACCACCGTACCCATACATATTTTTGGGCCGCATGCAGTGTATACAGAGTCTTCTGATCGACCACGTCTCCCTTGTGCGGTTTTTTGTGACGTCACGCATATCTGTGGGCTCCTCGAGTGTATATATATATATCATCTCTTTGACCAATAATGAGGGGTACGTGTTGGCCATGAATGGATTCCTCACAGTTCGTGTTACGACCGGTCACCGTCACATGTCGCTCCACCAAAGCTCGAGCTCATGTGTTGTCAGGATTCCCTCCCACATGCTCGGATTGCTGGGTTCGACCTACATCGTACCCTGCATATCTCGTCCTTAACTACCTTGCCTTCATGGTTGTTGTCTGTATCGAGAGGTAGGCACCGCATCTAAATTATACATTATTCTATATTGGAAACACACATCACCACTTCCCAACGTACATCATTTTGGGCTGAATGCAAGAGGTGCTGGTTTTGTGGTCCCTCTCGTGTGATTTTTATGATGGTTCAATCTATTGGCCCAAGCAGTTTATCAACAACAACAATTTTCGTTTGACCAAACGATAGATTCATTGGTCTGTCTTATGGTAGGTCATGGCGACATGCATGTATGACCAAATTATCATTACGTGCATCCGCCCCCGCTGACACGAAGTGGGAGGTGGTGGGCCAAGCATCCTAGCTAGCTACGACATTATGTCATTATAGATATATCCAAGGGTGCTTTCGGGTTTGCGAGGCAGGTGCCACCAAAGTTGTGCATTGTGTATTTAAAGTTTTAAACATCACCCCCGATATTCCTACATATATTTGGCCACTTGCAGGTGGTTCTTGACTTCTAGCCCCTCTCATCGATCGTCGACGATGCGTCCAACCATGGGCCCGCACGGTCAAAGTTGTGCATTGGAATTTTGAACATCACAGACCACCCTTTTCACTCATATATATTTGGGCCACATGCTGGTGCGGCTGTCTTCTGACCCTCTCTAACGTTTTTTTGCTACAAAGACTTTGATGACGCTCAACAGACACGGGTATAAGGTCTTAACCGTGTGTGATGCAAGTGCGTTGTGAATCACGACGACTGCGCAAGCGCGAGCAAAGGTGTAGGTACTGGCTCAACCGTGTGCGATGCAAGTGCGCTGAAAATCACCACGACTGCGCAAGCATGAGCAGAGGGTGGAGGTATTGGCTTAACCGCGTGCGATGCAAGTGTGCTGTAAAATCACCACCTGCGCAAGTTAAAGGCGGGTAAGTTTATTTAAAAATTAGGGTGAACCGTGTGTGATAGACCAGCTAGCTAGAAATATAAAAACAAACTACCGGCCTTGAGCATTGCAAAATCGGCGGTTCTGCCACTTTTCCTTATTATCATACACGCATATTCTTATTGGGCCGTGCGCAATCTTGGGCACTCCCTCCCCGCATCAGTTTCTTTACACAAATTTTAGTAGCCGTCGTACTCCAACCGTCGCCCACACTCCTCCAGCAACGACCTTATAGTAAAATTGCAGTAGCCGAGGCATTTGAACCGTTGCCCTCCGTCGTCCACCACCATCTCCACCCACCATTACCAAAATTTTCAGTAGCCGCGGCGTATCCTCAAACACCCCCCTCCACAGTCCCCCACTCGGCCCCCTCCCCCCTGAACCCTAGCTCGCGGCCGCCGCCGGCACCGCTGCCAACCCCTACCGGTCTTCCCATTCCTCCTAGCTTAGATAATAAAGTTCAGGTTACCCAGCAATTCACATACCATCGCCCCACTCCCCTGAGTTTTTAGATGAGGCCTGCAGTGTTCCTCCCCGCCAGATCCACATCCCCTGCTCCAGAATGTCGCAGCAGAAGCTCGACCACGTATCCCGGGGAGCCCAATAAGCGTTCGGCCAAGAAGAGGTTTATCATGGCCTCTCTAGCGGACGCTGGTGAGGTGGCCGCCGTTCGCCCCAACCTGTCGATCCCGGAGAAACACGTTGCGGTAGAAGCCGACGAAGACGTTGACTACGTTGCCATGCCGAAGGCTTCATGTCAGCGGGCTAGCGTATTATTGTATCTCGGGAAAGCTGGCTACGACATCAAGCTCGTCGACGGCGACGGCTTCACGCGGGCCATGTCACAGGTTAAGTGGTCCATCCCCAACCCCTCTGGTTCAACCGCCGTCGATCTCTTCGATGGCCCTGTCGCTGATCTCTTCCGCCAAGCGGTCAAGGATTTGCGATACTTATATGCCAGGCCAATTTTGTCATTTCTGAAGGACACGTTCCACGGTGGCGGCTTTGGATCCTCAATTGCCAAGTCAGATCTCATCGACCACGACCACGACCACGAGGAGGGCACCCACAAAGGTTCTTCCAAGGTGAAACAGCCCATCTGTGACATCAGAGAGCGCACCATGGGTCTATGTTCTTCCAACTGGAAGGATCCCGTCCATGAAATGTGAGGCAACATCCTATCAGCAAATCTTACCTTTTCTAGCTTGCCAACCCGTACCCTATATTGTAGTAGCATTTGTTGTGCGGTGCTTTAACTGTGTCATGTTTAATTATTTTAATTATGAAAAAAAATTATTGTTCAATAGGGCTATGTGATGTTTAAGTATGAATTGTCCACTTCAGTTTCACGAAGGGCTATATTTGGTTGTTTATAGTGAGTAGATGCCTTGTTTATCTGTATTTGGTTGTTAGGTTGGTTGCAGTGAGCATTTTTTTAGTTTTCGAGTAGATGCCTTGTTTATATGTATTTGGTTCTTAGTTTGTTTGCAGTGAGCTTTTGTCCAGTTATCAAGCAGATGCCTTGTTTATCTGCATTTGGTTGTGAGGTTGCTTTTTTTAGCATTTGTCCAGTTTTCAAGCAGATGCCTTGTTTATCTGTATTTTCTTGTTAGGTTGGTTGCAGTGAGCATTTGTCCAGTTTTCAAGCATATGCCATGTTTATCTGTATTTGCTTGTTAGGTTGGTTGCAGTGAGCATTTGTCCAGTTTTCAATCATATGCCCTGTTTATGTGTATTTGCTTGTTAGGTTGGTTGAGACTGTGTCCAGTTTTCAATGGCTAAATTTGGTTGTTATACTGATCATTTATGCCTTGTTTATTTCAATCATTCACAATGTGTTGTTCATTATGTGCAAGTCAGAACTATGCCGCTCGACTTCATCAATACCAGTTTGAACAACTATATTTGGTTCCAGTTATGCCTGGTGTAGTTAACACATGCCCTTTATTTCAGTTTTACACATTTATCCAGTGTGATGTTTAAGAATTACCTACGTTCTATTCGTTTTCAACAATACCAGTTTGAATTGCAATAATTGATGGTTGTTAAGCCTGCTGTCGGTAACATTGCCTTCCATTTTATATCTGCTTTAATAGCATGTTGAAACCAACACATTCAAGCTATCATTTGGAGATGATGTTGTTTACCTTTTCTATATTTGTTTGATGTTAAGGTTGTTGTACTTATCATGCCTTTCCACTACTTATGCAGAACAACAACGGGAGTGGCCACCATTTTCCGCCGAGGTTAGCTTCATCCCTTGGTTTGTACTCCCCCCTGTTGTTCCATAATGTAGTGCATATAGATCTAGGCCTGGACACTTGTTAGCTTCTAATATTGACTTGTTGCTTGTAGGTACATATGCCCTTGGCAAGGATCCACGCATCGACTGTGTGATGTACCAGCGAACGGAAACGTTTTCCTTGGAGCGACTGTGGGATGTACATCTGACGGAAGCGTTTAGCGGGGGCGATGTGGGATGTACTTACGACCGAAACGATTTTGCTTGTATAATTGTAGTTTTTAGCACTCTCAGACGATAACCGTATTTGGCGCTACGCCGCGCACGACCTCATTTTGCCGAGCATGTATGCCAGGAGGGCATATCCCCGACGGTTTCTGGGTCGTGTGGGAAGGACCCCCCCTATCGCAGTCACTCACTTGGCGACGGTTCCGAAAACCGTCGCGGAAAGGGGTTATAAACCGTTTGTATAGCACCGGCGCGTACCAGTGTAGCCAAGATACATGTAACTCATTTCTTGCCTTGTCATGATGTGCATTCACATGTTGTCCAATTTTATCAATACATGATTGCACACATGCAAGGGGAGCTTATGCATATTACATGTTCTTCCAAAGCATTACTTACTACTCTTCATATCATTTACTTGAAGCTTTGATGTATGCTGTCATCAATTACTAGAAAGGGGGAGATTAGAAGCACAAGTGCTCCGTGGGTGATTTTGGTAATTAATGTCAACATATCTTTTGTTGGACTGATATTTTTATCTAGTACATTTCAGACAAATTCAACAGTGGAGCGGCAAGGACAAGAGGATGTTGAACCCCTTCAAAATGGTAAGGACAAAGATTGGCAAAAGCTCAAGACTCTTCATCTCTATTTAAGTGATCCAAGATCACATTGAGTCCATATGAAAGCCAATACTATTAAAAGGGGATGAGGGGTTGCTTAATGGTCTACTTGCTCAAGTGCTTAGTGATATTGCTCCAAAACTCTCAGCCACTTTCTCCATCTAAATATGTCCAAAACCTAAACTCCAACTCGGCCCCACCGATTCTTTCTATCCGAATCCACCGAGTTCAGTTGACATAGCCACTGCTAGATACCCTAACGATTTGGTCACACCGATACAGATCTCGATCCCACTGAGATGGCCTTGCCAGCGCTCTGTGATCTATTGCATCCGCTTCAGTCTCACCGAGTTTATGCAATCGACCGAGTTGGCTTTACAGATTCTCTTTGCTTATTGCTTCACTTCGGTCCCATCGAGTTGATGCAATCGGGGCCACCGAGATGATGTTTGCCCTAATCCCTAGCACATCAGTCCCACCGAGTTGTTCCAGTCGGTCCCACCGAGATTCCCAACGTTCATATTTTTTAACAGATCGGTCCCACCGAGTTTTCGAATCGGTGCCACCGAGATGAGTCAAAAGTGTGTAACGGTTGGATTTTGTGTGGAGGCTATATATACCCCTCCACCCCCTTCTCCATCAGAGAGAGAGAGAGAGCCATCAGAACGTGCCTACACTTCCACCATCCATTTTCTGAGAGAGAACCACCTACTCATGTGTTGAGATCAAGAGATTCCATTCCAACCTTTTGAACCTTGATTTCTAGCCTTCCCCAAGTTGCTTTCCACTCAAATCCCTCTTTCACCATAGCCAAATCTGTGAGAGAGAGTTGAGTGTTGGGGATACTATCATTTGAAGCACAAGACCAAGGAGTTCATCGTCTACACACCATCTATTATCATTTGGAGAGTAGTGTCTCCTAGATTGGTTAGTGTCACTTGAGAGCCTCCGTTGTGATGTGGAGTTGAACCAAGAAGTTTGTGAGGACAAGGAGATCGCCTACTTCGTGAAGATGTACTCGAGTGAGGCAAGTCCTTCGTGGACGATGGCCATGGTGGGATAGACATGGTTGCTTCTTCGTGGACCCTTCATGGGTGGAGCCCTCCGTGAACTCGCGCAACCATTACCCTTTATGGTTGAAGTCTCCATCAACGTGGACATACGATAGAACCACACCAAAAATCTCCATGTCTCCATTGTGTTTGCACACTTCAATCCTGTCCCTTTACTTTCTTGCAAATTGCATGTTTTACCCTTTCCGCTGCCTATACTCTTGTCATGCTTGCTTGAAATGTATTGTATGTGCTTTAACATGTGCTAACCTCCATCTTAACTTGAAGAAATTAAAAACTGCCACTTTTGCTTGTGAAGGGTCTAATCACCCCCTCTCCTCTAGACCCCTCTTCTCGATCCTTTCAAGGCGGTACCTCAGAAGGACACCTTTCGATATTTGGGGTCAATGCTGCAGAGGGATGGTGATATTAGATGAAGATGTGAGCCATCGAATCAAAGTCAGATGGATGAAGTGCGCCGAGCTTTTGGCATTCTTTGTGACAAAAGAGTGCTACAGAAGCTAAAAGGTAGGTTCTATAGGACGACGATTCGACCCGCAATGTTGTATGGTGTTGAGTGTTCGCTGACTTAAAGGCAACAAATTCAATAGTTGGTGTAGCGGAAATGCACATGTTGAGATGGATGCGTAGCCACAAGGAGGGATCGGATCCGAATTGATGATATAGAGTTGGGGTAACACATATTGTAAAGAAGTTTGTCCAACATCGTCTGAGATGGCTTGGGCGTATTCAACGCGGGTCTTCAGAAGCTCTAGTGCATAGGGGACAGCTTAAGCGTGCGGATAATATCAAGAGAGGCCGGGCTATATCAAATTTAACACGGGAGGAGTCCGTAAAGACAGATTTGAAGGAGGATTGCGTGGAAGCTAGCTATCCATGTGCCAGAAAATGAGTTGGTTACGAGATCTGATGGGTTTAAGACTAAAGGCCTTTTTGTTGCTGCCGCTGCTATTGTTGTTGAAAAAAACAAATATTTCTAATTATTTTATAGCAAACATGATTTAGTGTTACAACAATGTGTAAAGTTTAGCGACAAAATGCATTATGTGAAAATTCTAACAAAAAAGACAAAATAGCGGGTACAAAAAAATGTGAATAGTAAGCTTTATATCGTATCGTTATCGTTTTATCGTGAAACTTTACACACATGCATAATGCTAGACCATGTTTGCTTCCAAAAAGGTTAAGTTTTATTTTACCTTTTTCTCTCAAATCGGTTCGTGTGCACTCATGTCCATCGGGTTTTTTTTTCGGAAAAACTTTCAATCTATTCATCTTCAATCACGGCAGTATAACGAACACCAGAAATAAAAATTATATCCAGATCCGTCGACCACCTAGCAACGACTACAAGCACCGAAGCTAGCCGAAGGCGCGCCGCCGTCATCGCCCCTCCATCGCCGGAGCCGGGCATAACTTGTTGTAGTAGACAGTCGGGAAGTCGTCGTGCTTAGGCCCCATAGGACCAGCACCCCAGAACAGCAACCGCCGCCGATGAAAAATAACGTAGATCGGAAGGATCCAAACCGAAGACACACACGAACATAGGCGAACAACGACGAGATCCGAGCAAATCCACCAAAGATAGATCTGCCGGAGACACACCTCCACACGCCCACCAACGATGCTAGACGCACCGCCAGAACGGGGGAAAGGCGGGGAGACCTTTATTTCATCTTCAGGGAGCCGCCGCCGTCTCACCTTCCTGAGTAGGACACAAATCCTAGCAAGATTAAAAAAAAAACTAAAAAAGGAGCCCTCCCACCGGCCATTGCCAGGATCCACCGCGTCTCCATAGCCCTAGGGCCACCGGAGACGAGGCGGACCTGCGCCGGCGCCGGCGAGAGGCACGAACCCTAACTTTTTTTCTTGGAGGAGGAGGAGGCGGAGCGCAATATCTAATTTACTCAATTTGACCCGGAATAACACCTAACGGCCATGAATTCGATACTAGCGCACGGCCTAATGTCCATCGTTTTTTAACGGTACAGACGCAAGCGCTTATAAACACGCGCATACACTTATCCCTAGAACACGCACAAACACACCATATCCCTATGAGCATATCCAAAGACTGAGCTAACCAATATCAGTTTTTATGAAAGCTCTTGCTTGGATCTGCCTAAAGTGGAATTGACGCGATACACAGTGACAGGCTTAGCTACCTTATCAAGGGAGAGCCACGTTGCCTTGAGAGGAGACAGCAACGCCAATTTTTTAAATCGCAAAGTGATTCCGATGTTCGAACCAAAATGATCCACGCCTGGCTATCACGTGCATGGGCTACAAAGATACCCAGAGCATACGCGGCGCTGACGAGCGAATTCCGATGGCAACAAAGATGTTCAACGTGATGAATTTCTCACTCACGCTCCAGATTAATGGCATCACGGTACAAAACCAGCCACAGAGGAAGGCGCCACCGATAGAAAAAGAGTGAAGAAACGAGAGAGCAAGGGAGGATCAGTGGGAAACACAACGAATTTTAACTACTCCCTCCGATCATTTTTGTAAGACCTTTTAAACATTTAAGACAGCCTTTAAAACAATTTAATTTCAGCTGTTCTAAAGGACTTACAAAAGTGAACAGAGGGAGTAGCTGAGAAAAGTTTTCAATCTTGAAAAAAATTGAGTTTGTTGATGGCAGCAAAAATGAGGGGCGCAGACCTACCCTAAATGGAAGAGGCCGAGGACACAAAGTGCGTTTCCGGACAAGCGGAGGGCGGAATAATAAATGCTGCCACTGCTGCCAGGACGGAACGAGTCGAGCTCCAGCTGCAGCCCCGGCCTTGGGAAAAGCGGCAAGCAACGGCCAATAAAGAAAGGCGACGTCGCCTGCACCCCGCACAGCACAGCCCCTCCAGCCTGGACTGGCCCTCCCCTTCCCCTCACGCGCACGCACACGGCCGAAGCACCCACTGCGCCCTCTGTCTCTCCACCACCCCAAGCTCGCTCGCTCGCTCGCGGAGAGGCGGGAGAGAGAAAGCGAGAGGAGGTGGGAGATCAGGAGGCTTTTGTTTGGTCGAGAGACCACAAACTCCACCACGGCCCAAACACCGAGCCTCTGCCTTCTTTAAGCGCGCTCCCCTCCCACGGTGGAGGCCGAATCACCTCCTCTCTGCCTCGCTCAGCCCACTTTGGCATCTGCCGGACCGGGATCGATACCGCTGCCACCGCATAAATACCGCCTCCCCTGCCACTGCCACTCCCCCTCTCTTCTCTTCTCCTCCGCTCCTCCCGTGGCTTTGCCTGACAACGGTGGGCGGAATCTTGGTCGGCTGAGCCTGAGAGAGAGAGAGAAAGATGATGAAGCAGGAGTCGTGGATGGAGGTGCTGCCGGTGCCGCCGGCGCCCTACTTCGCCGGCCAGGCAGGCGGCTGGTTCTTGCAGGACCAGCGGAGCACCGGCGGCGGCGACGTTGGCGGGGCGTGGTCGCCGCAGGAGAACAAGATGTTCGAGGAGGCGCTCGCGCGGGTCGACGGGGACGCCCCGGACCGGTGGGAGCGGGTGGCGGCGCTGCTGCCCGGCAAGACGGTGGCCGACGTCATGCGGCAGTACGACGACCTCGAGAACGACGTCTGCTTCATCGAGGCGGGCCTCGTCCCCTTCCCCCACTACAACGCCAACGCCCCGGCCTCCGGGTTCACCCTCGACTGGGACGGCGGCGGCGACCTGGCGTTCAAGCGCTCCTGCTACATGGCGGGCGGCGGCAACGGCAAGCGCGGGCGCGGCGCGGACCAGGAGCGCAAGAAGGGCGTGCCATGGACGGAGGAGGAGCACAAGTAAGCCAGCCCCTCCCGATTACCCAACCCACGCACGCACGCACAGCTTCAATCAAATCTCGCTCCGGCGCGCGGGTCGCTGATCGGCGGGACGAACTTCCGTTTGCCGCAGGCTGTTCTTGATGGGCCTGAAGAAGTACGGGCGAGGCGAC
The DNA here is from genome assembly GCA_021605205.1 of Aegilops longissima. Classification (NCBI taxonomy): domain Eukaryota; kingdom Viridiplantae; phylum Streptophyta; class Magnoliopsida; order Poales; family Poaceae; genus Aegilops; species Aegilops longissima. The sequence continues at coordinate 491,082,096 of CM038676.1, read as the reverse complement.
TGGCGGAACATCTCGCGCAACTACGTGACGAGCCGGACGCCGACGCAGGTGGCCAGCCACGCGCAGAAGTACTTCATCCGCCTCAACTCCGGCGGCAAGGACAAGCGCCGCTCCAGCATCCACGACATCACCACCGTCAACATTCCCGACGACGACCACGCCAGCAACACCAACCCCTCGCCGTCGCCGCCCTCCGCGCTCACCGCCACCTCCTCCGCCTCGGAGCAGTTCGGCGCGCTCGTCGACAGCAAGCCGCCGCCTCCTCTCGGCGGGCACCACCGCTTCATGCCGGCCCACCTCTACGGCAGCGTGAAGCTGGAGGCCAGCAATAACGGCTACCACGGCGACTCTGTTCTGATGCAGATGCAATGCGGCCAGCTCCAGCCCCTCGGTTGACCAGGGCTCCTTGGAGCAGCAGCCGCAGCCCAGCCGCCGTCGGAGAAAGCTGCCTCGTCCTCGGGCGTGCACGGGGAAGGAGAACCACCCAGCGTCGCACGTGCTCTTGGTCCCAGCGAGCAGAGATCATCCATGCAGGAGCACGCTGGACGGACGGACGGACGGACGGACGGAGAGGGAGGATGCGATGACGATGAGCGGCATGGCAGCAGGATGGAGACGGCGTTTGGCCTCTGTGTACATAACACCACGCCCACGGTGAAATAATTAGCAATATTCTATTATTTGCTACTCCCGTCCCGAGCCATGGGAGGCGCGCTGCTTGGGAAGCACACTAGCACAGGAGTACTGTAATGCTAGCTAGACGCTGTGATTACACCTGCCGAGTTTTTTCTTTATATTTACTTTTGATTGATGTATTTGGACAGCTAGTTAGTGTCATGCAGCATACCGTATGGTGTTTCTTTTCCGTTGCTTGTAACGTGTTGATCTTTTTGATTTTGGGGTATTAGCATTGGTCACCCTCTCATTGACCCCTGCTATATTAATAATGATGAACTCGATGCCGATTATGATTATTGTTAGTGTGGTTTTCTTGTGCTGTTTCCTGTCGTTTTTGAGGGAGCGAGGCCTGAAGCGGATCAACATCGTAGGACTCTGTATGTACGTACATTATTGGCTCCTCTTCGGCTGGAAATTACAAGTTTCAAGCACCGCATCGTGCGTGCTAGTAGTATTCCCACCACTACACAAAATGGGAGTTTCTTTAAGACTTGGTCGGGTCAGAGATCGGGACTAAACTACGCTCGTGCTCGGCCCACGAGAAGCCAACCCGAGCGATTCCTCCTCGGCCAATCGGAGGAGGCGAAGGGCTTGTTGCTGCCGGTTTTGCTTAGCTGAGACGGAGGTTGCAACCGATGCTGACGGTGGTGTGGCTGGCACGCGGGCCACACTAGCAGCACGGGATGAGTCGCAGGTCCACCCAACCCGAGGAGCAGCAGAGCACAACGGAGCATTGATCGCCTCGTCCTCCTCCGTGCGGGAAGTCCACGGAGACGCACCGATCATCGCAAGGAACACAAAAAGTTGCTCGGAATCCGGATCGGATCCATTTCGTTTTCGCACAGGAACAGACATTCCCGCGGATCCACTTTGAAAGGCCCGCCGGTGGCTGGCTCACGCCCTTCCGGTGCGTCAGTGGCCGCGGTATCTCCTCGTCCTCGGCGATGCACAAGAGCAAGTGTGCAACAAGAATGTTCTCGCCCTAGCAAGCAAGCTCTCCTGTCTACTTTTCTTCTTCTTTTTCGCGGAATGTGTGCGTTTCTTCTTCGCTGTGGAGCAAGAGTAGGCATCGGTGACATTTGGGCATGGCGAGATGTAGGTTTTTCTTTTCTTTCGGTAAGGGGTTGGAACCCTGGCGTCTGCATCAACTTATGCACACAACGATTTACGAGGGATAGAGCCAAGGGTACCCCTCTCCATTTTTTTAGAACAATCAAGGGGGTAAAATTGGCAAAGACACCCTTCTAATTCCCCGAAAATTTGCCCCTTCATGGTTCTTGGCTCCGTCCTTGGGACTTAAAGCTACATGAGTTTATTTTCCATCAGGCAGCTGGTTCTTGCAGGATGAGTGGAGCGGCGGCGGGGCGTGGTCGCTAGAGGAAAACAAGCTGTTCAAGGAGGCGCTCGTGCGGGTCGACGGTGACGTGGCGGACCGATGGGAGCTGGTGGCGTCACTGCTGTCCGGCAAGACAGTCGCCGACGTCATGATGCACTACGACAGCCTGGAGAATGATGTCTGCTTCATTGAGGCGGAGCTCGTCCCCTTCCCCCACTAGAACACTAGCGACAGCTCCTCGGCCTTTCGAAAAGTAGGTTGAAACCTCAGCACCCGCATCAGCTTATGCATATAGAGCTAGGGGGCCATTGCCCCCCTCCCCCACACTCAAGGGGGTAAACTTGCAAAGATGCCCTTCTAATTCTTGAAAAAATTGCCTCCTTCATGATTCCTCACTCCGTCCCTAAGATTTACAACTAATGTTGACTTCTAATGTGGGATTTGTTGCTTCTTCCATTGGTTCTGTTGCTTCTGACCCGGCTCTAGCAAAAACAATTATGTCAGTCCCGTCACATAAACCATTATTAATACTCCTTTCAGTGGTCGTGGGATGCCTTCTTTCGTACGGGAGCCGGTTTTATGTAGCTAGCATAACATGAAACGAACAAGTGGGCGTTTTGTTTACCGGGCTTCATGGAGCCCTTTATTTTCTTTAAAAAACAGATCTTTTTGTTTCAAATAAATCTGAAAGGAATGTAGGTATACAAGGATGAAATGTATATGCGCGTAAATCTTGAGAATGAAATACCTTGAAACGCGGCCTGTATAAAGAAACAAATTCATGGACTCTAAGGATGAACAGTATCACGTGCTGAAAAGCCCTGTATTTTTTTTTTGCATAACCCTTATTTCAATGTATTTCGTCTTAAAAATCTACAGGCGTGTACATAGTGCCTCTATGTATATGTGTATTTTTTTCAGAATTCTCTGAAACGCAAAAGGTATGAAGTTTGATGAATTTTGAATTTTGCAAATGGAGGGAGCTCGGCCTCCAAAAGCGATTTTCGGGAACGACGTGGCCAAAATTCAGTTCGACGTACGTAAAAGCGTGTTTGCAAAGCAGATGTAAATCCCATGGAGCGCTTTGTGTCTGTCTAGTTAACTGCGAACCGTCTGACCCCGCTCTGCTTTAATCCTCCAGCCCTACACCGTCAGTCCGTCACTGTTGCGATGTTCATTAGGCCACCATCTGTGTGGCACAGTACGTGCAGCCTAGCTAGCTAGCTAGCTAGCGAGCGAGCATCGGCTCCGGCCCATGGAATCACTTCGGGACAGTTGCCACACAAGAGCGCAACTTGCAGCGCAAGTGGGCGGGCGGGAAGATGCATGCAATCCAACGCAAGCAAAGTGGGCGCGGCCTTTCCTTTCCTCTCGCTTTGCCCGCCCGCCTCCCTCCTTTTCCTCTGTCCCTGGGGAGCATACAATACGGCGGAGGACGGGAGTGGCGGTGAGTGTGGTCGGTGTTGCCGGGCCGCCATTGGCCGGAGCTGGAGTCCGTCCGAGGCCGCGTCGACGGTTCCACGCCCGGCCCTGGGTGGGCGCTTTCGCCTTTCGGGAAGGGAGGGAGGCATCGTGTGTCGGCGTCCTCGCGGGGCCTGTTGCGCGCACCGGCGTTGAGATTCCTGGGGCGCCCGCTGCAAAGTGCAAATGGGCGTATAATTGAGCCGCCGGGGACTACCGGATCGGAGATGGAGAGGGCCCGGAGATTCGAGATTCCGTTTCCGCCCCCTCCTTTCCCGCGCCCGGACCACACGCACTGACGCACACACGGAGAGATTTGCTGCCCCGGAGACTGCGAAAGCAGCGAAAAGATGCACCGGCGGCAATTGACACGCAGATTTCCCACAGCTTCCTCTGCAAAAATAAAATGAAATAAAGCACACGAGTTAGCATATTAAGACTCCGCGTCAGCGTGCACCACAGTTGTACCGAAGCACTAGGATCACTAGGATCCGTCGGTTCGGGCTACTTATCAGTCGGCGCTATCAAATTCGTCCAGCATGCTTATTTATGCACTACTAGGAGTAGGAGTAGCTTGTTCGTTTGCTTAAAGAAGTTAGGGCAATGCTTTTGGCGCGCATCTTTTCGCCGGTCTACTTCGGCTTGGCACGCTCTCGCATATAAGAAAAGGGTGGGGGTGGCCACTCGCTTTGTTTTCCAAAATGGAGGGAAAGGCGCAAGTATCTATTGCTAGATTCGGTAGAAAGAGCCTGGTAGGAGTACGATCATCAGCCCTAAGTTAAGAAGGTCGAGCTAACCCCGCACTCGGAGCGAGCGAAAGCTCAGTCAGGTTTGTGGCGTAATTGGCACTTGACATGCATGCCGGCATCGATCAAAGCGCGGAGCAGTAAACAAATGCGCTCCCAAACCGACCACCGTAGGCAACACTAGTGGCAAACGGAAATTATTGGTGAACTACGTAATAACCGGGCAGCGGGCACGGCAGGTGCAGTTTCCCGGCAGGGGGCCGTGACTAGTTTAACCCCCACCACGCATCAGAAATTCAGAATACTCGCGTGCGCGCAGCCATGCCGTTTAGCAATGCTAGTTAGCTGCTGCTGGGAAGCCATAGACTGGTCAAGATCAGCTGCTGAGTTGAGTCAGATGGGAACCCGGCAACAACTGATCCCGCTGAGGCGACGTCATCGGACGAGATGCCCCAGCCACAGCCGGAGGGGCATCGTTATCGCCACGCAGCCCGGCGGGGCGCCCAGTGGCTAATAAACTCCGTCAGAGCAGACCAACCGGGCAGGGCTGCAAACCAACTGACGAGCGCCTGCCGACCGGCCGGCGTTGCTCCTCCAGCTACGTGCCGCCACCACTGACTCGTTGGAATCAGCGGCAGGTAGCCAGGCCAGCCATGCATCACCGTTGGGGGCCGACCGCTCTTCCAACTCCATCTGCAACCGTTCAACACGTAATATATGTAGTACCAGAAGTAGCAGAGTGTTGTCGACGTGTAACTCGGTATTTTGAGTACGTATCCGCTCCCGCAGAAAGAGACATGGCCGGCATGCCTTGCCAGACCGCACGGCACGGATGTGTCACGTGTTCAGATGTACCACTACCTACAATTTCGCAACGGAAAATGTAAGAGGGACCATCCAATTATTCTACGCGCCGGTGGAGACTGGGGGAGCTGCACCTGCGTGCTAGAGGAAGGCCCAATAATGGGCACATGCAACCACACCCAGTGGCAGTGGGGAACACGCACGAGCAAAAATAACCTGCTCTACCAGTTACAAAGTGGCGCCTTTTCTTGCTCCCCTACCCTTGACAAAGTTTTCCCTAACAGACCTGGCATACTGCCATTCTACGTTTCACGTAGTACTTTTTTAATCCGAAACATATCAACATTCTGGGTTCTATGACTATAAGCACTAGCTAGTAAGATGGATACTAGGGGAATAATTTGTGTAAGACGAGATGGTTATGGGTGGCTCCCACTGATTTGAACAAACGAAAGTATGACTAGCTGTGGACGAAATAAACTAGCACAGAAATAGCAAAGGTAAGAAGAATATACTGCAATCATCCTGCTCATGTGTGGGTGGAGTTAAAAGGTGAAAAATTATAGAAGGTGTTCGTCCGTTGGTTGCAAGTCGCTAAATATCTCCTGGTGCTCATCAACTTCAGTGGCCCCGTTAACAGATGGCTATGGCATAGAAATCTCATTTCTTGCAAAGATCTGAAGGGGAATTATGACTGGACCACGCATCAGATCGCAGTGCCCCCATGTCCGCGTCTGTGAGCTTTCACTCGAGCTCTAGCCTGAATTACTGTTCTATAGCAAAGTAGTACTAGGAATTTTAAGCCTCTAAACAGAAACTAGGCACCTGCTACTTTTAGGAGATTGCTTCGGAAAACTATTCTTAGGACGAATGGTAGCCGCTCCTCACCGGCAAATCTGATTCAACCGTCGGCTTCACTCTACTACAGTGCTACTCCCTCCGTTCCAAAATAGATGACCCAACTTTGTGCTAACTTTAAGTACGGATGAAGCAGGGACCATCACAACAGTGTTTTGGACCACGCCTCCCCAACTTGCATCAGTCCCTTCCAAATCGCCATCAGTTCTGCTACTGGTGGGGCATGTTTCGGCCAACAAAATCCATCAAGGCCCAACCAGATACATAATCTACTTATAGAAAACTAATTGCGCGAGCACGTACAAATTCATCAAAGTCCGACTCGTTGTTCTAACAGATGACAAGTTTTGTTAAGTTCAGAGCATAACCAAGAAGTTTGTACTATAGAAGGTTAAAATCCAACACCGTGCCATTCTAAACTTTTATACTTCTTTTTTTTTTGCGGGGAAACTTTTATACTTCTAGAGTACATACAAGAAGCTTAATAAAACTTGTTATCAGTACTTCTTGGAAACTTTTATACTTCAAGGAAATCACGCAAAAAATTGCAATGTGAACTACTATCAGTACTTCTCTTACCGCATGCTAAGTACTTCTTGGAAACTTCTATACTTCAAGGAAATCACGCAAAAAATTGCAACGTGAACTACTGTCAGTACTTCTCTTACCGCATGCTAAGTACTTCTTGGAAACTTCTATACTTCAAGGAAATCACGCAAAAAATTGCAATGTGAACTACTATCAGTACTTCTCTTACCGCATGCTACTTAAAGCTCACAGTATATACCAACATGTTGGTAACATATATGAGCATACATTCACAATGTGACCAAATAAATCAATCATTTCTTTTAGGCGTGACTGTGTTGCTTCCGCCCCAGCACCTATCATTGGATGTCTCGGTGAGTTGCTTTGTATACAAAAAGCGGGGGGAAACCCTTTTCGGTAATAAACCAATCATAGAGTACACCCAAACTGGATTCTGGAACTAGAAGAATTTATCAATAAAATTCCATGAAGAAATGGATAGGAGAATGGTCGTCGATCACTCTTGGCAAAAAAACTGTCACTCTAAGATCCCCGAGGAGGCGAGGAGGAGTAATTTGATGTCAATACAAATTACTCAATTCCTTGCTGCAGGGTTACCTTGTGAACTTTGTGAATGGATAGGCAGGTCATAGTTTATGGGCATCTGTCTTATACATAAGCAAATGCATCTAAAAAATTGAGCATCACATACCTCAGCTCCTACTTTATCATCCCAAAATGTATTCAGCATGCAACGAGAGAAGGGAAATTCTCGTAAGCAGTATAGTTATAAATGCTAACACACTACTCATACTGTTTTGTGCTTGGAATATGTGGCATTTCATAACACCCTACTAAGCATATTTAAAGGAAACACCATCAACAATGCTTCTCAGCAGCAAGCACAATGTTCAGTTTCTATTGCTCCGCGTAGCATATGCCCATGCATATACTTCGCTTGAGAGAAGTTTGTACCAAGCCCAGAAGAGATCCAGTTTGGGCCAGTGGTTGCTGTATTATTGGGTTGGATACAATTCAGCAAGAAAGGGAAGTCTAGGAGGACGCCCCTATGTCTCGCTTTATAGCAAGGTGTAGGGAACCCTCGCCCAAGATTGGCCGGCCCAGGCGCGCGCCAGGACACAGCCTCAGTTATTCTGTTTTTCTTTCATGTTTCTTGTCTTCGTTTTTTGCTTTCTTATTTTTATTTATAGTTTCAAAATGTTAAATGTATATAGAAAAATGTTTCCCATGTATACTAAAAATGTATACAACATTTATGAAATAAATGTGCATAGAAAACATTACTCATGTATACAAAAATGTATACAACATATATAAAAAAACTTGATCATGTACTTAAGAAATGTTAATCAAGCACTGCAAAAAGTTTTAATGTGTATAGTAATATTTTATTCATATATACAAAAATATCTACAACAAATAAAATGTGTATAAAAATATGATCATTTATTTTGAAAATGTTGAGTGGGTATAAAAAATACTGTGGTATCTATGAAAATGTACAGCGTCCATTAAATATAAATAGATAAAAATGATATATTTCAAGAATTAGATTATGTATCTAAAAAATGTTAAACCTGTATATAATTGTTTCCTCACATATACGAAAATGTAGATTGTTTGTGAGAAATATTTATTGACATTAAAAATTGTTCACAGCATATTGAAAAATGTTGACATGTATAAAGAAAAATATTAATCTTGTATTTAGAAATTGTTAAACATATATACCAAAAATATACAATGTGTATGGAAAAAGGTAGACATAGAAAAATTCAAAATAATAATAATGTATTTCATAAAGTTTACGTGTAAATAAAAAATGTTTCTGATGTATACGAAAGATGTTAAATATGTACTGAGAAAAGTTGGCATGTCTTCAAGAAAAAAATGATAAAAGGCAAAGAAACAAAGAAGACCAACAGAAAAAAAAAGAATCAATGCAAGAGAATGAAAACAGATAAATCCGACGAAGAAAAAAGAAAACTGATGAAAACCAAGAAAGAAACAAAAAAACTGAAGCAAAATGAAGGAAAAAATAAATAAAGGAAAAATAGTGAAAACCAAAATATAGAAAGAGAAACAAATAAAAATGAAAGAAAATAAAACTAGTGAAAGAAAGAAAGAAAAACCAGAAGACATAGGAAACCTATGAAGAAACAGAGAAAACCAAAAGAAAAACTAAAATGGACCAAACTCGACCAAGAGAAGTCACCTCGCTCCCTCGACGGAGAGAAGAAAATGGGCAGGTCCGGTCGCTACAGAGCGCGGGGGAGGGGGCTTCAAGTGGCAGAGTAGGTCTACTCACTATAAGCGAGATATAGGCTTTGTTAGTCCAGGAGGCAACATGCTGGTATTCACCCTTCCCAATTTCTATATGCCGCTCAATGTTGGCGGTAATAGACAGGAATGGACCCAAGGGCACGCATGCGCCAACCCAGTTTGTAGCACAGGGAGGGCGGCATTTTCGCCATGTTGCCAAATGCTATTCAGCGCCTTCGGCGACGTTTCCTTCGAGTCCCGGGAACGGGCGCGCACCCCCCGCTATGCGATGGGCCGGCCCATTTCATTTTGTATACATGTTACTAAACTACAAACACACGAGCGCTAGTTTTGATTCGAACCTGCGAGCGTGAGTTCAGTGCCAACGCAATAACTGCTTGGCATCCTCACCTAGCGTGCTTACATACATGTTTTTTTGTCTGTTGTTCTTTCATTTTTTTCTTTTCTTTTCTCTTTTTTCTCTGTCTCTTTTATCAAGTTTGTGATTTTTTCCTTCAAAATAGATTAACTCTTTTCAAAATCCATGAACTTTCTAAAAATCGTTGATATTATGTTCAAAATCATGATTTTTTTTTCAAAATCGATAAACCTTTTTCAAATTGGTGAACTTTCTCAAAAATGATGAACTTTTTCGAATTTTCGGACTTTTCCAACATTCGTGAACTTTTTCTCAAATTTGATCAACTTTTTTCCAAATTCGATCAACTTTTTTCAAATTTTTGAACATTTTTGCAAAATTCTTGAACTTTTTAAAGAATGATGATTTTTTAAAAAGGTTGTGAAACTTTGTTCTCAAAATGGTTGAACCTGTTTCAAAATTTGATGAAACTTTTCAAATTTGTGAACTTTTTTCAAAATTGATGAAACTTTTCTAAATTTGATGAATTTTTTTTTAAATAAATGAACTTTTTAAAATGGATGATATTTTTTTACAAAATCGATGAACTTTTCGAATGTGTGAACTTTTTTCAAAATGGATGAACTTTTTTCAGTTTTTTGAATGTTTTTCAAAACCAATGAACTTCTTTGGTATGAGCCTTTTTAAATATATGAACTTACTTGAAGTTCACGCTTCAAGTTCTACATATCAATGTTGTTCTACAACAAGTGTAGAATACAATTTTGTCTTTTAGAAAAAAAATGGGATGAGTTGGCGTAGTGGTTATTGTCTTGGCTACTCACGTTGGCAAGCACAAATCAAATCCCGCTTCTCCCAGAAATCCCTCATATTTTTAGCTGTACAAGCGAATAAACTTTTTCTCCTCGTCGCGTTTGCTGGGCCGGGCCGCTACGCGTGTTGTGCGGGCGCCGGTAGTGGTAACTGGTGCAAATGGTGATGAAGAGGAGGCCTCCGCCAAGTCCTATTCGGCGCCTTTAGTGCCCGTTACTTCGTTATTCGCAAACGGGGTTGTGGTTGCAAGCGAGGGGATTCGAAGTCAAGATCTCCTTGTTTAGAGGGAACCACACTAACCAACTAGGATATCTTAACGTTTATGCCTAATTACTTCTTTTCTCCCCTTTCTTCTTTCTTCAATTCGCGAAAGCTCCCGGTTTTGGGAAGCTTCCCAAAACGGCTTTCCCAGAACGCTGGTCGGTTTTTTGGAAGGTTTTTTTTCCTTTCCTTGTTCCTTTTTCCTTTTTTTAAAAATGCGTGATTTTTTTTACAAATTTGGAGGTTTTCTTCAAATTCATGAACTTCATTACAAATTTGATAAACTTTTCCCTTAAAGTTTGTGATCTTTTTTTTAAATTCCTTAAGTTTTTCCAAACACAATGAACTTATTTTTTCAAAGTAGATGGACACATTTCAAATTCATGTAGTCTTTCCCAAAAAATGCATGAACTTGTTTTAAAAATTGTGATTTATTCTCAAAAGCAATGAGCTTTTTTTCAAATCCGTGAACTTTTTTAATGATATTCTTGAAAATCATATTTTTTAAGTTCATGATTTTTTTGAATTTGTGATTTTGTTTTATAGTACGTGAACTTTTTTCGCAAAACTCGTGAACTTTTTTCAAATCCGTGATCTTTCTTTTTCCAAATGTGCGGCCTACCTTTGAATTTGTGATCTTATTACGCGTTTTTTTCTTTTTTGCGCTTTTCATAAGTCAACAGTTGGCCGGTCAACCACGACCGGTGAATAGCGAGCCTCACGCTTTTTGGGCCGGTCACTGCAGGCACTGACGAGGAGCTCTCGGTGTTTTCTCTGTTTTGTTAGTGTTGGTTTGTCTCGTGTTCTTAGTTTTTCTATTTTTCTGTTTTTCGTTTTTACTATTTTTTTCTTTTCTTTCCTTTTTCCTTGTTATGGTCTTCCATTCTGAATATTCATTCCCTTTTATAATTGCCATCTGTCATAATTTCGTCGTTCGATTTTTCATGTTCTCAATTTTCACTCTTTCAAGAAATATTTTTGAAATAATATCTCTTTTTCCATAAAATACACCAATATATTCAAAATGTGTGAACTGATACGTCTCAAATGTATCTACTTTTTCAAACACTTTTGTTCTTGTTTAGGACTCTAATTTGCATGATTTGAATGGAACTAATCAGGACTGACGTTGCTTTCAGCAGAATTGCCATGGTGTTGTTTTTTGTATAGAAATAAAAGTTCTCAGATTGATTTAAAAATTTACGGAGAATATTTCCAAAAAATATGAAAAAATAATGGCAAAGAGAATTATTGGAGTGGGGCCACCCAGCAGCCACAAGCTTAGGGATGCGCCCTGCGAGCTCGTGGGTCCCACGAGCCTCCGGTTGCCTCAATTCCAACTCCATAAATATCGTTTAATGGAAAAAAAATCAGAGAGAAAGTTTCATCACGTTTTATAATACGGACCCGCCGCCACCTCTTGTTCTTCATCGGAAGGGCTGATCTGGAGTCTGTTCGGGGCTCTGGAGAGGGGAATTCATCGCCGTCGTCATCATCAACCATCCTTCATCAACAATTTCATGATGCTCACCACCGGGAGTGAGTAAATTCTTCATAGGCTTGCTGAACGGTGATGGATTTGGATGAGATTTGTCATATAATCGAGTCAATTTGTTACGGCTTGATCCCTAGTGTCAACTATGTTCCTAGATTGATGTTACTGTGACTTTGCTATTCTTAATGCTTGTCACTAGGGCCCGAGTGCCATAATTTCAGATCTGAACCCTTTATGTTTTCATGAATATATTTGAGTTCTTGATCCTATCTTGCAAGTTGTATGCAACTATTAAGTGTTATGATTTACATACCCCAAGGTGACAATAATTGGGATTCTTTCCAGTGATTACCGTAGTATGAGGAGTTCATGTATCCACTATGTGCTAATGCTTTATTTCAGTTCTCTATTAAAAGAGGGCCTTAATATCCCTTAGATTTCCTTATGGACCCCGCTACCATGGGATGGTAGGACAAACGATGCCATGCAAGTTCTTATTATAAGCACATATGACTATATACGGAATACATGCCTACATTACATTGATGAATTGGAGCTATTGTATATTGCTCTATGTTGTGACTGTTACATGATGAATATCATCCAACATAAATATCCATCACTGGTCTGATGCCTACACTTTTCTCATATTGGTCTTTGCTAAGTTACTATTGTTGCTGCTGTTACAATCATCACAAAATGCTATTGTTCTTGTTCCTATTACTATTGCTGCTATGCCACTAAAGACTTTGTTGCAGAAATATAATTTCCTAGGTGTGGTTATGTTATGGATAGGGAGATAGCTAGAGAATTTCTTGCTTGTAATGGTAGAAATGATGTTAAGAAATTACTGAGTACGCTTAAAGAAAAATCTATGGTGGAGAGAAAGAAATATGATCCTAAGTTTGCTACTTGTCCTATCTTTGTTACCGATAAGTATTATGAATTCTACGTTAATCCTGAGTTAATTACTTTGGTTGAATCTGATCCTTTTCATGGTTATGAAACTGAAACTGTTGTGGCACACCTTACTAAATTGCATGATATAGCCACCCTATTTGCTCATGAGGAAAACATTCGTTATTACTATATTCTTAGGTTGTTTCCTTTCTCATTAAATGGTGATGGTAAGAAATGACGGGGAACGAAGCATGAAAATAAAAAATTCCTACGAAACACCCAATGTCCAATCTAGGAGATGTATAGCTACCAGATGCGAGTGGTGTCTACATACCCTTGTAGACCAAAAGTGTTAACGATCTAGAGATCGTGGTTGGCGTAGTCGTACTCGTGTCACGATCCAACCCGATCCAAGTACCGCACGTGCGGCACCTCCGAGTTTAGCACACGTACAGCTCGGCAACGTCCTCTCCTTCTTGATCCAACAAGTGTGGGAGAGGAGGTCGATGAGATCTGAACCAACACGAAGGCGTGGTGGTGGTGGCATCGGAACTCCGGCAGGGCTTCGCCAAGCGCTGACGAAACATGGATGGGGAGTAACGGGAGGGAGACGGGGCAAGCACGGAGGCTAGCTGCCCCCTGCGCCTCCCCACTATATATAGGGGTGAGGGAGGGGCTTGGAAGCCCTAGCCCCCCTCCCAAGGCAGGGCGGCGACCAAGGTGGGAGGCGTGCCCTCGAAGCCAAGTGGAGGCCCTCCCCCTTAGGGTTTCCCCTTCCCCATGCGAATGGGCCTTGTACGGGCTGTTGCCCCTAGACCATTAAGGCCAGGGCGCCCCCTTACAGCCCATGCTACTCTATGGGACGTGGTGGAACCCTCCGAGGACTTCCAGACCCCTCCGGAACCCTCTGGAACCTTCTGGTGGCTACCCCGTATAATACCGAAAAAACCGGACTTTTTCCCGAAACCTTGACAAAAACTTTCCATATATCAATCTTTACCTCCGGAGCTCCTCATGACGTCCCGGATCGCATCCGGGACTCCGAACAACCTTCAGATTTTCCACTATTAATATGTAAATACTACCCTAGCGCTGCTGAATGTTAAGCGTGCGACCCTACGTGTTCGGAACATGGAGACATGACCGAGACTCCTCTCGGGTCAATAACTAATAACGGAACCTGGATTCCCATATTGGGTCAAGGATTCAGTTAATCCCGTATGCAATTTCCTTTGTCCTGCGATATGTTACTTGTTCGAGATTCGATCATCGGTATCTCCATACTGATGACCCACAAGTATAGGGGATCTATCGTAGTCCTTTCGATAAGTAAGAGTGTCGAACCCAACGAGGAGCAGAAGGAAATGATAAGCGGTTTTCAGCAAGGTATTCTCTGCAAGTACTGAAATAAGTGGTAACAGATAGTTTTGTGACAAGATAAATTGTAACGAGCAACAAGTAACATGAGTAAATAAAGTGCAGCAAGGTGGCCCAATCCTTTTTGTAGCAAAGGACAAGCCTGGACAAACTCTTATAATAGGAAAAGCGCTCCCGAGGACACATGGGAATATCGTCAAGCTAGTTTTCATCACGTTCATATGATTCGCGTTCGGTACTTTGATAATTTGATATGTGGGTGGACCGGTGCTTGGGTGCTATTCTTACTTGAACAAGCATCCCACTTATGATTAACCTCTATTGCAAGCATCCGCAACTACAACAAAAGTATTAAGGTAAACCTAACCATAGCATGAAACATATGGATCCAAATCAGCCCCTTACGAAGCAATGCATAAACTAGGGTTTAAGCTTCTGTCACTCTAGCAACCCATAATCTACTTATTACTTCCCAATGCCTTCCTCTAGGCCCAAATAATGGTGAAGTGTTATGTAGTCGACGTTCACATAACACCACTAGAGGCTAGACAACATATATCTCATCAAAATATCGAACGAATACCAAATTCACATGACTACTAATAGCAAGACTTCTCCCTTGTCCTCAGGAACAAACGTAACTACTCACAAAGCATATTCATGTTCATAATCAGAGGGGTAATAATATGCATAAATGATATGAACATATGATCTTCCACCAAATAAACCAATTAGCATCAACTACAAGGAGTAATCAACACTACTAGCAACCTACTAGCACCAATCCCGGACTTGGAGACAAGAATTGGATACAAGAGATGAACTAGGGTTTTGAGAGGAGATGGTGCTGGTGAAGATGTTGATGGAGATTGCCCTCTCACGATGAGAGGAGCGTTGGTGATGATGATGGTGATGATTTCCCCCTCCCGGAGGGAAGTGTCCCCGGCAGAACAGCTCTGCCGGAGCCCTAGATTGGTTCCGCCTCGTGGCGGCGGAGTCTCGTCCCGAAAGGCTGCTTAATGTTTTTTTCTCATCGAAAGACTTCATATAGGAGAAGATGGGCGTCGGAGAGCCACCAGGGGGCCCATGAGGTAGGGGGCACGCCCCAAGGGGGGGGGGCACCCTCGTGAGCAGGGTGTGGGCCCCCTGGCCTTCATCTTTGGCGACGATTTTTCTTTATTTATTTTAAGATATTCTGTGGAGTTTCAGGACTTTTGGAGTTGTGCAGAATAGGTCTCTAATATTTGCTCCTTTTCCATTGAAATTCCAGTGTCGGCATTCTCCTCTTCATGTAAACCTTGTAAAATAAGAGAGAATAGCCATAAGTATTGTAACATAATGTGAAATAACAGCCCATAATGCGATAAATATCGATATAAAAGCATGATGCAAAATGGACGTATCAACTCCCCAAGCTTAGACCTCGCTTGTCCTCAAGCGAAAAGCCGATAACAATAAATATGTCCTCATGTTTAGAGGTAGAGGCGTCGATAAAAAATAAAATACGAACATGAAGGCATCATGATTATTCTCATAACAGCAACATATATAGAATTTGTCATATGATTACTTATGTTCAAGTGATGATCTTTTCACAATGCAAAGGTATGAATCAGAAACCTTATTGGGCACCAAAAAATTATAACCTCAGTCATTGAAGCAATTGCAATTTATCATAACGTCAGAAAGAGTCAATGTCAGAGCTTAAAAGCAAGTGCACATACTCAACTATCACTTAGTCCTTTATAATTGCTAACACTCACGCAATACTTGTGGTTACAGAGTTTTAATCGGACACAGAGAAAGATAGGGGCTTATAGTTTTGCCCCACAACCTTTTACCTCAAGGGTAATGTCAACAATAATAATTCATGCTCCCCTACATCCAATATATATATATAGGAAAAATCCATCCTACCACCCGGTGGTAGTTACCCCACATGTCTCATATACTACCATGTGGTACTATATATACTATTTTATTATATTAAATATGTTCATATACTATATCTAAGATATTTCAAAGCAAGTTACATGAAAAATTGCATATGAGCCCATAGTTTTGTTATATTTGTAAAATACGTACATATTTATGCGTAAAATGAGCATACTCAAAAATAATACATACTACCTAATCATTGTTATATACTACATACTACACGTACATACTCTAGGTTCAAGCAGATACTACATACAACATACAAAACGCAAGTGGTGGTAACTACCACTGCTTGTAGGAAACATTTGTCCTATATATATATATATATATATATATATATATATATATATATATATATATATATATATATATATATATATATATATATATATCATGTTCTTTCCAACATGCTGGGCTTGCCAAAGGATAAAATGAAAAGGAAAGGTGAAGATCACCGTGACTCACGCATAAGGTAGAGGATAATAATAAAAGATAGGCCCTTCGCAGAGGGAAGCGAGAGGTTGCCATGCGCTTTTATGGTTGGATGCACAAAATCTCAATGCGAAAGAACGTCACTTTATATTGCCCCTTGTGATATGAACCTTTATTATGTAGTCCGTCGCTTTTATTTCTTCCATATCACAAGATCGTATAAAGCTTATTTCTCCCACACCAATCAATCGTACATATTTAGAGCAATTTTTATTGCTTTGCACTGATGACAACTTACTTGAAGGATCTTACTCAATCCATAGGTAGATATGGTGGACTCTCATGGCTAAACTGGTTTAAGGGTTTTTGGAAGCACAAGTAGTATCTCTACTTGGTGCTGAGAATTTGGCTAGCATGAGGGGGAAAGGCAAGCTCAACATGTTAGAGGATCCATGACAACATACTTTATCTCAGATATAAGAAACCATAACTCATCACGTTGTCTTCCTTGTCCAACATCAACTCTTTAGCATGTTGTATTTTAGTGAGTGCTCCCAATCATAAAAGATGTCAATGATAATATATCTATATGTGAAACCTCTCTTTCATTATTACTTCCTATTAATTGCAACGGTGGCCAAAGCTATACTTGCCAACTCCCAACAACTTTTAATCATCATACTCTTTCTATGTGAAGTCATTACTCTCAATAAGATCAATATGAACTCTTTGTTTCTTTTTATTCTTTTTCTTCTTTCTTATATTCACCCAACATCATGGCAAAATAATCAAGCCCTTGACTCAACACTAAACTTTATTATATATATAGCTCACGGACTCGATTACATAGAGGGATCATAAAACAAAACTCAAAACTAGATCATGCCATAAACTTTATTCTACTAGATCAAGATACTACTAATAAGATCGAACTAAGAAAAACGGTAAAGATAGGAGTTGTGATGGTGATACGATACCAGGGCACCTCCCCCAAGCTTGGCAGTTGCCAAGGGGAGTGCCCATACCCATGTGATTATGTCTCCTTCTTTGTCGGTGAAGGTGGTGGTGATGTTGACTTAGTTGATGGCATAGACTTCTCCCTTAATTTGCGCTTGAGGACGACATTTTGATCCCTCAGATCATCAATCTCCCATTCCAGGGTTAATATCTTTTTGCATAGGTCCTGCTTATTTTCCTGCAAGAGACGAAAAGGGATAAACTCGATCTTTGGTTTCTTTACCCTATTGGGGAGACTTGACTTTTTGAACTCCACATGCATGTCCCCAGGTTGAGGTAATGGGGCTTCATCTTCATCTGAGCTCGTCTCCTCCTTCCCCTTGGGTTCATAGTCCTCTTCTTCCACCGTAGTCCAACCATCGTGCTCCACGTCTCCATAGACCTTAGGATTTGCTAGGTAATCATCCACATAGCTTTCTCCTTCCGAATCCTGGGACGACATGTTGATCTAATCTGCAGCAGCAACAGCTTGAAACAAGAACAGAGGATAATTGCGTGATACGGGAGTCAAAACCTTCGGGAGAATATATAATGAATTTTTACCGACCAAGATTCGTATCGTGCAAGAAAACGCAGTCCGGAGGGCACACGAGGTGCTCACGAGGTAGGGGGGCGCCCAGGGGGGTAGGGCGCGCCCACCACCCTCGTGGGGCCCTCGTGTCCTTCCCGGACTGCTACTTATTTTTCTATTTTTATAAATATTCCAAACGGAGAAATATTGCCTTAAAATTGTTTTGGAGTCGGTTTACTTACCGTACCACATACCTATTCCTTTTCGGAGTCTGAAACGGTCTGGAAAGTGTCCCTCATATATTCCTCTGGGGTTACGGTTTCAATAATATTGGTTTCAACATTTATGGGATTATCTAAGATATAATGTTTGATCCTTTGACCGTTTACCACCTTCGGATTTGTGCCTTTGAAGTTGTTGATTTTTATGGCACCGGAACGATAGACCTCCTCGATAACGTAGGGACCTTCCCATGCAGAGAGAAGTTTTCCTGCAAAAAATCTTAAACGAGAGTTGTATAGCAATACATAATCACCTACATTAAACTCACGCTTTTGTATCCTTTTGTCATGCCATCTTTTAACTTTTTCTTTAAACAACTTGGCATTTTCATAAGCTTGGGTTCTCCATTCATCAAGTGAGCTAATATCAAATAACCTCTTTTCACCGGCAAGTTTGAAATCATAGTTAAGCTCTTTAATAGCACAATATGCCTTATGTTCGAGTTCGAGAGGTAAGTGACATGCTTTTCCATAAACCATTTTATACGGAGACATACCCATAGGATTCTTATATGCAGTTCTATAGGCCCATAATGCATCATCAAGTTTCTTGGACCAATTCTTTCTAGACCTACTAACAGTCTTTTGCAAGATTAATTTGAGCTCTCTATTACTCAATTCTACTTGACCACTAGACTGTGGGTGATAAGGAGATGCAATTCTATGATTAACGTCATATTTAGCAAGCATTTTACGGAAAGCACCATGAATAAAGTGTGAACCACCATCAGTCATTAAATATCTAGGGACTCCAAACCTCGGAAAAATAACTTCCTTAAGCATTTTAATAGAAGTGTTATGATCAGCACTACTAGTTGGAATAGCTTCTACCCACTTAGTAACGTAATCAACAGCAACTAAAATATGTGTATATCCATTAGTGGCAGGAAAAGGTCCCATATAATCAAAGCCCCAAACATCAAATGGTTCAATAACAAGTGAATAATTCATAGGCATTTCTCGACGTCTACTAATATTACCAATTCTTTGACATTCATCGCAAGACAAAACAAACTTACGGGCAACTTTGAAGAGAGTGGGCCAATAAAGACCAAATTGCAATACCTTATGTGCAGTTCTATCTCCAGCGTGGTGTCCTCCATAAGCTTCGGAGTGACACTTGCGTAGGATTTGTTCCTGTTCATGCTCAGGCACACAGCGTCTAATAACACCATCTACTCCTTCTTTATAAAGATGTGGGTCATCCCAAAATTAATGTCGCAAATCATAGAAAAACTTTTTCTTTTGTTGGTATGTGAAGCTAGGTGGTATAAATTTAACAACAATATAATTAGCATAACCAGCATACCATGGAGTGCTACGAGAAGTGCTTATGACATTTAATTGTTCATCAGGGTAGCTATCATCAATAGGTAGTGGGTCATCAAGAACATTCTCTAACCTAGATAAGTTGTCTGCAATGGGGTTCTCAGCTCCTTTTCTATCAACAATATGCAAATCAAATTCTTGCAGCAAGAGAACCCATCTAATAAGCCTAGGTTTTGCATCTTTCTTTTCCATAAGATATTTAATAGCAGCATGATCAGTGTGAATAGTTACTTTAGAATCAACAATATAGGGTCTGAATTTATCACAAGCAAATACAACAGCTAAAAGTTCCTTTTCGGTAGTAGCATAATTTCTTTGAGCATTGTCTAGAGTCTTACTAGCATAATGGATAACATTTAATTTCTTATCAACTCTTTTCCCTAGAACAGCACCTACAGATAATCACTAGCAACACATAATTTCAAAGGGTAAATTCAATCGGTGGCTGAACAACAAAAGCGAGACTAATGCTTTCTTAAGTATTTCAAATGCTTCTACACAATCATCATCAAAGACAAATGGTACATCTTTTTGTAATAAATTAGTCAGAGGCCCAGAAATTTTTGAGAAGTCCTTAATTAACCTCCTATAAAATCCGGCATGACCAAGGAAACTTCTTATACCTTTGATGTCCTTGGGACATGGCATCTTTTCAATAGCATCAACCTTGGCTTTATCAACTTCAATACCTCTTTCAGAAACTTTGTGCCCCAAGACAATACCTTCATTAACCATAAAGTGGCACTTTTCCCAATTCAAGGCAAGATTAGTTTCTTCACATCTCTGCAAAACTCGATCAAGATTGCTCAAGCAATCATCAAAAGAGGATCCATAGACGGAAAATTCGTCCATGAAAACCTCACAAATCTTTTCACAAAAGTTAGAGAATATAGCCATCATGCATCTTTGAAAGGTAGCAGGTGCATTACATAAACCAAAAGGCATACGTCTATAAGCAAAAGTACCAAAAGGGCATGTAAAAGTAGTCTTTGATTGATCTTTAGCCGACACAGGTATTTGAGAGAAACCAGAATAACCATCTAGAAAGAAATAATGTGTATGTTTGCATAATCTTTCTAGCATTTGATCAATAAAAGGCAAGGGGTAATGATCTTTCTTAGTAGCTTTATTTAATTTGCGGAAATCAATTACCATCCTATAACCTGTAATAATTCTTTGTGGGATCAATTCATCTTTATCATTAGGGACAATAGTAATACCTCCCTTCTTAGGGACACAATGGATAGGACTTACCCACTGACTATCAGCAACGGGATAAATTATACCTGCCTCCAGAAGCTTTAGTATTTATTTTCTTACCACTTCTTTCATTTTAGGATTCAAACGTCGTTGAGGATCACGAACTGGTTTGGCATCCGCTTCCAAATTTATTTTATGTTGACATAGAGTGGGACTAATGCCCTTAAGATCATCAAGAGTATATCCAATAGCAGCACGGTTCTTCTTCAGAGTTTTCAATAATCTTTCTTCTTCATGCTCCGAAAGGTTAGCACTAATAATAACAGGATATATTTTCTTTTCATCAAGATAAGCATATTTAAGATTATCAGCAACGGTTTAAGCTCAAACACGGATCACCCTTGGGTGGAGGGGATCCCTAAGATTTCAACGACAAATTGTGTTGCAGAATAGGTTCCTGTTTAAATAATACTTCATCTATTTCCCTTCTTTCATTCATGAACATATCATTTTCATGGTCTAGCAAATAGTGTTCTAAAGGATCACTAGGAGGTACGGCAATAGAAGCAAGACCAATAATTTCATCCTTACTAGGCAATTCTTCCTCATGATATTGTTTACTAAATTTATGGAAATTAAACTCATGAACCATATCATCCAAACCAATAGTAACAACATCCTTTTTGCAGTCTATCTTAGCATTAACAGTATTCAAGAAGGGTCTACCAAATATAATGGGACAAAAGCTATCTTGTGGGGAACTAAGAACAAGAAAATCAGCAGGGTATTTGGTTTTCCCACACAATACTTCAACATCTCTAACAATTCCCATTGCAGATATAGTATCTCTATTGGCAAGTTTAATCGTAACATCAATATCTTCTAACTCAGCAGGTTCAATTTCATGCTTAATTTCTTTATATAAGTCATAAGGTATAACACTAGCACTAGCACCCATATCACATAAGCCATGATAACAATGATCTCCTATTTTAACAGAAATAACAGGCACACCTACCACAGGTCTATGTTTATCTTTAATGCTAGGTTTAGCAATTCTAGCAGATTCACCACAGAATTGAATAACATGCCCATCAATATTATCAGACAAGAGATCTTTAACAATAGCAATATTAGGTTCTACTTTGACTTGCTCAGGAGGTGTATAAGTTCTAATATTGCTTTTACGAACAACAGTTGAAGCTTTAGCATGATCCTTTACTCTAACAGGGAAAGGTGGTTTCTCAACATAAGAGGTAGGAACAATAGGATCATTATAAGTGACAGTCTTTTCTTCAACTTTAATAGGTGCAGCTACTTTTACTTCTATGGGAGGATGATATTTAAACCACTTCTCCTTGGGGTGATCAACATAAGTAGCAAAAGATTCACAGAAAGAAGCTACTATCTCAGAGTCAAGTCCATATTTAGTGCTAAACTTACGGAAAATATCGGTATCCATAAAGATTTAACACAATCAAACTTAGGTGTCATACATGACTCCTTACCTTCGTCGAGGTCCCAATCTTCAGATTTGCTTTTAATTCTATCCAATAAATTCTATTTAAATTCAATAGTCTTCATCATAAAAGAGCCAGCACAAGAAGTATCGAGCATGGTGCGATTGTTATCAGAAAGCCGAGCATAAAAATTCTGAAGAATTGTCACTCTTGAGAGCTCATGATTGGGGCATGAATATAACATTGATTTAAGCCTCCCCCAAGCTTGAGCGATGCTTTCTCCTTCGAGTGGCCAAAAATTATATATATAATTGCGATCACGATGAACAAGATGCATAGGGTAATAGTTTTGATGAAATTCCAATTTCAATCTTTTATAGTTCCATGATCTCGTATCATCACATAGCCTATACCATGTCAATGTGTCTCCCTTCAAAGATAAAGGGAAGACCTTCTTCTTAACAACATCATCGGATATACCTGCAAGCTTAAATAGTCCACAAACTTCATCCACATAGAGTAGATGTTCATCAGGATGCTTTGTTCCATCTCCTGTAAAAGTGTTAGCTAGCAGTTTTTCCATCATACCCGAAGGAATTTCAAAAGGAGTTTCATTTTCAATAGGTTCAGTAGGTTGAGGAGCAACTCTTTGCTCTACTTGATGGGGTGAAGATACCCCGAACAAGCCCCTCAGAGAATTACTTTCCATAGTAACAAGTGACAGTAAATTTCAGCACACTATATAAATTTTTCCTTACCAAATTCCACTTACCAAAGGCGTGCCCCCCTCCCCGACAATAGCGCCAGAAAAGAGTCTTGATGACCCACAAGTATAGGGGATCTATCGTAGTCCTTTCGATAAGCAAGAGTGTCGAACCCAACGAGGAACAGAAGGAAATGATAAGCGGTTTTCAGCAAGGTATTCTCTGCAAGTACTGAAATAAGTGGTAACAGATAGTTTTGTGACAAGATAAATTGTAATGGGCAACAAGTAACATGAGTAAATAAAGTGCAGCAAGGTGGCCCAATCCTTTTTGTAGCAAAGGACAAGCCTGGACAAACTCTTATAATAGGAAAAGTGCTCCTGAGGACACATGGGAATATCGTCAAGCTAGTTTTCATCACGTTCATATGATTCGCGTTCGGTACTTTGATAATTTGATATGTGGGTGGACCGGTGCTTGGGTGCTATTCTTACTTGAACAAGCATCCCACTTATGATTAACCTCTATTGCAAGCATCCGCAACTACAACAAAAGTATTAAGGTAAACCTAACCATAGCATGAAACATATGGATCCAAATCAGCCCTTACGAAACAACGCATAAACTAGGGTTTAAGCTTCATCACTCTAGCAACCCATCATCTACTTATTACTTCCCAATGCCTTCCTCTAGGCCCAAATAATGGTGAAGTGTTATGTAGTCGACGTTCACATAACACCACTAGAGGCTAGACAACATACATCTCATCAAAATATCGAGCGAATACCAAATTCACATGACTTCTAATAGCAAGACTTCTCCTTGTCCTCGGGAACAAACGTAACTACTCACAAAGCATATTCATGTTCATAATCAGAGGGTAATAATATGCATAAAGGATATGAACATATGATCTTCCACCAAGTAAACCAATTAGCATCAACTACAAGGAGTAATCAACACTACTAGCAACCTACTAGCACCAATCCCGGACTTGGAGACAAGAATTGGATACAAGAGATGAACTAGGGTTTTGAGAGGAGATGGTGCTGGTGAAGATGTTGATGGAGATTGCCCTCTCACGATGAGAGGAGCGTTGGTGATGATGATGGTGATGATTTCCCCTCCGAGGGAAGTGTCCCCGCGAACAGCTCTCTGGAGCCCTAGATTGGTTCCGCCTGTGTGGCGTGAGTCTCGTCCCGAAAGGCTGCTTAATGTTTTTTTCTCATCGAAAGACTTCCTATAGGAGAAGATGGGCGTCGGAGAGCCACCAGGGGGCCCATGAGGTAGGGGGCACACCCCAAGGGGGGGGGCCACCCTCGTGAGCAGGGTGTGGGCCCCCTGGCCTTCATCTTTGGCGACGATTTTTCTTTATTTATTTTAAGATATTCCGTGGAGTTTCAGGACTTTTGGAGTTGCGCAGAATAGGTCTCTAATATTTGCTCCGTTTCCAGCCCAGAATTCCAGCTGCCGGCATTCTCCCTCTTCATGTAAACCTTGTAAAATAAGAGAAAATAGCCATAAGTATTGTAATATAATGTGAAATAACAACCCATAATGCGATAAATATCGATATAAAATCATGATGCAAAATGGACGTATCACATACCTAGTTCAATCTTGTTACTGACAAGTCTCTTTACTCGTTCCGTAACCCGTGACTAAACTCATTAGTCATATGAAGCGTCTTATATGTTGTATTACCAAGAGGGCGCAGAGAAATCTCTCTGGCACACGGAGCGACAAATCCCAGTCTCGATCCAGGCAACCCAACAGACACCTTCGGAGATACATGTAGTGCACCTTTATGATCACCCAGTTATGAAGTGATGTTTTATAGAACACAAGGCATTCCTCCGGTACCCGGGAGTGGCATGATCTCATCGTCGAAGGAACAAATACTTGACATGAAGAAAGCTATAACAAATAACTAAACGATCTGATGCCAAGCTTACTGTTGGGTTTGTCCATCACATCATTCTCCTAATGATGTAATCCCACTATCAAATGACAACTCATGTCCATGGTTATGAAACCTTAACCATCCTTGATCAACGAGCTAGTCTAGTAGAGGCTTACTAGGCACACGGTGTAGTTTATGTATTCACACATGTATTTCAGTTTCCAGTCAATACAATTCTAGCGTGAATAATAAACATTTATCATGAACGGGAAATATGATAATAACCATTTTATTATTGCCTCTAGGGCATATTTACAATAAGAAATGGTTTAATACTCTTGCTTCTGGTTGTGTGTGTAGTCCCTAGGAGGCAGGACATGATTTATTACTTCTCTGAAAAATATTTTCCCGCTCATAAGAAACAAGCTGCCTTACAGGAAATATTTAACTTTGCGCAAATTGAAAAAGAGAATATCCCTCAAGCTTGGGGGAGGCTTCTCCAGTTACTTAATGCTTTGCCTGATCATCCTCTTAAGAAAAATGAAATCCTAGATATCTTTAATAATGGACTAACCGATGCTTTTAGGGACTACCTAGAAGTTGTGCTGGTTCTGTTTTCAGGGAACGAACTGTTGGACATGTTGAAGAACTATTGAATAATATATTGAGAAATGTCGATGATTGCACACTTCCTGAACCACCACATAAGCCAACTCCAAAGAAGAGAGGTATTCTATTTCTTAGTCTATAAGATATGCAACAGGCAAAGAAATCTATGAAAGAAAATCGTATTAAATCTGAAGATGTTAAGAACTTACTACCTATTGAATAAATACATGGACTCGACACCCCGACGCAGGTAGTAGAGGTAAATTCTCTTATTAGAAGGTAATATTCCTTATAATAAATCTGCTAGTCAATGCCTAGATGAATTTGATAACTACATTGTTAAGCAAGAGCATATTAATATGTATGTTAGCAAGCAATTGAAACGTAATGCTTTCATGATTGATTGTTTCAGTGATTTCATGTTTAAAATTACTAATTATGTTAAAGGTTTAAGTAAGCATTCATCCATGGTTCATACCCAGTTATAACATATTGCTAATGAAAGAACATGTGGTGCCCGTGATACTTCCATTTTGCATCATGCTTTTATATTAATATTTATTGCACTATGGGTTGTTATTAAACATTATAGTACAATACTTATGCCTTTTCTCTCTTATTTTACAAGGTTTACACAAGGAGGGAGAATGCCCGCAGCTGGAATTCTGGACATGAAAGGAGCAAATCTGAGAGACATATTCTGCACAGCTCCAAAAGTCTTGAAAATTTGCGGAGAATTATTTTGGAATATAAAAAAATACTAGGCGAAGAAATACCAGAGGGAGAAATCAAAGCAACCGTCATCACCAATGATCCTCTCATCGAGAGGGGGTCAATATCCATCAACATCTTCACCACCACCATCTCCTCAAACCCTAGTTCATCTCATGTATCCGATTTTTGCCTCAAAACCTCAGATTGGTACCTGTGGGTTGCTAGTAGTGTTGATTACTCCTTGTAGTTGATGCTAGTTGGTTTATTCAGTGGAAGATCATATGTTCAGATCCTTAATGATATTTATTACCCATCTGATTATGAACATGAATATGCTTTGTGATTAGTTACATTTGTTCCTGAGGACATGGGAGAAGTCTTGTTATAAGTAATCATGTGAATTTGGTATTCGTTCGATATTTAGATGAGATGTAAGTTGTCTTTCCTCTAGTGGTGTTATGTGAACATCAACTATATGGCACTTCACAATGATTTGGTCCTAGGGGAAGGCATTGGGAAGTAATAAGTATATGATGGGTTGCTAGAGTGATAGAAGCTTAAACCCTAGTTTATGCATTGCTTCGTAAGGGGCTGATTTGGATCCATATGTTTCATGCTATGGTTAGATTTATCTTAATTCTTATTTCGTAGTTCCGGATGCTTGCGAGAGTGGTTAATCATAAGTGGGAGGCTTGTCCTAGTAAGGACGACACCCAAGCACCGGTCCACCCACAAATCAAATTATCAAAGTAACGAACGCAAATCATATGAGCATGATGAAAACTAACTTGACAACAATTCTCATGTGTCCTCGGGAACGCTTTGCTTCATATAAGAGTTCGTCTAGGCTTTTCCTTTGCTACAAAAAGGACTGGGCCCCCTTGCTGCACCTTTGTTACACTTGTTACTTGTTACCCGTTACGAATTATCTTATCACAAGACTATCTGTTACCGATAATTTCAGTGCTTGCAGAGAATACCTTGCTGAAAACCACTTGTCATTTCCTTCTGCTCCACGTTGGGTTCGACACTCTTACTTATCAAAAGGACTAAGATAGATCCCCTACACTTGTGGGTCATCAGCCCCCACGTTTGGTTTTGGTAATTGATGAAAATCTCCATGGACTAATGGTTTCCATGAGTTATATTTGAAGGATTTGTCCATAGGAACTTCTTGAAGTCCATGTGTTGGTTTCTAGGAGTTTATGTGTTGACCAAGGTGCTATTCAAGGAATTATATAAAGATTGGTCATGATACATGGTTGATCAAGACTAAGTCAAGAGTGAATCAAGTTGATCAACACACAAAGCGTACAAGATGTACCGAGAGGGGTCAAGTGATCCCTTGGTATGGTAAGCATTGTCCGTTACGCTTTGTGTACTAACCCATGGTCTTTGTGAGAGTTCTATATGGGGTTAGGTATGTTTCCATGGGCTTGCATCAAGAGGAAGATCTCATACAACCCATGGAGGATGACATCAAGTAGTGATCGTCATCAAGATTGCCATGTGCAAGTTCAAGTGGAGCATCACGAAGAGATCATGCTTGAAGCTTGCAGTCCATTGTGGTGACAATGTGTAACGCCTTGAGACCGATGTGGCAGGTGTCTTACGTTTATTCGTCATCATTGCCATGTCATTCGCTTGCGTGTTGCACCTTGCCATGTCATCATGTGCATCTCATTTGCATTCGTGTTCGTCTCTTGCATCAGGTCTTTTTCTCCGTTGTCCGCTCCGGAATCCGACACTCTTACACGCACCCGCCGCACCTCCTAGATCTTGTTTCATGAGAGGGAGAAAAACATTCTCGGAATGCCCGAGAGTTGACGTGCGGTCTTGGTATATCACCGGTGGACCGCCTGTCAAATTTCGTTCCATTTGGAGGTCTTTGATGCCCCAACAGTTAACCGCGTTGACCGCCGGACCCCTCTCTCTTTGCAGCCCAACAGCCCTCCACAATAGCCTACTAGCCCAACCAACTCCCCTCCATGCTCATCGCCGTCAGATCACGATAGTGTGGGCGAAAACGGCACCTCCATAGCCCTCACCTAGCTCCCTCTATCTATAAATCAGTCCCCTCCTACGAAATCTGAGAAAACCCTAATCTCGCTTCGAAATCCATGCCAAACCCTCCCTCTCCCACCTCCATCCGCCGCGGCCCACCAGGCCCGTGCGGGGCTCACCCGAGCCCATCTAGGGCCCGAGCGCCGCCCCTTCGCCGCCGCCATCCGCCGCCGCCGTCGCCGCGCCATCGAACAGCACCGCCGCCCGCCGCCTTGTTCGTTGCCACCGCGCCGCCGCCGACCACCTCCGCCACCTGCACCGACGCTTCGCCCGCCTCCTCGTCGTGCTACCTTCACTGTGCAGGGGCGCGAGCCCCGCCGCCTTAGCGCCACAGCCCGCCGTCGGAATCCCTCGCGCCGGACCTCCAGGAACCGCGTCGCCAACCCCAACCTCCCTCGCCGGAGTTTGCCGCCCGGGGACCGACGGATCCGGGGCCCAGGGACCGGATCCGGCTACCCCCGCCTCGAACCGCGCCTGCCGCCATTCGTCCCGGGCGCCGGCGACGAGCCGCCGCTGCCTCCCTGCTTCTCTGTTTCGAAGGGAGGACGACGCCCCAGCGCCCCTCCTGGGCCGGCCTCCATCGCCTCGTGGGCCGCATCCTCACGCCGGCCCAGCCCAGCTTCCCCGTCTGCCCCGGCCTGCCTCCTCCCCCGACCTGGGACGAGCCCAATGGTGAGCCCCGTCTAATCTCCGCCCGTGCGTCATTTAGTTTTTCGGCGCTCATGTCAGAACTGGGTCAAAATTCGTCCAAGTCCTAGTTTTCCAGCATCATGCATGCATCTTGTGTACCTTGTAACTTTGTGCATGTTTGTCCGATTGGAGTGTATGATATGTCTTATTGTTTATCTCTTGATGCTCCACATGATGGTTGTATTTTCGTTCATGTTACTATTCATCTTTATGCCATTATCCTCGTTGCAAAAGTGCTAAGTGTTATAACCTGCTGAAGATTCCTGTAACTTGGCCTTTTGTCTTTTTCGTAGCATTTTTTGTGATTTTCTTTTGAGCATCATGTCTACATGTTTTAGGAGAATAATCATGTCATCTTTGTAGTGGTGTAATTAATTCTTCATGATATGCCCTGTGTAGATTGAAACAAGCTTGCAAAGTGACCTACTTGCTGTTACTCTTCTGCTAAGACTGAAACTGTTATATTGTGATGCCATGTTTACTTGATGCTACCATCAAATCCATGCATAATCTGGAGATGTTCAGTGATCATGTTTTGATTTTCATGTTATGATCTATCCATCCATGCCATGTTTTGCAATTATAACCTGGTTTAGCTTGTTCATTTGGTGCCCTCAAGTTGCTTGAAAATATAAGTGTCAACATGCCCAGTTTTCACAAAGTCTGTTATATCATCTTGCCATGTTCACTTGAAGCTATCATCAAATCTGTTGCTCCAATGATCATGATCAGTAATGATTTTTTGTTAAGGATGTTTAGTATATGATCTCCATGCTCTTTGATACCATGAAATTTTCCTGTAGAATATACTGTTTTTGTCTCAAATTATGCATCATGAATCTGTTTTCAGCCTTACTCTGTTTTTCACTAAGTCCGAGAATCTGTTATGACTTGCTTATTTGTCTTGATGAATGCCTTTGATCCAGAGGGTATATGGAGATGCTTAGTAATCATGTTTTGCCATGTTTAAGCTTTACTCTAATGCCATGCTTTTGTTTGCTATGATCTTGCACTGTAGCATGCTTGTTTCATACCTCCAACATGTCAACATGTTATCCCTGTTCACATGCATGCCTTGTTTTTCGCTGTCATAATCTGTGTTATAAAGTTGTGTGTTGCTTTGATCTTTCTGGATTAATCTTGATGCATATGAACCTTAACCTTGATGATAATTGAAGCATGTAATCTATACGTTGATTGAATGTCATGTTTGTGCCTAGCTTGTTCTTGTAGCATGTTGTTTTGATGCTTGCCATGTGCCTAGTTGCTGTTTGGATAGTTTGTCCTTTAAACTTGTTTCATGTGTATGTGTTGAATCGTTGCTCCGTTTTGAGCATGGTCTATATGAAACTTGCTTGGTTTTGCATGTAGTTTCATCATGCCATGTTACATCCATGTTTTGGAGTGTTTGTGATTCTGTTTTGCTTGTGTTTGCATCAATGCCATGTTTAACTTGTTTTGCTCATATCTTCTAGGCCGTAGCTCCGAATTAAATGAACCTTATATGTAACTTGACCATAAAGACGCTTAGATCATCGGGTGTACTTTAACTTGCTGTTTAACAACTTCGACATAATGTGTTATTCAGATCTGGACCATTTTCGAAATTTGCATATGGGGACTTTCCGGAATTGTTATATGTTGTTTCCGGCCTCATTTAATCTTGCCTTGGTGTGATGTTCTTGTTTGCATCATATCTTGCAATTAGTAGCACCATATAGCTTTGTCATGTATCATGCTTGGTTGAGCATCATGTCATGTTCATGTATTGTGTGTTTACCATGTTGTTTGCTTCTTTCCGGTTGTGCTTCTTCTCAATAGTCCAGGTTTCGTTGCGATTGTGAGGATTCGTTCAACTACGCTTGGGTCGTCTACACCCGTTTGTGTTCTTCATGGACTCGCTCTTCTTCCTAGCGGGATTTCAGGCAAGACGACCGTCACCTTGGATCTCACTACTATCTTTGCTATGCTAGTTGTCTCAATGCTATCGCTATGTCGCGCTACCTACCACTTGTTTATCAAGCCTCCCAAATTGCCATGGCAACCTCTAACCTTTTCCACCTTCCTAACAAACCGTTGTTTGGCTATGTTACCGCTTTGCTCAACCCCTCTTATAGCATTGCTAGTTGCAGGTGCAGTTGCCAGTTGTTCCATATTTGGGACATGGATATCTTGGGATATCACAATATCTCTTATTTAATTAATGCACATATATACTTGGTAATGGGTGGAAGGCTCGGCCTTTTTGCCTGGTGTTTTGTTCCACTCATGCCGCCCTATTTTCTGTCATACCGGTGTTATGTTCCTTGATTTTGCGTTCCTAACACGGTTAGGGTTTATGGGCCCCCTTGATAGTTCGCTTTGAATAAAACTCCTCCAGCAAGACCCAACATTGGTTTTACCATTTTCCCAACATAATAACCAAACATGATAATAAATTTGACGCGTAGGGAGTTAGCGCTACCTGAGGTTCGTTATTCAACATAATACAGGGGGACCAGTGCTGATGGTGTTGGTCCCAAACGGGCAGCCTGCAGGGCAACCATGGGGAAGCTCGAGGATTGGTTTTACTCGTAGAATGTCCCATCCGGTCGTGGCCTGAGATGAGATACGCACGGCTACTATCAGGGTGTCGGCACGCTGGGAGGTCTTGCTGGACTTGTTTTACCATTGTGGAAATGTCTTGTGAACCGGGATTTCGAGTTTGATCGGGTTGTTCCGGGAGGAGGATTTTCCTCCGTTGATCGTGATAGCTTGTCGTGGGCTAAGTTGGGACACCCATGCAGGGTTTAAACTTTCGAGAGCCGTGCCCACGGTTATGTGGCAGATGTGAATTTTTAATGTCCGGTTGTAGAAAACTTGACACCAGATCCGAATTAAAATACACTAACCGCATGTGTAACCGTGACTATCTCTTTTCGAGTGAGTCGAGAAGAGAACACGGTGGGGTTATGTTTGAACGTAAGTAGTTTAGGATCACTTCTTCATCATTACTAGTTTGGGATCGTTCGCGTAGTTTCTCATCTTATTCTTGTATTCGTAAGTTAGCAACCATACAATGCTTAGTCGCTTGCTGTGTTACATCCCAAAATTCTAAATTGTGGAATCTTATATTAAATAAATAGTTTTGATTGTTTGTTTGATTGTTGTGTGATTGATTGACTGAAAGTGAGTGAATTTTGAAACTTTTTGAAAGTTAAATGAGAGGGAATAAAAGGACTTTCCCAAACTTTCATTTTGTATTTATGATCTCCATGAATTCAAATTCTTTTCAAATACAAAACCCTAAAGAGAAGATGACATGACTTCTTCCATTTAAATAAATAAAAAGGATTTTGAAAAGGTTTGAAATTCCATTTGGAAATATTTCAAATTCAGAAACTTTATGCAAGTCAATGATTTTCATGAGAGAAGATAAAATGACTTCTTCAAAACATATGAAATATGAGTTGGGAGTTTCAAAGAATCAAATTTAGAGTCCCTTTGGGGATTATTTTCAATTTGGAGTTATTTGGGTTTTATTCAAATTATTTTTCTCCAAAAATAAAATATATGAAATTAGGGTAAAATGATTCCTACAATAGAAAATTGAAGAGAAAAATTTGAAATTATTTTGGTATTTTTAAAATGATTTT
Organism: Aegilops longissima; assembly: GCA_021605205.1. NCBI lineage: Eukaryota > Viridiplantae > Streptophyta > Magnoliopsida > Poales > Poaceae > Aegilops > Aegilops longissima. Next base: position 491,049,690 of record CM038676.1, on the reverse strand, counting down.
TATTGGATTTTATTAGAGCAGTAGCAATGTTTGATTTATTTGAATTTTGTAGATTTTATTTGACTCGAAAAAATGTTCATGTTTTAGAAAATCTTTTTCTGAAAATTTTGGTATATTATATGCCTATATAGTATTTTTATTCATTTTTTATTCTCTTTGTCTGATAAAAAAAACTTACCCGCCGACCGGGCCCGCCCAGCTCTAGCCAGGCCGCGGCCCAGCCAGCGCCCAAGCCTCGTCTCCCGCACGGAAGCGGAGTCCCACAGACGCCGCGCGACCGCCGCGAGTCCGTCTTGGGACACGCTGCCCTTGCTCCTCGCCCACGCCTCCCGAGGCCGCCCCTTCATAAATAGCGTCGACCCTGGCTCTCTCTCTCCTCCCCCTCGTGTCTTGCGCCGCCCGCGCATGTGAGCGCCGCCGCCGCTGCTCCACCACCGCCCGAATAGCTCGCCGCTACTGCTTGCCCCTTGCCCCGCCCTCTGCCAGATCCGCCGCGCCACCGCCGTCGTTGCCGCACCTCGCCGAAGCCGCTGCAGCGCCGTCCCGCCTCTCCGTTGCCATTGCCGGAGCCGCCGCTGTTGTCAACCGTCGCCATCGGTTTTCTTTCCGGAACCGGCCGAACCGGTAATTAACCGCCATGGTCCAGTTTATTTTTAATTAGGTTTTCATCGGTTTTTCTTTTAAAAAACCGATCTATTATTTAGGTAGGTTATTTTGCGAACGTTCGTTCATTATGCTTTTGTAGCAAACAGTTTTCGTTAGATTAGACTCTCTAGCGGACGTTTGTGCGATAGTTTTTTCTTTTTATTTTAGATTTTCGGCCAGGGACCCATCCATGAATATTTTATTTACAGATTAGTCCCTGATCTTCAAACCCTCACAACTTTTTACTCGCTTGTCCAAATCCAACGAAACCAACGCCCACTTCTTCGTTACGATCCCCTCTATCCAGTAAAACAACTTAAACATATTTTGAAATGTTTAAAATCTGGTTTCAAATAGATTTGTATTTGAACTTCTTTTATTCATAAGTCGAGTTTTATAACTCTGATTTAATTGATTCTTTTTGCTAATTGAAGCTCTTGATCTAAACTTCTGATAAGGCCAAATTCACTTAATTTTGGTACTGTTAGAAACTGTTTTCTGTTGCAAGAGTTATTTGCCTATTTTCGAAGTTTTCGAAGATCTTTTCTTCGATTCTTTTTCATGATTGCTTATGTATGCAATTGCTTTCTTACGATATATTGAACGGAGTGTGAAGAATAGAACTATCAAGAGTTATGAGTGCGAATCATCATCGTCAACTGTACAAGGCAAGTTCACACTTTGATCATATTTTTCATAACCATTTTTTATGCATTAGTTTCAACACTCAAACATTGCATGAGTAGGATTGATAACATGTGGTTATTGGGAATTAGTTGATGAGGTAGAACCTATTGTCTTGCATTCAACCCCTGGGTACTACTATGTTATGCTTACTCCTATGCTATGCTCGTAGACGTGGTTTGGTTTTGAGAGAATTCATGAAAGATGTGAGAGTTATTGTTAACTAAGGTTTAACTTAAGGTGGCTACTTTAATATGGATTGGTTGAGGCACCCTGGAGCACCCAGTGGTTGTCTGGGCACCTGGAGAATCCAGTATTGTCCTAGGATATCTCGGAGTACCCGTGTGATCATCCTATGGTTCGCCACCCAGGCTCAAAGGGATCATAAGATTATTCATGCTAGAAACTTCCGTGTGCAGCCACAAGCCATTATGGGCTCTGGCATAGTTGAGTATGTTGTGTGACCTCTTTCAGTGGTAGGTTAGCATATGTAGGGGAAAGTAGGTGTAACTGTCTACCCAGAGTAAAGAGTTAATGCTTCTGAAAGACTGTGTCTCGGTCATCCATTTCTCAAACATCATGTAGTGAGAGAAATTCAACGGAGGAGATCGAGTGAAAAGTGTGCAAACCTCTGCAGAGTGTACAAACTAATCATGATTACCCGTGTCCCCGGTTATGGACATCTTGAGTATCTGGTTCTTGAATTATCATGTTGATCTCATCACTTTACTTAATTAATTTGTTGGGTTATAACTATTATTTTGGGATTGAGTTGGAGGAACCTTCTCAATGTTTTCAACAAACTTTGTAAACAAATAAAATATATTCCTTTGCTGTAGGGAAAAATTGGCTTTATGCAAAAATAAACTTAGAGATTTCCACCAGCCAAATATGCATGTAGTGATAGCCATTACTCATCATTGCTCTACAGTGTGAATTTGCCAGTACATTCAATGTACTGACCTACATGGCTGCAATGTCTCATTTTGTAGGAATCTTACGACGAGTAAGTGATACATTAGGGTTACGATTTCTACACTCAACTTTGCCGTTGGTGTTGATGGGAATCCACTACCTTGTTGTTACTTCCGCTGTTTGGATTGAGGTAATAGTGTTTACGTTACTTTATACATGTGATTTACCTCTGTTATAAATCCTCGAGTACTGTGTGTGTCAGCATACCGATCCAGGGATGACACCTAAGCACATGGACTTGACTGTCTGAGGTCGGGTCGCTACAAGATGGTATTAGAGCACATGTTCACTGTAGGACGTGACCCCTCGAAACTGGCAATCCCATAGGAAAGATTTTCTCTCAAACTTTATTTTCAAAAAGATCTTTTACATCTCTTCTTTACTGAGTTTTATCAAATATTCCCTTTTAGTTAGATCATACCCCCTTTCCCTTTTGACCACACGAGGAATCGACTGACAGGACCACTCTAAGAAGTACTGGATATCGGACAACTAAGACCATTCGGAATGAAGAGGATTTTACAGAGCATTAGAATAATGGAAACTACGAACGGTTAAGGACTTCGAAGACTAGGATAATTTGAAGGGTCTGTAGAATTTCCAGATTTGTATGACCTAGGAAGGCTACCCTTATGGAACTTGTCAGACTAGTGAAGCTGTCGATACCTGAGATCAAGGTGTGTCGGAGAAAGACTAGAACATGGAGCGTTAAAACTTAAAGTTTTTGTCAAGAAAACCCCAGGACAGGAGATATCAACTATGGACTGATAGCTCATGGCAGAGACATGGGCATAAACACGGCAAACCATGAGGTTATCGCCTGCTTATGCTATTGTCACCATGCTGAGTTAAGCATGCATTTCTTCGAAAGGATTGGATGACAAAAGGGCAAATGGAGCGCCTAATCAGCAAAAGATGAAGTTTTAACCTTAGCTGGTGTATCGCCAGGATCTGAAGTATTACATCAAGAATTTTTAGAGGGACCTTCACGAAGCTGTATTTGACAAAGAAGCATTTCGTGAAGAACTCGGGACCCAGAAGCTGAAAGTAGCCAAGCTGGAGGAGCAAAACCTCGAGATATCGGAGATTTGACAGGAACTGAAGGACAGTAGGACCATGGTTGATGCCAAGGATGTTGAAACCCAGAAGTTTGGAACACAACTCTAGAAATATTAAAGGACGCCACGAGAGACTTCGTGTCAACAAAGATGACCTGACAGAAGAACTTGAGAAGATCAGCAAGCACGATCAGAAGAAGACCAAACCCCTGTTATACCTACGTTAGATGCGATGATTGTGAGCTGTCATTTATTTGATGTTTTTCCGACAGCCACAATAAAAATCTGTCTTTTCAAAACTATTGTTTGTATTGTGTGTGTCCCTCTCTATCTCCCTTATCCCACCCCAAAACCAATGGACCCGATAGAGGATGAGTGGAGATGAACTCATAGTTTTCGGACCGATGACGCAATTGGAGACGGACCGATGGATTCAGAACATGGAAGATCACATGAAGAATAGCACAATAGCTGGAAAGGATATGGCCCAACATGCTCTTCAGTGCTTTGAAAGAGGTGCTGCTACTTGGTGGAGGATGTACCAAACCATCAACGGATGGCAAGGAGTAACCACTTGGAAATAATTTAAGTCGACTCTGCAAAGGTCTCATCTTGTGTCCCAGAAATTGAAGCCTCATGGAAATGATACGAAGAAACCCTATGCATGCAAGCTTTGTGGAGAAATAGGACACAACCATAAAGAACACAAGGATGAATGCCCTAATTGTGAAGGAAGTCACCCAGCTGAAGATTGCCCAAGTAGGCAGATTATTTGTTTCTTGTGTGAAGGAACTACCCACTACCCTGCTCAGTGTCACATTTACCCTGTGGTTCAAAGAACCATCCAGTAGAAGAAAGAAGCAAGGAAAGGAGACCTCATAGAAATTTTAGAAAAACCTGTGATGAAGGAAGAGGTGGAGGACACACCCGAAGAAGACCCAATTAAACCCTGCACCAAGTCATGCTATTCATCTGGAGGAGAAGGACACATCTCCCAGAATTGTCTGAATGGGGATCTAGTAGCATTCCCGACAGTGGAAGTAGAGTATGACCCACAGGAAATAGAAGCCCTGATTTGGGACGGAAAAGTCCAGGAAGATAAATAGATTGGATTCTAGGAACAACCCAATTTCTACAAAGAAGGGCCTGAGTCATATCACATGTTTTAGGTGCAAAGATGCAGTGCACTACTTCAGCGGTTGCCCAAAAAGGAAGCCGAGGACCCAAGGAGGCTAAGTAATCACAATGAAACCTCGAGACTTGTCAGAAGTAAAATGTTTCTGTTGTGATGAAGCAGGGCACTTTGCCAGAGATTGTCCCAATGAGGATATTCGTGTTAAATAGTTGAGTATATGAGAAATATAGTAGTAGTAGTGAGAACAATTCTTTTATATTGAGGTGTTGAGTTGAGGCATGTAATGGAAATGCAGGAGATTGAAATAATTTGAGAATCAATGAAGTTAGCATCGTTGGTACTGATTTGGATTTTATGAGTTGTTACTCTATGAAGAAAGATTTTGACCATTTTTGAGGATATGAGAAATAAGGTCTATGGAAGAATTGGAGCATTTTGAGGGTGGTAGTACCCTATGAAGACCCTTGACCCCTGGAAAAGATAATGAGATTCCACGGAGTGGACTTCGGATTAAATAAGTACGAGTTTTATCTCGATATGTGGGATACCCTAAGATTATGAAGAGATGAATTACTGTTGGATATGAAGGAGGTATAATGTTGGTAACATGGAGCAACTGTAACTCCATGATGAGTCTAAGTAATCACGTCTTAGTTTGGTACAAATAGAAGGAAGGGAGACGGTACAATTGGATGGATTTAAGAATGATAGGAAGACGGATGTGGGAATAATGATCAGTTGCCCCCGATGATGAGTTCATGGTTTACAAGTGATGAGATGGGCCATAACCCATTGGCCCCAGGACCTGCCAAGAAGCAAGCACACTCTTGCTGAAGGAAAAACCCTGGAAGAAGTTACGACTTTATCGACAGACGATCTTATAGGAGTTACGCAATACCTGAGAGTTGTGAAGGAACGATAGATGTTCGTTTGGCTTGCAGAATCCATGGATTTATCCGAACTTAGTTCGTCGACAAGAGAAATTCTGCAATGCTTGTGAGGATGACCGAGTGTTAGAATGCGAGGTTTGCTAAACCATATACAAGGTATTGATTTGGGTGCGGGATGGATTGATCACCATACCGACTTACTCTTATTATTCGTCTTGCTATATGGGATGGTAAATCTGAGTGACTTACCCATAGTAGAGAGACATGGATATTAAACCTTGTTTGAACCTTAGAATGGTATGACAATTATTCCCCTTGTACAAGGCAGCTGTTGCCAATCGTAGGATATACGGTGAGAATGAAGCCCAGACCCATTTCCTGCAGGAGAAACCATAAATTGTTGACCACCATGAGATATCGATAGTTGTTTAGTATTGGCGTCAGGCCCGTCAGCTAAGAAGGCCAGTCACAGTGGTACCGTACCAAGATGAAATGGACACAAGAATCGAGGGAAAAGGTTATTTCACTACCGAAAGAACCAGAGTAGGAATTTTCCTGAGAATCTGAGAAGACCGACACTATCAAGAATAAGGACGGAGTATATGAGTATTGATGGAACCGTAACAATGCTTCTAAGGGTGGTAGCACCCCAGACCCCCTGTGATGATCGATGGATTTGAGAAGACCCCGACCCTAACCTATTTCTTTCTGGCCTCTCCGAATCTCGAGGACGAGATTCATTTTAAGGGTGGTAGGTTTGTAACATCCCAAAATTCTAAATTTTGGAATGTTATATTAAATAAATAGTTTTGATTGTTTGTTTGATTGTTGTGTGATTGATTGACTGAAAGTGAGTGAATTTTGAAACTTTTTGAAAGTTAAATGAGAGGGAAATAAAGGACTTTCCCAAACTTTCATTTTGTATTTATGATCTCCGTGAATTCAAATTCTTTTCAAATACAAAACCCTAAATGAAAAGGGTTTTGAAAAGATTTGAAATTCCATTTGGGAATATTTCAAATTCAGAAACTTTATGCAACTCAATGATTTTTATTAGAGAAGATAAAATGACTTCTTCAAAACATATGAAATATGAGTTGGGAGTTTCAAAGAATCAAATTTAGAGTCCCTTTGGGGATTATTTTCAATTTGGAGTTATTTGGGTTTTATTCAAATTATTTTTCTCCAAAAATAAAATATATGGAAATTAGGGTAAAATGATTCCCTACAATAGAAAATTGGAGAGACATAAATTTGAAATTATTTTGGTATTTTTAAAATGATTGTTATTGGATTTTATTAGAGCAGTAGCCTTTGTTTGATTTATTTGAATTTTTGTAGATTTTATTTGACTCTGGAAAAATGTTCATGTTTCATAAAATCTTTTTCTAAATTTTTTGATATATTATATGCCTGTATAGTATTTTTATTCCTTTTTATTCTCTTTGTGCGATAAAAAAACTTGTGCCGACCGGGCGGCCCAGCTTTAGCCGTGCAGCGGCCCGGCCAGGTTCGAGCCTCGTCTCCCTTGCAGGCAGTCCCGCTGCCACACGCCAGCGACCGCCGCCGAGTCCGCGCCGGACACGCCGCCCTTGCCCCTCGCCCACGCCTCCCGAGGGCGCCCCCTTCATAAATAGCACCGCCCCAGGCTCTCTCTCTCCTCCCCCTCGCGTCTTGCATCGCCGCGCCGCAGATCACCGCCATTGCTGCTGCCCCGCATAGCTCCGCCGCTATCGCCGCCCTCTGCCGCATCCGCCCCGCGCCACCGCCACCGTTATCGCACCTCACCGGAGCCGCTGCGGCGCCGTCCCGCCTCGCCGTTGCCATCGTCGGAGCCGCCGCTGTCGTCAACCGTCGCCGTCGGTTTTCTTGCCGGAACCGGCCGAACCGGTAATTAACTGCCCCGGTCCGCTTTATTTTTAATTAGGTTTTCATCGATTTTTCTTTAAAAAAACCAATCTATTATTTAGGTAGGTTATTTTGCGAATGTTCGTTCATTATGCTGTTGTAGCAAAAGGTTTTCGTTAGATTAGACTCTGTAGCGGACGTTCGTCCGATAGTTTTTTCTTTTTCTTTTAGATTTTCGGCCAGGGACCCATCAGTGAATATTTTATTTACCGATTAGTCCCTAATCTTCAAACCCTCACAACTTTTTACTCGCTTGTCCAAATCCAACGAAACCAATGCCCGCTTCTTCGTTACGATCCCCTCTATCCAGTAAAACAACTTAAACATATTTTTGAAAAGTTTGAAATTTGGTTTCAAACAGATTTGTATTTGAACTTCTTTTATTCATAACTCAAGTTTTATTACTCCGATTTAATTGATTCTTTTTGCTAATTGAAGCTCTTGATATAAAGTTTCTGATAAGGCCAAATTCACTTAATTTTGGTACTGTTAGAAATTGTTTTCTGTTGCAAGACTTATTTGCCTGTTTTCGAAGTTTTCCAAGATCTTTTCTTCGATTCTTTTGCATGATTGCTTATGTATGCAATTGCTTACTTACGATAGATTGAACGGAGTGTGATGAATAGAACTATTAGGAGTTATGAGTGCGAATTATCTTCATCAACTGTACAAGGCAAGTTCACACTTTGATCATATTTTTCATACCCAGTTTTTATGCATTAGTTTCCACACTCAAACATTACATGAGTAGGATTGATAACATGTGGTTATTGGGAAGTAGTTGATGAGGTAGAACCTATTGTCTTGCATTCAACCCCTGGGTACTACTACGTTATGCTTACTGCTATGATGTGCTCGTAGACGTGGTTTGGTTTTGAGAGAATTCATGAAAGATGTGAGAGTTATTGTTAACTAAGGTTTAACTTAAGGTGGCTACTTTAATACACATCTGGGTGGATTGGTTGAGGCACCCTGGAGCACCCAGTGGTTGTCTGGGCACATGGAGAATCCAGTGTTGTCCTAGGATATCCCGGAGTACCCGTGTGATCATCCTATGGTTCCCCACCCAGGCTTAAAGGGATCATAAGATTATTCATGCTAGAAACTTCCGTGTGCAGCCACAAGCCATTATGGGCTCTGGCATAGTTGAGTATGTTGTGTGACCTCTTTCAGTGGTAGGCTAGCAGATGTAGGGGAAAGTAGGTGTAACTGTCTACCCAGAGTAAAGAGTTAATGCTTCTGAAAGACTATGTCTCGGTCATCCGTTTCTCAAACATTATGTAGTGCGAGAAATTCAACGGAGGAGATCGAGTGAAAAGTGCGCAAACCTGTGCAGAGTGTACAAACTAATCATGATTAGCCGTGTCCCCGGTTATGGACATCTTGAGTATCTGGTTCTTGAATTATCATGTTGATCTCATCACTTTACTTAATTAATTTGTTGGGTTATAACTATTATTTTGGGATTGAGTTCGAGGAACCTTCTCAATGTTTTGAACAAAGTTTGTAGTTAAATAAAATATATTCCTTTGCTGTAGGACAAAATTGGCTTTATGCAAAAATAAACTTAGAGATTTCCACCAGCCAAATATGCATGTAGTGATAGCCATTACTCATCATTGCTCTACAGTGTACATTCAATGTACTGACCTACATGGCTGCAACGTGTCATGTTGTAGGAATCTTACGACGAGTAAGTGATACGTTAGGGTTATGATTTCTACACTCAACTTTGCCGTTGGTGTTGATGGGAATCCACAACCTTGTTGTTACTTCGCTGTTTGTATTGAGGTAATAGTATTTATGTTACTTTATACATGTGATTTACCTCTGTTATAAATCCTTGAGTACTGTATGTGTCAGCATACCGATCCTTGGATGACACTTAAGCACAGAGACTTGACCGTCTGAGGTCGGGTCGCTACATGCTGCAACCTCACCACTTATCATTTCCATACCCATTAAGCTTTTCTAGTCTTTATACCCATGGTAATAGGATTGTTGAGTCCTCATGGCTCACAGATTACTACAACAGTTGCAGGTACAGGTAATGCGATGACCATGACATGAGAGAGATGTTTACTTGTTTTGGAGTTCTTCTTCATCGTCGATCTTGGGATAGGTTCCTGGTCGGTAGCCTGGGCTAGCAGGGTGGATGTCGTTTGAGTTTCTGTTTGTGTTTCATCCGTAGTCGGATGTTGTTCTCATGTATGATGTTCGATGTATTCTTGTGGCATTTGTATGCCTTTGCATGTATCCCAACTATTATGTAATGGTACGATGTAATGATATACACCTTGCAAAAGTGTCTTCAATATGCGGGTCTATCCTTGGTGGGACCTTCGAGTTCCTCTCGGATAAGATCACATATTGGGCATGCATAATGGACTTGTGAATATGTGCCGAAGAGTGGCTCACCCATAGTGGAGTATAGGGGAGCAATCAACTAGTCTTTATCAAGCCAACGCAATCAAGAAAGGTGGTCCAACTTGAGGAAATCAAGATCGTCATCATCTAGCTCAAGTGGACTATGTGCAAGGCAAAGGTTTGCCCTTCATAGGTTTTCTATTTTACCAGTCTCATGGTGGTAGTTGGGACACCGGGTTATAGGATCGATTGTTGTACTATCAAGGGGTGCTCTCAAGTTAGTAGCTTGATCGTATCGTTCGTATAGAGCTCAAGCCATTGCATTTTTGCATCATCTTTCTTGGTTCCTATTTGGTGTTTCTCTTTGTGAGTTTTAGAGCTTACGGTCATCTTCTCGGCAAGCTCAAGTTCATCGAAAACAGAGTTCACATGCATCTTCTATGATGTTTTCGATGTTGGAGGTTATGCCGATTCTTCTCTATTGGAGGTTTCACTCCTCTATATCTTAGGCATACCTCCCCTGCCTCTTCCTACTATAATACGGAGGTTCTTCTCTATCGCTGTTTGGATAATACTCGTTGTCTTCTATCCAACAAGCTTGGATTTGCTCAATTCGGAGCTCATATGCAGAAGGTATGGCAGTTCTGGTTTTCTTGTTGCATCTGTTTCGCTTGGGGCTTGCTTGATGCACCCCTGCGTTAGTACCGCTCTGGTCAGCTGTAGTACCACTTGTACACTGTAGTACTGAACCTTTCGGGCGTTAGTACTGCTTGTGAGCGGTACTTTCGATGTTCCAGTTCCGCGCATACTTCCGCTTATTCTGGGGGCTCTATTTTTCATGTTGGGTTCACCGGTAGTAGGGCGACAGTGAAGTGCGGCAGTATCGCCTATAAGTGGTATTACCGCCTCGGTTGGGCGGTAGTACCGCTACTGCAGTACTGCCATCGCGCTCTGGTTTGCTCTCCCTCCTCTGCTCATGTGTTCTGCTTCTCCCGTGGTAGTACCACTGCGATGTGCGGTAGTACCGCTCCGGCGGCACTACCGCCCCGAGGTTCCTTGCCGTTGCTCTATTTTACTATTCTACCGTCCGAGCGGTAGTATCGCTCCAGGGAGCGGTAGTACCGCTCGTGGGCGGGCTGAGCAAATAACGATTGTATTTTTTCCCACCTATAAAAGGGGGTCTTCTTCCCCATTGAACCTCATCCTTCTAGCTCGTGTTCTTCCCCCATTGTTGACCTTCTTCGAGCTTGCTATCTTTCAATCCCTCCAATGATTCTTGCTAGTTCTTGAGGGAAAAGAGAGAGGAGATCTAGATCTACATTTCCACCAGTCACTTTCTTCTCTATGTGAGGGGAACCCCTTGGATCTAGATCTTGGAGTTCTTCATGTTCTCTTCTTCGTTCTTCCTCTCATTTTCCTCCCTAGCATATGTTGCTTTGGTGGGATTTGGGAGAGAAGGACTTGGGCACTCCGTGTGCCCTTGCCATTGCATTTTGTGGTGCATCGATTTGAGTTCTCCACGGTTATACATGGAAGTGAAGTTGATAAGTTTGTTACTCTTGGGTGTTTAGGCACCCTAGAGCTTGTTCCTCTTGGGTGCCTTGGTGCCCTAGATAGTTGGTGTTCTCGGAGCTCAATCATTGTGGTGTAAAGCTCCAGGCAAGCGTCATGCTCTCCAATTAGGTTGTGGAGATTGCCCCAAGCAATTTGACAGGCACCGGTGACCGCCCCCAAGGGTTGCCAAAGTGTACGAGTTCGGTGACCGCCCCTAAAGGTTGCCATTTGTACGGGTTCGGTGACCGCCCTCAAGGGTCCCTTAGTGGAATCACGACATCTTGCATTGTGCGAGGGCGTGAGCAGATTACGATGGCCCTAGTGGCTTCTCGAGGAGCATTGTGCATCCACACCGCTCCAAACGAAGATTAACATCCACAAGTGTGTGAACTTCGGGATACATCATCGTCTCCGCGTGCCTCGGTTATCTCTTACCCGAGCCCTTTACTTATGCACTTTACTTTGTGATAGCCATAGTGTTTCATGTTACATATCTTGTGCTATCACTTAGTTGTTTATCTTCCTTAGCATAAGTTGTTGGTGCACATAGGTGAGCCCAGTTGTTGTAGGTTTTGTGCTTGACAAATTAACCGCTAGGTTTATTCCGCATTTATTCAAACCTAAACCGTAATTATTTTAAAGCGCCTATTCACCCCCTCTAGGCGACATCCGTGATCTTTCAGCTAAGTCAGGGAATGATTTGATTAATGAAATGGAATTATAAAATGAGTGATCATGTTGTTAGGGTAATGATTAGAGGAGGTAGAATGACTCAGGAGCCTCTATATCTTGAAGGTCATCCTAAGATAATTGAGCAAGATTCTCAGAGAATTAATAATGATGCACCTAGTTCATCTAAGAAGAAAAAGAAAAAGAAAACTGATAGAAATTTGGATGATTCTAGTGAACCTGGGGTAGAAAAACTTTCTGAGAATCATAATGATGTTTTTATTTCTAATGCTAAGACACAATCTGGTGATGAACATCCACCTAGTAATAATGCTAATAAGTTCATGTGGATGCTCAGTCTGATAATGATGTGGAAACATAACCTGTTGTTGATCTTGATAACCACCTACTAAGAATAAAAGATATGATAGAAGTGATTTATTGCTAGAAAACATGATAAGGAAAGAGAACCATGGGTTCAAAAACCCATGTCGTTTCGTACTAAATCTCTGGAAAATAAGGATGAGAAAGATTTTGAGTGCTTAGTTGAAATGCTTAGGCCTATTTTCTTGCATACTCGTTTGACTGATATTTTGAAAATGCCTCCATATGCTAAATACATAAAAGATATTGTCACTAATAAAAGAAAGATAACTGAAGGCTAAATTTCCACCATGCTTGTAAATTATTATTTTAAGGGTGGAGTACCTAAGAAGTTAGGAGAACCAGAATACCCACTATACCATGCTCCATTAAAAGAAATTATGTCAAAACTGCTTTATGTGATTTAGGAGCCGGTGTTAGTGTTATGCCTTTCTCTTTATATAGAAGACTTGATTTGAATAAGCTCACAACTACTGAAATATCTTTGCAAATGGTTGATAAATCAACTGCTATACCTATCGGAGTTTGCGAGGATGTTCCCGTTGTCGTTGCAAAAATTACTATCTTAACAGACTTTGTTATACTTGATATGCCCGAGGACGATGCTATGTCGATTATCCTTGGAAGACCCTTTATGAATATTGCAGGGGTTGTTATTGATTGCAACAAAAGCAAGGTCACGTCTCATGTCAATGGTAATGAGCATATGTCTTATTTCCCGAGGAAACAAAGTTCGACGAATAGTATCAACATTATTGAAAAAACTGCTACAATCACTATTGGAGGTTTTGAATTCCCTTTTCCGCCAGTCAAAAAGAAATATGAAAGTCTTATTGTTGGGGAGATGCATATACCCGTTGAGGTAACTTGGTGTCATAAGAAGATTCTTTGGTTTCATGTTACTCGGGAATAATTTGTTAATAAGGCTTGATCAATCTTACTAATGGATTCTTTTTTAGGGACATGTGGTCGATTAATTTAGTAAGCACAACCTACTCTACCTACTATTTACTCTCAGTTATTTAAGGATTAATAAAGTAGAATGCCATGATTATCCTGTTTTCTTAATTTTCCATGCAATAAAAATGTCCCAAAAATAAATGTTCTCGGAATGACTTGAAATTTTTGTATGATTTTTATGCAATATTTAATATTTTTGGCACTGAGCACACCCCAGGGGGGGCACCTGTGAGCCACAAGCTCATAGGGTGCGCCTACCCCCCTGGGCACGCCCGAGAGAACGACAATAAGGTTTTTGGGGAGCGTCTCGACGCGACTGCTCCCGAACCGTCCCCGTCTCCGTCCGCCTATGCTTCTAGTACTTCCCCTGCATCAACTCCATGGATGACAAGTAAGCCGCCAAGAAGAAGTCCTTGGCCGATGCCGAGGCTGCCGCCGCCGCCGCCGCGTTGGCCTGGCCAACCGGAGGGTATGAATCGTTCATCCCCTATTTGCTCGTTCATGTGTTGGCCGTATATATGTTGTTCATAGATATTTCGGTTCTATGTACTGTACGTGATCACATACTTAGGTATTGGTATGAGATGCATACTGTATTTGCCATGTTTAATGTTGAAAGAACATGCGATGCCCCCATGTTTGGTTTTGGTAATTGATGACAATCTCTATGGACTAATGGTTGTCCTGAGTTATATTTGAAGGATTTGTCCATAGGAATTTCTTGAAGTCCATTTGTTGGTTTCAAGGAGTTTATATGTTGGCCAATGTGCTATTCAAGGGATTATCCAAAGAGTGATCATTTAGAAGACATGATACAAGTTTGATCAATACTAAGTGAAGAGTGAATCAAGTTGATCAACACACAAAGCGTACAAGATGTACCGACAGGGATCGAGTGATCCCATGGTATGGTAAGCATTGTCCATTACACTTTGTGTACTAAACCATGATCTAAATGTGAGTTCTATGTGGGGTTAGGTTTGTTTCCATGGGTTTGTATCATGAGGAAGATCTCATACAACCCATGGAGGATGACATCAAGTGGTGATCGTCATCAAGATTGTGGTGTGTAAGTTCAAGTGGAGCATCACGAAGAGATTGATGACCCACAAGTATAGGGGATCTATCGTAGTCCTTTTGATAAGTAAGAGCGTCGAACCCAACGAGGAGTAGAAGGAAATGACAAGCGGTTTTCAGCAAGGTATTCTCTGCAAGCACTGAAATTATCGGTAACAGATAGTTGTGTGATAAGATAATTCGTAACGGGTAACAAGTAACAAGAGCAACTAAGGTGCAGCAAGGTGGCCCAATCCTTTTTGTAGCAACGGACAAGCTTGGACGAACTCTTATATAAAGCAAAGCGCTCCCGAGGACACATGGGAATTACTGTCAAGCTAGTTTTCATCATGCTCATATGATTCGCGTTCGTTACTTTGATAATTTGATAGGTGGGTGGACTGTTGCTTGGGTGCTGCCCTTCCTTGGACAAGCCTCCCACTTATGACTAACCCCTCTCGCAAGCATCCGCAACTATGAAAGAAGAATTAAGATAAATCTAACCATATCATGAAACATATGGATCCAAATCAGCCCCTTACGAAGCAATGCATAAACTAGGGTTTAAGCTTCTGTCACTCTAGCAACCCATCATCTACTTATTACTTCCCAATGCCTTCCCCTAGGCCCAAATCATGGTGAAGTGTCACGTAGTCGATGTTTACATAACACCACTAGAGGAAACACAACATACATCTCATAAAAATATCGAACGAATACCAAATTCACATGATTACTTATAACAAGACTTCTCACATGTCCTAAGGAACAAACATAACTACTCACAAAGCATATTCATGTTCATAATTAGAGGAGTATTAATTATCATTAAGGATCTGAATATATGATCTTCCACCGAATAAACCAACTAGCATCAACTACAAGGAGTAATCAACACTACTAGCAACCCATAGGTACCAATCTGAGGTTTTGAGACATAGATCGGATACAAGATATGAACTAGGGTTTGAGAGGAGATGGTGCTGGTGAAGATGTTGATGGAGATTGACCCCCTCTCGATGAGAGGATCTTTGGTGATGATGATGGCTTCGATTTCCCCCTCCCGGAGGGAAGTTTCCCCGGTAGAACAGCTCCGCCGGAGCCCTAGATTGGCTATGCCCACGTTCCGCCTCGAGACGGCGGCGCTTCGTCACGAAAGCTTCCTTCTGATTTTTAAAGGTGAAAACCCTTCATATAGCAAAAGATGGGCACCGGGGGCCTGCCAGGCTGGCGGCAAGTGATACGTCTGCGTCGTATCCACTTTTCCAAACACTTTTGCCTTTGTTTTGGACTCTAACTTGCATGATTTGAATGGAACTAACCCGGAATGACGTTGTTTTCAGCAGAATTGCCATGGTGTTATTTTTGTGCAGAAATAAAAGTTCTCGGAATGACCTGAAAATCAACGGAGATTATTTTTGGATTAATAACAAATACTGGCGAAAGAATCAAGGCCAGGGGGGCCACACCCTGTCCACGAGGGTGGGGGGCGTGCCCACCCCATGGGCGCGCCCCCTGCCTCGTGTGCCCCCTGGTGCTCCACCGACCTCAACTCCAACTCTATATATTCGTGTTCGGGGAGAAAAAAAATCAGAGAAAAGGATTCATCACGTTTTACGACACGGAGCCGCCGCCAAGCCCTAATCTCTCTTGGGAGGGCTGATCTGGAGTCCGTTCGGGGCTCCGAAGAGGGGAATCCATCGCCATCATTATCATCAACCTTCATCCATCACCAATTTCATGATGCTCACCGCCGTGCGTGAGTAATTCCATCGTAGGCTTGCTGGACGGTGATGGGTTGGATGAGATTTACCATGTAATCGAGTTAGTTTTGTTAGGGTTTGATCCCTAGTATCCACTATGTTTTGAGATTGATGTTGCTATGACTTTGCTATGCTTAATGCTTGTCACTAGGGCCCAAGTGCCATGATTTCAGATCTGAACCTATTATGTTTTCATGAATATATGTGAGTTTTTGACCCTATCTTGCAAGTCTATAGTCACCTATTATGTGTTATGATCCATTAACCCCGAATTGACAATAATCGGGATACTTACCGGTGATGACCGTAGTTTGAGGAGTTCATGTATTCACTAAGTGTTAATGCTTTGGTCCGGTACTCTATTAAAAGGAGGCCTTAATATCCCTTAGTTTCCAATAGGACCCCGCTACCACGAGAGGGTAGGACAAAATATGTCATGCAAGTTCTTTTCCATAAGCACGTATGACTATATTCGGAATACATGCCTACATTACATTGATGAATTGGAGCTAGTTCTGTGTCACCCTATGTTATAACTATTGCATGAGGAATCGCATCTGGCATACCATCATCGATCCAATGCCTACTAGCTTTTCACATATTGTTCTTCGCTTATTTACTGTTCCGTTGCTACTGTTATAATTACTACAAAACTATCGCTGTTACTTTTGCCACCGTTACCGTTACTTCCATACTACTTTGCTACTAAATATTTTGCTGCAAATATTAAGTTATCCAGTTGTGGTTGAATTGACAGCTCAACTACTAATACTTGAGAATAATTTTTGGCTACCCTTGTGTCGAATCAATAAATTTGGGTTGAATACTCTACCCTCGAAAACTGTTGCGATCCCCTATACTTGTGGGTTATCAAGACTATTTTCAGGCGCCGTTGCCAGGGAGCATAGCTCTATTCTTTGAGTCACTTGGGATTTATATCTGCTGGTCACTATGAGGAACTTGAAAGACGAAAGAACTAAGATTTTCCCCTCAACTACGATGGGAGTTAATGAACTGCCATCTAGCTCTGCACTTGATTCACCTTCTGTTTTGAGTAATCTTGCGACACCTAAACGTGATTTTGCTATTAATTTTGATATGTCGCATGTTATTGATGATGCCACTTCTGCTATGCATGATACTTATGATGAAACTACTTCTATGCTTGATACTACTATGCCACTAGGTGAATTTCTTAATGAATTACTTGCTAGGGCTAGAGAAAATGAAATTATTGAAGCTGATAATATTGATGAAAGTGATGATGAAGATTCTCCCCCTAGATATGAATTGCCTGTTGTGCCTGAGGGTTATGTTATGGATGAAGAAACTGCTAGAGACTTTCTTGCTTGCAATGATAGAAATGATCTTAAGAAATTATTAGCTAAGCTGAAAGAAAAGTTTTTGAATGCTAGAATGAAATATGACCCTACTTTTGCTACTTCACCTATCTTTGTAACTGATAAGGATTATGATTTCTCTGTTGATCCTGAGATAATTACTTTGGTTGAATCTGATCCTTTCTATGGGTACGAATCTGAAACTGTTGTGGCACATCTTACTAAATTAAATGATATAGCCACCCTGTTCACTAATGATGAGAAAACTCGCTACTACTATATCCTTAAATTATTTTCGTTCTCATTAAAGGGTGATGCTAAGATATGGTTTAATTCTCTTGATCCTGGTTGTGTGCGTAGTCCCCATGATATGATTTACTACTTCTCTGCTAAATATTTTCCTGCTCATAAGAAACAAGCTGCTTTAAGGGAAATATATAATTTTGTGCAAATTGAAGAAGAGAGTCTCCCACAAGCTTGGGGGAGGCTTCTCCAATTACTTAATGCTTTGCCTGATCATCCTCTTAAGAAAAATAAAATACTTGATATCTTTTATAATGGACTAACCGATGCTTCCAGAGACCACCGGGATAGTTGTGCTGGTTGTGTTTTCAGGGAAAGAACAGTTGATCAAGCTGAATTGCTATTGAATAATATGTTGACTAATGAAAATAATTGGACACTTCCTGAACCAACTCCTAAGCCAACTCCGAAGAAAAGGGGTATCCTATTTCTCAGTCCTGAAGATATGCAAGAGGCAAAGAAATCTATGAAAGAAAAAGGTATTAAAACTGCAGATGTTAAGAATTTACCTCCTATTGAAGAAATACATGGTCTTAATTTGCCGCCTGTTGAAGAAATACATGGTCTTAATTTGCCGCCTGTTGAAGAAATACATGGTCTTGATAACCCGACACAGGTAGTAAAGGTAAATTATCTTCATACATTTGATGAAGGTGATATTCCTCATTATAAGTCTGCTAGCCAATGCTTAGATGAGTTTGATAATTTTATTGTCAAACAAGAAAACTTCAATGCTTATGTTGGTAGACAATTGAAATACAATGCTGATATGCTTGAACACTTGAGTAACTATATGTATAGAGTTAAATGTGAACTCAAACTCATTAGTAAACATGCTTCTATGGTTACCACTCAAGTAGAACAATTGCTTAAAGCTCAAAATGATTTGCTCAATGAATTAAATAATAAGAAAAATGGTAATGCTGTTAGAGTTATGACTAGAAGGGGTAAAATGACTCAAGAACCTTTGTATCTTGAGGGCCACCCTAAGAGACTTGAGCAAGATTCTTAGAGACCTAATGTTGATGCACCTTGTCCTTCTAAGAAGAAGAAAAAGAAAAATGACAGGACTTTGCATGCTTCTAGTGAACCTGTTGCAGACAAACCGAGAATCCCAATGATATTTCTATCTCTGATGCTGAAATACAATCTGGTGATGAACATGAACCTAGTGATAAGGTTAATGATGATGTTCATGTTGATGCTCAACCTAGTGATAACAATGATGTAGAGATTGAACCTGCTGTTGATCTTGATAACCCACAATCAAAGAATCAACGTTATGATAAGAGAGACTTTGTTGCTAGGAAGCACGGTAAAGAAAGAGAACCATTGTCGGTGTCGAAACCGACGGATCTCGGGTAGGGAATCCCGAACTGTGCGTCTAGGATCGATGGTAACAGGAAACGGGGGACACGATGTTTACCCAGGTTCGGGCCCTCTCTATGGAGGTAATACCCTACTTCCTGCTTGATTGATCTTGATGAATATGAGTGTTACAAGAGTTGATCTACCACGAGATCGTAATGGCTAAACCCTAGAAGTCTAGCCTATGTGAATATGGTAATGAGTATATCCTATCTGGACTATGCTCTCCGGTTTATATAGACACCGGAGAGATCTAGGGTTACATGAAGTCGGTTACATAAGAAGGAATCTTCATAGTAGGTCGCCAAGCTTGCCTTCCATGCCAAGGAGAGTCCAATACGGACACGAGTACGGTCTTCAGCCTTCATTTCTTCACAGCCCATCAGTCCGGCCCATGGATAACAGGCTAGACTCCTGAGGACCCCTTAGTCCAGGACTCCCTCAGTAGCCCCTAAACCTGGCTTCAGTGACGAGGAGTCCGGCGCGCAAATTGTCTTCGGCATTGAAGGCGGGTTCCTCTTTTTCCGAACTCCAAGATAGTCTTAGAACGTGATAATTGTATCCGGACCTGTTATACACCATACACTACCGCAGAGAGAATATAATATTCGCACGAATCTAATCTGTTGACAGCTACTTTACAACACGACATCGCGTCTGTCCGGTCATAATTTCGAATCGTTTTTCATCTGCCATCCCACGTTCCGAGACGCGGTTGATATTGGCACGTCTTGTCGAAGCAGAGATCGTGTCCCCTTATTGCGGGATTCTCATCAATGCGGGCATGGGTAACTCAACCGCCCCGTTTATACAGCCCTTGGGAACAGGCGAGTTTTTAGGACGAGTGGGGAGGCGCTTAATATTCACAGCCTTTATAAGGGGATAAGGACACTCTCCCTTTACCCACACCCTTCTTCATCTTTAGTCCTTCCGTCCTCGAGCTCTAGCTTTTCCTCATTTGAGAAGGCGCTCCAATCATGTCCGGATCCAGAGCTGGAGGCAAGTGGATGGCCTCCTCCGTTAAGAAGAAGGACATTGGGGAGCTCCGGGAGGCCGGTATTTAGCCAAGGAGATTGCTCACCGACTTCCGGCAAAAAGGCAAATCGTCCCTACCCCCGAGCCCCATGAGAGGGTTGTATTTCTCACACACTTCGTCCGTGGCCTGGGGTTCCCCCTTCATCCATTTGCCCGTGGATTGATGTTTTACTATGGGTTGGACTTCCACGATCAGGCCCCCAACTTTATACTCAATATCTCAGCATTTATCATTTTGTGCGAAGCCTTTCTCCGCATCCCGCCTCACTTCGGCCTATGCCCAACTTTATACTCAATATCTCAGCATTTATCATTTTGTGCGAAGCCTTTCTCCGCATCCCGCCTCACTTCGGCCTATGGCTAAAGACCTTCAACGTGAAACCGAATGTGGTGAGCGGTCAACAATTAGAGTGCAAAGGCGCCATGGTCGGCAAAATGCCCAATGTCACCTCCCAAAGGCTCCTTCACGGAGACGGTGAAGGGATGGCAGTCGGGGTGGTTTTACATCACCGAGCCGCGTGACGCCGATTGGGTAGCAGCCCTCGAATTCTGATCCGGAGTTCCGATGCGGCTCACTTCCTGGCAAGAGAAGGGCCTGACCTGGGGATCCTTGGACGAGATAACTGGGCTCCAGAAATGCGTCCAGAACATGATAACCAAGAAGATCAAGCTTGTGAATGTGATCCAGGTTATGTTTATTCGCCGGATCCTTCCGTGCCAACGTCGGGCTTGCTATTTGTGGGAGTACGACCCCGCCGAGCACCAGACGCTGAGAGGGCTCTTTGGCACAACGTACGAAGGCATCTGGAAAGCGCTCTTCAAGGCTGGCGAGACACCCCCGCCCACGACTGAAAATCGCGGGCTTAGCTCAAAGCGCCAGGCCAATCCGATAAGTCTTTTAATGTTTTCGAGCTATACCCTTCACCGGCATATTTTGAGGATGGATACTGAGCTCCTCCACCAACTTTACCAGGCCTGGATCGGGGTGGCGGAGCAGATTGACTGTCCGGCTCCGCTTCCTGAGGAGGAAGAATTCCCACTTCTGACGAAGATGTTGTTTCCGGCGCCGTATGACGTGCAGAAGAAGACGGCCAAGAAAGCGGCCAAAGGGGCCAAGAAGGGCCCTTGCCAAAAGGGCGCTCCGGACATGTCGTCCGAGAACGAGGCTTCCTCTTCGTCCGATGACGAAGACAAAGAGGAAGAAGAAGAGAACGATTCCCCACCTGAGGTGGGGAGGACGAAGAGGGCGGGCCCCGCGTATCCTGAGGCGAAAGTGCCTAAGAGGGTTAAAGGCTCCCAAGCGGATAACTCCGTGTGGGATATTGATAGCAGTCCGGAGCGACCTCGCTGGACCAAGCCTCGGGCCGCTTCGTAAGTACTAGAATCCGCAAACGTATGGCCTTCCTGGTTTGTAGTATTGACATACTGTAAGCCTTGTTACTGCAGTCCGGCACGCGTTGGCTCCCCGCAATCCTCGACTGAGGATTCGCTGGACTCGAAGGAGATGGATAGCATATCTCCGCCACCTGCTCATTCCGTCTCACCCAAGGGTGATGACGAGGTGGTGTCCAAAAAGACTTTCCCAAGACGAAGGGAGATCTCGGAGATCATCGGGGTGACGCCCCAGGATGACTTTTCGGGCGCCGGACATACGGGGAAAGAAGTCCCCATGGGGACTGGTGACGGGGCCCGAGTTCCCTTTGACCTCAGCCAGATACCATTCCGGAGATCTATACAGCTCCAGGGTCCAGCAAACGGCATTCCCTGCATGGAGGGAATGTGCCTGTTCCACCAGTGACCTCTGTCCAACCAGAGGCGCCGGATAATCTGCTGGAGGCGCTACGAGGCGCCTCTATTGTGGATGAACATCGTGTCCTTATGGACACGGTGATAGAGAAGGTTCAGTTCGTCAAAAGCGGACTGACTGAAGCCTGCACTAGCCTTCTAACGGGCTTTGAGGTAAGTAATGTGATTGTAAAAAAATATCACAGTGTAGACAGTAGCCCCTGATGCTCTGTTTGGTGTTCGGGAAGAAAAGCCGAACAAAGGATCAAAAATATTGCAGGAGTCTAACATGAGTTGTCTATGTGAATAAGCAGGTATCGCTTCAGGCTGCCACTGCTCATGCTACGGAGGTCTCCGGACTGAAGCAGAAACTGGAGCGGGCCGAGGAGGAGCTCGGCCTCGTGAAGAAGCAGCTGGAGGACAACCAAGGTATGCAGTAACCTATGAGTACATTTCAAAAAAATGAATAGTCCATCTGGACTAAAGTATCATAATCTTTATTAGGGGCCACGACCGAGGTGGCAGACCTTAAAAAGGCGCTAGCCGAGGCTGAGGACAAGGCGGCCAAGGAACGCGCCTCGCGCGAGAAGCAGGAGGCCCGGGTTGGCGAGGCACAACAAGAGCTCCAGGGTGCGATAGAGAGAATTGAGTCCTTGGAGCGTAATTATAAGGCGCAAGAGTCCGAATTGGCCAAGGCCCGCCAGAGCGCGCAGGATGCACGAGCCGAAGCTCAAAATGCCCTCCAGGAAATTCAGGCGGCCAAGAAGATTTCGGCGGGTAAGTCTGTCACCATGCGTAGCAAGTATTTAGATAAAATGTTTCCTTGTACTTATCCTGAATTCAGATTTTCCAGGGGTGTTTACGGTCCGCCAAGACAAGATGTCGAGATCTTTGCGAGCATTATAGATCAGAAGAAGGGATGTCTATGGAGAAGCTATTCTGGTCTCAACATCTGGGATCCGAACATCCAGTGCCCTTCAGCGACCAGCTAAAGCAGTTGGCCGAGTTGCACAAGTTGGCAGAGCTAGCCATGAAGGACCTGATAGTCCGGCTGCGGCCTGCCGATCCTATACCTAACAGCTACTTCGGACTTGTGCAGCGGCTTGTGAGTGCCTGTCCACGGCTCGAAGCTGTGAAGCGGTCGGTCTATATTGAAGGTGCGCGTATGGCCTTTGCCCGCGTCAAGACGCATTGGGCAAAGCTTGATGCCAAGAAGCTGATGACCGAGGGACCGCCGGAAGGCAAGGAGCATCATCGACCCGAGCACTATTTT
Organism: Aegilops longissima; assembly: GCA_021605205.1. Lineage (NCBI taxonomy): Eukaryota > Viridiplantae > Streptophyta > Magnoliopsida > Poales > Poaceae > Aegilops > Aegilops longissima. The sequence goes on along the minus strand of CM038676.1, from coordinate 491,026,538 downwards.
GATGGTGTTCTGGAGGGGTCCCGCCTTGTAGCGGACCAATGTTCGAAGGATGTTATATTCCCATGAGAACATGTATATTACCTTGTCCTGTAATATGGAACAAGGATGTTACGTAGTATAATGCTTGTGATTTAAATTTTACCTCCTGTGCGGCCGTTTATTAAATCTAAGGGTTGACGACTGTCGGCTTCCTTTACGTAGATAGTACGGGGGTGTTCGGGATGAATCTAAATACTCTTTACTCCACATTATGGTCCTTAAAGGAGGTGTTTAGCGCAACGAACAAGGCAATCAGACTATGAGGCCTTTACCGCCCTCACTTAGCCATAGGAGTTTGACAATTAAGAAAGTTTGATGAAGCCCCTGGTGTTAGGAAGGCCGAATTAGGGGCGTTTATTCATGCCTAATCAGGAAAACCGATTCTTCGCAAGAAGCGGAAAAAATCTCCAATGATTTAGAACCTCTCGAACAGCTGACCGGCTCTCGCTGCATCATGACAGTCAGTTTTCAGCTTTCTCTACTGAGTTGCACATCCGGAAGAACCGGGACACAGTCGCAGTAGTTCTCCCTTTACTACCCTAGCCGATGTAGCAAAACATAAGGTAGTAAGCACAGGAGCCGGGCAACCCAACTATTGACCAAAGACATGATTCGGAGCCAATGCATATAATGCTATAAGTTCGGGGTGCCGAACTACACTGTAGAAGTGTTTGGAATTTTATTGCTGTGATGTGGGGTGTAATGAAGCCCCTGGCGTAGTGATATGTACCATGGTGTACGTGTGCAATGAGTAATTAATACCGAGGTGAGGAAACGGGAAAATGAAGTAATAAGCTGACGCTACCATGTATTCACCATTGTGGTGTAACTAGTACGTCGAAGCATACTTTGTACAAGTAATGCGATAAGCAAGTAAGGCTATTTAACACGCCGCCACCAAGGGTGAGCTACATGCGAGTATGAAAAGCAATTATGACAATAGTTTGGTAGAGACCACCTGGGGATTCCCTTGTAAGCCAGAGCTCCCTGCACCCTTGGTGTCTTATGCCGGTGGGTTGTCCGTGTAGACCTCGAAAAGAGAAGAAAACTCGTAAAAAAGAAAAGGTAAAAGCATGCGAATCCCAAGGTCGGTCAAGTCGTACTGTGGATTGCGAACGAGTTATGCCTCCGTCAATACCCATGGGGTTTTGAGTGCGTAGTTTATGTACGCGCGGTATTTAATGCCATGGCCTCATCGGGGCTGGGACGGAGGCCAAATTGCTAATTCGGCTCATGACGAGCCGCGCTGTCCTGTTGCAGTGTGGTCCGGACCCTCTTAATGATGTCCAGGGGCTCGGCAGCCGGATTGTAATGCTGCTTGAGAAGGCCGCTCTATACTTCTGCTGCTAGGGCGGCGTGTGTGCTCCAGTTCCGTGTTTCCATTTACGTTAATGAAACCATGTGGACCGGGCATCTTGAGCTTGAAATAAGCGTAATGTGACACCGCGTTAAATCTAGCGAATGCAGTTCGTCCAAGCAGGGCATGATAGCCGCTGCGAAATGGGACGATATCGAAGATTAGTTCTTCACTTCGGAAGTTATCCGGGGAACCGAATACTACCTCCAGCGTTATTGAGCCCGTACAACGGGCCTCTACGCCTGGTATGACTCCTCTAAAAGTAGTCTTCGTGGGCTTGACTCGTGAGGGGTCGATGCTCATTTTGCGTGCTGTATCCTGATAGAGCAGGTTGAGGCTGCTACTGCCGTCCATTAGGACTTGTGTCAGGTGAAATCCGTCGATGATTGGGTTGAGGACCATGCAGCTGAACCGCCATGGCGGATGCTGGTTGGATGATCTCGGCGGTCGAAGGTGATCGGAAATGACGACCAGGGATTGAATTTCGGGGCTACTGGCTCTAACGCATAGACGTCCCTAAGTGCACGCTTGCGCTCCCTTTTGGGGATGTGTGTAGCGTATATCATGTTTACCGTTTTGACTTGAGGGGGAAGTTTCTTTTGCCCCCCAGTGTTCGGCTGCCGGGGCTCCTCGTCATCTTCCTCGCTCTGTGATTCCCCTTCCTTGTTTCTGCTGCTTATCTTGCTAGCTTGTTTAAAGACCCGACAATCCCTGTAAGTATGGTTGGCCGGTTTGTCTGGGGTGCCGTGTATCTAGCAAGGACGATCGAGTATGCGGTCCAAGCTGGATGGTCATCTGCTGCTCCTTTTATAGGGCTTCTTTCGTTGGCGAATTTGGAGCCACTGAATCCGGCGTGAACTGTAGTGTCATCGGCGTTATTGCCATTGCTTCGGTGTTTGTGTCTGTTGCGCTGGAGCTTGCATATGCTGCTTTTGGCCTCGGAGGGGCCTGTTTCGTTGGTTGTGTTTGTACTACGAGCCAGCCAACTATCTTCACCCGTGCAAAAGCGGTCATGAGTGCCGTAAGGGCTGCCATAGACTTCGGCTTTTCATGGCCGAGGTGGCGTGCTAGCCATTCATCACGGATGCTATTTCTGAAGGCTGCTAGGGCCTCGGCATCCGGACAGTCAACAATCTGGTTCTTTTTGGTTAGGAACCTAGTCCAGAATTTTCTGGCTGATTCTCCAAGTTGTTGAACTATGTGGCTTAAGTCATCGGCATCTGGTGGCCGGACATAAGTTCCTTGGAAGTTATAAAGGAAAGCCTCTTCCAAGTCTTCCCAGCTGCCGATGGAATTCTCATGCATGCTATTTAACAAGTGCCGAGCTGGCCCTTTGAGCTTTAATGGGAGGTATTTGATGGCGTGGAGGTCATCTCCTCGAGCCATATGGATATGGAGAATGAAATCCTCGATCCATACTGCGGGATCGGTTGTGCCATCATATGATTCAATGTTGACAGGCTTGAACCCCTCGAGGAATTCGTGATCCAGTACTTCATCTGTGAAGCAGAGAGGGTGTGCGGCGCCTCAATATCGGGTCGCGTCGTGGCGTAGCTCTGATGGAGTCCGTCTGCGGTATTCGGCGCGGGCATGGTTAGGTTTATCACTTCCGAATAGGTAGCCGTCGTCGTGCCTCGAGGCACACCCTCGCGATCCGTAGATCGATCTTGTATGTCATGCTCTATCGTCCAGGATCTGCCGGAGTTCGTACGTGTGACTCTGAACTCTTCCTTCTCTATTTTACGAGGCGATGGGGCAGGCTGCTGTTCAGCCTGAGTTGCCGCTTTATCCCGGCTGCGGGGTGGCCGGTCGGCCACCCTTTCTCGACCACATGGTGGTCGTTCCGCATTATGCGAGGGATACGTGTGCTCTGATGCTTCCTCATCGAATTGAGGTAGCAGTCTGCGTTTCGGGTAGCTCTTGGCTGGGCGCCTCAGGCCGTATTCTTCGGCCGTCAGGACATTAGTCCATCTGTCGATGAGCAGATCTTGTTCAGCTTGGAGCTGCTGCTGTTTCTTTTTCAGGCTCCTTGCAGTGGCTATGAGCTGAAGCTTAAAGCGTTCCTGCTCCAGAGGATCCTCAGGCACGATGAAGTCTCCGTCGTCGAGGCTTGTCTCCTCCTCGGAGGGTGGATGGTAACTATCGTCCTCTGAGCCATCTTCTATGGCCTGTTCATCAGGGTTGTCTTGCATGTTGTCATGTTCCTTCTGATTGGATGCAGCTCCGACAGGGTCTTCATTGTTTTCGGCGTCGGCTGGAGTACTATTTTCTCTGGTGCCGGTGTTTCCGTCCTTTGAGCGACGAGGCTTAGGACGGTGTTTGGGGCGTCGGCACTTGGACTGCGTCTCAGAGATTTTATTCGCATCTGGCTCTTCTTTGTCGTTGCCAGATCCTTTGGGGTGTATCAACCTTGTACACGTCGTACGAAGAGGTAGCCGTCCAACGTCCGGTGAATGGCGGGTCTTGGCCTTGCTCCTTATCGGCATCGTCGTCCATATCGTCGATGTCTTCAGAGCCATAGTCAAATACGTCGGTTAAGTCATCGATGGTGGCTATGAAGTGGGTGGCAGGTGGGGAGCAAAATTCTTTGTCATCCGTCTCTAGCTCGAACCGGACGTAATTCGGCTATGAGTCCTTCTCCAAGGACAAATTCTTTAAAGATTTTAGCACGTCGCCCAAAGGCGAGTGCTGGAAAACGTCAGCGGCGCTGAACTCGAAGATCGGTAACCGATCTAACTCGGTGTCCGCGGGCGTACACAGTCCGGAACTTATAGCCGGGGACAAGTCCAAAGTTTCGTTAAAGCGAATATTGCAGGGCGTTGAGTCCGTGTGCGGCTCCAACGCCGCAGACTCTGCGGCCTCAGATGGCACGATCTACTTTGGCTCTAAGGCCGTTGTAGCAGCAGGAACCATCTCCTGGGTGTGATCCGATGATAGATTTAAGTCACGTTCATCGGGGTGAGGGGGAGCGATCACCGCGGGCTCAAATACCTTGAAGATCAAGTCTCCACGGATATCCGCGATATATTTCAAGCTTCCCAATCTGACCTGATGGCCAGGGGCGTAGCTGTTGATCTGCTCTAGATGGCCAAACGAGTTGGCCCGCAGTACGAAGCCGCCGAATACGAAGGTCTGTCCGGGGAGGAAGGTTTTGTCCCTGGACAACGTCATTACTGACGATCGAAGGGTCCATCGAGCCCTTTGCCGACGGCACAGTGGAACTCTCAATGAAAGCACCGGTGGATCTCGGGTAGGGGGTCCCAAACTGTGCGTCTAGGATCGATGGTAACAGGAGACGGGGGACACGATGTTTACCCAGGTTCGGGCCCTCTCTATGGAGGTAATACCCTACTTCCTGCGTGATTGATCTTGATGAATATGAGTGTTACAAGAGTTGATCTACCACGAGATTGTAATGGCTAAACCCTAGAAGTCTAGCCTATGTGAATATGGTAATGAGTATATCCTATCCGGACTATGCTCTCTGGTTTATATGGACACCGGAGAGATCTAGGGTTACATGAAGTCGGTTACATAAGAAGGAATCTTCATAGTAGGTCACCAAGCTTGCCTTCCACACCAAGGAGAGTCCAATCCGGACATGAGTACGGTCTTCGGCCTTCATGTCTTCACAGCCCATCAGTCCGGCCCATAGATTACAGGCCGGACGCCCTAGGACCCCTTAGTCCAGGACTCCCTCAACCATGGGTTCAGAAACCCATGCCTTTTCCTCCCAAACCATCCAAGAAAAAGGATGATGAGGATTTTGAGCGCTTTGCTGAAATGATTAGACCTATTTTCTTGCGTATGCGTTTTACTGATGCTTAAAATGAATCATTATGCTAAGTATATGAAAGAAATTGTTACAAATAAGAGAAAGATACCAGAAGATGAAATTTCCACCATCCTTGCTAATTAAACTTTTAAGGGTGGAATGCCTAAGAAACTAGGAGATCCAGGAGTACCAACTATACCATGCTCCATTAAAAGAAACTATGTTAAAACTGCTTTATGTGATCTTGGAGCCGGTGTTAGTGTTATGCCTCTCTCTTTATATCGTAGACTTGATTTGAATAAGTTGACACCTACTGAAATATCTTTGCAAATGGCTGATAAATCAACCGCTATACCTGTCGGTATTTGTGAGGATGTGCCTGTTGTGGTTGCAAACGTTACTATTTTAACGGACTTTGTTATTCTTGATATTCCCGAGGACGATAGTATGTCGATTATCCTTGGTAGACCCTTTTTGAATACTCCAGGGGCTGTTATAGACTGCAACAAAGGCAATGTCACTTTTCATGTTAATGGAAATGAGCATACGATATACTTTCCGAGGAAACAACCTCTAGTCCACAGTGTCAATTCTATTGGAAAAATTCCATCGATTACTATTGGAGGTTTTGAATTTCCTCTTCCTACTGTCAAGAAGAAATATGATATTCTTATTATTGGGGATGTGCATATCCCCGTTGAGGTAACATAGTGTTATTCGAAATTTCTCCGATTCCATGTTATTGAGAATGAGTTTGTTAACAAGACTTGATCAACCTTGTTAGTGGATTCCTTTTGGTGAGCATGAGATGGATGAAGTTAGAAGGCTCAACCTTCTGTACCCTCCTTTTACTTTCGTTTATTTAGATTTAATAAAGCAAAAATAGTATATTCTGTCAGTTTTCTGATTTATCCGTGCAATAAAAAATACCCCGAAAATAAAAGTTCTCCAAATGCCCTGAAAATGAAATATGATTTTTTCTGGAATATTTGAGAATATTTGGCACAGAGAACACATCAGGGAGAGCAAGCACCTGGCCACGAGGGTCCAGGGCGCGCCCCCTGCCTCGTGGGCCCATGGTGGCTCCGCTCCACTTATTCCAGTCACCACACACTCCTTCTGCCTCCCAAAAAAATCACCAACCAGCTCAAGCACGAGGTCTAGCTCATTTTGCTGCGATTTTCGGTCTCCTAGCTCAAAGCTCCACTCACAAAACTGCTTTGGGGGATTGTTCTTCGGTATGTGACTCCTCTAATGGTCCAATTAGTTTTTGTTGTAGTGCTTTATTCAATGCAAATTTTTGTTGCCTATGTGACCCTGTTCTTGAGCTTGCATGTCAAATTTATATGGTCCCAAGTAGTTCTAATGCATGATTTAGTCTCTAGGCACTTGTGGGAGTAGTTGCTATCAATTTTGTTGAGTTTGGCTCACTTTTATTTTAAATTACTAAAATTTCCAGAAAAAATAGGGTGGTATCCTCCTTTGAATGATTCGAGTGACTCGACTTGGCACATGTTCACACATGTAGTTAAAAAAAATCAACATAGCCTCCACGATATTTATGTTCATCGTGGATTATATCCTACTCATGCTTGCACTCAATGTTCATTAATTTTAATGCATGTTCATGACTGTTGTCGTTCCCTAGTTGGTCGCTTCCCAGTCTTTTTCTAGCCTTCACTTGTACTAAGCGGGAATACTGCTTGTGCATCCACTTCCATAAACCCCAAAGTTATTCCATATGAGTCCACTATCCCTTCCTATATGCGGTACCTACCTGCCGTTCCAAGTAAATTTTTATGTGCCAAACTCTAAACCTTCAAATGAAATTCTGTTTTGCATACTCGAATAGCTCATGTATCAACTAGGGTTGTCTGTATCTTCCATGCTAGGCGGGTTATTCTCAAGAGGAGTGGACTCCGCTCCCCATTCACGAGAAAATGGCTGGTCACCGGGATGCCCAGTCCCATGCTCAAATTAAATCAAAATAATTGCAAACAAAACTCCCCCAGGACTCTTGTTAGTTGGAGGCACTCATTGTTTCAAGCCAGCCATGGATTGATGCTTGTTGGTGGAGGGGGAGTATAAACTTTACCATTCTGTTTGGGAACCGCCTATAATGTGTGTAGCATGGAAGATATCGAAATCTCTCGGTTGTTATGTTGACAATGAAAATATGCCGCTCAAAATATTATTTATCTCTATTTCAAAAATCGAGCTCTGGCACCTCTACAAATCCCTGCTTCCCTCTGCGAAGGGCCTATCTATTTACTTTTATCTTGAGTCACCACCCTCTTATTAAAAATCACCAGCTGGAGAGCACCGCTGTCATTTGCATCCATTACTAGTAATTTATATTGGGTATGACTGGATCTTTTTTACCATGAATTACAATGTTTAGTCAGTCCTTGATCTTCATAGGTGCTCTGCATTTATGTTTTGCGGTCTCAAAAAGGGCTAGCGAGATACCATCTTGTTATATCATATTATGATTGTTGTGAAAAAGTGTTGTCATCTGAGATTTATTATTATTGCTCGCTAGTTGATTATGCCATTGATATGAGTAAATATGAGACCTAAATGTTATTGTGAATATGGTTAGTTCATAATCTTTGCTGAAAACTTGAATGATGGCTTTACATATTTACAACAACAAGAGCAAACAGAGTTTGTAAAAGTTTTTATTTATCACTTTCAGTTTATCAACTGAATTGCTTGAGGACAAGCAAAGGTTTAAGCTTGGGGGAGTTGATACGTCTCCGTCGTATCTACTTTTCCAAACACTTTTGCCTTTGTTTTGTACTCTAACTTGCATGATTTGAATGGAACTAACCCGGACTGACGCTGTTTTCAGTAGAATTGCCATGGTGTTATTTTTGTGCAGAAATAAAAGTTCTCGGTATGACCTAAAAATCAACGGAGATTATTTTTGGAATTAAAAAAATACTGGTGAAAGAATCAAGGCCAGGGGGCCCACACCCTGTCCACGAGGGTGGGGGCGCGCCCACCCCCTGGGCGCGCCCCCTGCCTCGTGGGCCCCCTGGTGCTCCACCGATCTCAACTCCAACTCTATACATTCGTGTTCGGGGAGAAAAAAAATCAGAGAGAAGGATTCATCGCGTTTTACGATACAAAGCCGCCGCCAAGCCCTAATCTCTCTCGGGAGGAATGATCTAGAGTCTGTTCGGGGCTTCGGAGAGGGGAATCCGTCGCCATCGTCATCATCAACCTTCCTCCGTCACCAATTTCATGATGCTCACCCCCGTGCGTGAGTAATTCCATCGTAGGCTTGCTGGACGGTGATGGGTTGGATGAGATTTACCATGTAATCGAGTTAGTTTTATTAGGGTTTGATCCCGAGTATCCAGCATGTTCTGAGATTGATGTTGCTATGACTTTGCTATGCTTAATGCTTGTCACTAGGGCCCGAGTGCCATGATTTCAGATCTGAACCTATTATTTTTTTCATGAATATATGTGAGTTCTTGATCCTATCTTGCAAGTCTATAGTCACCTATTATGTGTTATGATCCGTTAACCCCGAAGTGACAATAATCGGGATACTTACCGGTGATGACCGTAGTTTGAGGAGTTCATGTATTCACTAAGTGTTAATGCTTTGGTCCGGTACTCTATTAAAAGGAGGCCTTAATATCCCTTAGTTTCCAATAGGACCCCGTTGCCATGGGAGGATACGACAAAAGATGTCATGCAAGTTCTTTTCCATAAGCACGTATGACTATATTCGGAATACATGCCTACATTACATTGATGAATTGGAGCTAGTTCTGTGTCACCCTATGTTATAACTATTGCATGAGGAATCGCATCCGGCATAATTCTCCATTACCGATGAAATGCCTACGAGCTTTTCGCATATTTTTCTTCGCTTATTTACTTTTCCGTTGCTACTGTTACAATTACTACAAAACTATAACTGTTACTTTTGCCACCGCTACCGTTACTTCCATACTACTTTGATACTAAATACTTTGCTGCAGATATATTCAGGTGTGGTTGAATTGACAACTCAACTGCTAATACTTGAGAATATTCTTTGGCTCCCTTTGTGTCGAATCAATAAATTTGGGTTGAATACTCTACCCTCGAAAACTGTTGCGATCCCCTATACTTGTGGGTTATCAGCAAGGTAGGGGGCGCGCCCAGGGGGTAGGGCGTGCCCCCCACCCTTGTGGTTGCCTAGTGAGTCCCCCTGATAACCCACAAGTACAGGGGATCAGTTGTAGCCTCTTTCTATAAGTAAGAGTGTCGAACCCAACAAGGATCTAAAGGTAGAACAAATATTCCCTCAAGTTCTATCGACCACCGATACAACTCTACGCACGCTTAACGTTCAATTTACCTTGAACAACTATGAAACAAGAAGTACTTTGTAGGTATTTTAGGATAGGTTTGCAAGATAATAAAGAGCACGTAAATAAAAACTAGGGGCTGTTTAGATAAAGGCACAACTAAGTTAGTTTTAGTAGAGAGCTTTTTGTCACGAGAAAGTTATTTGTCCCTAGGCAATCGATAACTAGACCGGTAATCATTATTGCAATTTTATATGAGGGAGAGGCATAAGCAAACATACTTTATCTTCTTGGATCATATGCACTTATGATTGGAACTCTAGAAAACATCCGTAACTACTAAAGATCATTAAGGTAAAACCCAACCATAGCATTAAAGTATCAAGTCCTCCTTATTCCCATACGCCATGACCCATTTATCCGTGTTTGTGTTTCAGTCACTCACGCAACGCAGACAATAAGCAAACCATGAACATATCGCAAATCCTACAGCGGGATCCTCACGCTATGCGACACCTAAGAGCACCATAGGACAGCACCAATAATAAAACATGCAACTCAAACCAATCACAATCATCAATCAACCCATAGGACAAAACAGATCTACTCAAACATCATAGGATAGCTATACATCATTGGGAAATAATATACAACGTTGAGCATCATGTTCAAGTAGAGATTATAGCGGGGAGAAGGGGTGTTACACCGCTGCATACAGGGGGAGAGAGTTAGTGATGACGGCGGCGAAGTTGTTGGTGTAGATTGTCGTTGCGATGATGGCCCCGACAACGTTTCGGCACCACCGGGAGAGAGGGGGAGAGAGCCCCCCTTCTTCTTCTTCTTCCTTGACCTTCCCCTTAGATGGGAGAAGGGTTTCCCCTCCGGTCCTTTGTTTCCATGGCGGCAAAGGGGCGGGAGCTCCTCCAAGATTGGATCTCTCTCTCTCGGTTTCCTTCTGTTTCTGCGTTCCCAGATTCTGGCCTTTCACCGTTTCTTAAATTCTCGGAGATCCGTAACTCCGATTGGGCTGAAATTTTAACACTATTTTTATCCGAATATTAGCTTTCTTGCGCCAGAAGAAGGGCACCAGCCGCCTTACGGAGTGTCCACAAGGACCAAGGGCGCGCCCTCCATCCTTGTGGGCCCCTCAGGCATCGTCTCACGTTGATTCTTTTTCCCAAAAATCACATATATTCCAAAAAAATCTCTGTAAGTTTTTATCGCGTTTGGACTTCGTTTGATATGGATTTTCTACGAAACAAAAAACATGCAACAAACAGGAACTGGCACTGGGCACTGGATCAATATGTTAGTCCCAAAAAATCATATAAATTGTTGCCAAAAGTATGTAAAAGTTGTAGAATATTGGAATGGAACAATAAAAAATTATAGATATGACGGAAATGTATCAGCATCCCCAAGCTTAATTCCTGCTCGTCCTCGAGTACGTAAATGATAAAAAGATAATTTTTGATGTGGAATGCTACCTAGCATAATCTTGATCATATAATCTAATCATGGCATGAATATTAAGACACGAGTGATTCAAAGCAATAGTCTATCATTTGACATAAAGACAATAATACTTCAAGCTTCCAAATAAAGCAATCATGTCTTCTCAAAATAACATGGCCAAAGAAAGTTATCCCTACAAAATCATATAGTCTGGCTGTGCTCCATCTTCATCACACAAAGTATTTCATCATGCACAACCCCGATGACAAGCCAAGCAATTTTTTCATATGTTTCATGTTCTCAAGCTTTTTGAACTTTCACGCAATACATGAGCGTGAGCCATGGATATAGCACTATAGGTGGAATAGAATATGATGGTGGAGGTTGTGTGGAGAAGACAAAAAGGAGAAAGTATCACATCGACGCGGCTAATCAACGGGCTATGGAGATGCCCATCAATTGATGTCGATGTGAGGAGTAGGGATTTCCATGCAACGGATGCACAAGAGCTATAAGTGTATGAAAGCTCAAACTGAAAACTAAGTGGGTGTGCATCCAACTTGCTTGCTCATGAAGACCTCGGGCATTTGAGGAAGCCCATCATCGGAATATACAAGCCAAGTTCTATAATGAAAATTCCCACTAGTATATGAAAGTGATAACTCAAGAGACTTTCTATATGAATAACATGGTGCTACTCTGAAGCACAAGTGTGGTAAAAGGATAGTAGCATTGCCCCTTCTCTCTTTTTCTCTCATTTTTTTGTTTTTTGGGCCCTCTTTTTTTGGCCTCTTTATTTTTTATTTTTTCGTCCGGAGTCTCATCCCGACTTGTGGGGGAATCATAGTCTCCATCATCCTTTCCTCACTAGGACAATGCTCTAATAATGATGATCATCACACTTTTATTTACTTACAACTCGATATCTAGAACAATATGACTCTATATGAATGCCTCTGGCAGTGTACCTGGATGTGCAATGATCTAGCATAGCAAAGATATCAAAAAAAGGACAAGCCATGAAAATATCATGCTAGCTATCTTACGATCATGCAAAGCAATATGACAATGAACGCTCAAGTCATGTATATGATGATGATGGAAGTTGCATGGCTATATATCTCGGAATGGATATGGAAATGCCATGATAGGTAGGTATGGTGGCTATTTTGAGGAACATATAAGGAGGCTTATGTGTGATAGAGCGTATCATATCACGGGGTTTGGATGCACCGGTGAAGTTTTCACCGACTCTCGAGGTGAGAAAGGGCAATGCACGGTACCAAAGAGGCTAGCAACGATGGAAGGGTGAGAGTGCGTATAATCCATGGACTCAACATTAGTCATAAAGAACTGACATACTTATTGCAAAAGTCTATTAGCTATCGAAACAAAGTACTATGCGCATGCTCCTAGGGGGATAGATTGGTAGGAAAAGACCATCGCTCATCCCCGACTGCCACTCCTAAGGAAGACAATCAAAAAAATAATAAATCATGCCCCTACTTCATCAGATAACGGTTCACCATACGTGCATCCTACGGGAATCACAAACCTTAACACAAGTATTTCTATCAATCCACAATTACTCACTACCATGAGCCTGATATCACCATCTTGATATCGCAAAACTATTGCAAGGAATCGAACATATCATATTCAGTGATCCACAAGTTTTGTGTAGGATTTTATGACTAACCATGTGAATGACCAATTCCTGTCAACTCTCTAAATAGATATAAGTGAAGCAAGAGAGTTTAATTCTTGCTACAAAAGATATGCCCGCGCTCTAACAAATATAAGTGAAGCAAAAGAACATTCTACAAATGGCGGTTTTCTATGTGTAGAGAAACATGCAATCCAAACTTCAAATGATATAAGTGAAGCACATGAAGCATTATACAAAGCCATACTCAAAAGATATAAGTGAAGTGAAAAGAGAATTCTATAAATTAACCAAGGACTATCTCATACCATCATACTACATTACTAAAATCCAAGATTTATGCATATCATGTGATGAATAAAAATATAGCTCCAAGTAAAATTACCGATGATTGTTAGAAGAAAGAGGGGATGCCTTCCGGGGCATGCCCAAGCTTAGTTGCTTGGGAGTACTTGAATATTACCTTGGGGTGCCTTGGCCATCCCCAAGCTTAGGCTCTTGCCACTCCTTATTCCTTCATCCATCGTGATCTCACCCAAAACTTGAAAACTTCAATCACACAAAACTTAACAAAACCCTCGTGAGATCCGTTAGTATGATAAAATAAATCACCACTTCAAGTACTGTTGCAAACTCATTCATATTTTATTTTTGCATTGTAGATACTGTATTGTAACTTCTCTATGGCTTATACCACCAATAAAATCGATAGTTTCATCAAAACTAGCAAAACAATGCATCAAGAACAGAATCTGTCTTAAACAGGATAGTCTGTAGCAATCTGTACATCTACCATACTTCTGTACTCCAAAAATTCTGAAAAATTAGGAAAAAAATAAAAAACATTGTATAGCAATACTTTGCAAAAAGTTTCTGAAATGTTTGACGTTCCAGTAAACAATGAAAATTCACTCGCTACAGCCAAAGTTTCTGTTCCTGCGCCGCACATACCAACAAGCAATCTAATAATCCTAAAGGCAAATCTTGGCACATTATTTTTATAATACAATGAATTTTTATAAGGGGATAATTATTTTTGTGAGAATCTTCATGAAAAAATCTACATTGTTTCCATGAGCATGAACACAAGTGTTCAAGGTCGACCCTTACTTCACCAATGCATCACCTTTCAATCCTTCTCTTTTTGTGTAGTTTTAAGTTCCCCTCTATATTTTTTTTAAACTTTATAAAAGCACTCAACATAAATAAATGGCTCTCTAAAACTTCCCGGTTGTCTCCCTGGCAGCGCTTTCTTTAAAGCCATTAAGCTGGGCATAAAGTGCTCAAGTAATGGATCCACTGGGATCCCAAGGTATATCAAAGCCAATTTTAATTAGCAATGATTTGGCATTTAGTAGTGAGCACAAAGCAACATAAATCAAGCAATGACGAAGTCTAACTCTCTTCCTATGCATCAGCATGTCATACAAGAACAATTCATGCACATCAAGTAAAGGCCAATACATAGCATAAGTAGTTTCTTGCAATTTTATCGTGTTGGAAACATAGAGAGGTGGAGATGTAGTTCCTCTCTCTTAATAATTGCAAGTAGGAGCAGCAAGGACATGCATATTACATTCATCAAAATTATCATGTGCAACGGTAAAAAGCAACCCATCAAATAATCCTTAATAAGAACAAACTTCTCCGATATAGTGTAGCTTGGAGAATTCAAAAAGATAATAGGACTATCATGTGTGGGTGCAATAGCAACAATTTCATTCTTAACATAAGGAACTATAGCAAGTACATCTCCATAAGCATAATTCATATTGGCATATTGGCCACAAGCATAGCAATTATTAAGTTCATCAAAAACGGATATTTCAAATGAATCAACGGGATCGTAGCAATTATCATAGCATTCATCCTTCGATAAGAAAGAAGGGACATTAAACAATGTATGAGTTGGAGGGTTTTTCTCATTAGAAGGTGGGCACGGGTAGCTAATCCGCTCTTCTTCCTTTTTTTTCTTCGCTCTCCTCATCATCTCTTTCATCCAATGAGCTCACAATTTCATCAATTTCTTCTTCCATAGACTCCTACAAAATGTTAGTCTCTTCTTGGACAGCGGAGGAGTCCTCAATATACAGTTTAACATAGGCATTAGAAGCATAATTATCATAACAATATTTAAGTATGGAAAATTTTTCAGATTTGTAAAGAGTAACATCATACTTTCCAATCAAAGAAGCAATTTCATAAGCACCCTTAAAAGCAACAAATTCTTCAATTTATTGAACATCATAGTAATTATAAACACCTTTAGCATACGAAGATACGATTATATTATCACTAAACTCACATTGGCAGGGAAGGTGTTTCTTAGGGTCTTCAGAACAACAACTAAAATCATATATTTCACATAAATTCCAAGCATAGCATTGCAAACGATGAATTTGGTCCAGTAAAAGTTTCCCTTTTTGAGATAAGTGGGGTCGCACATAACAAGCATGCTCATCTAAAGATTTTCCCTCAACTAAGCTAGTTGGGGTTTCAGCACGAGCACATAGGGATCGAAGATGATCCAAGTAAAAAGCTTCAGCAGTATGATAGATTTTGGGTGGTTCTTCAACCATTGGTTTAGTAGGTACACCTATTTTTTGGTATTTTGCGTTTCCTACCCATAGATAAAGATGAAAACAAGGGCACAAAATAAAAATTACTTAGTGGTAAAGCAAACAAGCACACACGAGAATATTCACCCCACGCTATTGCTCCCCGGCAACGGCGCCTGTCATGGACTTAACACGGAAGATGTCCTAGCGTAAGGACTTAGTCATGGAGCCATCACAACTAGGTTAGCTTAAAGGGGTTAAACGGGATAAAGGACACAGAGAGTTTATACTGGTTTAGCCCCTCGCGGTGGAGGTAAAGGCCTACTCCAGTTTGGGATTCTATTGCTTGGGTTTCGATTACCAGGGAGCGAATACGCTTGACCTAGTTGTCGGTCTCTTGTTTCTTGCCCTTAACTCACCGCCAGGTCACCCCTTTATATATACAGGTTGATGCCCGGTGGCTTACAGAGTCCCGGCCGGCTCATACACAACATGTCCGGCTCAGTGACTAACTAAGCTTGCCTTACAAAACAAGTTATACATATGGCGGTTCATCCTCTTGGGCCTCAGGCCGCCTCTGGGTCTTGGGCCGTCAATAGGCTTGCTACGACCCGCCATATTCATCGATAAGTCGCCAATGGTATAACCCGGCCCCTCCTAGGCGGTTCATACCAAGTAGTTATATCCTCAACATTAGGCCCCAGGTTGATTTGAACCTATTCACATCAATCTTCAATACCTGACTTGTCAAAATCTTGCATCGTCTATTTAACTAATTTGTTGTAAACCGCCATGACGTCAGCTCACAGAATTACGTTAACCCGCCATGCCGTCATTTCGCGTTAACTTTGCATGAGGCCCAGAACATCTTTAACTGATCCTTATCTTCAATAATCATCCTGAAAATCAAGGCGTCCATATAGCCACATGATGATTTTGACCTCCTCGATTCCCGCGCATACCTTGTATCCATCCTCTTATAAATCGGGACGGGGGTCTTTATCATTCCCCCCCCCCTTGCCTCCTTGTCTTCATCTTCTTCCCCGCAACACCACGCCCGTGCTCAAGCTCCGCCGCTGCCGACCTCCGTCCACTGCTCCAACTCAGGCCGCTGCATCAACCTGACTGGACCAGAGATGTAGCGACCTGACCCAAAATCGGTCAAATCTCTGTGTCTGTACCATCCCAAGATCATGCTGGCACTCACAGTACATTGATGAAATAATCAAAGTTCAATCACACCTGAATTTATTACACGATTCTCATATCGAGTCTTTATTACAATAGAATAAATTCGGCCGAAGGCCAACTCATGAGAAATAAACTAAGTAAAGCTGCGGAAGCGTAGAAGAATAGCGAGTCCATCCGACTCCATAGGGCAATCGCCAAGTGCGGAGCGTAGCCTCACTCCCGATCGAATACTCCTCGCAACATAAGACGTTGCAGCCGTGTAGGTCAGCATTTTGATTATGGCAAGTCATGAAGAGAGAATAACAATAATAAAATTACTAACACTATATGCATTTTGGTGTGGGGCTCTAAGTTTCATCATTTTGCGAAAAGCCGCTTTTTCCCTACTACAAGGACTTGCTTGCAAATACTACAAAATTGTTGGTAGTTATTGAGATGGTTCCGCCAACCAATGTCTCACTCCCAAATTATTAAGTCATAACCCCTCAAATTAATTTATTAGTTTTAGTGTTGAGATTTCGAATACTTCCAAGTTCCAGAGGCTCAAATTGTCCGTAATCGGGACACGGCTAATCGATTAGATCTTTTCTCTGAGAGGTTTATGACTTTACCCGCAAGAATCGTTCCTCCTTTTAAGTCTTCGCACTTCATGGTGTTTGAAGACGGACGAACAAACAGGTCTTCCAAGAGTTCTTCGGCCACCGCCGTACCCATCCAATCCTACCGCTCTTCTACATCTCGTAGTACCGTCCGGCCAGCGTCACAACTAGGGTTGACCAAGCCGAGCCCATAATGGCTTGCGGCTGCACGTAAGCTTCCGGTCAATGGGGTATACATCCGACTCTTCGTGGCTGGGTGAAGCTTTCCGCAAGATGTCATGGCACTTCTCCATGCATCCCGCCAACCACCGGGTTCTCCAGGTGCCCGTCAACCGCCCTCCACCCAAGAGTGAATTCAAGTCCATCTTGAGCTTGAAGTTCATGGGGTTGTCATCATCTTGACTCTCACATCTCCTTATGAATTCACTCAACCAATCCGCCTCTGAGCATAGCAAAATAAACTACTCCGTCCCGGGTCATGGTAACAAGGGGAATTGGTTCATCCTACCACATGATACTAATCAAGAACATAACTTCAAAATTTCACCTACTGCATTCATGGTGGGGAGGTATAATTCTAATGCAACAAAAACATAGGTATTGTAAAGAAAACATGATCAATGACTTGCCTTGCTGACGATCCTCGTAAGCTAGGGACTCGTAGTAGCAAGCTTCGCACTCCGGAAATTCTATCGAGACAAACAATAATCACAATAAGCATATAGCATATGATCACTTAACACAATAGCATAGTAACATAACACACCAAAACAAACGAATCAAAACCCAAAGGAAAACTCGAAGAAATCCAACTCAAAGTTTTCCTACATCAAGCAACAACTAAAAAATAGTTTTACATAACAAAATTTTTCTCAACATAACCTAAGCATGGGTTTATGTTAACTTAACATAAAAGAATGCATTAAGCAACTAGGAGCAAAAAGAATCAATTTAAAAGCTATTATAAAACTCCTATTAGGCCTAAAGCAAATTTTAGTAAGAAAAATAAAATAAAAGTTTTATTTATTATAAATAAAAGTTCATGCTCTAAAGTGACAGAAACTAACCTAGAATAATCAATCACATGTGAAAAATAAATTTATTTGCTAATTAAAATAATAGGAAAACAGTAGCTAGTTAATTAATTAAGAATAGCATGATTCTGATAGAAACTATTTTTTATTAATCCTAAAATGCCCAAATAAATTCCTACGGTTAGGCAATGTCAAAACAAAGTTGGGACAAAAGAATCATAAAAAATAATTTTCCTAACTTATTTTATAGCAGATTTACTATTCTGACTAAATCTAAAATAAAGCAATTCTAAATAATTTTAACATAGCTAATTATATTTTCTACAGAAACTATAAGAAATTTGCCAACCAACAAAAAAAGAATCACTTAAAAATATTAAGTACATTAAAATTTATGAATTTTTCAAATCTGAAACTATTCTGTTAAAACAGAAAACTAAAAATAAAGAAAAACGACCTAATGGGCTAAATAACATACAGGCGTAACTTAACTAAACGGGCCTAGGGTTTAAACGAATCGGGCGGCTCAAATAAAACCCTAACTAAAATAAAATAAACCGAACTAACCGGATAAAACCGTCTATTTTATACATACCCTTGGGGGATCTAATCTAGACCGTTGGGAGTAGATCGGACGGCGGGGAGGGGCTCCGGCGACTTACCGGTCGGCGACGGCGACGGCGGCTCGGGCGGCGAGTGCTCCGGCGTCTCCGGTGGTCGGGGGCGACGGCGGGAGCTCCGCGGTCTTGGCGCGACGAGGGATCCGGTTGGTGGAGTCGGGTGAGCTCGGGAGGGCTAGGCGACGGCGACGAGGTTAATGGCGGCGGCGGCTCGGTTACTCCGGCGAAAAGTCTGGCGAGAGAGAGGGGTCCGTGAGGGGCGAGGGGGAATGGGGTGAGGAGGGTATTTATAGGCGGGCCTCGTCTTGGACGAGGGGCAATCGGGGAGAGATCATGGCGAATCCCAGATCCGCGGGATCCGTGAGCGGCGGCGCAAGGGGTGGCATGGGCGATGGGTAAGCGACGGGTGGGGACCACCCGTCACGAGAGGGAGGAGCTGGGATGGGTCACGGCCGACGCGAGGAGTTTCGACGCAGGGGGGTGGCGGCTTGGCTCACTGGGCCGGCTCGGCGCAGGGCTCGGCTCTGGGTCGCCTCAGTGTGGCTGGCCAGTCTTTCGGTCAGTCGGCTGGTGGCGCTTTTTATTTTTCTTTTCTAATTTATTTAAAATAAAAAAATAAAAACAGAGATAATATATAAAATATAAATATTTTATATAGGACATATATATATATCAAAATGATCAGGGGAATATTCCCTATCATTTGAACATTTTTCCAGGGGCAAAATCCAAACTTTATAAAAATTCATTTTTTCCAAAATTCAAATAAAACTCAAATTTGAATTCAATAATTTTGGCAATGTTTTCCTCTGATATTTTTGGAGTGTCATGTTTACTCCTCTCATACTTTTTCTCAAGTATTTATCAGGCATAATTTTTTAAATGATTTCCACTTGCCACAATTTGAATTCAAATTCCAAAATTCCAAAAATTCAAATGCCACTCAAATTCAAACAACATGCATAGATGCTTAGCTATAATTGTAAAACATTCCAAATAGGAAATTTGGGATGTTACAAACCTACCCACCTTAAGATGAATCTCGCCCTCGAGATTCGGGTTGGCTAGCAAATAGGTGTGGGTGGTCTCGAAGAAGGTCTTCTTCTCGCTCCCAGGTGACTTCCTCTTCGGAGTGATGACTCCACAGCACCTTGCAAAACTTGATGATCTTGCTGCGGGTGACTCTGTTCACAGTCTCGAGAATTCGGACGGGTTTCTCCTTATAAGTCGATCACCGTCGAGCTGTATGGCCTCTAGGGCACTTGTGTCTCTTAACGGAATATCGGCCATGTCGGCATGACACTTCTTCACCGAGAAACATGGAAGACATCATGAACTCCGGACAATCCTTCCGCAATTCCAACTTGTAAGCAACTTCTCCACGACGTTCAAGGATTTTGTAGGGACCAACGAATCGAGGTGCTAACTTTCCTTTGACACCAAACCTCTTGATTCCACGGTGGGGACACACGAAGATATGCTCGGTCTCCCGCTTCGTAAGTTACTTCCTTGCGTTCTTGTCGGCATAACTCTTCCGTCTCGATCGTGCTATCTTGAGTCTATCCCGAATCAGCTTGACTTTCTCTTGAATCTCGATAAGATCGGAACCGAAAAGTGATCGATCTCCAACACCATCCCACAAAGAATGGTGTTCGCACCTCCTTCCGTATAGAGCTTCGAAGGGGCCATCTTCGATCGGATCGATAATCTGTTGTTGTATGAAAACTCTGCATATGGCAAATTATCATCCCAGCTAGACCCATAGTCTAGCACACAAGCTCTCAACATGTCCTCCGTAATCTGGTTGACTCTCTCGGTCCGTCCATCTGCTCATGGATGAAAAGCAGTATTGAACTCCAGCCTCGCACCCAAAGTTTCATGCAATCGATTCCAAAACTTTGAGGTAAACTGTGTTCCTCTATCGACACGATACTCCTCGGAACTCCATGCAGACATACGATCCTGGTCATGTATATCTTGGCCAACTTAGCACTGGTATAGGTAGTCTTCACGGAATGAAGTGAGCTACCTTGGTCAATCGATCAACCACTACCCAGATAGAATCATAACCTGAACGGGTCCCGGCAATCTGTGATGAAATCCATTCCAAGTTTTTCCCATTTCCAATCGGAATCGCAAAGGTTGAAGTAACCCTGCTGGCTTCGATGTTCTCCTTTACTCGTTGACAAACATCGATACTGCTATGTACTCGGCAATATCCTTCTTCATACCGCCCACCGTAAACTTTCCTTGAAATCCAGGTACATCTTGGTGTTACCGGGGTGAATCGAGTACGGTGAGTCATGAGCCTCCTGAAGAATTAGCTTCCTGAGTTCGGGATCATTGGGCACATAAATACGATCCTCGAACCATATAGCTCCGTATTCATCCTTGCGAAATCCTTTTGCTTTTCCTTCATTCATCTTTTGTTTTATCTCATCAATTTCCCTGTCCGACTTCTGAGCTTCATGAATCCTTTCGGCCAAAGTGGACTGAACTTCCAGAGTTGCAACATATCCTCTCGGAACTATCTCCAGTCGGAGATCTCTCGAAGTCATCGACTAACTCTGGGTAATCCTCATCTTTGTAAAGAGTATTCACATAACTCTTACGGCTCAAAGCATCTGCTACAACATTAGCTTTACCTGGGTGGTAATGCAATCTCATGTCATAGTCCTTTATTAACTCTAGCCATCTCCTCTGCCTGAGGTTCAACTCTTTCTGCGTGAAAATATACTTCAAGCTCTTGTGATCTGTGTAAACATCACAACGGTTTCCGATAAGGTAATGTCTCCAGGTCTTGAGTGCATGCACTACGGCTGCTAACTCCAAATCATGTGTGGCATAATTCATCTCGTGAGGTCGTAGCTGTCTGGAGGTATAAGCTACAACTTTTCCTTCCTGCACGAGTACTCCTCCGAGTCCCTGACGTGAAGCGTCACAATATACCTGGTAATCCTTGTGTATATCCGGCAAAATCAGTACTGGGGCTGTGACCAAAGGTTTCTTCAATTCCTGAAAACTGGCTTCACAATCCTCGGTCCAAATGTACTTGGCTTCCTTCTTCAACAGCTCAGTCATGGGCTTGGCAATCTTTGAGAAGTTCTCAATAAACCTCCGATAATATCCTGCGAGTCCGAGAAAACTGCGGATCTCCTTGACTGAGGTGGGTGACTGCCAATCGGTGACTGATTCAACCTTGGCGGGGTCAACTGCTATTCCTTCTCCTGAAATAACATGTCCGAGGAATCCGACTTCCTTCAGCCAAAATTCACATTTATGAACTTGGCATACAACTGATGTTCTCAAGTTTTTCGAACTAGACGCAAATGTTCCTTATGCTCTTCCTCTCTTGGAGAAAATCAGTATATCATCGATGAACACCACGACAAACTTGTCCAGATATTCCATAAATACCTTGTTCATCAAATTCATGAAGTATGCAGGGCATTAGTCAATCCAAATGACATGACGGCATACTCATATAAACCATACCTGGTAGTGAATGCTGTTTTGGGTATATCCTTTTCACGGATCTTCAACTGATGATACCCTGATCGAAGATCGATCTTGGAGAATACCTTGGCTCCAACTAGCTGATCAAATAGATCATTAATCATCGGCAGAGGGTACTTGTTCTTGATGGTCACGTCGTTCAATGAGCGATAGTCCACAACCATCCTCAAGGTTCCATCCTTCTTCTCTACCAAAAGAACTGGGGCTCCCCATGGTGATGAGCTTGGCCGAATATATCCTTTCTCCAATAACTCATTAATTTGGTTCTTGATCTCTTTCAAATCGTTCGTTGGCATCCGATAAGGTCTCTTGGATATTGGGGCTGTGCCGGGCAATAACTCAATCAGAAATTCAATGTCCCTGTCCGGTGGCATTCCTGGTAATTCCTCCGGAAACACATCGGGAAAATCTTGCACCATCGGCACTTCCTCCTGAACAACTCCTGCGTGACGCAATGCACCGATTCTTCATCCGCTATGTCGGATACATACTTGATCCTCTTACGCTCTGGGTGGTGAGCGAATCGACTTCTGAGCACGCCTATGTTTCCTTCAAACTTCGTCAACCAATCCATGCCTAGGATTACATCCAAGGTCTGGGTTTCCAATACTATGAGGTCTGCGGAAATTTATGATTTCGATGTTGAGGGTTGCATGACAGCCTAAGCCCGCCATCATTTCTCCTCTGCGAACCGACGCGAAGGGGCTTCTAAGGGTTTTAGTGGGCAACCCGTATTTTTCCACAACTACCCTTGATATGAATGAATGCGTTGCACCAGAATCAAAGAGTACCAATATTGAACGTGAATTCAATAAAAACTTACCAACCACAGTGTCTGGCTGATCATAGACGTCCTCCACGTCAATGTGGTCACCTGAGCACGAGGGAAAGGGTTGGGCTTCTTCGCTGCGCTTCCATTGCCGTTTCCATTCCTCTGCTTGGCCTCCGGGCAGTCGGTGGCATAGTGCCCTATTTTCTGGCACTTGAAGCAGGTGATGTGACTCAGATCCTTCGGAGCCGGGGCAGGACGATGCTGATGGCCATTGCCATTTCCATTGCCATTCCCATTGCCTGACTTGTTGTCCTGGTTGCGGTTGTTCCCATTTCCTCCATGGTTATGTCCTCCATGGTTGTGATGGGTATGCCCTCCTGAGTATGGGGCATATCGGGGCTTCTGCGAGCTCCGAGTTGTACTTCCCTGGCTGTACTTCCGCTATGCTATCAATCTGCTGCTGCTTGCCTTCGAGTATGGTGGCCTTGTCTACCAGCTCCTGGTAGTTGGTGAAGGTAGCCACCATAAGCTGCATTCCCAGTTCGTCATTGAGTCCCTCGAGAAACTTCTCCTGCTTTGCGGCATCTGTGGCCACATCATCCGGGGCATAGCGAGCTAACTTGTTGAACTCATCCACGTCTCGTGCCACAAGACGGTTCCCCGGGCGTAAGTTGCGGAACTCACGCTTCTTCGCACTCATGGCTCCAAATGAAACATGAGCGGTGCGGAAGGCTCGCTGGAACTGATCCCATGTGATGGTGCCAATGGGATAAGTGGCGGTGTAGTTCTCCCACCAAGAAGCTGCAGGTCCATCAAGTTGATGTGCGACAAAGCGCACCTTCTCTCGCATCGGTGCATCCAACAGTGATTAACTCTCTTCCGACCTTGCGGAGCCAATCATCGGCCACAATCGCTCGGTCTGCTAGAGAACACCGCGGATTCAGCCTTAGGAATCGAGTCAAGTTGTCAGCAGGGGTGGTGGCGGTGGATTGTTGTTGTTGTTGTTGTTCTCGTTCGGATGAGCATCGCATGAGGGCATTACGCTGCTTGGATCAGCCGGGTGAGCTCGGCGGGAAGTTGAGACCGGGTCACGCCTCGGAGGCATCTGGTGTTTTGGAGTGGATGAGAAAATTAGAATAGAATAATGGTCTAATGAGAAATAATACTACCCATATGAATGCACAATCATAAACACACCAATCATTTATTCATTCCACTCAAACATGGTTCAATCTCGATTACAAAAGCTCACGACTAAATCGAAAATATCGGCCTAACTGATCGACGAAAAAGTAAAATAACATGGTGGTCGACTAAATGTCTTCATCAATAATCCTTGTGTCCTCTGGTGCGATGTCCTCCAGTATGGCGTCCTCTATTACGGCGCCTCTTCTTGCGGCTTTCTCCAGTGGAACTCCCTTCATAATCCTGATCATTGCTCACGAGGGGTCCGTCATCTCCACTCGGAAAAAGGTCTTCTCCCAAGTCCATCTTTTCCTCTAATGCGGCAACCTTCATCTTCAGGTCGTCGAATCTCTCCATGAAGTCCGCGATTTCTTCCTCATGGTTAAGGAAGTCTGCGTGTGCCTTCTCCTCCTGTTCTAGTTCACGGAACAACAGCCTCCTGTGTACCTTCGAGTTACGGCGAGTCTGGATCTCCCGTTTCCTGAGGAGACACTCCAAGTCTTGGACATAAGAGAGAATGGAGTCGTCCTCTACGGTACGGATGATATCTCCATTCCTTGCTCTGCGAGAAATCATGGCGAGGTCTGATGGATCGAGCTCGGCCCTGTAGTCTTCTCGGAGATGTCCCAGTGCATGATATATCTCCATGTCTCTTCCGAGGATCCAGTTGAAGTCGGTAAACTCAAAGTCAATAGGCTCAGTATGTCCTCCGGGTTCTCCTGAATATGCACCTCGATCTCAGAAGCGGGTATCCGTCGGAAGTGCATTGGTTGGCTTCCGGTGATCGAGGGCGAGCAATCTTCAGCTTCTTCACCATCTGGACCAGCTTCCCGTCAAGGGCATCGCCTCATCTGGTTGGCAAAACTCCGTAGTAAACGGGGTGAACTCGACGCCATCTAGAATGTTGAAAATCGGAGAGAAGTCGAAATGAACAGGGAGAATTACGGAATGATAAGGATATAAAATAAATAGTCTCTTCCTATGGCTTTCCGATCCTAGGGGTTACGCCCTCACGGTCAGCGTGTGCTCGATACCATCTCATGAGCGACCTGACCCAAAATCGGTCAAATCTCGTGTCTCGTATTCCATCCCAAGATCATGCCGGGCACTCACAAGACATTGATGAAATAATCAAAGTTCAATCACACCTGAATTTATTACACGATTCTCATATCGAGTCTTTATTACAATAGAATAAATTCGGCCCAAGGCCAACTCATGAGAAATAAACTAAGTAAAGCTGCGGAAGCGTAGAAGAATAGCGAGTCCATCCGACTCCATAGGGCAATCGCCAAGCGCGGAGCGTAGCCTCACTCCTGATCGGAATACTCCTCTGCAACATAAGACGTTGCAGCCGTGTAGGTCAGCATTTTGATTATGCTGGCAAGTCATGAAGAGAGAATAACAATAATAAAATTACTAACACTATATGCATTTTGGGTGTGGGGCTCTAAGTTTCATCATTTTGCGAAAAGCCAGTTTTTTCCCTACTACAGTGGACTTGCTTGCAAATACTACAAAATTGTTGGTAGTTATTGAGATGGTTCCGCCAACCAATGTCTCACTCCCAAATTATTAAGTCATAACCCCCTCAAATTAATTTATTAGTTTTAGTGTTGAGATTTCTGAATACTTCCAAGTTCCAGAGGCTCAAATTGTCCGTAACCGGGGACACGGCTAATCGATTAGATCTTTTCTCTGAGAGGTTTATGACTTTACCCGCAAGAATCGCTCCTCCTTTTAAGTCTTCGCACTTCATGGTGTTTGAAGACGGACGAACGAAACAGGGTCTTTCAAGAGTTCTTCCGCCACTACCGTACCCATCCAATCCTACCGTTCTTCTACATCTCGTAGTACCGTCCGCCAGCGTCACAACTAGGGTTGACCAAGCCAGAGCCCATAATGGCTTGCGGCTGCACGTAAGCTTCCGTCAATGGGGTATACATCCGCCTCTTCGTGGCTGGGTGAAGCTCCAAGATGTCATGGCACTTCTCCATGCATCCCGCCAACCACTAGGTTCTCCAGGTGCCCACAACCGTCCTCCACCCAAGAGTGAATTCAAGTCCATCTTGAGCTTGAAGTTCATGGGGTTGTCATCATCTTGACCCTCACATCTCCCTTATGAATTCACTCAACCAATCCCGCCTACGAGCATAGCAAAATAAACTACTTCGCCTCGGTCATGGTAACAAGGGAATTGGTTCATCCTACCACATGATACTAATCAAGAACATAACTTCAAAATTTCACCTCTCGCATGCATGGTGGGATGTATAATTCTAATGCAACAAAAACATAGGTATTGTAAAGAAAACATGATCAATGACTTGCCTTGTCGACGATCCTCGTAAGCTAGGGACTCGAGTAGCAAGCTTCAGACCGGAAATTCTACCGAGACAAACAATAATCACAATAAGCATATAGCATATGATCACTTAACACAATAGCATAGTAACATAACACACCAAAACAAACGAATCAAAACCCAAAGGAATACTCGAAGAAATCCAACTCAAAGTTTTCCTACATCAAGCAACAACTAAAAAATAGTTTTACATAACAAAATTTTTCTCAACATAACCTAAGCATGGGTTTATGTTAACTTAACATAAAAGAATGCATTAAGCAACTAGGAGCAAAAAGAATCAATTTAAAAGCTATTATAAAACTCCTATTAGGCCTAAAGCAAATTTTAGTAAGAAAAATAAAATAAAAGTTTTATTTATTATAAATAAAAGTTCATGCTCTAAAGTGACAGAAACTAACCTAGAATAATCAATCACATGTGAAAAATAAATTTATTTGCTAATTAAAATAATAGGAAAATAGTAGCTAGTTAATTAATTAAGAATAGCATGATTCTGATAGAAACTATTTTTTATTAATCCTAAAATGCCCAAATAAATTCCTACGGTTAGGCAATGTCAAAACAAAGTTGGGACAAAAAGAATCATAAAAAATAATTTTCCTAACTCATTTTATAGCAGATTTACTATTCTGACTAAATCTAAAATAAAGCAATTCTAAATAATTTTAACATAGCTAATTATATATTCTGCAGAAACTATAAGAAATTTGCAAACCAACAAAAAAAGAATCACTTAAAAATATTAAGTACATTAAAAGTTATGAATTTTTCAAATCTGAAACTATCCTGTTAAAACAGAAAACTAAAAATAAAGAAAAACGGCCTAATGGGCCTAACTAACGCCCTGGGCGTAACTTAACTAAACGGGCCTAGGGTTTAAACGAATCGGGCCAGCTCAAATAAAAACCCTAACTAAAATAAAATAAACCGGAACTAACCGGGATAAAACCGGTCTATTTTAAGTACATACCCCTTCGGGGGGGGGGGATCTAATCTAGACCGTTGGGAGTAGATCGGACGGCGGGAGGGCTCACGACTTCACTGGTCGGCGACGGCCACGACGGTTCGGGCGGCGAGTGCTCGGCGTCTCCGGTGGTCGGGGCGACAAGGGGAGCTCCGGGGTCTTGGCGCGACGAGGGGTCCCGTTGGTGGAGTCGGGTGAGCTCGGGGAGGCTAGGGCGACGCGACGAGGTTAATGGCGGGCGGCGGCGCTGTTAACTCCGCAGAAAAGGCGGCGAGAGAGTGATCCGGAGGGGCGAGGGGAATGGGGTGAGGGAGGGGTATTTATAGGCGGGGGCCTCGTCTTGGACGAGGGGGCAATCGGGGGAGAGATCCGCGGCGAATCCCGGCGACGGCGACGACGGCTCGGGCGGCGAGTGCTCCGGCGTCTCCGGTGGTCGGGGGCGACGGCGGGGAGCTCCGGCGGGTGCGGCGCGACGAGGGGGTCCGGTTGGTGGAGTCGGGTGAGCTCGGGGAGGGCTAGGGCGACGGCGACGAGGTTAATGGCGGCGGCGCTCGGTTAACTCCATGCGAAAAGGCGTCTGGCGAGAGAGAGGATCCGTGAGGGGCGAGGGGAATGGGGTGAGGGAGGGTATTTATAGGCGGGGCCTCGCCTTGGACGAGGGGCACGGGGAGAGATCCATGGCGAATCCGGATCCGCGGGATCCGTGGCGGCGCGGGCGGGTGGCGGGCGAGGGTAGGCGACGGGTGGGACCACCACGTCGAGAGGAGGAGCGGGGATGGGTCGGTCGGCCGACGCGAGGATTCGGCTGAAGTGCTGGCTCATTGGCCGGGCTCGGCCACTGGTGGGCTGGCCTCGGTGGGTCGCCAGTCTTTGGTGGGCAATCGGCTGGCTGGCGCCTGTATTATTTTTTTCTTTTTCTAATTTATTTTTTAAAAAATAGAGATAATATATAAAATATAAATATTTTATATAGGACATATATATATCAAAATGATCAGGGAATATTCCCTATCATTTGAACATTTTCCAGGGCAAAATCCAAACTTTATAAAATTCA
Source organism: Aegilops longissima (assembly GCA_021605205.1). Lineage (NCBI taxonomy): Eukaryota > Viridiplantae > Streptophyta > Magnoliopsida > Poales > Poaceae > Aegilops > Aegilops longissima. The sequence goes on along the minus strand of CM038676.1, from coordinate 490,998,069 downwards.
TTTTTCCAAAATTCAAACAAAACTCAAATTTGAATTCAAAAATTTTGGCAATGTTTTCCTCGATATTTTGGAGTGTCATGTTTACTCCTCTCATACTTTTCTCAAGTATTTATCAGGCATAATTTTGAAATGATTTCTACTTGCCACAATTTGAATTCAAATTCCAAAATTCCAAAAATTCAAATGCCATTCAAATTCAAACAACATGCATAGATGCTTAGCTATAATTGTAAAACATTCCAAATAGGAAATTTGGGATGTTACAAGAGATCACCGGCGCACCACAGTTATTCATCCACATCTGTAAGTGCTCATCTCCCCCGGTTCTCAGATTTGTACTAGGGTTTGGTCAGTTCGTCGGTGTTCTTGTTGTTCTTCATTTTCTTCTGTATCTCAAGCAGCCTTTTAATCTGAACACGGTACGAAGCTTGCGCGGTAGCAGTTTAGCACTTGTTTCCAACCTCAGAATACCTTCCCTCCGTAAAATATCTCATCATAGCACATGCACATTTTCTGCTGCTGTCACCTTAGGTTTAAATTGTTCTTCATTTGCTGAGCTACTGCAGATCCAAAATTATAGTTCCAGTTTGTGAAACCTGTTTATCCAGCACTTAGCCAAACATTTACTGATAGATCAGAAGTATCATAGCTATCATGGCGGCTTATATAATCTTGTTTAAACCGCCATCATATGCTTCATAACCTGAACGATCCGGCAATACCCTCCGGCTTAACTATGCTTATTTATTCCTCGTCATAACTCAGTTCTCCGCTTTAACAATTACTTCATACTCTGAACTGTAAATCCATAGCCATTAGCCCTTCGCGACGGTTTAAGCAATGATTTGTAACTCGCCAGGTGTCTGCTGGTTTAATAACATCTTGAATCGTCTTGTTTAGGCCGTGCACCCCATCATGACTAAGAGAGTTACATCATGCGACTGGGTCCCGTCCAGCGTTACAGAAGAAATGCTTCAGGAGTATGTCAAAATTGGCTTCTTACCAGCATATGACGTCATTCATTGGCGTGTTCCAAAACTAGACGAAGTCAGACCTTAGCTGCAGGACAATGAGGTTGTTGTTTTCACTGATCACATGAATCGGGGCTTCTCACTGCCCGGGTCAAAATTCTTCCATGATGTTCTGCATTTTTTGCAACTTCATCCTCAAGACATCGGACCCAACTCCGTTTCCAATATCTGTAATTTCCAAGTCTTCTGTGAAGTATATCTTCAAGAAGAACCCAGTGTTGAATTCTTTAGAGAGTATTTTTATTTGAACCGCCAAATTGAATTCACTGACGGGCACAACCGGGAACTTGGAGGGATCTCAGTTCAGCGACGAAGAGATGCCATTTTTCCTTATGCTCAGCTTGCAAGTCATCTCAAGGATTGGAATCAAACCTGGTTCTATTGCAAAGATACTTCCCCTACTGATGAAAATCCCTTGCCAGGCTTTCGTGACCAGCGGCTCAACCCGAAGCACCCTCTCCCCAATCGGCTTACCACTGCTGAACGAGCCAAACTTATGCCTACCTTTTCAAAGGTTAGCGCATTATTGGCCAACGGATTGACCGAGGTCGACCTGGTTCGTTGCTGGGTGGCTTGGAGGATTATTCATTTGAGCCACCGGCCCGGGTTAATGTGTGCATATACTGGCGATACCAAAGATCCGCTGCGTTACAGCTCAACACGTTTGTCTGATAAAGCAATTAATGATATGACCAAAACTCTTCTCAACAAAAGTTTGAAGTGCTGCAGCAAAGTGGGATTGAATCCCTTCTGCACACTCAACCCTGCACTGGATGTAAGTCTGTCAGGTTCATGTATTTCACTTTATTGTTCATATAACATGCAAATCTCCAACCTTTATTTCAACCTTTGCAGGCTGGATCCACCTGTTGGAAAAGGAAGTATGATGAGAAAGCCGCCAAGAAAGCCAGGGCTAAGACCAAAGCCCTGAAGAAGAACAAAAAGAAACCAACTACCTATGATATGTTGAACTTGGATGAAGATGATGAGTCGGAGGTAGACCTCGATTCCCTTGACTCTTTTTTCAACCATCTTATTGACATTGATTGCTATCAGGATGACGCGGAAACCAGCCAGGCGGGTGATGAAGAGGTAACCATTATTTCCTCCGACTCAGAGCCTTTGCCAAGACAAAAAACTCAACAAGTGATCGGGAAAGTAAGGTTTTCCCACCCTTTAGCTCACTTGGATCCCAATTTTATTTTGAAGCAACAACATCATGAGAACCGGCGCAGAACTCGGACCAGTGGAGGCAGAGAACTTTCCTCCGGTATACCTAACACACCAGCCCCACGCAAACGCCGGAATGAGGTGCTTCAAAATTCCAACTCTATTTATCCCAAGGCGGGTTTTATTCGTCAACCACTTAATCCTTCTGACTCAAATTATCAGGGCACTTCTCACTCTTCGTCTGGTGATTCATCTCAGACTCAGCTTCCGGCTTTCAAGACTGCTCCTGGGTACAAAATTTATCTTTGTTATTTCATATCTCTGCACTTATACTAACCTTTTCAATCCTCTTGCAGTGTAATAGCAAAGCCTAGAAAAGGCTAAAATCATCAAGCCAGTTGAGGATCCCAAGGCGCATGAACCGGAGAAGCCAGCACCGGTATCTGAAGCTTCCGTGCAACACCCGGAGGCAAGTGCTGAAGTCCCGCCACCAAAAAACCGTGGCACTTCTCCGGATCATGAGAATATTGACCCATTGGTGCTGCCCCGCCAAGCCCAGTCAAACCTTCAGATCCAAATACTGATGAAGTGCTGATCATAGGCACCGGTTTTCAAGAACCGGAGAATCCCACTGTCCAGGCGAAACACTCTCCAAGGAAGAATTAATTGAGAAATGCAAAGTCAAATTTGACATGGCCAATTATTCTCATCTGAGCATCAATGAAACACTCTCCGGCTATCTCAGCCAAGTGCACAACAGCCGCGACTTAGAGATTGACATGGTCAAACACATGCACCAGAAATATGAGGTATCACCTTCTGCCCTGTCTGGAAGATATATTCCTTTTAGCGCCCAAGTATACTGAATATGATAGGATTGAATATGTTGTAGACTTTTAGATAGCCTTAATATATATCAAATTCAAAAGTAGTAGCCCCCAAGGGCCGGGTTAAACTATCAAGTTAAGCCGGGGCTGTATATAGTGATGATCAACTTTGCACCTGTAGCCCCCAATGCCGGTTTAATTAACATGAGTAAGCCGGGACTTATTACTGTCACCGAATAAGACTTTCACCTTGTCCCCTGCAAAGGCCGGGTTATTTTCATAAGCCCCCAAGTGTCATAACTGGGTCATAAAAGAAACTTTCTGTACGCATTAGCCCCCAAGTGCCAAGTGCTATTGCTTGCAAAGGGCTTGGGACCTGCTGATTTTATACTGTGACATAATTGTTGATAATTACTCAAAATCTCTCTTTTCCAAGAAGCCTCGGCTCAATTTCAATCTCAATTGGCGGACATAAAAAACCGGCTTGAACTGCAAGAAGCCAAGACCCGGAAAGCTGACTCCAAGTTCCAATTTAGCTTGGATGAAGCAGAGAAACTTAAAACCAGGTTTAACACCAAGAAAGCCGCCTGGGCTAAAGAAAAACTTGCCCTAGTGCAGAGAGCTAAAAAAGTTGAAGCCTCTTTGCAAGAGGTCACCATAGAACTTACCGGCTTGCAGCGTCATATCACACAGATGATCTCTGCCATTTTTGGTAAGTAAAACTTTAACTTCGTACTAAACTTCCACACTGCACTTTGTAAACCGCCTAATGGTTTAACAAATCGCATTATACAAGCCCCAGAAGTAGAAATCTCGGTCAAGAGGCGCTGATAAAATTGAAGGCGGTTTACACATCGGTGGAACAATTGTATACTGGCGCTCAACGCACCATAGCCTCCATCTCACCAACCAACCAAGCACCATCCCTTCTAAGTGATGTTTTAAGCAAACTTTCTGTTATGCCCGCAAGAATTGAAGAAATCAAAAGGTCAGCTGCAAGTGCCGGGGCCGTTACGGCTTTAAGCCGGGCTAAGGCATGGCAGACAGAATTTGACCTGGCTGAGCTAGCTACTGGCTGCCCCAGCTTCAAAGAGGACGGGTCTCCCTTTGACAAGAAGGATTTTGCTACTTGTGTGAAGGATATACGTCCGTTGGCGAGCCTTACTGCTGAAGAAACAGACCTGTCCAAGTACCAGCCGGCTTATACAGCGGAAAACCAGAAAATGCCCACACCGGCTTACAAAATTGTGGACCTTATCCCTCCAATCCGTAAGCATACTTTCGCCCCTGAAATTGATCTGTCTGAGCTTATCGATGACGAATCTGAATTTCAAGCCTTGACCGGCATCAATTGGTCATCGCCTAACTTCCAGACGATGGAGGGAGAAGAAGAACCGACGCAAGATGTCCCGGAAGGATCAAATCACCAAGATCAGGAGAATTGATCCGCTGGATAGCTCATAATCCGCATCATCAGACATGGCCTGAAAAACACTAACCATTTGGGCTCACAGAGCTATGTAATAGGCTAGTTAAACAATGATCTACCGTGCCATCGTGCAAGTTTTGTTTGCATAATATCGTCGATCCGTTATCTGAAAATCTGCCACTTATGCATATAGTATCATCAATTTTGCAGACCATGCTTATCAGTTTTTCCTGCACATAAGCAGATAACAAGTGCCTTGGCGGTTTACCCTGGGCGGGTCACAATACCCCATATAAAAACCACTGATGACTAAATAGTCCATAACCAGGGCCAGTTTAGCAAAACCCCATATAATCATAATAAATTAAATATCATACCTGTGATATTTGTTCACACCACCGACTTATCATACATCGTGCAGTAAGGGTAACAGCCCAAAGAAGCACAACGCCATGTTCAATTTATTCATACCACCGGCTTACAATGCCGTATGCAGCAAGGGGTAACATCCCAAAACTTAGAGCACAACACTCCAAGCACATAATCATCATACCCTGGCGACTTAAAGTCCAAACCAGGCCGGGTTAATAAAACTCCGAATAAATTCATACATGAACCATAAGGCAGCATGGCCCTCATCGGTTTTCAATCATGTATTAACATGTCATGAAAGATGGACCTCAAAAAATGTTTGAATCAAATATAAATCAGAAAACAAGGCTTTCATAGCCTGCCAAGCCTCAATGTCAAGTGCTATTCAAGGGCCGCATAGCCGCTGAGTTAAACCTTAATTCAAACCCGTAAGCCGGACCTCACATGACCAATCGCCGTTTTAACTTTGACAAATTCAGAGTCTTTACAAGATTGATTGTCAAGAATACAGCGAGTCATTCCAGGATTACCTGGTCGGAGTGGCAAGCAAACAAAGGCAGGATAACCTGGATTTTTTGGTGAATACACCTGGCATCCAAGCCTATTACAAGTCACCCCGGGCATAAAAACCAAAGACCGAAAACCAAACCCGAAAAGACCGAGACCGAACCTGAAAAGCCTGAACTAGAAAAGACCGAATAAGAAACGGTCTGCACAAATAGAAGACCGAACTATTTATGGTCTGTTCGGCCATACTGTATTCAAGACCGAATAGCCTGTATGGCCCGAATTAATAAAATCACATATGCAAGAGTATAGCAAAGGCCCATCCGGCCAGCCCAAGTCACGAGCGAGCTACACACACGACCTCATGTCCTCAGCCTCACCTCAGATGGATTAGCCAAGTTTGCACTCTCGTTGGGTTCGGGACGTCACGTTTGGTTTGACCAATCCCATAACCAGCTTTGTATCCCACATCTTGTGGAGTTTTCTGAATAAAACTTGGTTCAACCGCTCAAAAAAATGTCCTCAGCCTCACCTCACAGTTCAGACTTCAGAGAAACCAGCAGCCGGCCGCTTCACTCTATTCCTCTTTTCTCTCCCACATGACTAACCCTCACCGCCGCCCACCGCCCTTCGCTATCACCCGATGCCCCATCCCCCATCCCCCATGAGCCATCAACCCTTGACGACCACCGCACCGAGGCATGCTACGTGCCCGCGCGCCCCTAACTGATGAAGGTCGGTGCCCCGAGAAGCGCCCAGTACCGGTGAGACGGTGACGACCAGCATCCAAGCCGTCCCACCACGCCCAACCCATCTAGCCACGCCGCCGACCCCGACCCGCCTGAGTCGCTCTACTGCCCGTGACGCGGCCATCCATCCCGTGCTCCATCTCGCAGTTCGTCACCACCTCGTCCTCTTCCATGTTGGTCACCGGCTCGCCGCCTACTGTCCTCTTTCCGTGCTCCACCTCTTAGCAGAAATCAATATATATTTTATGGCCTGGTCAGTATTTGTTTCACCATGGTGCAATTAGTAATCACTGTTCTTCGTTTCCTCACTGACCAAAGTCATCGGTGAACCTCATTTGTGATGTTCATGCCCGGTGATGTCCAGATTGTATTTGGATTCATGTTCTGTGATGTACACATTTGTTGTCTGTGTACACACGCACCTCTATTTTATGATTTTCATTGGTGTACTGTACTCGATGTAGTTTGCATAGAATTGCACTTGTCTGGATATTTCTTATGTACACGTCCACCTCTATATACACATTTGTTGTCTCTGTACACACGCACCTCTATACACACATGCATCTCTGTACATGTAGTTTGCATACAACTGGTACTTGAAGCAACAAAATCCGAGGTGTACTAATTAATTTGGTCAGTTTGGTCGGGACCGAAGACCGAATAATAAAGTTCGAAGACCGACTAGTGAAGAACCGAAAAGATCGAAATTATTTCGGTCTTCAATTATGGAAGACCGAATTCTTGAAAGACCAAAAAGACAGGACTGAACAGACGAAAAAGACCGAATGCCCGAGCTGAATTACAAGGGTCAACAAAGCTCTGTTCATTAACAAGGAGCCCCCAAGTAATATTTCATTCCAGGCGTACAAGCCGGATCAGCAGGGTAGTCACAACTATGTTGAATGAGCAGGAAGCCCCCAACTATTTTGTAATAATGGCGTACAAGCCGGACCAAGAGGGTAATCATAGCTATGCTCAATAAGCAGGAAGCCCCCAAGTGACCATATGAAGTGACAATAAAGACTCATATTCTCATAAATGAAACGACAGAGGCCCTGAATTCAGGGATGCCGGCTCTATTATATTCATCATAATATATACATTGACAAAGTATGTACATCACAAGAGCCGGTGGCTCAAGTGTAATAAGGCCAAAGATGAGCAATATTCCACGACCAGCAGGTCTCCTCCTCCGACGTGCTTGAGTCCTTGTGGTCTCGAACATCGATAAGGTAGTATGATCCGTTGTTCAGATTTTTGCTGACCACAAAGGGCCCTTCCCAAGGTGGCGATAACTTGTGCATGTCAGTTTGATCCTGGATGAGCCAAAGCACTAAATCTCCTTCTTGAAAGGTTCTGGTTTTAGCCCGGCGGCTATGATAATGACGCAGATCTTGCCGGTAAATCACCAAACGAGCCGCCGCACGGTCACGCTCCTCATCCAACAGGTCAAGAGCATCCTGACGTGCTTTTTCATTATCAGCTTCAACATAAGCCGCCACACGGGGCGAGTCGTGACGGATGTCACTAGGGAGAACCGCCTCTGCTCCGTAAACCATGAAGAAAGGCGTGTAACCCATAGATCTGTTGGGGGTAGTATTGATACTCCATAGTACTGAGGGCAATTCCTGCACCCAACAACCCGGCGTCCTCTATAAAGGGACCACAAGCCGGGGCTTGATGCCTCTCAAAATTTCTTGATTGGCTCTTTCAGCTTGGCCATTGGACTGGGGGTGAGCCATTGATGATACATCAAGACGAATATGCTCTCGTTGACAGAACTCTTTCATAGCACCCTTGGACAGATTAGTTCCATTATCAGTTATAATGTTGTGGGGATAACCAAAACAGAAAATCACTTTTTTGATGAATTGAACCACTGTCGCTGCATCACACTTACTGACCGGCTCTGCCTCAACCCACTTTGTAAATTTGTCAACCGACACCAAAAGGTGGGTCTTTTTATCCTTGGATATTTTGAAAGGTCCAACCATATCAAGTCCCCAGACTACAAACGGCCAAGTAATTGGAATCATCCTCAATTCTTGAGCTGGCACATGAACTCGTCTTGAAAATTTCTGACAACAATGTCATTTACTGGCCAAATCCTCTGCATCAGCATGAGCCGTCAGCCAATAAAATCCATGATGGAAAGCCTTGGCTACGAGGGACTTAGAGCCGACATGATGACCACAACCTCCTTCATGAATCTCTCGTAGAATCTCACAACCTTCCTCAGGAGAAACACAATGTTGAAACACCCATGTGGCACTGCAGCGGTGCAACTCTCCATTGACAACAGTCATTGACTTAGACCGCCGTGTTATCTACCTGGCCAAAGTTTCATCCTTAGGTAACTCGCCCCGGGTCATATAAGCCAAATATGGAACTGTCCAATCAGGAATAGCATGAAGAGCCGCCACCAACTTCGCCTCCGGGTCAGGAATAGCAAGATCCTCCTCTGTAGGCAATTTGACTGAAGGATTATGCAGAATATAAAGGAAAACATTAGGTGGTACCGGCTTACGCTGGGATCCTAGCCAGCTCAAAGCATCAGCCGCCTCATTTTTGCTGCGATCAACATGTTCCACTTGATAACCTTTGAAATGACCAGCAATAGCATCAACCTCTCGGCGGTAAGCCGCCATGAGTGGATCCTTTGAATCCCAAGTGCCTAAAACTTGCTGAACCACTAAATCTGAGTCACCAAAGCACCTCACCCGGCTTAGATTCATCTCTTTATCCATTCGAATACCGTGGAGCAAGGCCTCATACTCGGCTGCATTGTTAGTGCAAGGGAACATCAACCTTAAAACGTAACAGAATTTATCACCTCGTGGGGAAGTCAAAATAACTCCAGCCCCCGAGCCTTCCAACTGCTTGGATCCATCAAAGTGAACAGTCCAATAAGTGTTATCCGACTTTTCCTCAAGCATCTGCAACTCGGTCCAATCATTGATAAGATCCACGAGTGCTTAAGATTTGATGGCTGTGCGAGGCATATATTTCAAATCATGGGGTCCAAGTTCAATGGCCCACTTGGCTACCCGACATGTGGCCTCTCTATTTTGAATAATATCTCCTAAAGGAGCGGAACTAACCACAGTGATGGGATGACCAAGGAAATATTGCTTGAGCTTTCGACTAGGCATGAACACCCCATATACCAGCTTCTGCCAATGCGGATACCTCTGCTTGGATTCAATGAGCACCTCACTGATATAATAAACCGGCCGCTGAACTGGAAATTCCTTGCCTGCTTCTTTTCGTTCCACCATAATCGCTACACTGACGGCTCAGCCATTGGCAGCCACATATAACAACATGGGCTCTTTATCGATGGGAGCAACAAGGATCGGCGGCTCAGCTAACTATTTCTTCAAGGCTTCAAATGCCTGATCAGCAGCATCACTCCAGACAAAGTGATCTGTCTTCTTCATCATCTGGTACAGAGGAATAGCTTTTTCACCCAACCGGCTTATGAACCGGCTTAAGGCCGCGATACGACCCGCCAGACTCTGAACATCATTAATACATGCCAGTTTAGCAAAAGAAGTGATAGCCTTGATTTTCTCCGGGTTAGCATCAATGCCCCGCTGAGAAACCAAAAATCCCAAGAGCTTGCCTACTGGTACACCAAAAACACACTTGGCCAGGTTAAGCATCATCTTGTAGACCCAGAGATTGTTGAAGGTCTCTTTCAAATCATCTATCAGGGTTTCCTTCTTCCTGGATTTCACAACAATATCATCCACATAAGCATGAACATTGCGTCCAATCTGACCATGAAGGCAATTTTGAACACACCGCTGGTAAGTCGCCTAGGCACTCTTGAGCCCAAAAGGCATAGACACATAGCAGAAGGCTCCAAAGGGAGTGATGAAGGTTGTCTTCTCCTGGTCCTTAATTGCCATCTTGATCTGATGATACCCAGAATAAGCATCCAAAAAACTCAAACGCTCACAACCCGCCGTAGCATCAATAATCTGATCAATACGGGGCAGAGCAAAAGGATCAGCCGGGCAGGCTTTATTAAGGTCTATGTAATCCACACACATGCGCCAGTACCATTTTTCTTAAGCACCAACACCAGGTTAGCCAACCATTCAGGATGAAAAACTTCAACAATGAACCCAGCTGCCAAGAGCTGGGCCACTTCTTCACCAATGGCCTTACGCCTATCTTCGTTGAAGCGACGAAGGAATTGCTTGGCTGGTTTAAACTTCGAATCAATATTGAGAGTGTGCTCAGCGAGTTCCCTCTGTACACCTAGCATGTCTGAAGGCTTCCATGCAAAGATGTCTCGGTTCTCACGGATGAACTCGATGAGCGTGCTTTCCTATTTCGGATCCATATTAGCACTGATACTGAACTGCTTGGATGAATCGCCAAGAACAAAATCAACCAACTTCGTGTCATATGCCGACTTAAATTCCAACAGAGGGACATGCTCTGTGGTTGGCTTCTTCAAAGGTGTCATATCTGTTGGGTCAACATTATCTTTGGCAAACTTCAACTCTTCTCTTGCACAAACAGACTCAGCATAAGCAGCATCGCCCTCTTCACATTCCAAGGCTATCTTCTGATTCCCGTGCACTATGATGGTACCGTTGTAACCCGATATCTTAAGCTACTGGATATGCCAACTTACCAGGCACCACACCATGAAAACAGTGTCAGACGGCTTAAGATCCTTGTCAGTCAAACTCATACGATGAAAAGTTTCATAGTAAAGGATATTGATGCTACTGCCTCCATCCATGAGCACCTTAGTGAACCTGTAACCTCCAACCTGAGGCGCCACCACTAAAGCCAAATGATCCGGATTGTCAACTCGGGGCGGGTGATCCTCATGGCTCCAAAGAATCGGATGTTCAGACTGTCACAAATAACGGGGAGTCGCCGGCTCAACTGCGTTTACCGCCCTTTTATGAATCCTCTGGTCTCGTTTACATAGACTCGTGGTGAACACATGATATTGTCCACTATTTAATTGCTTCGGATTACTCTGATAACAAGATTGATGTTGCTGATTTCCTTGTCCAGACTGCTGATTGAAACCACCTTGATTGCCTTGGCCCTGGAAACCAGAGTTTGAACTGCCAGCACCAAAGCCAGGTACGTGAGAGCCGGACCCTGAACCGCCATTCGAGCCATGGTTGTTCTGGAAAAAAATTGGAATTCCTATACCCCTCATGATGAAGCAATCCTTCCACAGATGAGTGGACGTCTTCTCGTGCGTACCATGCTTTGGACAAGGCTGATTCATCATCGCCCCCAAGTTAAATTTTGGCCCTCCAAGCCGGGGCAGCTTTCCCTTGCAACGCTGATTATTATTCTACGTAGTGGTGTTAGCCACAAAGTCTAAATTTCCATCAGCCTTGCGCTTACCATTGCCACTTTGGCCTGCCGTATTATGCTGCCGCCCCTCCATATTGCCGCTCTTCTTCCCCTTACTAGCCTTGTCTTCATCAGACAAGGGGTCTTTGGTGCTATCAGAGTCGGCATACTTGACAAGAGCCGCCATGAGCTCCCCCATGTCATTGCAGTGGCGTTTAAGCCGCCCCAGTTTCTGCTTAAGGGGGAGGAAACGACAAATTTTCTCCAACATCAGGACTGCTGAACCGGCATTGATACTATACGATGAGTGTATAATAGCTGAGGTCTGGCGCACCCAATTAGTTGTTGACTCGCCCTCACCTTGGACACAAGAATCCAAATCCAGGATCGACATAGGATGCTTGCACGTGTCTTTAAATTTTTGGATGAAACAAGTTTTCAACTCCGCCCATGATCTAATGGGGTTAGCAGGAAGCCCTTTCAACCAAGTACGAGCCGATCCAACCAACATCATGGTGAAGTATTTAGCACACGCATCATCACTAACATCCAGCATCTCCATGGCAATCTCATAGCTCTCAATCCAACCCTCAGGGGGCTGATCTGCCGTGTAATTAGGCACCTTATGAGGACCCTTGAAATTCTTAGGTAAGGGCTCATTACGCAGAACCGGCACCAAACATGGCACACCCAAGGTTCTTGAGGTCACTCATGCTTCCATAACGCTGATGGATAAACCGGAGATTGTTGTTGAGCCGCCAGCTCAGCCTCCCGACGCGCTCTGCCCTGATCCACAAGGTCTGAGCATCGACACCATCACGCGCCGAGTCATGCCCACGAGGTTGGTTACGGCGCTGTTCACTGCTTGAAACTGCTGGCGAGTCAATGTGCCTGCTATAACTCCAGCTTGGTCGAGGGGTTGAGTGAATCCTTTCATGGCTGTACGAATAAGCCGTCTGTTGATCCAGTGCTGTCTGAAGAAGTTCTCTGGCCCTCTGTGTCTCTATCACAGTCGGAGACTCGCCTTCAACCGGGAGAGCCGCCAATCGTGTCGCTGCAGCAATCATATTATCCAGAGGGTTAGAATAATGACCAGACGGTGTCAGAGCATGTTGAGGTGGAGTAATATTCAAACGAGGCGGCTCCATCGCACGCGGCTGAACCAGCGTTCCAGTCATAGGTACCTCAACCGCCCGGTTCACCACTGGCGGGTCACTGGTCCCTGCTCCAGGCGTGTTGAATAGGTTTCTCGCATCATAAACTGGGGGTAAACGAGTCTGGTGCCTCTTTCTCATGATTTCATTTGAAGCATTTTGGTCCAAGGTGAGCTAGAGAGAGTCTGCCTAAATCCCTTGTGCCTGAGCGTCCAAAGTAGCTCGCTCCGTGGCCATCCTAGCGTTCTCAGCCGCTAGTTCCTCCTTATCTTGAGCTATCTCATCACGTAGCTTCGCAACATCCACCTTATGTTGTTCTTGAGTATCCGGGGTTATCTCCATCCCCATCAAAGTTGCCAAGCCTCCAATAACTCTGTCAAAACCTGAGCCGGTGGGTGCGCAGAGGTGCTAGCACCAGCCGCAGCCGCAGCCGTTGAGCTAGAGGTCATAGCCGCGGCGGTTGTTGAACCAAGCACCGGCTATGTATTGGCCATGAAGGTCACCACCATGTTCGGCGGCTCATAGGGGTCCGGAATACTGTCGCCATCGGAACAGCCCCCAAGCCGGTCGTCCTGCAGCTGATACATTGAATTGGTTTCACCGGTCGATGATTCACCATCAGAGTAGATGGTCGTCTTGCTGCCAGACATAGATCCTTCGTCAAATTCCGCCCCATGGACGCAACCAACAAAGGCATGCTTCACAGTGGCTCGAACCTTGGCAGGTCGTGCACGCTGAGCCGTCTTGATGATGTCGGTGCAGATATCCGGCTCAGGGCCCAATTCACCGATCTTGCCAATGAAGACGTGGATTCCGCCGAAGGGGACCAAGTACCCGTACTCAATTGAGCCGACCTCGGGGCTCCAGCCTGCATCGTCGATGTAGAGCTTGCCACGACGACTCTTGGTCATCCAGCCCACGACATTTCCCTTGATCCCTACGAAGCTGCCCTTCAAGAACTCGAAACCACTGTGCGTTGGCCCCATGGTGGTCGCCAACTGTCGTGGACTTAACACGACAGATGTCCTAGCGTAAGGACTTAGTCATGGAGCCATCGCAACTAGGTTAGCTTAAAGGGGTTAAAGGGACAAAGGACACAGAGAGTTTATACTGGTTCAACCCCTCGCGGTGGAGGTAAAGGCCTACTCCAATTTGGGATTGTATTGCTTGGGTTTCGATTACCATGGAGCGAATACGCTTGACCTAGTTCTCGATCTCTTGTTTCTTGCCCTTAACTCACCGTCGGGTCACCCCTTTATATACACAGGTTGATGCCCGACGACTTACAGAATCTCGGCTGGCTCATACACAACGTGTCCGGCTCGGTGACTAACTAAGCTTGCCTTACAAAAAAAGTTATACATATGGCGGTTCATCCTCTTGGGCCTCAAGCCGCCTCTGGGTCCTGGGCCGTCAATAGGCTTGCTAAGACCCGTCATCTTCATCGATAAGTCACCAATGGTATAACCCGGCTCCTCCTGGGCGGTTCATACCTAGTAGTTATATCCCCAACAGTGCCAGAAAAAGGTCTAGATAACCCACAAGTATAGGGGATCAGTTGTAGCCTCTTTTGATAAGTAAGAGTGTCGAACCCAACGAGGAGCTAAGGGTAGAACAAATATTCCCTCAAGTTCTATCGACCACCGATACAACTCTACGCACACTTAATGTCTACTTTACCTAGAAAAAGTATGAAACTAGAAGTACTTTGTAGGTGTTGTAGGATAGTTTTGCAAGATAATAAAGAGCACGTAAATAAAAACTAGGGGCTGTTTAGATAAAGACACAACTAAGTTAGTTTTAGTAGAGAGCTTTTTGTCACGAGAAAGTTATTTGTCCCTAGGCAATCGATAACTAGACCGGTAATCATTATTGCAATTTTATATGAGGGAGAGGCATAAGCTAACATAGTTTCTCTTCTTGGATCATATGCACTTATGATTGAACTCTAGCAAACATCCGTAACTACTAAATATCATTAAGGTAAAACTCAGCCATAGCATTAAAGTATCAAGTCCTCCTTATTCCCATACGCCATGACCCATTTATCCGTGTTTGTATTTCTGTCACTCACACAACGCATACAATAAGCAAACCATGTGTCGGTGTCAAAACCGGCAGATCTCGGGTAGGGGGTCCCGAACTGTGCGTCTAAGGCGGATGGTAACAGGAGGTGAGGGACATGATGTTTACCCAGGTTCGGGCCCTCTCGATGGAGGTAATACCCTACTTCCTGCTTGATTGATGTTGATGATATATGTATTACAAGAGTTGATCTACCACAAGATCGTACAGGATAAACCCTAGAAGCTAGCCTATGGTATGCTTGTTGTTGTCCTACGGACTAAACCCTCCGGTTTAATAGACAGGAGGGGGCTAGGGTTACAGTCGGTTACAAGGTAGGAGATCTACATATCCGTATCGCCAAGCTTGCTTACCATGCCAAGGAGAGTCCCATCCAGACACGGGACGAAGTCTTCAATCTTGTATCTTCATAGTCCAACAGTCCGGCCAAGGATATAGTCAGGATGTCCGAGGACCCCTAATCCGGACTCCTCGGTAGCCCTGAACCAGGCTTCAATGGCGCAGTGCAGGCGGCGCAGATTGTCTTCGGCATTGCAAGGCGGGTTCTTCCTCCGGATATTCCATAGAAGATTTTGAAAACAAGGATAGTGTCCGGCTCTACAAAACAAATTCCACATACCACCCTAGAGAGAATAATGTTTCCATAAATCTAATCTGCTGACAGCTTTTCATAACGTGACGTACTGTCATGGTCTGGTCATGATGAACCATTTTTCCGAGCCCGCCACTACACGTGTTGCGAGGAGGTTTTATTGGCACGTCCTGTCGAAGCAGAGATCGTGTCCCCTTATCACGAGATTCTCATCAATACGGGCATGGGTAACCCAACCGCGCCATCAATTATGGCACTTTAGGGGATAAGCGGTTTTACCGGGCAAGTGGGGAGGCGCAGAATACATGTTGCCTTTATAAGGGGAAAGAACGGCCATTCGCCCCCACGCCTTCTTCTTCCCAATCTATTCCCCTCCGCCCGAGCTCCAGTGCCCAAGCGTTCATCTCTTCTGCCCACAAAGGCCTTCTGAAAATGTCCAGATCCGGAGCAGGAGGTAAATGGATGGCCTCTACCGTCCGGGAGAAGGATATTAAAAAGCTTTGGGAGGCCGGGTATCTGGCCAAGAAAATCGGCCACCGTCTCCCGACGGCGGGGCAGATCGTCCCTACTCCGAGACCCCACGAGAGGGTCGTATTCCTCCCTCACTTTGTCCGCGGGCTAGGGTTTCCCCTCAACCCGTTCGTTCGCGGCATCATGTATTACTATGGGATCGATCTTCACAATCTGGCACCTAATTCCTTCCTCAATATCTTGACATTTATTGTCATGTGCGAGGCTTTCTCCGCATCTCGCCACACTTTGGCTTATGGCTGAAGATCTTTAATGTGAAGCCCAAGGTAGTGGGCAGCGAGCATGCCGAGTGCGGGGGCGCTATGGTGAGCAAGATGCCCAATGTCATATGGCCAACAGGCACATTTAACGATTCTGTTAAGGAATGGCAACAATAATGGTTTTACATCACTGAGCCGCGTGTCATGCAATGGGCCGCTACTCCCGAGTTTTGATCCGATGCCCCCCTGCGACTTACATCCTGGGTCAAGAAGGGCCTGAACTGGTCCTCGTCCGATGAACTATCGGTGCTCCAGACGCGCGTTAAAGATATGGGAGACAAGAAAATTGAACTTGTCAATGTAGTCCAGGTGATGTTAGTTTGCCGGATCCTGCCTTGTCAACACCGGACTTGCAATCTATAAATTCGATCCGCGGGCACCAAACCTTACGAGCTTTTGGCTCCTCGCACAAGGACATCTGGAAGGTGCTTTTCAAGTCCAGCAAATCATGGCCGGACTCCGCCGAGGACCGCAGGTACCAACTGTCCCGCCCTGCAAGTTCGGTAAGTCATCATACTTTTTATCCGCATAACCCAAAGGAAGCGCTTAACGTGTATTCTACAACTCTCCCAAGGCTGGACGAAGAAGGCGGAGCGGATCCATTGTCCGGCCCCGCTGCCCGAAGAACCGGCCGTCCCACTTCTGACGAGGATGCTGGTCCCGGCGCCTTACAAGGTGCCGAAGAAGACGGCTGAGAAGGAGGAAAAAAAAAACACGGGGAGGTCTTCGTCACCGCGGCACTTCGGACACAATATCCAAAGGCTCTAATGCCCATTCAACCTTCGAACAGGACGAGGAGGAGGAGGAAGATGAATCCCCTACGGGAGGAAGAAAGAAGAGGACGACCTCCATACACTTGGAGGCCGAGCCGCCCAAAAGGGGAAAGGCTCCTCTTCCGGAGGAGTCCACTGCCGCCGCCGACAGCGGCCCAGCGTGGGATCCCAGGGCCCAGCCCCTGGTGAAATCGTGAGTATTTAAAATCTAAGTACGTTTATGCGTCCAAACTCGTCATGGCGTAGTATTTTAACCTGAGCCATATTGTTTGTAGTCCGGCGAGGTCCCGTACCAAACAATCCTCATCAGAGGATGTCACACCCTGATTTTCATGCCACAACACTGAAGTCAATATATCATGCTAAAATGTGGTTTGACAAAAACTTTTGAGTGTTTTGTCTTTGCTTTGATTGAATGTTTGACTCTTGTTTGCAAGTGCTCTAAAAATCAAATAAATTCTCCAATTCTTATACTCCTTCTACTTGATCCAAAAACCTTTCCCAATGATCAAGCCATGTGTATAGGACATAAAAATAATTTCTTACAAAAATAATTTGGCCAAATAGTATTTTCAAAAATTAGTTTTCCAAAAACCCCTGAATTGAGATTTGCACTGCAAGTACTTAACTAAGGGCAGTAAAAATCTTTCCAAAAATATATTTGACTCCTATTAGATAAAGGACACCCAGAAACCACAAAAATATAATTTTATAAGTTATTTTCCCATTTTATTCAAGGGCTATTTCTTTAGGCCATAAATGGTCTTTAATAGGTTAAAATTATTTTAATGCTTTAAAAATATTTGGGAAAAATCTAGGGAAACTCGGTGGACATATATTGTCCATATATAAGAGTTTCAACACATGGTCATGTTCAAAATATTGGACAAATCCCTCAAAAACCCTTTCTGGGTATTTCAAGCTTTTGAAATAATTACAAAGGAAATATTCTCCAAAAATTCCAAGAAAATTATAGCATGTCACATATGACATGTTTGATGATCTTGACAAGTATCATGTCATGGAGAATAGTATAACCCCATGAAACCCCCTCAAAACCATTTCTGTCCATTTTGAAGTTTGAGCAACTTTACATTGCCAAACATGTCCAAATGTTCTCAAACCTTGTGAACATGCTCAAATGGTCTAATAATTCATCTAGACCAAATGGAAAGAGTTGGAGAAAATGTTATCTTGATCAAAGTGCCCCAAAACCCTTCCTGTCCAGAACCAAATTTGAACAACTCTACATTGGCAACTTTCTCCTTTTGATCTCAACTTTTGTGGACATGCTCAGGACCTCAAATGATGACAGTACACCAAGTGGTGCATCAAGGAGAACAGATTTGCATGACTAAATCTTGGGAAGTCCATTTCTGTTGATTTCTAGGGTTTGCAAAAGTTGCATTGGCAACTTTGCCCAAATGGACAAAATCTTGGTGGAACCACTTGTTTTCTCATGCCATTTGGCCCTGTCAAGCCTTATGACAAGAGGAGTTCATCTTCTTGCCCACATCAACAACAATCACCTTCTGCCATTTTTCTAAACACACCAATTTGACCACTTCCTCTAATCTCCATGAGTCCTCCTTTTTACCATCACCCCTCCTAGTTCCCCTCTATCTCTAGTGTGCTTCCCTACCCGAGAGGCAATGATTAAGGGGGGCAGAGACCCATTTTTCTTCTCTGGACAGCCACTTTTTCCTCCCTTTCTCATCTCTCTCTCACTCCTGGCAAGTTCCAGAGAATCCAAAGCCTCCACCCCTCTTGTTTATTCCCCCTGCAGCCGCCCAGGACACAAGTGGGCGTCTTGGTGTCTTATAAAAAGCATGGTCTGGCCAAAGACGCTCACTGGCCGCGAGGCAGACCAGGCGACCGTTGACACCGCTTCCCCCGACCTCCTCGGGCCTCCCCCTCGCGCCAGTCGAGGTGTCTCGACATCCACAACACGCCACCATGCTAGCCTCCTCCTTCCCCTCTCTCTCCTGCCCGTGTCGCGTGCCCAGAGCCGCCTGAGCCCGCCAATGCGCGTCTGAAGCTCGTGGCTCCACCGGGCTTCGCCCGCTGTCGGTGTCAAAACCGTGGATCTCGGGTAGGGGTCCCAGGTGTCGTCTAAGGATGATGGTAACAGAGGCAGGGACACGATGTTTACCCAGGTTGGGCCCTCTCTATGGAGGTAATACCCTACTTCTGCTTGATTGATCTTGATGATATGAGTATTACAAGAGTTGATCTACCACGAGATCGTGAGGCTAAACCCTATAAGCTAGCCTATGGTATGATTGTTGTATATCTCTATTGACTAGCCTGGCCTCTGTTTATATAATGCACGAGGCCAAGGATAACAAGAGTCCTAACCCGAATCGCCGGTGGGGAGGTCCTTGTCTTGATCGCCAAGTCTTGTGGAATCTTCCTTGTATCGGCAAGCTGTCGGGCCTGCCCATGAGTATCTGACCATGGGGTCCTCGGCCCAATCAACTGATCGAGGCGACAACGTGGTGAGTACCCCCTAGTCCGGGACATGGTCGATAGCCCCTGAACAGTCTTCAAGTTAGGGCAGCTCCTCGATTCTTCGAATTGTTCTTCATCTTGATCGTCGGTCTTGAAAACTGGTTCAACAAATCTTCTCATCTTGATCTTGAGGATCACCGAAGTGCATCCGAAGAGTTTACGTTAGGTATCCGAGGCCCTTTAAGTTTCTGACCTTTATCAATGCCTTATTATTTTTATGCCATGCCTCGGGTTTTGAAGTTGTTCCCGGTAGGCAGTGTCCTCTTGCGTCCGAGCTTCCAACGTCGGACTGCATTTGAGGTATCCTTGGCAGTCGAGCACCAATGTCGAACTGCTTCCGAGCTCGAACGCCGGACTGTGTCCAAGCTCCAACGCCGGACTATATCCGAGCTCCAACGCCGGATTATATTCGAGGTGTCATAGATCACCTTGATTCAAAAAGTTGAAAGAGTTTAGCTAAGCTTAATATCGTAAATGCCCTCTATGGAGCCAGCCACTGGCGCCCGAGCTTTATGCCGGACTGCTTCTGTCGTGGAATTGTCACGGCAGATGTCCTCGTGAAAGGACTTAGTCGCAGGGCCATCGTACGGGTTAACTTAGAGGGGTTAAAGCGGACGAAAAGACACGAGAGTTATACTAGTTGGCCCCTTGATGAAGGTAAAGCCTCGTCTAGTTTGTGATGGGATTGATGTGATTTGGCGACTAGGGAGCAATAGCCGCCTAAGCCTCGAATTGTCGTCCCTAAACCTTGGCCAAGGTCGTCCGTTATATACGGGTTGGCCTTGCCGGTCTCTGAGTCCGAGTCCGGCTCATACAAGTGTCGGCTCGGTCTCTTCTTCTCTTATCTTCTGCACAAGTTACATGACTAAGCGGTTTACATTTATGGACCCTAATCCGCCTCAGGGCTCTGGGCCTCATGCCTTCGTGGGCCCTAATTATGGATTTAGGGTAAACCGGCCCCTTGAGGCGGTTTACATTCGATAATTATATCCCCAACATTAGGCCCAGTTGACTTGAACGGTTCATGTTAATCTTCAACATCTTAAAAAACTCTGAATGTCCTTCACATTTCATAAACCGCCATCTGCTTGAACGCCGTGGCGTCACCCTCCGACCCACGGCAGCGGGCGCCTTGCGTCATCCTTAATAAAAAACCCAAGCAGTAAGATTCCCTTCATTTAATACTATCACGGAAATCGAGGCGCTGCGCCGTCCGCCGCTTTTAACTCCTCGATTCTCGCGCTTGTCAATTACTCCGTTTCTTTATAAATAGACCGGCGGGCCCTTTCTCTTCTTTCTTCTTCCGCGCTTCTTCTTCCTCGCGACGCTCCAGCTCTGAAGCTCCGCCGTCGCCTCCGACCTTCGAACACCGCGTCAACGCCAGGCCGCTGGATCAACCTGATCGTACCAGAGGCTCTCGGCGCTCCTCCGCTGTTCTGCGCATCGGGTAAGGCCCCTCTTCAAGCCCTAGATCCGCATCTGAAGGTTCCTGTTCATCTCGTAGTTCATAGGCGTTCATCCTAGTTTCCTCATACCTGCTCTGCCATGGCCGTATTAGTCAACCTTAGTATACATCCTGTGCGGCGACTGCTCCGCCGTCAGTTTAATCCTTTGTACATCTTTCTTTTTGTTCAGACCCTTTTGTTTAGAAGGCACGAACCTTCCTGCCCTTTATAAGTTTTGCATAGGTCGCAGAATTTTTTCTTACTGAGTCTTCGGTAGATCCGAACTACCTCCATTCGCATGTGAAAACTGTTTCTGTCCACACTTAGCAGATTTTCCAGTTCTGTCTATTTCGGCGGTTTGACTTTTGATAGCTAATCCGTCACTCCATTAGTCCTCGATTAAGCGAATTGAAACTGGCTGCGGTGCGGTTTAACATTGTATAATGTATCGAACCGTTAACGGTGAATCGTTTTCCCTTTCCTTCGCAGTTTAGTCTTCCGAATGGCCAAACAATTCTCAGCTTGCAATTGGGTCGGTCCAAGATCAGCGAGGCGCAACTCAGCGGATCGTCACGGTTGGGCGCTTTAGCTTCAAAAATGTCCTCCTTTGGCGGGTTCCGGATGCGAATGCCCTTCGATCCGCAAGAAGGAGAAGTAATTGTGTTTATGCAGCACTTAGACGGGGATTCTGCCGCTTTGGATCAAAATTCTTCGGGATGTCCTTGCAAGTTTTCAACTCCATCCACAGGATATTGGTCCGAACTACGTGTCAAACATATGCAATTTCCAAGTTTTACGTGAAGTCTATCTTCAAGAAGAACCATCTGTGGAGCTGTTAAGGGATTTCTTTCATTTGAACCGCCGTGCAGAATTTTGGATGGTCCTAACACGGAGCTGGCGGCGTTTCAATCGAAAAGGAAGGAAGTAGACTTTCCTCCGCCAAACACCATAGCCATCGAAGATTGGAACCAAACCTGGTTCTACTGCCGAAATCTGCTGCTAACAACGAGAATCCTTGCGGGTTACCGCCCTCACGGCTTAGCAACCATCACCCGTTGCCTTCACGCTTGACCGCCGCAGAGCGGAAGAATTTTGCGCCTCAAATTATCAAACTCCGGGCTCTAATGGCCAATAAGGCTTAACTGGTGTGGACCTTGTGCGATGTTGGGTTTCTTGGGGCATCTTGCCATTAAGCCGCCCGGCCGGATTGATGTCACGAATACCTGGCAGCCTCCAAGACCCTCAAAGGCGTCACGAGCTACCAATAAGCGAGCTTGAAGTCACAGAGGCGATGAAGAGGATGCTTGATGAATCGATCTCATCTGCAGCCAAACCGGGTTGGCCCCATTTTGTGTTGCCAACAAACCGCTGCTGATGAGCTCTGCTCACCGCCTTTTCGACATTAATGCCTTATTGATATATATTAATCCTTGTTACCTCTCGGGCTAACAGCTCATACGAAGCAGACCAAACCGGCCGGGCTCTGCGTGTAAGTCCAAGACCACCAAGAAGGCTGGCAAGAGGAAAACCGCGAGTCTTGATCCGCGGGAAGGCGAAGATTCAGAAGCTGAGGTAAAGCTTGATAACATCACGAGGGAGTCGCCGTAAACCGGCTCTCCTCTTTGTGTCTAGCCCTAAGATTGTTTCTTCTTGCTTGTAGCTTGTCCCTTTTTATTCTTCCTTTTACTGACAATTTTAACTCCCAGGATGATGCTGAAGCCAGTCATGCCGACCCTGTTGAGGTAATCTTTCTTTCTTCGAATCCGATCTCGTGCGGTTAAAGAGTTCGCCGCACAGTCCGGAAAGTGAAAAATCTCATTCTGTGCTCATTTGAATCCAAACCTTTCCTTGAAGACACGGCCCAGTGAAGAGCGCCCGTCGACCGGCATAGTGGTCAACAAATTACATCGTCCGGTTTACGGATACACCAACCCGAGCGTCGCCCGGAGGTGATTTGTTCTCTGGCGTTATCCTTTGAAAGGTTTCTTCGACATCCTCTCAATCCACGGCCCGAATTATCAGGCCTCTTCCAACTCATCTGGCGGCTCATCAACCACTCAAGCGCCTCCTCTTAAAGTTGCTGCAGGTAAGCACCATACTTCGCCAAGCCAATTCGGTTTATATTTGCGTTGGTCGGTTTATCTAACTCTAATTCTGAACATTGCAGCACCAAGGCTCGCTTGAGTAAGCGAAAACCCTTGATCCTCTGCGGATGTTGATCCGGAGAAGATCGAGCAGCATGGCGAAAATCCTGAAGTCGCTAAAATATCTCTGCGGGTTGAACCAAGGCGACAACGCTGATCCGCGAAACTTGAACCGGATGCCCAAGTGGAAACCTCACATCCTGCTCCACGAGTCCGGCCACAGGCGGGTCGTAATTGTTGAACCGCCGAGCCCAAAGAAGACCGCCAATCTGGCCAGCCGGCCAAAAATGATGGCGTTATAGTGGCGGCACGCTACACCACCCCTAGCCAACCGGTCGCTTTAGCAAAACACAGCACCAAGGAAGAGTCTACTACCATGAGTAAAGAAGGGAAAACCGATCGTCGACTTATGACAACCTCTCTACCCAGAGCTTCACTCCGGCTTTCGAACCGACTCTACACAAGTCGTGACTTGAAGCCGATGCAGTAAATCGTATGAAGGAACGCTATGAGGTAAGGAGTTATGCCTCTCTTGTACTTTTGCTGTGTAGTAGCCCCCAAGGGTCGGTTCAACTTAGCATAATTAAACCGGCACGTAACTTTGCATAGAACCCATACGCTTTAAACTTCAGTGTTGTAGCCCGCAAGGGCCGGTTCAACTTAGCATAGTTAAACCGGAACTTTAATTTCTGTATCCCCATAGCAAACTGAGATCAACTAGACATTAGCCCCCAAGTGCCAAGTTGAATATTTGTATTGAGCTTGGGACTTTATAATGAAACAACTAACGTGCTCCATTTGTTATCAGAGTGAAATATACCAGCAAACCGTACAACTCAAGGACCTTCGTGCCAATCACGGAGACTCAACAGCGAGAAACCACCAAGGCCAAGGATGAATTGAAAACCGCTTTGGCCACTATGGAACAACTCAAGGAGTGGTATAAATCCGAGCAGGCCAAGCTGGGACATCGAGAAGACGGTTTGAAAAAGCAGGCGGAAGATCTTGAAGCGGCTCTTAAACCGGTGATGAAGAGCTTACGGACTAAAGCGCCCGATTCACGCCATGACCTCTGCCATCTTTGGTAAGAAAATTTGCACTGATTACTCCTGTTTCGATATTTCCTCTGGTTTAACCTGAACTATGCGAAACCGGTGCACAGAAGCGTCTTGCTCATCAGGGCTCGATGTGCGGAAGAAGCTCAAGGCCGCCTACGCTGATTGAGCAGCTGTATACGGCGCCAATGAGTCATATGTGCCACATCGTGCGACAACACAGCTCCGTCCTTGATCAAAGATACACTGGACCGGCTATCCATGATTCGGCATAGCTTGAAGAGTTGAAGCGATCCGCGGCCGGGCTGGCACTTCTTGGCTCTAACTTCGCGCCAAAGGCGTGGATAAGCGGACCTTGATCCGGTGACATAGCCAAGGTTTCCCCAGCGCTCAAGAGAACGGTGAAGCCTTTGATAATGGCGCCACGAAGCGAATAACAAAGGAGATCGTCCTTTGGCGAGTCAGCGGCGCGAAGCCAACTGGCGGTTCACCGCTCTTTCTCGATCACGAACAACAAGCGGGTGGAGTTTGTCATTCGAAGTCAGAGCCTTGTTCCTCCAATCCGTAAGCACACTTATGCCCACAGCGTTGATCGGCTGAGCTTATAAGTGAAGAGGCTTTCTTCGGGCTTTAAACGGATTGACTGGTCTACCAATGACTTCCGGCCTTTGGGTGATGAAGAGGAAGAAGTTGAACCGACGCCAGACGCCCCCTCTTCCTCACGTCAACCCGGCGAGGAAGCGTAATCCGTCAAACCGGGTGATGCATCAGAAGCTGTTAGTCATAACGCCAGGCGAAATACCGGGCCTTGGAAGGCTTTGTAATAAAATAGCCAGCACTTTGTTTTTCAACATGCCTTTATGCCCTCAGTCTGTAACCTTCGCTCGGAGGTGCTGATACCTTCAATTTATTTTGCCTGCAATCACAAATTCTTAAACTGCCCCGGCGGCGTGTGTCGCCAGCCGGCTTGTGACGCTTATATACTTATATAAGAAAAATATTGATGTATATGATCAAAACTTTTGTCATACAAAAATACCTTGCAATCATAATGCAGCTGGCTGAGCCAACCCTTGAAGCGGAGGTTGCATAAACCATTACCGTCCAAGGAGACAACAGCTCCTAGATGTAGAATGCCGGTTTACCAGGTAAACCATGCCGGGTCATGTTAAGCCCCCTGTTACTCCATAATGGGATGTTTAACAGGAAAAAACAAGCCGGAAAAGTTATCACCGGATTAAACAATAAACCAAATTCCGTCAATGGACTGGTTGAACCGATTTAAATGACAGTTATAAAAGCAATATAAGAGCATAGGCAATGATAAAAATGTTTGCCAAAAGAGGCTTTACTGAGCCGATCAGATGGCGTTACCATGGTCGGACACGACCAAGCTCCCAATAAGGTGTAGCTACGGTTCAAGTCAGCGGGTCCCCAACGAAACCGTGGTATTATGCCGATCAAGTGGCGTGGCAATGGTTGGGTTCGACCAAGCCCCAAGTGACTCTATGACCTTAGGCCGACCAAGAGGCGTGGTGGTTCAGATGTGACCATGTCCCCAAGTGATCTGGTGGCTTTAGCCCATCAAAAGGTGTTGCATTGGTTGGACCCGACCAAGCCCCAGATGACATAAAAACTTGAAAAGCAAGATCAAGGGATAAACCGGAGGCTGCTTTGAGACAACAACTCCATGTACCCAAACCGGATTTTCTGAGCGGATACCCGCTTGAGCCAAGGCTCCGGTTTATTGCTTTTATTCATAATATATACATTGTAATAATATGTACATAAGTAGAGCCGATGGCTCGGGTATAATAAGGCGAAGATGAGCTATGTTCCATGGCTGTTGGTCTCCTCTTCGGCGTGCGTGAGTCTTTACGCTCTCGAACATCAATCGAGATAGTATGACCCGTTGTGCAGATTCTTGCTGACCACAAAAGGCCCTTCCCAAGGTGGGGATAGCTTGTGCATATCATGCGGTATTGAATGAGCGAAGCACCAAGTCTCCTTCCTTAAAGGTTCTGGTTACGACCGCCCGTTGTGATACCGGCGAAGATCCTGCTGGTAAATCGCTGAGCGAGCAGCCGCCATATCTCGCTCTTCATCGGTCGATCCAAAGCGTCCTGCCGTGCAGCCTCGTTATCTGCCTCAACATATGCTGCCACGCGAGGTGAGTCATAGCGGATATCGCTGGGAAGGACCGCCTCCGCTCCATAGACCATAAAGAGCGGTGTGTATCCGGTGGATCTGTTAGGGGTAGTATTTATACTCCATATCACGGATGGTAGCTCTTCTACCCAACAGCCCGGCGTCCTCGTAAAGGGACCATAATCCGGGTTTGGTACCTCTCAAGATCTCTGATTAGCTAGTTACCTTGACCATTGGACTGCGGGTGGGCCCTTTGAAGAAACGTCAAGCGGATGTGCTCACGTTCACAAAACTCCTTCATGGCACCCTTAGACAAATTGGTGCCATTATCCGTGATGATCTTGTGTGGAAATCAAACGGAAGATCACCCTTTTATGGCCCGAACCGCCGTGGCGCATCACACTTGCTAACGAGCTCGCCTCGACCCACTTTGTAAATTTGTCAAGCTGCTACCGCAAGTGCGTTTTCTTGTCCTTGGACCTTTTAAAAGGCCCCACCATGTCCAGCCCCAAAGTCATAAGCGGCCAAGTAATTGGAATCATCCTCAATTCTGGGCGGTATGTGGCTGCGTCTAGAAAACTTCGGCAACCATCACATCGCTGACGGATCCTCCGCATCGGCATGGGCGGTCAACCAATAAAAACCATGGCGGGCGCTTTGGCCAAGGATTTTGAACCGGCATGGTGACCACAGTCCCCTTCATGGATATCCGCAATATCTCACAACCTTCCTCGGGGACACACAACAAAACGCATACGACACCTTGCAATGATGCAACTCACCATTAACAATGGTCATAGACTTAGACCGCCGAACTACAGCCAGACCAGCGTCTCATCTTACGGTAACTTCGCCCGGGTCATGTATGCCAAATAAGGGCGTCAATCCGAATAACATGCAAGGCTGCCACCAAGCGAGCCTCCGGATCGGGAATAGCCAGATCTACTTCATCGGGAAGCTTGGTGACGAATTATGCGATACATCAAGGAAGACATTGGGCGGGACCGGTTTGCGTTGAGAGCCTAGCCGGCTTAAAGCATCCGCCGCTTCGTTCTTCCGACGATCCACATGGTCCACTTGATATCCTTTAAAGTGACCTGCAACAATATCCACCTCCCGACGATATGCAGCCATGAGTGGATCTTTGGAATCCCAAGTACCTGATACTTGCTAGGCCACCAAGTCCGAGTCACCAAAACACTTAACCCGGCTTAGACTCATCTCCTTAGCCATCCGGAGACCATGGAGCAAAGCTTCATACTCAGCTGCATTGTTAGTACAAGGAAACATTAAGCGGAGGGCGTAACAAAACTTTTCACCTCGTGGGAAGTCAACACAACTCCACCCCGAGCCCTCAATTACTGGACCCGTCAAAGTGGATGGTCCAATAGGTATGATCCGGCTTTTCTTGGTAGCTTGCAACTCCGTCCAATCATTAATGAAATCCACAAGTGCAGGATTTTCTTGTCGTCAAAGGTACATCACAGTAAACCGTCACGGCCCAAGTTCTATAGCCCCTTAGCAATCCGCCCGATTGCTTCTCGGTTACGTATGATATCGCCCAAGGGAGCTGAGCTGACCACCGTGATGGGATGCCCTTGAAAATATTGCTTCAGCTTCGACTTGCCATAAAAACTCCATATACCAGCTTACGCCAATGCGGATATCTCTGCTTAGACTCAATGAGCACCTCGCTGATGTAATAAACCGGCGTTGAACGGATATTCCTTCCTGCCTCCTTCCGCTCTACCACAATGGCTCGCTAACTGCCACGGCATTAGCAGCAACATATAGCGAAGCGGCTCTTTGTCAATGGGGCGGCGAGAACGGCGGGTTGGCCAACTGTCGCTTTAAATCCTCAATGCTTCATCGGTAGTGAACTCGGACAAACTGATCCGTCTTCTTGACATCTGGTACAAAGGAATGGCCTTCTCTCCGGGCGGTGATAAACCGGCTTAAGCGCGGCAATCCGACCCGTAAGCGCTGGACATCATTGATGCACTTTGGCAGCCAAGGAGGTGATAGCCGTAATCTTCTGCGGATTAGCTTCAATTCCTGTTGGACACAAGAAAACCCAATAACTTGCTGCGGAACACGAAGACACATTTGGCGGGTTAAGCATCATCTTGTACACCCGCAAGTTGTCAAAAGTTTCTTTTAGATCCTCAATCAATGTTTCCTTCTTCCTTGACTTAACCACAATATCATCCACATAAGCATGCGTTCGGCCGATCTGTTCGTGCAAGCAATTCTGTCATAGCGTTGATAAGTTGCTTGGGCGCTCTTGAGCCCAAAGGCATAGATACATAGCGAAGGCTCCAAAGGAGTGATAAGCGTCTTCTTCTCCTGGTCCTTAACCGCCATCTTAATCGATGATATCGAATCGCATCCAAAAGCTCAAACACTCACAACCTGCCGTAGCATCAATAATCTGATCAATGCGGGGAGGCGAAAGGATCTGTTGGACAAGCCTTGTTAAGATCTGTGTAATCCACACACATCGCCAAGTGCCATTCTTCTTAAGGACCAACACGGATTAGCAAGCCACTCGGATGGAAAACTTCAGCGATAAACCCTGCTGCTAAGAGCACAGCAACCTCCTCTCCAATGGCCTTGCGCCTTTCCTCGTTAAACCGGCGAAGAAACTGCTTTACATGCGTACTTGGGATCAATATTAAGAGTGTGCTCAGCGAGTTCCCTCGGTACACTGGCATGTCGGAAGGTTTCCATGCAAAAATGTCGATTCTCACGGATGAACTTCGATGGTAGCGCTTTCCTATTTAGGATCAAGTTAGCGATGGTGAACTGCTTGGGCGAATCGCGGGCACAAAATCAACAAGTTTAGTCTCACCACGCGATTTAAACTTCAAATCCGGATCATGCTCTGTAGTTGGCTTCTTCAGCGGGTCATATCCGCCGGATCAACATTCTCTTTATAGTACTTTAGCTCTTGATGGCACAAACCGACTCTGCGTAAGCGCATCACCTTCCTCGCACTCCAAAGCGATCCTGCGGCTTCCATGAACCGTTATCGTCCCTTTGTGACCCGGCATTTTAGCTGCAAATAGACATAACAGGGCGTGCCATAAACTTAGCATAAGCGGCCTCCCAAGCGAGGCGTGGTAAGGGCTTTGAATTTTCACCACTTCAAGCGTCAATGTTTCCTATCTGAGTCATGTTCATCCCCAAAGGCCACCTCGAGCTATCTTACCGACCGGGTATCTTGACTTGCGGGCACCACACGTGAAACACCGTCTTTGGATGGCTGAGATGCTTATCCGTTAACCCCATCGTCGGAAGGTCTCGTAGTACAGGATGTTGATGCTGCTCCCTCCATCCATAAGCACCTTGGTAAACTTGTATCCTCCACGAGGTGCCACCACTAGGGCTAGCTGACCGGATTGTAAACCGGGGAGGATGATCCTCTCTCCATACAATAGGCTGCTCGACCAAGCGCGGTAATGCTGATGCGGCGGTTCAACAACATTGTTGCCCGCTTCGAAGTTTTCGGTCTCGCTTGTCCAAGCTGGTGGTAAAGACATGGTATCTGTCCACCGTTCAAGCTGCCGGATTACTTTGATAACCCATTGCTGCTGTTGTTGATTGTAACCCCTTAGTTACGATTATTACGATTGTTACGATTGTCACGCCGCCCGGATTACCACGAACCTGGGCGAAATTTCCTCCACCGTAACTGGGCGGACCACGAACGCCGCCGGGCCCTTGATCATACCGGAAAGCATTAGAACTTTTGAACTCCTGCATAATATAACAATCCTTCGGTGGTTTCTTTGGTGCCTCCTTCGTCCCATGCTTGGACGGGGTTGATTCAATAGGTAATTCAAGCGATCCGGATTGTGACTTGGCGCACCGCCCGGTTTGATTACTTACCCTTGCGCCGTTGACCCTTGTCCTGCGCGTTGGTGTTAGCTCTGAAGCCCATGTTACCGTTGCCTTCGCTTGTTTCCTCCATTACACCGCCGATGATGCTTCTGGCCTCTGGAGTTCTTTATTACATTTTCCCTTCCCTATTCGTCATCCTCCTCGGACTCGGGATCCTTGGTACTATCGAAATCAGCATACTTTACTAAGCGCCCATGAGAGTGCCCATGTCATTGCAAAAGCGCTTCATGCGACCCAGCTTCAATTTTAACGGTTTGAACGGCGGTTGCCTTCTAGGGTTAAGATCGCGGAATCGGGGTTGATCGATGCGAAGAATGTAAAACTTCGGCAAACGCGCGCACCCAATGGGTTGTGGATTCTCCCTCTGCTGGACACAAACCGCCAAATCCACCACAGACATGGGCTGTTCTGAGCGTCTTTGAAATTTTGAATGAACGGGTCATAGCTGGGTCCATGAACTGATTGAGTTAGGCGGCAAGTTCTTCAACCAAATGCGGGCGTACCTTCTAACATCATGGTGAAATACTTCGCTTTGCGCAGCTTCATCCACATCCAGCATCTCCATGGCCATCTCATAGCTTTCTATCCACGCATGCGGAGCCAAATCGGCGGTATAATTGGGCACCTTAAGTGGCCCTTTGAAACCCTTGGGCAAGCGTACATTCGTAAGCGGGGAAGAGGCAAGGCACCCCAAAGAGCGGATGTGACCCCAGTTGAAGATGGTCGGTCGAACCGGCGCAAGCTGATGATCCTCATGTTGTCTTGCTAACGGCCTCCCTCGTGCCTGGCCGGTCCACCACCACTTGGCGTTTTGAAGCCACCGCCGGGTTGTTTGCCTTGGCGAGACCGCTGCGCATTGCTTGATACCGCCGGTTAAATCTGCGTGCGGCTATAACTCCGGCTTGGGCGGGGTGGGCGGATCCGATCCGGCTGTATGAATCGCTTCTGTTGAGCGGGGCCGTTACGAGGAGCTCTTTTGCCGGCGTGTTTCTACCGCTGCGGTGAATCGCCGATTGGAATCGCCTCAACCGTGCCGCAGCCGCAACAAGGTTATCCATCGGGTTGGAGTAGTGACCGGAGGTGTCGCACACAGCACGAAGCGCGCCCGGCATGATGGCGAGGAAGATCTATCACAGGGGCTGAATCGGCGCACCGTCCCGTGCTTCGGCGGTTCACCACCGCGGCGGATTCTGGTCCCTTACAGGGTATTGAAGAGCTCTCTTCCCTCGAAAACCGAAGGCAAGCGGGATCTGTACTTTCTTTTCATGACTTCATGTGGCGCTCACGATCCGGCGCAGGCCTATAAGCTGCGCATCCAGCGGCCCGTTCGCGCCATCCTCACGTCGCGTCTGCTAGATCCGCTTTAGCCTTAGTGATTTGTTCCTTCACCTTTGCAATCTCCGCGTTGTGCAGGTCTTGATCCGCCCGGATTAGCCTCGCCATGAGCACAGCCAATCGTCGAATAGCTCGATAAAACTTGAGCGGCGAGCGCCGCAGGCCTCCTTCCCGGCTGCCATCACCGCTGCTGAACCGGCGACCATCGGCGCGCGGCGAAGAGTGAAGCGTCGCTTGTGTACGGCCATGAAGATTCCAACCGGTTGGGCAGATCAAAGGGTCGGAATACTCTCACCGTCGGAGCAGCCCCGATCGGCCATCTTGCGGTGATGCAGAGACTCGGTTTCTCCGGTCGACGACTCGTCATCGAGTAGACAGCGGTTTCGCCGCCCGGATGCTGATCCGCCCTCACGGTCTCCGTGGATGACTCCCGCAAGCATGCTTGACGGCCGGTTTAGCGGGGCAGGATTCTTCTTCGCCCGCTGAGCCGTCTCGGCGAGTCGGTCGGACGTCGGCCCAGGCCACTGCTCGCCGATCTTGCCGATGAACACGTGTATGCCACCAAAGGGACCCGGTACCCGTACTCAATCGAGCGGCCTCGGGGCCCGATCTGCATCATCGATGTAGAGCTTGCCGCGACGACTCTTAGTCATCCGGCCCACAGCATAGCCTTCGAGTCCTTCGAACTTGCCCTCTAAGATCATCAAACCATCGTGCGATAGCCCCACGGTGGGCACCAATTGTCGTGGAATTGTCACGGCAGATGTCCTCGTGAAAGGACTTAGTCGCAGGGCCATCCTACGGGTTAACTTAGAGGGGTTAAAGCGGACAAAAAGACACGAGAGTTATACTAGTTCGGCCCCTTCGATGAAGGTAAAAGCCTACGTCTAGTTTGTGATGGGATTGATGTGATTTGGCGACTAGGGAGCAATAGCCGCCTAAGCCTCGGTGTATGTCCCTAAACCGCCGCCGGTCGTCCCCTTATATACGGGTTGGCCTTGGCGGTCTCTGAGTCCCGAGTCCGGCTCATACAAGTGTCGGCTCGGTCTCTTCTTTCTCTTATCTTCTGACACAAGTTACATGACTAAGGCGGTTTACATTTATGGACCCTAATCCGCCTCTGGGCTCCGGGCCTCATGCCTTCGTGGGCCCTAATTATGGACGAGGGTAAACCGGCCCCTTCAGGGCGGTTTATATTCAGTAGTTATATCCCCAACAGCTTCCGAGGTGGTGCACCACCTTGGCCATGGGACTGATTTTTATGAATTTAATTCCAAATTGTGCAATGTAATCTCTGACGAGATGTATAGCCAGTAGCCATCAAGGTGTGTATCGATCAAAAACCTGAGATGCACCTGAAGGAAAAAACATGAGACCGCTGATCCTAGTAGCCCCTGAGACTCAGGTCGATGCGCGAAATCAGCCTGAAGCTCAGCTCCTAGCTCGGCAGCATACGTAGGAATAGAAACACGGTTTAATATATTAGGGAAAATAGTGATCTGTGAACAGGCCCCTGAGAGAGGGTCGTGAGAAGTCGCCGCAGTATACTAGCTTGATGCCGGATAGGTCCATATGGTACCTATTATTGTCCGAAGACATGTATGCGCATAGTTCGTTCAAGCCGAACACTGATCACTTTGAATTCTCTGCATTGAATAAGCAATGCAGTAGCCCCAGACATCTTGGTCGGGTGGCAACACGAGATCGGGGATCGATGTGCTTACTAATATTTACAAACAATGAGCACGAAGCCCAGTAGCCCCCGAGCCTTAATGTGGGCACGGGTGGCCGAATTAAGGATCGATACCTAGAGTAAAATCACAAATTGTGTGTAATGATTCTATGTATCCAAGTACTTTACATCATTATTTTGACTCCATTGCGACCGTTTATCGGTTGAAAGTGGCCCATCGTCGGCTTCTACCCTTGGTAGATACTACGGTGTTTCGCACTAACAAAACAACCCTTAGCCGCGTCTCGGTGCGGCGGTTATGTTAGCGAAGCGAGGCAATCAGATATCTTGGCTTTATAACTTTCGCTTAGTCATAGGAGCTTTAAGCGGGAAGCTAGCTATGAGCCCGTTAGTGTTGGCGACATTCGAGGTCAAGCCGTAAACACTTGACCAATGTTATGAAAGGCCGTCATTTAACATAGTCATCGGATCGTGACGATTTCGCCTATTGTGACGATCAGTTTTGGCTTTCTCCTTTGAGGTGCTTGACCATGCGAGCTGGAAGCACAATCGCGATGGTTCTCCTTGGCACACCTAACAAAACAAAGCGGGCGTAGGAGGCAAGCATAGGGCGAGCAACCCAACTATTGACCAAGACAAAATTGAAACCGATGCATATATGGCAATATCCGAGAATGTTTTGCGAATCCCTATAGGTGTCCGGCGTTGCCTCGAGACTAATGCTGGAAACGCACAAATAGTTTAAAAGTTCCATAGGCTTGAAAAGCGAAAAACTTATTCAAAAGTTTAATGTCGAACTAGATCAAGTGTTGGTGCCAAATCGAAAATTGGTCTTAGAAAAACAGGTGTTTACATGGTGCTTTAACATGACACATCCTATCTCGAGACTTCAAGCGGGTTAGCCTATGGCTTCAACCTCCTATCCCGGGCGGAGTACTTCTCGTTAGGCCAGTTTAGCAAACTTTAGCGGCTTTGAGAGAGAAATTAGGCGCCCGACTATTGACCGCTTTTCGCGTCGAAAAAAGGAGTGATAGAAAAAAGACTTTGCAGCGACTAAGAAGAAGAACACTTATTATAAAATAGCTCACATAAATTTAAGAGCCCGAGTGACTTGGGTGAAAGAATGATTGTATGTACGAAGTACTTATATCATATCTATGTTCACCCGAACTTTAAGCGTCTTAACCGACCGTCGGCTTCTCCCTCTTGATCAAGGACGAAAAGTGTTATGTACTCCATCATCGAGAATATCGGCGGTGTTTCGATAACCGGGCAATCAGGTCATAAGGCTATAACGAGACAAAGCGCGCTCGGGGAACTTATGCTATATTCTTGCGAAGTGTAAGAAGCATCTTGAAGAAAATAGTACCCCACGATACCTTTCTTGGTGCTCATTGTAAATATGAGACTTGTGCAATAGATTTTTTGTACTCATGAGTTCCGTTGTGTGCCGACCATAATTGAAAACAGTAAGAGCGCTACCTCTCGGTTTCACCCAGTCTGAGGTCCAGCTCGGGTAACCCGATCGCGACAATCGCAGAGGTGCTCCCTTTACTCCCTAGCCGAACAATCGGGAACGTAGGGGTAAACACAGGAGCAAGGCAACCCAGCTTGCAAATCACTTAGGTCAATATGGTGCATATTGTGGCGTAATACACGAACAAGGAACGAAGCCATACAAGTATAATCATACGCAAGAGGAAAAGCTCCAGCAAGGGAGCCCCCAAGTCAATTGGGTATTTGAATTTGTCCGTCACAAAAAAAGTTTGGACAAGGAAATTTTTTTACAAGCAACTTTTTTCCAAAAAAGTATAATGCTTGATCGAACCGAACACAAGTTAATGTGTTCGGTATTGATGACGTGGTCCGAGCTTGATGCGGGACAAGGCTCCATCCCCCAAGCCGGTCCCGAGGTGATAGCAAAGGATATAGTCCGGCTGGATCATTTTCCTGCGCACAAAAAATAGTGCAAACCGGAGATAATAGTAATAATGATAAATTAAAAATAAAAATTTGTGAATAATAAATAATTTATGCAAAGTGAGTAATAAAAGAAATATGGCCTGGCGCCGAAGTCAATGTCGATGCAGGGCGACGGCGTGACGCGGTGAAGGCGTGGCTAAGCCTGAATTCTCAGGTCGGTCCGAGTTCCGGATGCGGCGTTTGCCGGACTATGTACGAAAACTGACCGAACCACCATGCGACCTCGTTAATGCGGCCACCATTTGATAGAACTGTGTACATATGATGGACAAACCGGAGTAATAATTCCTTGGGAAAAAATGAACCCAAATAAGCAAAAAATCCTAGGATTAATAGCACCTGGTTTATTTGTTGTAGCAATCCGAAGGAAAGTGATTCCCAGAATTGGGACTCGATACGCACACCCATTGCCTGATGGGCGATAAAGCGACGGCATGGCAACATTGGTAAAGGTTGGCTCGCCAAGGCAATGCCTCTAGTTCAGCTAACGTGACGAAGCTGGTCGACTGGTGTCGCCGAAGTTACCGAAGTGTGCTGATGAAGGGATGACGAAGCCCCCGGTCCGGCCGAGGAGACGGAGCAAATCGATGAGGAGATGTTGCAGTTGCCATGTCAGCCGAGTTGTTGAAGTAGTTCGGCGTTGGTGGACATTGGCTCGATGAAGCAACAGTTCGGCCATGCTGATGCAGGTCGTAACTTGTGACGTGATCAATACTGGCTTGCTGAAGTGGTCGTGCGGCGATGCCGGCGAGCCCGTGATACGTCTCCGTCGTATCTACTTTTACAAACACTTTTGCCCTTGTTTTGGACTCTAACTTGTATGATTTGAATGGAACTAACCCGGACTAACGCTGTTTTCAGCAGAATTGCCATGGTGTTGTTTTATGTGCAGAAAACAAAAGTTCTCGAAATGACCTGAAACTCCACGGAATATCTTAGAATAAATAATAAAAATCCTCGCCAAAGATGAAGACCAGGGGCCCACACCTGTCCACGAGGTGGGGTCGCGCCCCCCGTGGGCGCGCCCCTACCTCGTGGGCCCTGGAGACCTTCAGCGCCAACTCAACTCTATTTATTGGCTTTGGGAGAAAAAATCAGGGAGAAGAAATCATCGCGTTTTACGATACGGAGCCGCCGCCAAGCCCTAGTCTCTCTCGGGAGGGCTGATCTGGAGTCCGTTCGGGGCTCCGGAGAGGGGGATTCTTCGCCGTCGTCATCACCAACCATCCTCCATCACCAATTTCATGATGCTCACCACCGTGCGTGAGTAATTCCATCGTAGGCTTGCTGGACGGTGATGGGTTGGATGAGATTTATCATGTAATCGAGTTAGCTTTGTTAGGTTTTGATCCCTAGTATCCACTATGTTCTGAGATTGATGTTGCTATGACTTTGCTATGATTAATGCTTGTCACTAGGGCCCGAGTGCCATGAATTCAGATCTGAACCTATTATGTTTTCATGAATATATGTGTGTTCTTGATCCTATCTTGCAAGTCTATAGCCACCTACTATGTGTTATGATCCGGCAACCCCGAAGTGATAATAATCGGGACCACTCCCGGTGATGACCAAAGTTTGAGGAGTTCATGTATTCACTATGTGCTAATGCTTTGTTTCGGTTCCTATTAAAAGGAGGCCTTAATATCCCTTAGTTTCCAATAGGACCCCGCTGCCACGGGAGGGTAGGAAAAAAGATGTCATGCAAGTTCTTTTCCATAAGCACGTATGACTATATTCGGAATACATGCTTACATTACATTGATGAATTGGAGCTAGTTCTGTGTCACCCTATGTTATGACTGTTACATGACGAACCGCATCCGGCATAATTATCCATCACTAATCCGGTGCCTCTGAGCTTTCCATATCTTGGTTCTCGCTTATTTACTTTTCCGTTACTCTTTATAATCACTACAAAATACCAAAAACATTACTTTTCTTGTCTTTACTTGTGTTAACGTTACCACCACTATCATATTACTTTGCTACTAAACACTTTGCTGCAGATACTAAGTTTCCGGTGTGGTTGAATTGACAACTCAGCTGCTAATACTTGAGAATATTCTTTGGCTCCCCTTGTGTCGAATCAATAAATTTGGGTTGAATACTCTACCCTCGAAAACTGTTGCAATCCCTATACTT
Source organism: Aegilops longissima (assembly GCA_021605205.1). Classification (NCBI taxonomy): domain Eukaryota; kingdom Viridiplantae; phylum Streptophyta; class Magnoliopsida; order Poales; family Poaceae; genus Aegilops; species Aegilops longissima. Next base: position 490,960,884 of record CM038676.1, on the reverse strand, counting down.
GTGGGTTATCAAGACCTTTCTCTGGCGCCGTTGCGGAGACATAGCTCTATTCTTTGAGTCACTTGGGATTTATATCTGCTGGACACTATGAAGAACTTGAAAGGCGCCAAGACAACAATTTATCCCTCAACTACGAGGGAGGTAAGGAACTGCCATCTAGCTCGCACTTGATTCACCTTACATTATGAGTAAGCTAGAGACACCTAAACCTGCTTACGCTATTAGTTCCGATATATCGCATGTTATTGATGATGCCACTTCGCTATGCATGATACTTATGATGAAACTACTTCTATGCTTGATACTACTGCGTCCCTTGGTGAATTTCTAGATGAACAAATTTCTAGGTCTAGAGAGAGAGAAACTATTGAAACTGATAATATTGATGAAAGTGATGATGAATATATGCCTGCAATTCCTGCGGGTTATCTTTTTGATATGGAATCTTCTGCAGCTATTTTTGCTTGCCAGGATAGATACGAACTTAAGAGGCTGCTAGTTAAATGGAGTAAAGAATCTCTTAGAGACAGAATGAAACCCGACCCTGCTTTTGCTACTTCACCTATTTGTGTTCCCGATAAGGATTATGAATTCTCTGTTGATCCAGATATAATTACTTTGGTTGAATCTGATCCTTTTTATGGCTATGAATCTGAAACTGTTGTGGCACATCTTACTAAGTTAAATGATATAGCCGCCCTATTTACTAATGATGAGAGATCGCGCTACTTTTATATACTCAAAATATTTCCGTTCTCATTAAAGGGTGGTGCTAAGATATGGTTCAATTCTCTTGATCCTGGTTGTGTGCGTAGTCCCCAGGATATGATTTATTACTTCTCTGCTAAATATTTACCTGCTCATAAGAAGCAAGCTGCTTTAAGGGAAATATACAACTTCATTCAAATTAAAGAAGAGAGTCTCCCACAAGCTTGGGGGAGGCTTCTCAAGTTACTTAATGCTTTGCCTGACCATCCTCTTAAGAAACCCGAAATACTTGATATCTTTTATAATGGACTAACCGATGCTTCCAGAGATTACCTGGACAGTTGTGCTGGTTCTCTTTTCAGGGAAAGAACACCGGATGAAGCTAAAATTCTATTGAATAATATGTTGACAAATGAAAGTAATTGGGAACCTCCTGAGCCAACTCTTGAGCCAGCTCCTGAGCCAATTACTGAGCCTATTCCTAAACCAACTCCGAAGAATAGAGGTGTTCTATTTCTCAGTCCTAAAGATATGCAAGAGGCAAAGAAATCTATGAAAGAAAAATGTATTAAAGCTGAAGATGTTAAGAATTTACCTCCTATTGAAGAAATACATGGTCTTAACTTACCGGCTGTTGAAGAAGTATATGATCTCAATTCTTTATTCACTGAAGAACCTCCTGATCCCGATATCCCGACACAGGTAGTAAAGGTAAATTCTCTCTACAGATATGATAAAGCTGAAGTCCCTCCTACTAAAATTGCTAGTCAGTGCTTGGATGAGTTTGATAACTTTATGTTAAGCAAGATGACTTTAATGCTTATTTTGGTAGACAATTAAAACAGAATACCTTTATGATTAAACGCTTGGGTGATTATATGGCTAATATTAGAGGTGAACTTAAACTTGTTAGCAAACATGCTTCTATGGTTACCACTCAAATAAAAAAAGTACTTAAAGCTCAAAAAAGTGCTTGATGAAATGAATAGTAAGAAAAATGATTATGCTGTTAGAGTGGCTATTAGAACTGGTAGAATGACTCAGGAACCTTTGTATCCTGAAGGCCACCCTAAGAGAATCGAGCAAGATTCTCAGAGAAATAATATTGATATGCCTAGTTCTTCTAAAAGGAAGAAAAAGAAAAATGATAGGACTTTGCAAACTTCTAGTGAACCTATTGCTGAACCACCTGATAATCCAAATGATATCTCTATATCGATCTTTGAAACACAATCTGGTAATGAACATGAACCTAGTGAAAATGTTAATGATGATGTTCATGATGATGCTCAACCTAGTAATGATAATGATGTAGAAGTTGAACCTGATGTTGATCTTGATAACCCACAATCAAAGAATCAACGTTATGATAAAAGAGACTTCATTGCTAGGAAACATGGTAAAGAAAGAGAACCATGGGTTCAGAAACCCATGCCTTTTCCTCCCAAACCCAAGAAAAAGATGATGAGGATTTTGAGCGCTTTGCTGAAATGATTAGACCATCTTTTTGCGTATGAGATTGACTGATATGCTCAAAATGAATCCTTATGCTAAATATATGAAAGATATTGTTACAAATAAAAGAAAGATACCGGAAGCTGAAATTTCCACCATGCTTGCTAATTGTACTTTTAAGGGTGGAATATCAAAGAAACTTGGAGATCCAGGAGTACCTACTATACCATGCTCCATTAAGAGAAATTATGTTAAAACTGCTTTATGTGATCTTGGAGCCGGTGTTAGTGTTGTGCCTCTCTCTTTATATTGTAGACTTGACTTGAATAAGTTGACACCTACTAAAATATCTTTGCAAATGGCTGATAAATCAACTACTATACATGTCGGTATTTGTGAGGATGTGCCTGTTGTGGTTGCAAACGTTACTATTTTAACGGACTTTGTTATTCTTGATATTCCCGAGGATGATAGTATGTCTATTATTCTTGGAAGACCTTTCCTTAATATTGCAGGGACTGTTATTGATTGCAACAAAGGCAATGTCACTTTTCATGTTAATGGTAATGAGCACACGGTACACTTTCCGAGGAAACAACCTCAAGTTCATAGTATCAATTCTATTGGAAAAATTCCATCGATTATATTTGGAGGTTTTGAATTTCCTCTCCCTACTGTCAAGAAGAAATATGATATACTTATTATTGGGGATGTCCATATCCCCGTTGAGGTAACATAGTGTTATTCAAAATTTCTCCGGTTCCATGTTAGTCGGAATGAGTTTGTTAACAAGACCTAATCAACCTTGTTAGTGGATTCCTTTTGATGAGCATGAGATGGATGAAACTAGAAGCACAACCTTCTGTACCCTCTTTATATTTTCTGTTATTTAGTAGAAATAAAGTAAAATAGTATTTTTCTGTCTGTCTCCCGACTTATCTGTCCAATATAAAAATACCCCGAAAATAGAAGTCCTCAGAATGCCATGCCAATTTAATATGATTTTTTCGGGAATATTTGAGGATTTTGTGCAAAAATTACATGGGGAGCTGCCACACAGCCACGAGGGTGGGGCGCGCCCTACCCCTAAGCGCGCCCCACCCTCGTGGGCCCATGGTGGCCCTCCTCCACTTATCCCTGCACCCATCTTCTTCCTCTGCCTCACACAAACCCGAAAAACCAACTCAAGCTCGAGTTCCAGCCACTTTTCTGTGATTTTGATCTCCTTGCTCAAAGCACCTCTCATAAAACTGCTTGGGAGATTGTTCCTTGGTATGTGACTCCTCCATTGGTCCAATTAGTTTTTGTTCTAGTGCTTTATTCATTGCAAATATGTGCTGCATAGGTGACCATGTTCTTGAGCTTGCATGTCAAATTTATATGGTTCCAAGTAGTTCTAATGCTTGATATAGGCTCTAGGCACTTGTAGGAGTAGTTGCTATCAATTTTATTGAAGTTGGTTTACTTTTTTTTTGAAGTTACTAAAAATTTCAGATTATTTCAGAAATAATGAAGAGACTTTTGAGGGGCTCGTCGAGCCGAAGCTCGAAGGAAAAACAAAAGGAAGAAGAGCAGAAGCCCAAATTTAATTTGCCTCATACCGCGGAGGTCCGGCCGTGTGAATGGCCTTCCGATGACTTCTTGAGGAGAGCCGGGATTTATGAGGATTTCTATTTATTGATTGAGAATGCTGGCCTCACCGACTTCCTCATGACCACCGCCATCGGTATCTCTTCTTGACAAATACTTTTGTGCAGAACTTCTACTTTTTCCCTAAGAAATCACCTCCAACAGTAGAGTTTCATTTATATGATGTTGTTAAGGAGATGCCATTAGCTAAATTTTGCGAGGTTTGCAAAATACCCTTTGAGGGTACCTTAGATGAACCACACCATAATGAAGTGGAAGCTTTTATTAACACTATCATTGTGGGAGAAACCAGGAAGGTTTCTGATGCAAGAATTACTAGCATACATTTTCATGTTTTACGCTACTTTGCCTTATTTGCTAGTCGTTGCTTGATTGGTCGCGGAAACTATGGAAACCTTAGTGTTCCTAATATTATTATTTTGTTCCGTGGTTTATACCGCAATAACTCTGTTAGTATGGGTGGAATTGTTGCTAGACGGTTAAGTCTGAACCGTACTAAGGGCCCCATCTTTGGAGGCACTTATGCTTCACGCCTAGCTGAATATTTTAAAATACCTATTAGGCATGAGGAGAAAGAAGAAACAGCGTTGCCCCGTGCTTATTTAGATTATAAGAGTATGCTAGCGCATGACTTTCTTGTTAAGAGTCGTGAAGGGGAGCTCAAATATAAATTGTACTTGATAAACATCACCCTGAGACTATTACTTTTCCTGCTCCCTCTTTGTTTAACTTGTCTGCAGGTACTCACATTGTTCTGTGGGCGGCCGTTCAAGCCTATTGGAATCCTGCACCAGCCCGAAACCGGAACCACAAGATGAGCCTCCACGGCGATCTGTTTATTCTTGGGATCTGAGGCGGTTGCCAGCCGATGGCGATCGAGTCCTCTTCATCACATTATGATCCCAACTATTCTTCGTTCAGTATGACCCCACTACACCTCGGGTATCCGCCAGCTATCCTGGCAATAGACCAACAGGCCAAAAGCCTAAGCTTGGGGAATCGTATTTCCCACCGACATTACATTTATGTTCACACACACTCATTGCTAGATGTCGGTGCTCATACTCTTTCACTGTAATATCCATGCTAGTTTATTTTCTTTTTCCTGCTTTCTTCTTGTGTGTTTAATAAACCTTAAGAAAAACCAAAAAATTAGTAGTAGTTTACTTTTCCTGCTGTAGTAGTAGTAATTAAAAAGAAAACCCAAAAATACTTCCCGTTCTTCTTTTGCTTGTTGGGAGCTTTCCCGTGTAAATAGTTTTTATTTTCTTTTCTTTGGGGGTCAGTAGGAGAAGACCATGATTAAATTGTTGAAGTGGCTCCTATGCATCATTGTTGATTTAACCAAAAGCCTGTATTGCCTTGTCTTGTCCTGTCTATTGAATGCTCGCAGATTCCAGCTTAGTCCAATGCACGTGCACTCTTATTATTATTCACATCGTTTGGTCGTGCAAGTGAAAGGCAATTATGATGATATATGATGGACTGACTGAGATGGGAAAAGCTGGTATGAACTCTACCTCTTTTCTTTTTGTAAATATGATGAGTCCATCATTCTTTATTCAGCTTATTATAAATAAACATGTTTGCAATGACAATTAGAGATCATAGTTGCTCGTGCCATGCTTGATTAGCTATGAGTTATAATGGTTTACCTTGCATGCCAACATGCTATTAAAATGATTGTGATGTGGTATGATAGGGTGGTATCCTCCTTTGAATGATTTAAGTGACTTGACTTGGCACAGGTTCACACATGTAGTTGAAACAAATCAACATAGCCTTCACGATATTTATGTTCGTGGTGGATTATATCCTACTCATGCTTGTATTCAATGTTTATTAATTTTAATGCATGTTCATGACTGTTGTCGCTCTCTAGTTGGTCGCTTCCCAGTCTTTTGCTAGCCTTCACTTCTACTAAGCGGGAATCTTGCTTGTGCATCCAATCCTTAAACCCCAAAGTTATTCCATATGAGTCCACCATACCTTCCTATATGCGGTATCTACCTGTCGTTCCAAGTAAATTTGTATGTGACAAACTCTAAACCTTCAAATAAACATTCTGTTTTGCATGCTCGAATAGCTCATATATCAACTAGGGCTGCCCTTATCTTGATGTTAGGCGGGTTATTCTCAAGAGGAGTGGACTCGCTCCTCCTCACGAAAATGGCTGGTCACGGGATGCCCAGTCCATGCTTTATGCAAACTAAATCAAAATAATTGCAAACAAAACTCCCCTCGGACCCGTTGAATGTTGGAGGCACTTTCGTTGTTTGAGCGAGCCATGGATTGATGCTTGTGGAGGAGGGGAGTATAAACTTTACCATTCTGTTTGGGAACCGCCTATAATTTGTTTAGCATGGAAGATATCGTCATCTCTTAGTTGTTATGTTGACAATGAAAGTATGCGCTCAAAATATAATTTATCTCTATTTCAAAACCGAGCTCGGCACCTCTACAAATCCACTGCTTCCCTCTCTGAAGGGCCTATCTATTTACTTTTATGTTGAGTCATCACCCTCTTATTAAAAGCACTAATTTGGAAACACAGCTGTCATTTGCATTCATTATTGTTAATTCATATCGGGTATGACTATGATTGGATCTCTTTTACCATGAATTACAATGTCTAGACAGTACTTGATCTTTGAAGGTGCTCTGCATTTATGTTTTGCGGTCTCAGAAAGGGCTAGCGAGATACCATCTTGTTATATCATATTATGATTATTTTGCGAAAGTGTTGTCATTCGAGATTTATTATTATGGCTTGCTAGCTGGTTATGTTATTGATATGAGTAAACATGAGACCTAGGAGTTATTGCAAATGTGGTTAGTTATGGTCTTTCTGAAAACCGAATCTGGCTTGACATAGGTACAACAACAAGAGCAAGCGAGTTTGTAAAAGTTTTCTTTTTCTCTTTCAGGTTTGTCAACTCAATTGCTTGAGGACAAGCAAGGGTTTAAGCTTGGGGGAGTTGATACGTCTCCGTTGTATCCACTTTTCCAAACACTTTTGCCCTTGTTTTGGACTCTAACTTGTATGATTTGAATGGAACTAACCCGGACTGACGCTGTTTTCAGCAGAATTGCCATGGTGTTGTTTTATGTGCAGAAAACAAAAGTTCTCGGAATGACCTGAAACTCCACGGAATATCTTAGAATAATTAATAAAAAATCCTCGCCAAAGATGAAGACCAGGGGGCCCACACCCTGTCCACGAGGGTGGGGGGCGCGCCCCCCTCTTGGGCGCGCCCCCCTACCTCGTGGGCCCCCTGGAGACCTTCCAACGCTAGCTCCAACTCTATTTATTGGCTTTCGAGGAGAAAAAATCAGGGAGAAGAAATCATCGCTTTTTACGATATGGAGCCGCCGCCAAGCCCTAATCTCTCTCGGGAGGGCTAATCTGGAGTTCGTTCGGGGCTCCGGAGAGGGCGATTCGTCGCCGTCGAATCACCAACCATCCTCCGTCACCAATTTCATGATGCTCACCGCCGTGCGTGAGTAATTCCATCGTAGGCTTGCTGGACGATGATGGGTTGGATGAGATTTATCATGTAATCGAGTTAGCTTTGTTAGGGTTTGATCCCTAGTATCCACTAGGTTCTGAGATTGATGTTGCTATGAATTTGCTATGATTAATGCTTGTCACTAGGGCCCGAGTGCCATGAATTCAGATCTGAACCTATTATGTTTTCATGAATATATGTGTGTTCTTGATCCTATCTTGCAAGTCTATAGTCACCTACTATGTGTTATGATCCGGCAACCCTGAAGTGACAATAATCGGGACCACTCCCGGTGATGACCGTAGTTTGAGGAGTTCAGGTATTCACTATGTGCTAATGCTTTGTTGTGGTTCTCTTTTAAAAGGAGGCCTTAATATCCCTTAGTTTCCAATAGGACCCCGCTGCCACGGGAGGGTAGGAAAAAAGATGTCATGCAAGTTCTTTTCCATAAGCACGTATGACTATATTCGGAATACATTCCTACATTACATTGATGAATTGGAGCTAGTTACATGTCACCCTATGTTATGGTATTACATGAAGAACCGCATCCGGCATAATTATCCATCACTAATCCGGTGCCTACGAGCTTTCCATAAACTGGTTCTCGCTTATTTACTTTTCCGTTGCTACTATTACAATCACTACAAAAATACCAAAAACATTACTTTTGATGTCTTTACTTTTGTTACCGTTACCACCACTATCATATTACTTTGCTACTAAACACTTTGCTGCAGATACTAAGTTTCCAGGTGTGGTTGAATTGACAACTCAGCTGCTAATACTTGAGAATATTCTTTGGCTCCCCTTGTGTCGAATCAATAAATTTGGGTTGAATACTCTACCCTCAAAAACTGTTGCGATCCCCTATATTTGTGGGTTATCATCCCGCTCCGTGTAATCCATGGGGCGGTGACGTTTTATCTTTGGCGATTCCGAACTCTTGTTCGGCTCGCCGAGGTTAGTATGTGAAGAAGTTGAGCTCGGCTCAAAAAGCGACGACATGTCTAGCGCAGGTCGGCAGCCATGGAACTATATTGCCGAACTGGTTTGACACCAACGTGATGGTGAAGATTACCTCAGGGGAGCATTGAAATTTTATGGGCGCGTGTTAAAAACAATGCGCAATACCTTAGAAGAAAATTCCTTTTAAAAAGGTTGTCAAATATCACGTTCATAAAGAAACATGAATTCGGGTTGGATACGTATTCGCGTAGGAAACAGATCTGAAAAGTGATACCCTAATCGGGAGGTTCCCGGAGTTTGGACGGTCGGATGGAGCTGATTTTTTGACAGGTGGTAGATATAGGAATTCCACAGCCGATCAACGGTTGGATCTTCCAAAGTACGTCCGAGCTAGATGCTAGACTCCACGCTCCAAACTCGTCCGGATTCTCGTCCAGATTCAATGCGGCTCCGGTATATCGGAGATTCCTCCATCGGAACTCGACGAAATTTTCTAGGGTCGTTGTAGACTCAATTCCGCACAATTCCACCGAAGCAATCGTTAAAGCAACACTCGAGGAGGCAGTGGTGGCGGATACAAGTTCGCTGTCCAGAAAAACAGCACGGTCGCCCGAGGGCAATGTTGACGTTGAGCCCCTGAGCGCCATGAATGATTTCTCCATGCTCTTGATAGAGATCGGAGTTTATGTTGATGAAGGCCCTTGTCCGAACATGACGATTGGAGGCAGGGCCACGATGTTGGGTCGAGCCGAGGTGACCGGTCGAGCGGTGACGAAGAAGTCGGCGTCGCGGTTGATCTGGCCGCGAGCCTTTGATCCTTTTGCCGATCACACAACGGAACTCTCAATGAAAGCACCAATGTCGGTGTCAAAACCGGCGGATCTCGGGTAGGGGGTCCCGAACTGTGCGTCTAAGGATGATGGTAATAGGAGACAGGGGACACAATGTTTACCCAGGTTCGGGCCCTCACTATGGAGGCAATACCCTACTTCCTGCTTGATTGATCTTTTTGATATGAGTATTACAAGAGTTGATCTACCACGAGATCGTAGAGGCTAAACCCTAGAAGCTAGCCTATGGTATGTTTGTTGTATATCTCTATCGACTAGCCTGGCCTCGGTTTATATAATGCACGGAGGCCTAGGATAACAAGAGTCCTAACCCGAATCGCCGGTGAGGAGGAGTCCTTTTCTTGATCGCCAAGTCTTGTGGAATCTTCCTTGTATGCGGCAACTGCCGGACTGGCCCATGAGTATACGGCCATGGGGGTCCTCGGCCCAATCCAACTGATCGAGAGACGACGTGGTGAGTACCCCCTAGTCCAGGACACTGTCACCCGCTCCCTCTCTCCCTTCCTAGCGCCCTACTCGACCCCCACGAACGCCGTAGACAGCCCCGAGCCTCCTCCCGTGGCCACCGTGGCCATTTCCGCGGGTGCCCGTAGGCCACGGCCACGGTGAGCCACGACCTCACCATATAAGGCCACCCCTGAGCTCCCTCTCTACTCCTTTGGCTCTCTCTCCCTCCCGTGCACCCTCTGGACCAAGCCATCCCTCTTCTCGTGCCCTCCTTGCATCTCCATGGCCGGAGCAATGCCTCCGGCCTCCGCCTAAATTCACGCCACTGAGAGCCCCTCCTCCCCACCTCTTTGTTCCAGAGCAGCACCAGCACCACCACCAACTCTCCCCACGCCCCATTTTCTCCTTCCAGTGCTCGCCTTGTCGTGCCCAAACCTCGCCCGAAGCCCCGTCCGCCGGCGTCAAGGCCACCATTGTCTCGGTTCTCCCCAGCCTGCGTGACACCCATGGATGGGTGCGGCTCGGCCTCCCGAGTCCGTCGGTATGCCGAATGTCGCCGGGGACAGCCGGAGTCGCCAGGAAGAGCGCCGGCGTTGTTCGGCCTCGCTCTCTCTGTCTCTCGTCGCGCCGCGTGGGAGGTTGGAGATGGACCTGCAGGGCCCCGCTCGTCAGTGGCCCAGCCTCCAGGCCACGCTGGCAAGTGGAAACGGGCCGGGAGAAACCCGCCTCCGAAGAGGCCCTTGCGCGCGTGCGGCCGAGCCGCTGGGCCGGCCCAGTGGTGCCCTGCTGCTAAACCTCGCCCAGTGCGCGCCGCCGCCCAGATCCAGCCCGTTTGGGTAAAAACCTTTTCCTTTTTCTTTTCTGTATAGTTTGTAAAATCCATAAACAATCCAAATTAACTCCAAATTGGGTGGTTCAAATTTCTGGTAGTTCCTAAAATCATTCACTATCACATGGTGCTATTTGCACATTTTTCCAGAATCATTTCCTTCACAAATATTTATCAAATCCCCTGTTTGTAATTTTTGCAATGAACTTTAGAAGATCACAGAGAGCCCATTTTTTATCCAAATTCCATGATTCAAATTCCTAGATGTTTATAAATTCAAAACTTAGTTTTTGAACATATTTACTAATAGTTTCTGTACAACCTCAAATAATGGTCTATTTCTTCATGTATAGCCAACTTTGCAAATTCATAGGAAAATCATTTGAACTCCAAATCCAGTGAGACCAACTCCTAGATGCTTCTAAAATCATGATTTGTTAAATGGGTGCCTTTGCTCATTTTTCAAAAAAATATTTCTGTACACTTCTTGCAAATCCATAAACCCCTTGTTTCCATCATATCAAAATGTTTAGAAATATGCACTGACCCAATTCTAATGAAACCACTCTGGTTATATTTCATATAACTAGAGATGTCCTAGAAAAGTCAAATTAATATTTTTAGGGCACTTTTATTTTATGCCTTGTTGTGTTGCTTACTATAATTGTTTCCAACGTTAGTTGACGAAGTAGACGAAATACTTGGAGAAGGACCAGAAGATTTGAAGACTCTGATGAACCAGGCAAGCAGCCCTTTGACCATGATGAACCTTTTATCACAGTAGAATTTCTTTCCATGATTGTCGAGTGCATGATATCTTGAATGGCAACCTTGCTAGGTTTGCCTCCGTTGCAGGCCCCGTTGATACCTTCACTATTCATGACTCTATCCTTGTTTAGAGTTGTGTTGGTGGGTTGTAGAAATATGCTATAGTTGTTGGCTGAGCAAAACTGGGTCAGAGTTATGCATGGAAAGAAACAAGTGTGGTTTGACATACTTGCCAATAGCCCAGTGGGTGCCATGAATGCCCCTGGGAGATGATGCTGAACTAGGTCACTACTTGGTGGAGAGGTAGTGTACCGAGGCTTGATGAAAGTGTTGTTACAGAGACGGATTAGATTTAAGATTGTCTACCGTCCCAACCAAACATGTACAACCACACTACCCCTTATGGGACGGGGCATTATTGATTACCTAGTTCGTGCTAGCATGGATGCCCGCATTACTAGTGACGGGAGAGTTGTTGGTGCGCTCTCTCGGGACGGGGTCGTGCTTGGATAGGCGGCCATGACTGTTTTCACAGGCCACCGGACACACCGTTGGTACCCCCATGCATGTGAGATGCGATGAATACGGGAGTGTGGCTCCACCAAACTAAATTGTGAAAATATATGGCATGGGGGCCGTTACCAATCGAGTGGACTCTATGTTGGTCACGACTAGGGAAAGGTAGTGATCGGGTGCTTACCCCGGGTACTTAAGGTACCGCTGGTCGTGGATGACAGCTTCCCGGATCTTGTGGGTAAAGTGTGCAACCTCTGCAGTGTCAAACTATTGAATAGCCGTATCCACGTCGAGGGGCAGTTGGGTGGTGCTGCTTAGACTATGTCCGTATGTTTCTGACAAACAACACAGATTGGTAATATTGTTGATATGATTCGTGAGGAAGTCACGATGAGTTGAGTATGAGTTGTTCATAACTCTTTCTCGAGGTTGAAGTTTGTAACCTCCTGATACTTGTTGCAGACGCATTCATGTCCTTGGTAAATGTTGATCATACTTGCATGAGAAAAACTAGATTTCCGCAAAATGCCAATTAAGCAGTAGAGCTTTGCATAATTATTTTGTTATCACTCTTGGGTTGCTTGCGAGTACTTTCAAAGTACTCATTGTCTTGCCACTGGTTATTTTATTGGCCAGGCATGAAAGAACAGGATATGATGAAGAATACTTCGGTGACGAACATGCGAGCTAGGGCGCTTCCCGGTCGAGAATGCACTGTAGGGTTAAAGCGGATGGCATGGGTCCAAGTTATCGATGAAGATTTCGCTGCGAAGTTATACTCAAGACTTGACCATAATGGTCCTACTTGTATGTCTGGTATGTATGGATGTAAGACTCTTGTTATTCAGCTTCGTGTGTTCGGTGAGCATTGATATCGGGATCCTTGTACACGTGCATTCGATGATCACGACTTATGGGTGGGGTCCCCACAGAGCTGGTATCAGAGCCATCCTGACTGTAGGAAGCCTTAGTTAGCATGGTCGTTAGTTAGGGTAAAACTATTTTCAAAACTATTACTAATTTTTGAAAACTATCTATACTTCTCTTCCTTTCTCAGTTTTTCGAAAACTAAGGTAAACTTCCCTTATTGATCTCTTCCCCCTTCAAAACTTTTGGTCGCTAGAACCCTTATGCCCCTGACCACTAGATTCCTTGTAATCCTTGTGGATAATCTATAAGGAAGATGCCTTGTCGGACATTCACCCACATCTTCTGAACACAAGTTTGGCGACACCTTGAGAAGACAGTACCAATAGAAGATACCTTCTCAAGGAATGAGGACATCAAGACCTCGAAGATGGTGACACCCTCGTCACTGCCCCAGGATGATGCAACCTTGGCCTACGATGATCAGGGCATAGGATATGCAAGATAATGATATACATCACTAATAGAGGAACCATGTCCTTACCGTTGTTGTATCGGCAACCACCGGTGGATGAGAACCTCACCATTTGGTCCGTCTCACTATAGTGAGTAGGAAAATGGTTCTCTTCATCCCCCGCTCTTGGTGTCGATGTTGTCATCAACGTAACCGACATGTTGTACCTCTACTATGCCTTGTTAATGTCATTGCATAAAGGATTACCTACTTGGTACCATCGACGCCTTAAAAAGGCAAAAGTGATCGTCATGATTAAGAAGACAAGAGGAGACCAAGTTAATGTCAGCTACGAGGAGCCACCTTCACCCCATCACTTCAACAGGCGATAAGTTGTTGAAGACTCTTCAGGCTCAACCTGGATCGTTTCATCAAACAACTACATGAGATGTAGCGACACCTGAAGGAAACACGAAGATGCGCACGAGACACGGGCAAAGCACGACTCTGAATCCGAGAACCCACAGGGTAGGATGAGTCGTGTACCCCTATCTTGTGATCGAGTCCATATGATGGTTCGAATAGAACCATGATCGTGTGTTGCTTGTTTTTATTTGTTTGTGTTTTGATATCAGTCGCCCTTTTTTCCCTAGGCAACAAGTACGCGACTATATCACCTTCCTTACCTTGTTTCTTTTGTTTGGCCCTTTCGGCACTCGTTTGTTTGCACTTGCACTATAGAACCCCCTTTAGGAATCCCCCTCCTCTATGCTACTTTTCCCCCTCATCTCTCTCCTCAACTGAAGACCGGCAAGACAATCGACACTAAGGATTCTGCCTCGGCAACCGACAGGCAATGAAGACTTCTGCTACAACCTCCACGATCAACTGCAACCCCGTGGAATTATGATTTAACCCTTCAGACTAGAAACCCATTCCTAGACCCTTCGGGACTTCACAAGATACCCCAGCTGTCACATCCCAGTTAGACCATGCATTAGGGTGTGCATCATGTTTAAATTCCATTTGAATTTGAAATGGGGAAGGCAGGAAACCCCAGAACACCCCCTCCTTAAAAGAACTAGGGTTTACTAAAATTATTTCAATGAATCGAAATGCCCTTCAAAATGCTCATCCTCTTTGTTTGGGTTCGAACCTATGTCAAAGGAGGTGTATCATTTTCTAGGTCATCAAAGTTCCTAGGATTAACCCACAAGTTTTGAACTTGAGCATTTTAAATTATATAAAATATTTTAAATGTTCAAAATTGCCAAACCAAAATGTTTCATGTTGGAAATATTCCAACAAGAGACCAGGAGCATTTTGGTGATTTTAAAACAGTTTTGGTATTTTAGAAAAACCCACAAAGTTGCAGAAATTAGAAAAAGACTAAAAATGGAAAAACCTTACACATGCCGTGCAGCCCACTGCCCAGCCCAGCCCAGCAGCCAGCGCCAGTGGCTGCTTGGCTCGGCTTGACGAGCAACTGATGCCCGACAGCGAGCTCGAGGCGCGCCACGCAGCTGGCCGCCGCCTGCTTCACCTCCTCGCCGCCTCGCTGCCTGGGCGGCCTCCACGTCGTCGCCCGACCCCTGGACCGCCATTCGCCCCCTGCCTCATCTCTCGCTCTCCCCCAACCTGGCCGCGCCATCGCCGCGCGCCCACCGCCAATCGTGCTCCCGCCGTCCATGCTCCTCCCCACCATGTCCGGGAGCTCCGCCGCCTCCACTACCCCTAGCTAGCTGAGTCCCTTCGCTCTAAGTACCCGAACCCAGCTCACCGACCTCGGCCGAGCTCGAAGCCGCGGAGATCCCCTTCGCCGTCGCCGCCGCATCAGATCATCCCGACCACGTCGTCGGCTCTCTGAGACCGCTGTGAGCCTGGCTACCTCCCCATCCTCTCCACTCTCTCTCGTGCACCACAACGAGCACCTGGCTTCGCCCGAGCGCACCGCCCTTGGGCTCGTCGCCGGCGAGGCTTGGCCACCCAACCCACGCCACCGTGTCCATCGCACTCACCACGCTGCGTTGGGTCCAACCTTGCACTCCACGCGCCTCACCTCGCCCCCTAGCAACGAGTTCGAGATCACCCGAGCCCGGCCGCCGCCAAACCCGTCGCCGGCGCCAACTCCGCCACCCGACCCAACTAACTCCACCAGAGCTGCGGTTCATCTCCAGCTCACGTAGATGCCTTCGCGCCCCATTTGGTGGCGGAGCGTGCAAAAGCACTTTGCTCCGCCCTTTGGCCTCGCCCGGCTGAGCGCCGGCGAGTTGACCCTTGACCATTGGTGGTGGGCCTGTTGGTACTCTGAGTCAATGACGGTGGACCCCCAGGTTAACTAATTAGATTAGTTCTAATTAAAGTTAATTAGTTAAACTAATTCTTGACATGCGGGTCCCACTGTCGGTTTGACCTGGACGACCCGTTGACCCTGACGTCACGCTGACCTTATCTTGGCGCAATAAATGAATTCTGGATTTATTTTGATATAGTAAATTCGAGAATATAATTCAAATTTCAAATGCTTATAACTTTTATTCTATAACTCCAAATGCAAAGATTTATATATGAAAATTATCAGAAAAATCCACTCTATCCATTGGTACAGGTTTCATGCATGTTAAAACAAGTTAACTATGCTGAATAACCAGAATAAGAAATTGCACCATTAGGACTAACTCAAATGAGCTATCATTTGAATCCTTGATTCAAATGAGTTCATTCCCTATTATTTCAGCTTGCATTAGACCAACACACATCCATATTGCCATGTCATAGCATGCATCATATTGTTGCATATTGTCATGTGTGTTTACTTTGGTGTGCTTTCATGATAGGTTACTGCCCGAGGATAACCTCGACTATCCATCGAAGGCGTTACTCTACCCCGTTCCATCGGGCAAGCAACCCGTTGATCATTCGATACAAACCCATGTTCTCGCTTCGCTCTCGTTTCTGCATTAAGACAACGCGATTCAAACTGTTGTGTGCTGTGGTAGTTGAACCCACTTCCTTTGCATGACTGTCATTGCCACGATAACTAGATGAAACCCACTAGTATGTGTAGGAGTTGATTGAGCCATGTTTGTGATTCCTACCATGCTATGCTTGCTATGCTTAGAGTTGTGTCAGGTCGGCTCATCGGGATGATGAACTGGAGTGAAAGGTTGTGTTGGTTCGAGAGTGAAAGTGTTGAACACGATTTGGTAAAGGTATCGATGAGAGGCCATGTAGGAGTACATGGTGGGTTGTTTCATTGAAGCCGAACTTAGGCTGAGATCTGTGTTTGTGATCCATGAATCAGCTACTACCACACATTGGGATCCTAATTGACCCTCTCGGCTTCTTAACCACCCTTGTTCTTAGTCAGGGAGTTGCAAGTAGTTTACGGTGTTTGTAGCATCTTTGGGGCGCATATAGCGCTGACCTTAGGGGTGGGTTGTGTTGCGGTAGGCACGTGGCCCGGTGTGCGAGTGCCGTTTGGTATCTCGGGAACCCTGCACACATCGTTCGGGGCTGTATGGGAAACCTCGGCGGACTCCTGCGGATGGAACCGAATAGGCGATAAACCTGGACTAGGGACTTGAGTGTTTAGGTAGGCTGTGGCCGACACCCACGTTGGGCTTCCGCTTGAAGGTTGCAGTACATGTCGTGTAAACGGCGATAAGTGGTGAGCGTGTGTGAAGAAGTACACCCTGCGGGGTTAAATATGATCTATTGAATAGCCGTGTCCACGGAGAAGGACTTCTGGGTTACCTATATCAGTTCATAGACAAGTAAATGGATACTACTAAAAGCCTCAAGATAAGTGTGAGTATAGTGGATGGCCCTCTCGGGGATGACGAGAGAGGATCCTCGGTGGAGTATTGTGATGGTGATTAGTGGACTGCGTGTGCGACAAATGCTTTACAAAGTGGTGTCACGTGGGATAGCTTAGCCAAGAGTCAAAGCTGGCTTGCTGCAAATAACTCCACTTCCTTCCTTGAGAATGTGCATGTATGATAGGATTACGTGGTAAGACTTCTTGAGTACCTTTGTACTCATGTTTGTAATTAATGTTTTTCAGAGGACTATACTACCCCTCGACGGATTCTATGTAGATATTGACTTGACGAGTGAACTAGCCACCCGGTGGCGATCTAAGACTTGTGAAGGGCCATTGTAGATAGAAAGGCTCCAACAAGCTTTCTTTCTTTCTAGAGTCGTACTCGAGACTAGTTTGCTTCGCATGTGCTTGTATGATTGTATGACTTGAGTGTTGGGTCATGTGACCCCTACCTGTATGACTATGTTATGTATGGCTCCTCGGGCCTCTTAAATAAAGTACTTGAGTTGTAGAGTTTTGTTGTGATGCCTTGTTGTATTTACTCATATCGGGCATATTAGTGTATGATTGAAATGCTTGGTATGAGTGGGATCCGACAAACTAGTTGTTTATCCTTGGCAGCCTCTCATATGGGAAATGTAGTCTCGTGCTTACGGCGATAGTAGTCCGCTTCTGCCCGGTTCACGAGTCCTGCTAGCCCAGCACTCTGCTTGGACACTTGACTGGCGGCATGTGATTCATTTCGTTCCTATATACATCCCTTGAAATGTCACGCGGTGGTATTGAGTCCTGCCTAGCTGCTACAGCCGGGATACGGAGTCTGTTAGCCAGTGCTACAGCCCGAATTCATCGTTGATGACCGACATGCTCGAGGTGATTCATGTATGCTGTCCCCATAGGTTAGTGCGCTTTGGGTTCACGACTAGCCATGTCGGCCGGGTTCTTTGTCATGTGGATGCTAGCGACACTATCATATCGTGAGCCAAAAGGCGCCAAGCGGTCCCGGGCCATGGTAAGGCGACACCGTGGGAATACCGTCGTGAGGCATAAAGTGATATGAGGTGTTACCAGCTAGGTCGATGTGACTTGGAATCGGGGTCTGACAGCGTTGGCATCGAGCGGGGCTGCTGTGGGTTCGCTAAGCCAAACTGGAGTTGAGTCTAGAAATGCTTTAGTTATATGTAGGGAATTGATTGTGGGAGGAGCGTAAGGCTCTTTTACTTCTTTACCTTATGCCCTCGATCTGAGTCATCCTCTTCTCATTCAACGTGGGTTTAGGACTAGGCTCTCTTCTCTCTATCGGGTTCACGTGTTACTAATCCGTAGTAACTTATAGGATTGTTGGTTACATCCTCGATTCGGTGCTACTAAATTTTAGTATGCTATCATTTGAACGAAACCTTGATATGATGTTGTTGAGTGGTTTTGCAATCTGATTTTAATGTCTCAAATCTGATTTTGAGCATTCTGAGATGTTATGCTGCCGATTTTCCTAGAAATTCTAATGCCTTTGCATTGTGGCTGTGCTTTCAGATGGCCACCGTCCCGAGAACCAAGTGGTTACGCTGACCCGTTGCATTGATGTGTGCGGTCACACGGCCATGTTGGTTAGGGTGATGATTGAGGCTGGTTATCGATGGTATCCTGAATATACCGTCGAGGAGCAGTTTAGGGATTTCAATCAAAGCCAATACCTATGCACGGTCGGTTTATCCATCTTATCCGAACTCTTGAGCCACTTCACTTTGCTCTTATGGGCTCGGAATCACTATTGGAATGTCTATGCAAGATGCAGCCTATTCCATGATGACTATTATTCGAGCGAACTGCCTTCTTTGGGCAACACCGATTTTCGCTATATGCGGCATCCCTCCACAGGCGCATGGCTACCTTGAGGTTTGTACAGCGATGCATCCCATGAGGACTCACTCCTTCGCACTACTCTTGAGTTCTTTGGAGGACAAGGACCGTGAGAACCGGGCCTTGCGTATGGAGCTTTAATGCCGTTCGACCCTTTGGGCTACTCGACTAGGTTTGCACCTGCCGTGCAAGCGGATATATGGACATGAGGACTTGTACCTGTGCGGGCGAGTCTGCGGACTTTATGGAGTGGCGTGAGGTTGGAGCATCACTCCTCCTCGTGGGCCTCGTCGCCACCGTTTGTTGGACCACGGCCACATCCGAGTCCTTATGGTCCACAGGCCCCACAGGATTGTCTGTTTCCGGACGATCATGTTCCACTTCGAGCTTGGGTGGTGACTTCTATGAGGACTACTATGGAGCTGTCTGAGATAGTAGTAGTGTTCCTAGTATGGTAATAGTTGTGTTTCCACCGTCCTGCGTGACTCGTGGAATACGACTTAGTGTGTATCGTTCCGGAAGTGTAGAAAAATAATGTATAGAAGTTGGGATGCTTCGAGGAGATGTAACGCCTTTCCTTATAGTTGTACTCCGTCAGGCTTGTACTAAACTATGAATGGTGTGTATGACCGTGGTATATATATATATGGCAGTTTTATATTACCATGTCATACGGATGAACATCTTTGCATTCCATGCTATCCATTACCTTCCGCACTTCCTTGTTAAATTCTGCCATCCTGGTTTAAACCTTTGCTTTGTCTCCCGGGATGGTCAACACTCATAATACTCCTGCTGTTCGGGCGGCGGGGAGAAGCCAGATGCAGCCAGAAATGTGGATCTGCATAACCGCCATCTTTGGCGAGGTGATCTTTGAAGCGAGCATAATAAGCGTGAAACCAACCGCTTATTGGGCGGATTGAACAAAACACAACCGCCAGCCAAGAAGCGATGTGGTTTCACTCAGCGACTTCGTCAAGCTGTATCCCCAAAATTCAAATATTCCGTCGAGCCTCTCGGCGCGGATGATTGGCTCGCGGCATCCACCACAAGCTGCGTTCCGCCAGCGTGGCTGAGGCTGACAAGGTTACCTTTGCCGCCTATCATCTTGAAGGCCCTGCTAGCCTCGGTGGGAGAATTATGAGGCTATCGTCCGGTTGGACAAGTTACATCTTGGGCTGAATTCAGTGCCGCCTTCCGTGAGCATCATATTCGAGAAGGTCTTATGGACCATAAGCGTGAGAATTCTGCAGTTTCACCCAAGGTAGGTGACGGTGGATGCCTCTGACCGTGAATTTGGGAGGTTAGCACGTTATGCTCGAAGAAGTTTCTACCGATGCCAAGAAGCGAGGCAAGGTTCCGCAAGGGACTTAGCCTGAGAGCTACGCCGAGATCTCCGTCTGCATGAGTGTACCTCTTTCCGAAGCTAGTCAATAAGGCTATCGGCGCAAACTGGGCGGACTGATTTTGAGGCTTCACGCAAACACATCCGTGATTACGGATCTTCATCCGCTCTGGATCCCGAAGCGCGGGTTTGGGTTCCAAATACTGCTCTACCACCCAGGTTCACCCGAGGCCATCCTCGAGGCGCCTCGCCCCAACCAACCGTATTTTCCACCCAAGACTTATGGAGGTCCAACTGCTAATGCTGCTCCACGCCCAAATGTGATAACTTGCTTCAAGTGTGGAGAGGCGGGCCACTATATCCGAGTGTCCCAGAACAACCCCAATCAAGCTGGAAGGTCATTGGCGCGGCAAGCCAGCGGGAAAGGTGCCCTATGCTAAACCGGTTGCCACCGCTCGTGGCCATGTCAACTATGTCTCTGCTGAAGAAACCTATGAGGATCCCAACGTCGTCCTCGATGCGCTTCTTGTTAATTGCCATCCGGCAACCGTTCTTTGATCTTGGAGCATCTCATTCATTTATTTACGAGAGCTATGCTCGATTGCACAACACCACATTACGTGACATGCCTACCTCCATGGAAATTCAAACTCCTGGTTCTAGATGGCAAACCTCTAGAATAAGTCATGGGAATGAAATTCTTGTCGACAGATTAGTCTTTCTTGCATCCCTAATAGCTCTTAAGTCCTCGGACATAAACATCATCTTGGGTATGGACTGGATGTCAGCCCATTATGCTAAGATTGATTGCTCTACTAGAACTGTTCAACTTACCCATCCTTGGGCAAGGCGGTGAATGTTTTAACCCGAGTGTCTAAGCGCCACTTTACTCATAAATGCCAACCCCTTCCGGACCTCGAAGATATTCCGGTAGTCCGTGATTTCCGGATGTCTTTCGGAGGAACTGCCGGTGTTCCACAGCGGGGATGTCGAGTTAAGTGATAGATCTTGTTCCGGAACCGTCCCAATCTCTAGAAGACCTTATAAGATGGCACCCTAGAACTAGCTGAACTTAAGAAACAACTCGATGAGTCCTTGCAAAAGGTTTCATCCGTCCTAGTTCATCTCCATGGGCTTGCCCGTCCTCTTCGTCAAGAAGAAGGATGGTGCGGATCGGATGGTTGTAGATTACCGACTGTCAATTTGGTCACTATCAAGAACAAGTATCCGCTCCCGGGATCAACGACACTGTATGATCAGCTCGCTGGATCCTCGATCTTTTCAAGATGGATTTGAGGTTGGGCTACCATCAAATCAAAATCAAACGAGGACATTCCCAAAAGCGGCCTTTGTCACTCGTTATGGCCAATCTGAGTACACCGTCATGTCCTTCGGATTAACCAATGCTCCAGCCACTTTCTCTCGGTTAATGAACTCAATCTTCATGGAGTATTTGGATAAATTAAATAGTGGTATACCTCGATGATATACTCATCTACTCCAAGAATGAGGAAGAACATGCGAACACCTAAGGCTAGTATTGATGAAACTTGAGAGCACCGCCTTTATGCCAAATTCTCTAAATGTGAATTCTGGTTGCGAAGTGACCTATCTAGGACATGTAATCTCTGGTAAGGGCATTGCTGTCAATCCCGAGCGAGTTCAAGCCGTCCTTGATTGGACCCCACCTGAATCGGTCAAGCAAGTTCGGAGTTTCCTCGGTTTAGCGAGCTATTGCCGCCGCTTCGTCGAGAATTTCTCTAAAGTTGCTAAACCTCTAACGAACTCCTCAAGAAAGATAAGAAGTTCGAATGGGCGCCACGGTCTGCGAGTTCAGCTTTCGAGGCTGAAAAGGCGCTGACATCTGCTCCGTACTTGTTCCACAGATTTCTCTAAGGACTTTATTATCTATTGCGGCGCCTCGCGACAAGGACTAGGTTGCATACTCATGCAAGATCGTCATGTGATTGCCTCGCTTCTCGGCGATTCGTCCACATGAGGATAACTACCCCACACGATCTAGAGCTTGCAGCGATGGTTCATGCACTCAAAACTTGGCGACATTACCTTACGGGTAATCGTTGTGAAATCTACTGATCACCAAAGTCTGAAATATATCTTCACCCAACGGATTTGAATCTCGAGGCAAAGGCGTTGGGTCGAGTTGATACAGATTTCGACTTAGGAATATCTTACACCCGAGCAAAGCCAATGTCATGGCTGGCGCACTAAGTCATAAATCTTATTGTAACAATCTGATGTTACAACAAAGTCAACCATTTCTCCACGAGGAATTTCGTAAGCTTAATCTTCACATTGTTCCTCGAGTTCCTTTCCACCACGGTGGCGAAACCTGACCTTACGGATCGAATCATAGCTGCTCAGGCGGTATGATAGAGGATATCTCGGATCAAGGAGAACATTGCTAGCGGAGCTGCTAAGTGTTTCTCCATAGATGAACAGTGTTGTCTTCTTTGAGAACGCTTAGTGGTTCCCAAGAAACAACAGCTCGACAATTGATCCTTAAGGAAGCTCATGACTCTCCTCTCACCATTCATCCCGGTAGTACTAAAATGTATCAAGACCTCGCCGGAGGTTTTGGTGGACTAGGATGAAGAGAAATCGCTCAATACATTGCTAATCTGCGGCGTCGTCGTCGAGTTAAGCGAGCATCAACGACCTCTTGGTACCCTTCAACCTTTGGAAATTCCTGAATGGAAATGGGATAAAATCGGTATGGATTTCATTACGGGTTTCCCAGGACCAAGAGAGGAATAATGCTATCTTCGTTGTCGTTGATCGTCTTTCCAAAGTAGCCCACTTCCTACCCGTTAGTGAGAGTATAACCGCTAGCCAGCTAGCTGAATTGTACATCTCCTAATAGTGTCTCTTCATGGTATTCCATTAGAGATTAACTCAGACCGTGGAAGTCTCTTCACCTCTCGATTTTGGGAAAGTTTCCAAAACGCTATGGAACTCGTCTCTCCTTTAGCACCGCTTTCCATCCCCAATCAAGTGGTCAAGTAGAGCGAGTCAATCAAATCCTAGAGGATATGCTTGAGCTTCATCATCTCTTCGGCATGAATTGGGAGAAATGCCTTCCATTCGCCAAGTTAAGCTTATAACAATAGTTATCAAGCCAGCTGGGCAAAGCCCTTTCGAAGTTCTTTATGGGCGGAAATGTGAGCGCCTCTTAACTGGTGAAACCGGGAGAGACAACTCTTTGGCGGATATGATTCAGGAAGCGAAGAGCAGGTTCGCGTTATTCGTGAGAAATTGAAAACAGCCCAATCTCGTCAAAAGAGCCAATATGACCGCAAGCATAAGCCTATGACTTATGAAATTGGCGAGAAGGCTTACCTTGGGTTACTCCTCTAAAGGAACCCATCGATTCGGTATCAAAGGCAAGTTGGCTCCTCGTTACATTGGACCCTTTCGCATTCTTGCCAAGCGAGGAGAAGTTGCCTACCAATTGGAACTACCTCCGCATCTTTCGAGTCCATGATGTCTTCCACGTTTCCCAACTCGAGCGTTGCTTCTCGGATCCTATCCGTGGAGTGGACCACAAGCGCTTGATCTCCAAGATAACCTCACCTATCGAGAATATCCCGTTCGTATCCTCGATCAAGCCGAGCGTACCACTCGGCGTCGGAATATCAAGTTTCTAAAGGTTCAATGGTCAAACCATTCCGAGCAAGAAGCAACTTGGGAAAGGGAGGATCGTCTTCGACTTGAGTATCCCACCTTTTTATAGCAGATCCTAAATCTCGGGGCGAGATTCTTTTGAGTGAGGGTGAGTTGTCACATCCCGTTAGACCATGCATTAGGGTGTGCATCATGTTTAAATTCCATTTGAATTTGAAATGGGAAGGCGAAACCCCGAACACCCCCTTAAAAGAACTAGGGTTTACTAAAATTATTTCAATGAATCAAAATGCCCTTCAAAATGCTCATCCTCTTTGTTTGGGTTCAGAACCTATGTCAAAGGAGGTGTATCATTTTCTAGGTCATCCAAAGTTCCTAGGATTAACCCACAAGTTTTGAACTTGAGCATTTTAATTATATAAAATATTTTAAATGTTCAAAAATTGCCAAACCAAAATGTTTCATGTTGGAAATATTCCAACAAGAGACCAGGAGCATTTTGGTGATTTTTAAAACAGTTTTGGTATTTTAGAAAAACCCCACAAAGTTGCAGAAATTAGAAAAAGACTAAAAATGGAAAAAACCTTACACATGCCCGTGCGGCCCACCTGCCGCCCAGCCCAACAGCGGCATGCAATGGCTGCTTGGCTCGGCTTGAGCAGCAGCCAATGCCCGACAGCGAGCTCGAGCGCGCCATGCAGCTGGCCGCCGCCACTGCTTCACCTCATCGCCGCCTCGCTGCCTGGGCGGCCTCCACGTCGTCGCCCGACCCCTGGACCGCCATTCGCCCCTGCCTCATCTCTCGCTCTCCCCCAACCTGGCCGCGCCGCCATCGCCGCCGCCACCGCCAATCGTGCTCCCGCCGTCCATGCTCCTCCCCACCATGTCCGGGAGCTCCGCCGCCTCCACTACCCCTAGCTAGCTGAGTCCCGCTCGCTCTAAGTACCCGAACCCAGCTCACCGACCTCGGCCGAGCTCGAAGCCGCGGAGATCCCCTTCGCCGTCGCCGCGCATCGGATCGTCCCGACCACGTCGTCGGCTCTCTGAGACCGCTGTGAGCCTGGCTACCTCCCCATCCTCTCCACTCTCTCTCGTGCACCTAGCGAGCACACGGCTTCGCCCGAACGCACCGCCGCGGAGCTCGTCGCCGACGAGGCTTCGGCCACCCAACGGCCACGCCACCGTGTCCATCGCACTCACCACGCTGCGTTGGGTCCAACCTTGCACTCCACGCGCCTCACCTCGCCCCCTAGCAACGAGTTCGAGATCACCCGAGCCCCGGCCGCCGCCAAACCCGTCGCCGGCGCCAACTCCGGCCACCCCGACCCCAGCTAACTCCACCAGGAGCTGCGGTTCATCTCCAGCTCCACGTAGATGCCTTCCGCGCCCCATTTGGTGGCCGGAACGTGCAAAAGCACTTTGCTCCGCCGCTGGCCTCGCCCGGCTGAGCGCCAGCGAGTTGACCACGACCATTGGTGGTGGGCCTGTTGATCGCTCTGAGTCAATGACGGTGGACCCCCACGTTAACTAATTAGATTAGTTCTAATTAAAGTTAATTAGTTAAACTAATTACTGACATGCGGGTCCCACTATCAGTTTGACCTGGACGACCCCGTTGACCCCTGACGTCACGCTGACCTCATGCTGACGCAATAAATGAATTCTGGATTTATTTTGATATAGTAAATTCGAAATATAATTCAAATTTCAAATGCTTATAACTTTTATTCTATAACTCCAAATGCAAAGATTTATATATGAAAATTATCAGAAAAATCCACTCTATCCATTGGTACAGGTTTCATGCATGTTAAAACAAGTTAACTATGCTGAATAACCAGAACAAGAAATTGCACCATTAGGACTAACTCAAATGAGCTATCATTTGAATCCTTGATTCAAATGAGTTCATCCCTGTTATTTCAGCTTGCATTAGACCAACACACATCCATATTGCCATGTCATAGCATGCATCATATTGTTGCATATTGTCATGTGTGTTTACTTTGGTGTGCTTTCATGATAGGTTCTGCCCCGAGGATAACCTCGACTATCCATCGAAGGCGTTCTCTACCCCGTTCCATCGGGCAAGCAACCCGTTGATCATTCGATACAAACCCATGTTCTCGCTTCGCTCTCGTTTCTGCATTAAGACAACGCGATTCAAACTGTTGTGTGCTGCGGTAGTTGAACCCACTTCCTTTGCATGACTGTCATTGCCACGATAACTAGATGAAACCCACTAGTATGTGTAGGAGTTGATTGAGCCATGTTTGTGATTCCTACCATGCTATGCTTGCTATGCTTAGAGTTGTGTCAGTCGGCTCATCGGGATGATGAGCTGGAGTGAAAGGTTGTGTTGGTTCGAGAGTGAAAGTGTTGAACACGATTTGGTAAAGGTATCGATGAGAGGCCATGTAGGAGTACATGGTGGGTTGTTTCATTGAAGCCGAACTTAAGAACTGAGATCTGTGTTTGTGATCCATGAATCAGCTACTACCACACATTGGGATCCTTAATTGACCCTCTCGGCTTCTTAACCACCCTTGTTCTTAGTCCGGGAGTTGCAAGTAGTTTACGGTGTTTGTAGCATCTTTGGGGGCATATATAGCGCTGACCTTAGGGGTGGGTTGTGTTGCGGTAGGCACGTGGCCCGGTGTCTGAGTGCCGTTTGGTATCTCGGGAACCCTGCACACATCGTTCGGGGCTGTATGGGAAACCTCGGCGGACTCCTGCGGATGGAACCGAATAGGCGATAAACTGGACTAGGGACTTGAGTGTTTAGGTAGGCTGTGGCCGACACCCACGTTGGGCTTCCGCTTGAAGGTTGCAGTACATGTCGTGTAAGCGGCGATAAGTGGTGAGCGTGTGTGAAGAAGTACACCCTGCAGGGTTAAATATGATCTATTGAATAGCCGTGTCCACGGAGAAGGACTTCTGGGTTACCTATATCAGTTCATAGACAAGTAAATGGATACTACTAAAAGCCTCAAGATAAGTGTGAGTATCGTGGATGGCCCTCTCGGGGATGACGAGAGAGGATCCTCGGTGGAGTATTGTGATGGTGATTAGTGGACTCGTGTACGACAAATGCTTTACAAAGTGGTGTCACGTAGGATAGCTTAGCCAAGAGTCAAAGCTGGCTTGCTGCAAATAACTCCACTTCCTTCCTTGAGAATGTGCATGTATGATAGGATTACGTGGTAAGACTTCTTGAGTACCTTTGTACTCATGTTTGTAATTAATGTTTTTGAGAGGACTATACTACCCCTCAAGCGGTTCTATGTAGATATTGACTTGACGAGTGAACTAGCCACCGGTGGCGATCTAAGACTTGTGAAGGGCCATTGTAGATAGAAAGGCTCCAACAAGCTTTCTTTCTTTCTAGAGTCGTACTCGAGACTAGTTTGCTTCGCATGTGCTTGTATGATTGTATGACTTGAGTGTTGGGTCATGTGACCCCTACCTGTATGACTATGTTATGTATGGCTCCTCGGAGCCTCTTAAATAAAGTACTTGAGTTGTAGAGTTTTGTTGTGATGCCTTGTTGTATTTACTCATATCGGGCATATTAGCGTGTATGATTGAAATGCTTGGTATGAGTGGGATCCGACAAACTAGTTGTTTATCCTTGGCAGCCTCTCATATGGGGAAATGTAGTCTCGTGCTTACGGCGATAGTAGTCCGCTTCTGCCCGGTTCACGGAGTCACGCTAGCCCAGCACTCTGCTTGGACACTTGGTGGCGGCATGTGATTCATTTCGTTCCTATATACATCCCTTGAAATGTCACGGTGGTATTGAGTCCTGCCTAGCCTGCTACAGCCGGGATACGAGTCCTTTTAGCCAGTGCTACAGCCCGAATTCAACGTTGATGACCGACATGCTCGAGGTGATTCATGTATGCCTGTCCCCATAGGTTAGTGCTGCTTTGGGTTCACGACTAGCCATGTCGGCCGGGTTCTTTGTCATGTGGATGCTAGCGACACTATCATATCGTGAGCCAAAAGGCGCCAAGCGGTCCCGGGCCATGGTAAGGCGACACCCGTGGGAATACCGTGCGTGAGGCCGCAAAGTGATATGAGGTGTTACCAGCTAGGTCGATGTGACTTGGAATCGGGGTCCTGACACCAGCTCGAATCCTTAACCATGTGCTTAACCCACAAAATTGCAAGAGAACCTGTTAAGCCTCCGTGACCTTGCACAACACTGGGTTCGTTATGGAACTAGTGGACATAGTGAACGAACTCATTATCATCTTAAGGTAACACCAAAACTGACGATGCCACAGGGAGACCAAATTGAGGATATAGGAGTAAAGGACAAATGACTTGATGAGTTTATATCAATGACTTTGAGGGATCATCTAAGACTATTTGGTGGGTTATGAGGCTCTCATGATTGGTAGATGAACTTGGTGGGATCAGTTAATAGAGTAACGTAACTCTCATTGCTCCTGAGTAAATTGGATTTAAATAAGAGAACCTAGTGGAGTATAGATGCTGAGTAAGTCTACATGGTTCGGAGTAAATTGGAATTAGACCGATAATCTTTACCATGATACCATGTTTCTCGGTGGAGAATAAACTAGGAGATTGGATTAATTGTCGGAGTTGATATAAACTTGACCTTGGAGGTTACTTGACCATGATAATGGAAATTGGTGGACTGACTATAGTAGAGATAGCCTTTTCAAGATTTAGGGATTATAGGGACTTTAGGAGATCATGACCTTGGGCTTGACTCTAGGTCAAGAAGACCCTGACCAATACTCAACCGTGACCACCACTGATACCCCAACCTATACCCTATGTACCACATGGGCAACTCTTCACGGCGTACTCGAACAAGCTGGTTGTCATCGTTATTTGATGACATACTGTTCTACCCGAAGACGGAAGAAGAATCGTTCAGCTAGTTAAGGAACATCTGAAGACCGCCATGTCAAGGAGGAAGAACTATATCAACCATCATCATCAAGGAGTGAACTTCCTCAACGAAGACCAGGTGTATCTGCAAACCACACCTCTCAAAGGCACCAAGCATTTCCATGACAAGGAAGCTCACACCAAGATTTATCGGCCTCTTCGAGATCACTCTAAGGTTTAACAACCCCCTTGAGGGAGTCCTGGATTAGGGGGTGTCCGGATAGCCGGACTACCATCATCAGCCGAACTATCATTTGCGGACTATCATCATCGACCGGACTCCAAGACTATGAAGATAGAAGATTGAAGACTTCCCCCCATGTCCGGATGGGACTTTCCTTGGCGTGGAAGGCAAGCTTGGCGATACGGATATGTAGATTTCCTACCATTGTAACCGACTCTATGTAACCCTAGCCCTCTCCGGTGTCTATATAAACCGGATGGCTTTAGTCCGTAGGACAACAATCACAACAACCCTTACAATCATACCATAGGCTAGCTTCTAGGGGTTTAGCCTCCTTGATCTCGTGGTAGATCCACTCTTGTAAACATCCACAATATCAATATCAATCAAGCGGGACGTGGGGTTTTACCTCCATCAAGAGGGCCCGAACACAGGTAAACATCGTGTCCCTTGTCTCCTGTTACCATCCGCCTAGGCGCACGATTCGGGACCCCCTACCGAGATCCGCGGTTTTGACACCGACATTGATGCTTTCTTTGAGAGTTCCTCTCTGTCGTCACCGATAGGCTGGATGGCCTCTTCAATCAACAACGACGCAGTCCAGGGTGAGACTTTTCTCCCCGGACAGATCTTCGTATTCGGCGGCCGCCTTTGCGGGCTAACTTCGCTTGGCCATCTGGAGCGGATCGAAGCTACGCCCCTGGCGTCAGGTCAGTTTTGGAAGCCTAAACTTCACGGCCGATATCCGCGGGGACTTGATCCTCGATGGATCTGAGCCACAGCCGAGCGTGCCGCGCTGTCACGATGGGCATGAGCTAACTATGCCGCCGGACAGCGCCTTGGAGGCCGCACCCCGATCCGCTCCGACTCTTAGTCCGGAGCCGATCGCTCGAATCGAGGACGGATGGCTGGACACCACCTCCGGAGCCGCAATTCCTACGGTGATGGAGCCGAACACTTACCTTGTCCCACATAAAGCCCATGACTCCGAGGTGCCGGACTCCCTGCCGGACTCCGCACCTCCTGCGCTCCTGCCAGTCGAATCGGATTGGGCGCCGATCATGGAATTCACCGCTGCGGACATCTTTCAGCACTCGCCCTTCGGCGATATCATAAATTCATTGAAGCATCTCTCGCTATCCGGAGAGCCCTGGCCGAACCACGGCCAGGACGGTTGGGACGCGGAAGATGAAGAAATTTAGATCCCACCCACCACCCACTTCGTAGCTACCGTCGACGATTTAACCGACGTACTCGACTACGACTCCGAAGACATCGACGGTATGGACGGCGATGCGGAGACTACCAGAGACCGGTGCCTACAGGACCTTTGGAAGACCACCTCGTCATACGACATATACATGGTGGATACCCGAAGGAAGCGATCACGAGGAACAACGGGACACGGCAGAGGATAATCTCGCCGACAAAGAACCAAAACGGCGATGCAAGCGCCGCCCCAAGTCCGCCTCGATCAAAGCAGCCTTCCTAACGACCCAGCGATAGAGCGGGGCAAGCCAACCGGCGACGAACAGGGCGGGCGGATATTCAACCCCTTCACGAAGCAATCAACAGTCCGGCCACAACATCGAGCATAATAACATACGCAAAAAACTAGTCGCCACTTTGAAGTGTGAAGAAGCGAAAGCGGAAGCTCAAAACAGCGAAGACACGCTCGTAATGAAGTGGAGCAAAGTATTCAAGACCGCAGACAAATATGGCAGCGGCCATCAAACCAAAACTACCGAGCGCAAGTTGCTGCGAATTTGACGAGGAAGCCATCGAGCCTTCACAAATCAAAAATAAAGAGGCCGCTGGTCGGATAGGCGGCGACAGCGACAGCCCAAAACGACAAGCGGGCTGCACACAAGCGAATTATAATCTGGTAAAGCGGACGGCCCAACTAGGTCCATCTACGGGCCAAAAAGAGGACCCAGAAGTAACATACCACGACAAGTGTTGAAGACAGCGGCACACCCAAATACAGAGCGCCAGCACACCGCTATGTTTCACCGATGAGGTCTTTGGATCATGAATTTCCAGCGGGTTTAAACCCATAAACATAGAGGCATCTGACGGCACAATGACCCAGATGCGGATAGAAGACTACATACTACACATACACATGGTTAGAGGAGACGATCTCCACGCCATAAAATACCTACCCTCAAGCTCAAAGGGCCAGCTCGGCATTGGCTCAAAGGCCTCCCGAAAATCTTGTTGGAAGTTGGGAAGAGCTTGAGGGCGCGTTTAAACAAATTTTCAAGGGACTTATGTCCGCCCTCCGGATGCCGATGACCTGAGTCATATAACCCAACAGCCCGGAGAGTCAGCGCAGAAGTTCTGGAACAGGTTCCTCACCAAAAGAACCAAATAGTCATTGTCCGGACGCAGAAGCCTTAGTAGCTTTTAAACACAGCGTCCGAGATGAATGGCTCGCCAGACACCTCGGCCAAGAAAAGCCAAGAACAATGGCCGCGCTAACAAGCCTCATGATGCGCTTTTCGCGAGGAGAAGACAGTAGCTAGCAAGATGCAGCACCGGCGACCAGTACATCGAGATCGAGATGGAAGCGGAAAGTCACGGTGCAGGAAAGATCAGCGCCGGAATAAAGAAAAAAAGCCCACGAGGCACGGCGGTCAACGCCGCATTCAAAAGCTCGCGGCCAGACAATAAAACACGGCCTCTTAAGGACAACAAAGACGAGCTATCAAATTTAAACAAAATTTTGGATCGGATATGTCAAATCCACATACCCGGAAGGCACGCAAACCATACCAACGAAATTGTTGGGTTTTAAACAGTCCGGCAGACTTAATGCGGACACAAGGCTCGATATGCGAAGCGAGGACAATGACGAGCCCCACCAGCAGAGCACCGGAAGCCAAAGGACTTTCCCTCGAGAAGTTAAAACAGTAAACTTGCTTCACGTGATAAACACGGAAAGCCAACACGGCACTAACCAAGACAAGTGTCGGACGATCTACCCCAGTGGACCAAGGTTGGATGTCAAAACCAATCACTTTCGACCATCT
Organism: Aegilops longissima; assembly: GCA_021605205.1. Classification (NCBI taxonomy): domain Eukaryota; kingdom Viridiplantae; phylum Streptophyta; class Magnoliopsida; order Poales; family Poaceae; genus Aegilops; species Aegilops longissima. The sequence goes on along the minus strand of CM038676.1, from coordinate 490,929,040 downwards.
GGATTAGTCCGAGAAATATCCGGGCGCAGGATAGACTGCCTCGATATCGGATCCCATAATAGACGGACTGCAATTACGCAGTATGTCGATGGGCGGCGACGATGACTTAAACCTGCTTTATCCGGACACAATCCGCAAGTGGGGATAGACCCTATTACAATATGGCATAGCCGCACTTCCTTCAAAGGAGTGGCGCCAGGGCCCTTAAGCCAGCTATCAAGCACCACTTGGGGCGAAGCTCTCGCCCACTTCCATACAATACCACATTCCGCGCTTCAAATGCCGGTCCACGTGGCATCGTTTCATCAAAGTGCTTTGAGACACGGACACGGCTGGGCGAGTCCGAATAAATACGCTAGGGGCTACCTAGCTGCACACCCTTCACAAGGGTTTGCCCATACAAGCCACAATGAGCTAGCATAGGCTCAGCTTTCTTAACCTATATTTCAATTTTTATGAACTTTATCGCACGATTTCTTTTCCAACCAAGTTCCTCTCTTTTTACAAATGAACAGCATGCACACCGTCCGAGATACGGCTGCGGAGACACGGTAGCGAGGCGTGCGAGAGGGACCCGTTGCAAGGACTCTTTTCGACTAAGACCCTCGTAAACCTTTCTTCTGTCTCTTGTTGCTATAATCCCTGGTTTTTCAAGATAACCAGAGTGGAGATCTGGCGTTTGGCATCGGCGCGCCCGATGGAACCTACCGTACCTAGACACAAGGGGCTTAGGGCTTTGTTTTGCCGCTATTATAAAGACCGAACACCTTCGGGAGTGTTCGGCGTCTCGAGTTAGGCCTTATATGCATCAGCTCGAATCATGTCTTTGGTCAAATGTTGGGTTTGCCCGGCTCCCTGTGTTTTGCTGCCTTCGTTCCGTATCATCGGCTAACGCGGCTCCGGAGAACTCTGCGATTGTGCCCCGGTTAATTTGGCGAGCACCTCGATGAAAGCGGCTGATCGTCATGATACAAAGAGACTGGTCAACCACTCGATCGACCTTGGGAATGTTTAGGATTCCCGCTTTGACGAAGGCCGTTTCGGCTAGGCACTTCGCGCCCCGAATTCAGAGAGCACGGTGCCCCGAGGGGCTATGTCGTAGCCCCACCCTCGAACTCCATGGCTAAGTGAAAGTGATAAAGCATTATAGTCCGGTTGCCTCGTTTGCTACACTATCACCTCCTTTACAGGACCGAGACGTCGGATTAAGTGTGAAAACGCGCTATTTTTTGCGAACACCCCGCACCCTTGTGCGTGGGGCTGAAATAACGAGCGCCATCTTCGGGTTATACATACATATACATGAGCGGCCGCAAAGGAGATATTCTATTACTTGAACGCACAAGAATAAAAGGCGCTTACATCATAAAACCGTTTTACATTATATAAGCGTTCATTCGAGCGTAACATTTTTCGAAACCGCGACTCTATTACGAGCACCGGCAGCACTTCGCCAAAATAGTGCTCGGCGGTAGCGGTTATTATCCGAGCCGAAGTGCATACAGCGGTGGCATCCATCTCTGTCCAATGTGTCTTCACACGGGCAAGCGCCATCTGCGCACCCTCTATGCAGGCCGACCGCTTCATCGCCTTGATATGCGGCACCGCCCCAAGAAATTGCTGCAATAAGCCAAAGTAACTCTTCGGCTGGGGCCTATCCGGCTGGATATGGGTCACTATATCCGCCATAGCAAGCCCGGACAACGTATTTAGCTCAGCCCACTCAGCCAAGCGATTGGTCGGCGAAGTGAGCGCTCCGGACTATGGAATTGAGACCAAAACAGCTCTTCCGTCTGGTGATCCTACGGCTTCGAAAATGCACAATGGCATCCGCCCTTTTCGCTGCTAAGTCCATATAAGGGTCCTCCGGACACCACAGTTAGCCCAGTGAGCATATTTTGAATCTGTGAACCTTGGCACAGCGAGAAAAGGCTTGCCAGCTACAATCTCCCGACTGGCGCAGCTCTTCCTTCATAGCCCGCATTGCAGGCGGGCATTCTTAACTTCAGCGGTGGCCTTCCGCAGGTCTTCCTGCCCGCTAGGCACTCCTTCCCAAGAGCCTCATTGCGGTCGGTAGCCTCTTTTAACTTCACAACCATTTCGGCTACCTCTTCCTGCTCCGGCGGTGTCGCGGCCTTTTCGGCCGCTAACTCCTCGGCCGCCTTGAGGCTGCCGCATCCTCCTCGGCCTGCTCCTTGGCTTGAGCAAGTTCGCCCAAAGACTCTCCACGGTAGCGGCACTATCTGCATTTCACGCAAATTTTGTAAGGAGTTGGCTTCGGCTCCCTTACCATGTGTCCGTGCAGTAACACTTGCGACTCATCAAATCGCTTTGTTGATCAATGCGATGTCTTCATCCGCCACATCGAGTTGCCACTTTAGTTCAGCAACTCCATAAGTCCGGCTGGCCCCGAGCGACCCGCCACCTGCATAGGCACGGCGGAATTTCAAACTGTGATTTTGATCCTCGACGCGCTGTCGATATCGACAACCTACCGAGTCTCGGGGCTACTATCTATACTGGGCGCATTCTATATGCAAAACCGTTAAAAGGTGTGTCATTTTACATACCTCAAACCCTTGATAAACTCTGGCGGCATCATGCAACCCGCCTTGGTGACGAAATCCTTTCAATCACCACGCTCATCAATGCGTGCTGATCTTCGAGATAAGCGCCTTCTCAAGCATATCCTTGACCGTACACCGTTGGTGCCGAACTATCGGCTTTGCCACACTCGGGGCTCCCTCCGTGAAGACACTTCAGGCTCGTCCGCCCTATCCAACGGCGCCCGGACGGGGGCGTCTCGCTCTCTATCATCTCCGGACGAAGGTCCCCCGAAGACGAGCTCATCTACGAAGGACGGAGATCCGAACTACAAGGTCAAAACTTTTGTTATCCTCAGAAGCACAAATAGGGATGTCCCTCATTATAAAACTCCTTTCTTTCTACTTACGGCTCGCTGGAGGGCTGACTCATTAAGGGAGATTGTGCGGTCGGGGCCTCCCCGGACGCAGGACCCTCTGGCGAAGATTTCTTCCCCCGTTTAGGGGCTTTTGCCCCCGGGTCCTCGGAGGCAGTCCTCTTCTCCCCTTGGAGGGAGGGATTCTCGATCCCCCCTCTTTCAAGAGCCTTCTTAGGTGGGGCGGTAGCTTCCTCGCTTTCCCCTTCACCTTCCTCTGAAGGCGCAACCTCCAGCATCCGGACCAGCACGGGATCCGGCGTGGTCTCGGGGAGGGGGGCCGGACACCGTATCAATTTTGCTTCCGCTATCCACTCCTGTGTAGAAGTAGATCGGTCATAAAGCGGGTCATCGAAGGCAAACAAGCGGTATGTCGGACTTGGAACTACTTACTTGAGTATCCGGGCGATTGCAGCTTAGTCCAGCATCCTCGGTCAATTCCGGACGCACCTCTTGCGATCCGAAGAATAAGTTATACATCTCCAAGGGTGTCATACCCATGAAGTGTTGAAGAATCTGTGGGCCCTCCGGATTGAACTCCCATAGCCGGAGAGGATGGCGTTTGCAGGGAAGGAGGCGCCTAATTAGCATAACCTGCATCACCACCACCATATCAATCTCCCTCGTTAAGAGATCTCGAATACGACCCTGCAATAGGGGCAAGTCCTTTGACGGCCCCCAATTGAGCCCTTGGTTGACCCACGACATCAATCGTTGTGGAGGTCCCGGGCGGAATAGGGGCGGCGGCTTTTGTCTGCGGCCCCTCGGAACGGTAATATAGAACCACTCTTGCTGCCACAGGTCTAGCTCCTCTTGAAAGGAGCCAGCAGGCCATGGGGCACCGGCCCTCCTACTTATGGCCGCCCCGCCACACTCCGCTTGACGCCCCCCGATCATCTTCGGCGCCACATTGAAGGTCTTCAGCCATAGACCAAAGTGAGGGGTGACGCGGAGGAAAACTGCAGATGACAATGAATGCGGAGATATGGAGGATGGACTCGGAGCCGTCGTGGAATTCAACCCATAATAAAACATGAGCCCTCTCACAAAAGGATCCATCGGGAAGCCTAAACCCGGCGGAGGTGGGATCTGAAGCGACATACTCGCCGGGCTCGGGGTGGGGATGGCCTGCCCGTCGGCAGGCAACCTGTCTGAAATCTCAAAAGGCAGTACTTGGCATCCCGCAACTTTAGCACGTCCTCCTCCGTGGCGGAGGAGGGCATCCACCGACCACGGTCGGAACCGACATCGTTGAAGGTCCGGCGCTCGAATCTGTAGCTCTAGGTGATGGAACTTGGGCGGGAAAGGATTCGATGGAGGATTGAAGAAAGAAGCGAGCCTTGGTCCCGTTATAAAGAGGAGAATACCAAGAGCCGACTCCGTGACCGTTTGGGACTTCGCCGATAGAGGCGTGGCGGCGACGGCGCGTTGGGTTACTACGCCCGTATTGATGAGAATCCGGATTAAGGAAACACGATCTACTGCTTGACAAGGCGTGCCAAGAAACCGCTTCGCTAAATGCGCTGAGGTGGTAAAGTAAAAACAATTCGAGTAATGACTTGGTAGTGGTGTGGCGTCATGCCACGGAAAACATGAGCAGATTGAACTTGTGTATATTATTATTCTCTCTCACGGTGGAAAGTGGAATTTATTTTGCGAGCGGACACTATCTGGTGTTCATAATCTTACATCATTTGGAGGAGGAACCCGCCTTGCAATGCCAAGCAACATACCGCCCGGACTTATCGTCATTGAAGCCTGGTTGAGGGCTCTTGAGGAGTCTGGATTAGGGGTGTCGGGATTGCGGGACTACCATCATTAGCGAACTATCATTTGCGGACTATCATCATCGACCGGACTCCAAGACTATGAAGATAGAAGATTGAAGACTTCCCCGTGTCCGGATGGGACTTTCCTTGGCGTGGAAGGCAAGCTTGGCGATCTGGATATGTAGATCTCCTACCATTGTAACCGACTCTATGTAACCCTAGCCCTCTCCGGTGTCTATATAAACCGGATGGCTTTAGTCCGTGGGACAACAATCACAACAACCCTTACAATCATACCATAGGCTAGCTTCTAGGGTTTAGCCTCCTTGATCTCGTGGTAGATCCACTCTTGTAAACATCCACAATATCAATATCAATAGAGCAGGGCGTGGGGTTTTACCTCCATCAAGAGGGCCTGAACACAGGTAAACATCGTGTCCCTTGTCTCCTGTTACCATCCGCCTAGGCGCACAGTTCGGGACCCCCTACCCGAGATCCGCCGGTTTTGACACCGACACCCCTCCAAGATCACTTCGAGACGAAGAGTAGACGGCTACCGGCTGAAGTTACCACCTCAGTTACCCACTGTGCACAGCGTTTTCCACGCGACACACCTCCGAAAGTGTTTCCAACTTCCTAATTAGCCCGATCTCTACAAGGACATCGATCCCCGAGCCATCGACCCCTAGCCCAATCTAACCTACCGTGAGCTACCCATTAGCAACCTGGATCAATAAGAGCGTCATACACGAGGCCACACCATCAAGTACTTAAAGCTCAATGGAGCACCACACGGAAGCAGAAGCAAGGTGAGGACTTGAAGACTAGCCCAGATCCAAGTTTCTGTATCCCTTTCCGCGCATAGTCTGGGAATCTCGGGGACGAGATTCTTGTGAGGGGGGTAGGTCTGTCACACCCTGATTTTCATGCCACAACACTGAAGTCAATATATCATGGTAAAATGTGCTTTGACATTGTAACATCCCAAATTTCCTATTTGGAATGTTTTATAATTATAGCTAAGCATCTATGCATATTGTTTGAAATTGAGTGACATTTGAAGTTTCAGAAGATTTTGAGTTTGATGGAATTTGAATTCAAATTGGCAGTTGAAATTTATTTCAAAACAATGCCTGACAAATACTTGAGAAGAAGTATGAGAGGAGTAAACATGACACTCCAAAATGTCGGATGAAAACTTTGCCAAAAGTTTTGAATTCAAATTGATTTTATTTGGGATTTATAGAAAATGTTTTTTTTAAGTTTGAGTTTTGCCCCTGGAAAAATGTTCAAATTGTAGGATAAATTCCCCTGGTCATTTTGATATATATATGTTCTATATAAAAATATATATATTATATATATATTGCCCCTCTCCCTAATTCAAAAAAAATAGAAAAAGAAAACCCCAGGCGCCAGCCAGGCCAACCGGCCCAGCCAGCGCCGAGGCACCCACCAGGCGCAGCCCAGCCCCAGGCCCAGCCAGCGCCGAGCCGGCCTGGCCGAGCCGACCCGACCGAACTCCCTCCCCCTCGGTCGCCCGACCGAACCCTCACCTCCCTCTCCCGCTGACGCCCCGGACCCACCTCTCCCTTTCCCCTCGCCCACGCCACTCCACGCCAGCACAACCGCCGCCGCCGCCGGAATCCCGGGGATCCCGGGATCGCCTCCCCGATTCGCCCCCTCCTCCAGGCGGTCCCCCCCCCTATATATACCCCCCTCGACCCGTTCCGCCCCCTCGCCGCGCCCGAAACGATCTCCCCTCGCCGCAATCGCTCGCCGGAACCGTTCCGCCCCCACCGCGCCATTACCGCCCCACCGCTCGTCTCCGACCCCCTCGCCGCCGCCCGAGACCACCTCCGAACTCCCATCGCTCGTCCGCATCTTCCCGTGCCCTCCGCTGTCGTCCCCCACCACCGGAGCCACCGCGCCGTCGCCGCCCGAGCCGCCGTCGCCGTCGACCACCGCGGTAAGCCACCGAAATCCCCTCCGTCGTCCGATTTAAAATGCCTGTTTAGTTACGGGTTTTATTGGTTTAGTTAGCGGTTTAGTTAGACCGGCCCGATCGGTTTATTTTCTGTTAACCGCGGGCGCGTTTTAGTTATTTGACGCCCGAGCGTTAGATAGGCCCATTAGCACCAGTTGTTCTTTTTAATTATATTTTCGTTTCTGTTTATTTTTTACAGAATAGTTTCAGTTTTGTAAAATCCATATCTTTTAATGTACTTAATATTTTTAATTGATTCTTTTTTTGTTAGTTTGAAAATTTGTTGTAGTTTTTGTAGAAAATATGTTTAGTCATGTTAAAATTATTAGAAATTGTTTTATTTTAGATTTAGACAGATTAGTAATTCTGCTATAAAATGAGTTAGGATTATTTTATTTTAGTGATTCTTTTTGTCACTATTTTGTTTTGACCTTGCCTAACCGTAGGAATTTATTTGGGTATTTTAGATTTACTAAAAAAATAGTTTTAATCAAAATCATGTGGTTCTTATTTAATTAACTAGCTACTGTTTTCCTATTGTTTTATTTAGTAAATAATTTTATTTTTCCTATGTTATAGTTTATTTTGGATTAATTTCTGTAGCTATATAGGATGAACTTTTATTTACAATAAATAAATTTTTTATTTTATTTTTCCTTGCTACGATTGTTATAGGCATAATATGAGTTCTATAATAGCTTTTGATGTGATTCTTTTTGCTCCTAGTTGCATGATGTTTTCCCTTCTGTTAGTTAGCAAAAAACCATGCTTAAGTTCTGTTAAGAAAAATTTGGTTGTGCAAAACTATTTCTTAGTTGTTGTTTGATGTGGTGAAAACATTGATTTGGATTTCTTCGAGATTTCTTTGGGTTTTGGTTCGATTGTTTTGTGTGTTTTATGTTAGCATGCTGTTATGTTAAGTGATTGTATGTTTTTATGCTTATACGATTGTTTGTTTGCTTTGGTAGAATTTCCGGAGTGCGAAGCTTGCTATCACGAGTCCCTAGCCTTCGAAGACCGTCAGCAAGGCAAGTCAATTGATCATGTTTTCTTTTACAATACCTATGATTTTATTGCATTAGAAATTATACCTCCCCACCATGCATGCAGTAGGAGAATTTTAAGTTATGTTCTTGAGTAGTATCATGAGGTAGGATGAACCCAATTCCCTTGTTACCATTGCAGAGGCAAGTAGTTTATTTTGCTATGCTCGTGAGCGGGGTTGGTTGAGTGATTCATAAGGGAGATGTGAGAGTCAAGATGATGACAACCCCATGACTTCAAGCTCAAGATGGACTTCAAAATTCACTCTTGGGTGGAGGGCGGTTGGCGGGCACCACAGGAGAAAACCAGCGGTTGGCGGGATGCATGGAGAAGTGCCATGACATCTTGCGGAAAGCTTTACCCAGCCACGAAGAGATGGATGTATACCCCATTGACGGAAGCTTACTGTGCAGCCGCAAGCCATTATGGGCTCGGCTTGGTCAACCGTAGGTGTGACTCTGGCAGACGGTGCTACGAGATGTAGAAGAACGGTAGGATTGGATGGGTACGGCGGTGGCGGAGGAACTCTTGGAAGACCTGTTTACGTTCGTCCGTCTTCAAACACCATGAAGTGCGAATACTTAAAGGAGGAGCGATTCTTGCGGGTAAAGTCGCAAACCTCTGCAGAGTGAAGATCTAATCGGTTAGCCGTGTCCCCGGTTACGGACAATTTGAGCCTCTGGAACTTGGAGTATTTCGGATATCTCAACACCAAACTTAATAAATTAATTAAGGGGGCTATTTAGTAATTGGGAATGAGAAATTGGTTGGCGGAACCATCTCAATAACTACCAACATTTTGTAGTATTTGCAGACAAGTCCTTGTTGTAGGAAAAAACTGGCTTTTTCACAAAACAATGAAACTTAGAGCCCCACTGCCAAATTGCATATAGTGAGTAATTTTTCATTGTTATTCTCTCTTCATGACTTGCCAGCATATTCAAAATGCTGACCTACACGGCTGCAACATCTTATGTTGCAGAGGAGTTTTCCGATCAGGAGTGAGGCTACAATCCACGCTTGGCGATTGCCCTATGGAGTCGGATGGACTCGCTATTTAAATCTCACGCTTCCAGCTTTATTTAGTTTATTTCTCATGAGTTGGCCTACGGCGAATTTATTATCTTGTAATAAAGACTCGATATGAGAATCGTGTAATAAATTCAGGTGTGATTGAACTTTGAATCTTTGCATCAATGTCTTGTGTGTGCGGCATGATCTTGGGATGGTACAGCTACGTAGACTTGACCATTTGAATTGGGTCGCTATATTCAGAGCACACGCTGCCGTGGGGCGTAACCCCTAGGATCGGAAAGCCATAGGAAGAGACTATTTATTTTATGTCCTTATCATTCCGTAATTCTCCCTGTTCATTTCGACTTCTCTCCGATTTTCAACATTCTAGATGGCCACGAGTTCACCCCGGTTACGCTCTTTGGAGTTTTGCCACCAGATGAGGCGATGCCTCTCGGCAAGAAGCTGGTCCAGATCGTGAAGAAGCTGAAGATTGCTCTGCCCTCAATCACCGGAAGCCTACCAATGCACTTCCGACGGATACCGCTTCTGAGATTGAGGTGCACATTCGAGGAGGACCTTCGGAGGACATTGAGCCCATTGCCTTTGAGTTTACCTATTTCAATTGGATCCTCGGAAGAGACATGGCGATCTATCGTGCACTTGGACATCTCGAGAAGAGTACAGGGCGAGCCCGACCCATCGAGACCTCGCCATGATTTCTCGCAGAGCTAGGAATGGAGATATCATCCGTGCCGTGAGGGCGACTCCATTCTCTCATATGTCCAAGACACTGGAGTGTCTTTTCAGAAGCGGGAGATCCGGACTCGCCGTAACTCAAAGGTACACAGAGGCTGTTGTTCCGTGAACTGGGCGGAGGAGAAAGCACCGCAGACTTCCTTGACCATGAAGAAGAAATCACGGATTTCATGGAGAGAGTCGACAAACTAAAGATGGATGTTGCGCATTAGAGGAAAAGATGGACTTGGGAAGACCTTTTCCGAGTGGAGATGACGGACCCTCGTGAGCAATGACCAGGATTATTAAGGGAGCTCCACCAAGAAAGCCGCAAGAGGAGGCGCCGCATCGAGGGACGCCACACGGAGGACGCCGCACTGAGGGACGGAAGGATAATTGATGAAGACATTTAGTCGACCGCCATGTTATTTTATTTTAAATCGATCGGTTAGGCCGTTATTTTCGATTAGTCGTGAGAATTTGTAATCCGAGATTGAACCATGTTTGAGTGGATTGAATAAATGATTGGTGTGATATTGATTGTGCATTCATATGGGTAGTGATATTTTCTCAATAGACCCTTGTTCTATTCTAATTTTCTCATCCACTCCAAAACACGGATGCCTCCGAGACATGACCCGGTCTCAACTTCCGCGGAGCTCACCCAGCTGATCCAGCAGCAGAATGCCCTCATGCGGATGCTCATCGAACGAACAACAACAACAACAATCCACCGCCACCACCCCTGTTGACAACTTGACCCGCTTCCTAAGGCTGAATCCGCGGTGTTCTCTAGCAGACCGAGGCGATTGTGGCCGATGATTAGCTCCGCAAAGTCGGAAGGAGTTAGCCACTGCTGGATGCACAGATCACGAGAGAAGGTGCGCTTTGCGCTTTCGACTTGATGGACCTGCAGCCTCTTGGTGGGAGAACTACACGCCACTTATCCCATCGCCACCATCACGTGGGATCAGTTCCAAGAGCTTTCCACACGCTCATGTATCACCGGAGCCATGAGTTTGAAGAAGCGTGAGTTCCGCAACTTACGCCCGAGGAACCGTCTTGTGGGCGATGCGTGGATGAGTTCAGCAAGTTAGCTCGCTATGCCCCGGATGATGTGGCCACAGATGCCGCAAAGCAGGAAAAATTTCTCGAGGACTCAATGGCGAGCTGGGAATGCAGCTAATGGTGGCTACCTTCAACAACTACCGGAGCTGGTAGACAAGGCCACCATACTTGAAGGCAAGCAGCAGCAGATTGATAGCGCATAGCGGAAGTATGGCGGGAAGTACAACTCGGGCTCAGCGAAGCCCGTTATGCCCCATACTGGGAGGGCATACCCATCACACCATGGAGGACATAATAATGGAGGACATAACCATGGAGGAAATGGGAACAACCGCAACCAGGACAACAAGGCAGGCAATGGAAACGGCAATGGCAACCAGCATCGTCTGCCCGGTTCGAAGGATCTGAGTCACATCACTGTTTCAAGTGCGGAAAACAGGGCACTATGCCACCGACTGCCGGAGGCCAAGCAGAGGAATGGAAGCGGCAATGGAAGCTCAGCAAAGAAGCCCAACCCTTTTCCTCGTGCTCAAGTGAACCACATTGACGTGGAGGGCGTCTATGATCAGCCGGAACTCGTGGTTGGTAAGTTTTATTAAATTCACATCCATATTGGTACTCTTTGATTCGGTGCAACGCATTCATTCATATCAAGGGTAGTTGTGGAAAAGTGCGGGTTGCCCACTAGAACCCTTAGAAAGCCTCTTCACGTCGGTTCCGCGGAGGAGAAATGATGGCGAGCTTAGGCTGTCATGCAACCCTCAACATCGGAAACCATAAATTTCCGCAGACCTCATAGTATTGGAAACCCGGACCTTGGATGTGATCCTAGGCATGGATTGGTTGACAAAGTTTGAAGGAAACATAGATCTGTGCCCAAGAAGACAATTCTGCTCACCACCGGGAGCGAAGAGGATCAAGTATGTATCGGGCGTATCCGGTGAAGAATCAGGTGCATTCCCTCACGGGAGTTGTTCAGAGGAAGTGCCGATGGTGCAAGATTTTCCCGATGTGTTTCCGAGGAATTACCAGGAATGCCACCGGACAGAGACATTGAATTTCTGATTGAATTATTGCGGCACAGCCCCTATATCCAAGAGACCCTATCGGATGCCGCCGATCGATTTGAAAGAGATCAAAAACCAAATTAATGAGCTATTGGAGAAAGGATATATTCGGCCAAGCTCGTCACCTTGGGGAGCCCCAGTTCTTTTGGTAGAGAAGAAGGATGGAACCACGAGAATGGTTGTGGATTATCGTTAGTTGAGCGACGTGACCATCAAGAACAAGTACCCTCTGCCGATGATTAATGATCTATTTGATCAGCTAGTTGGAGCCAAGGTATTCTCCAAGATCGATCTTGATCGGGTATCATCGATTGAAGATCCGTGAAAAGGATATACCTAAAACAGCATTTACCACGGTATGGTTTATATGAGTATACCGTCATGTCATTCGGATTGACTAATGCCCTGCATACTTCATGAATTTGATGAACAAGGTATTTATGGAATATCTCGACAAGTTTGTCATGGTGTTCATCGATGATATACTGATTTTCTCCAAGACGAGGAAGAGCATAAGGAACATTTGCATCTAGTTACGAGAAACTCCGAGAACATCGATTGTATGCCAAGTTCAGCAAATGTGAATTTTGGCTGAAGGAAGTCGGATTCCTCGGACATGTTATTTCAGGAGAAGGAATAGCGATTGACCCGCCAAGGTTGTATCGATCACCGATTGGCGATCACCCACCTCGATCAAGGAGATCCGCAGTTTTCTCGGACTCGCGAGGATATTATCGGAGGTTTATTGAGAATTTCTCGAAGATTGCCAAGCCCATGACTGAGCTGTTGAAGAAGGGCGCCAAGTACATTTGGATGAGGATTGTGAAGCCAGTTTTCAGGAATTTAAGAAGCGTTTGGTTACAGCCCGATGATTGATTTTGCGGACATACACAAGGATTACCGGTATATTGTGGCGCTTCTCGTCGGGGACTCGGAGGAGTACTCATGCAGGAAGGAAAAGTTGTAGCTTATACCTCCGGACAGCTCGGCCACACGAGATGAATTATGCCACACATGATTTGGAGTTAGCGGCGATAGTGCATGCACTCAAGACACAGAGACATTTCCTTATCGGAGACCGTTGTGATGTTTACACAGATCATAAGAGCTTGAAGTATATCTTCACGCAGAAGAGTTGAACCTCGAGCGGAGGAGATGGCTAGAGTTAATCAAGGACTATGACATGAAATTACATTATCACCCGGAAAGGCTAATGTTGTAGCAGATGCTTTGAGCCGTAAGAGTTATGTGAATACTCTTATAGCGGAGGATTACCCCAGAGTTAGTCGATGACCTCGAGAGATCTTTGGTGGAGATAGTTCGAGAGGATATGTTGCAGCTTTGGAAGTTCAGTCCACTTTGGCGAAAGAATTCGTGAAGCCCGTAAGTCGGACAAGGAAATTGATGAGATAAAGAAAAGGATGAATGAAGGAAAAGCTAAAGGGTTTCGTAAGGATGAATACGGAGCTATATGGTGCGAGGACCGTATTTATGTTCCCAATGATCCCGAACTCAGGAAGCTAATTCTTGAGAGGCTCATGATTCACCGTACTCGATTCACCTTGGTAACACCAAGATGTATCTGGATTTGAAGGAAAGTTTCGGTGGGCAGGTATGAAGAAGGATATTGCGAGCGTAGCGTATGTCGATGTTTGCCAGCAGTAAAGGCGGAACATCGAAGCCAGCAGGGTTACTTCAACCTTTGCCGATTCCCGAGTGGAAATGGGAAAAACTAGGAATGGATTTTATCACGGGATTACCCGGGACCCGTTCAGGTTATGATTCCATCTGGGTAGTGGTTGATCGATTGACCAAGGTAGCTCATTTCAATCCGTGAAGACTACCTATACCAGCACTAAGTTAGCCAAGATATACATGACCAGGATCGACGTGCGCATGGAGTTCCGAGGAGTATCGTGTCGATAGAGGAACACAATTTACCTCAAAGTTTTGGAATCGATTTGCATGAAACTTTGGAGTGCGAGGCTGGAGTTCATACAACTTTTCATCCGCAGACGGATGGACAGACCGAGAGAGTCAACCAGATCACGGAGGACATGTTGAGAGCTTGTGCGCTAGACTATGGGTCTAGCTGGGATGATAATTTGCCATCGCGGAGTTCTCGTACAATAACAGTTATCGACCCCGATCGAAGATGGCCCCTTCGAAGCTCTATACGGAAGGAGGTGCGAACACCATTCTTGTGGGATAGTGTTGGAGATCGAAAACTTTTCGGTCCCGATCTTATCGAGATTCGAAGAAAGTCAAGCTGATTCGAGATAGGCTCAAGGTAGCCCAATCGAGGCGTAAGAGTTATGCCGACGATGAACGCAAGGAAGTAACATCTGAAGCGGGAGACCGGGCATATCTTCGTGTGTCCCCGCCGTGGAATCAAGAGGTTCGGTGTTAAAGGAAAGTTAGCACCCGGTTCATTGGCCCTACAAAATCCTCGAGCGTCGTGGAGAAGTTGCTTACAAGTTGGAATTGCGGAAGGATTGTCCGGAGTTCATGATGTCTTCCATGTTTCTCACCAAGAAATGCCATGCCGACATGGCCGATATTCCGTTGAGAGACACGGTGCCCCTAGAGGCCATACAGCTCGACGGTGATCCGACTTATGAGGAGAAACTTCGTCCGAATTCTCGAGGCTGCGAACAGAGTCACCCGCAGCAAGATCATCAAGTTTTGCAAGGTGTTGTGGAGTCATCATTCGAGGAGGAAGCCACACGGGAGCGAGAAGAAGACCTCCGTCGAGACCACCGCACCTATTTGCTAGCCAACTTTGAATCTCGAGGGCTAGATTCATCTTAAAATGGTAGGTTTGTAACATCCCAAATTTCCTATTTGGAATGTTTTACAATTATAGCTAAGCATCTATGCATATTGTTTGAAATTGAGTGACATTTAAAGTTTCAGAAGATTTTGAGTTTGATGGAATTTGAATTCAAATTGGCAGTTGAAATTTATTTCAAAACAATGCCTGACAAATACTTGAGAAAAAGTATGAGAGGAGTAAACATGACACTCCAAAAATGTCAGATGAAAAACTTTGCCAAAAAGTTTTGAATTCAAATTTGATTTTATTTGGGATTTATAGAAAATGTTTTTTTTAAGTTTGAGTTTTGCCCCTGGAAAAATGTTCAAATTGTAGGATAAATTCCCCTGATCATTTTGATATATATATGTTCTATATAAAATATATTATATATATATATATATATATATATATATATATATATATATATATATCTTTCTCCTCTCCTAATTCAAAAAAAAGAGAAAAAAACCCAGCGCCACCAAAATAACTGCCCAGCCAGTGCCGAGGCACCCACCATCATGCCCCAGCCCAGCCCAGCCAGCCCGAGCCGGCCTGCCCGAGCCGACCCGACCGAACTCCCTCCCCTCGGTCGCCCGATCGAACCTCACCTCCCTCTCCACGGCGCCTGACCCACCTCTCCTTTCCCTCGCCCGCGCCACTCCACGCCAAGACAACCGCCGCCGCCCGAATCCCGGGATCCGGGATCGCCTCCCGATCGCCCCCTCCTCCAAGCGGTCCCCCTATATACCCCCCTCGACCTGTTCCGCCCCCTCGTAGCGCCCAAAACGATCTCCCCTCGCCGCAATCGCTCGCCGGAGCCGTTCCGCCCCCGCCGCGCCATTACCGCCCCACCGCTCGTCTCCGACCCCCTCGCCGCCGCCCGAGACCACCTCCGAACTCCCCTCGCTCGTCCGCATCTTCCCGTGCTCTTCGCCGTCGTCCCCGACCACCGGAGCCACCGCGTCGTCGCCGCCCGAGCCGCCGTCGCTGTCGACCACCGCGGTAAGCTACCGGAATCCCCTCCGTCGTCCGATCTGAAATCTACGCGCTAGATTAGTTCACCCGATGGGGTATGTTTTATTTTAAAAAGCCGGTTTAGTTACGGGTTTTATTCGTTTAGTTAGCGGTTTAGTTAGACCGGCCCGATCGGTTTATTTTCTGTTAACCGCGGGCGCGTTTTAGTTATTTGACGACCGAGCGTTAGATAGGCCCATTAGCACCAGTTTTTCTTTTTAATTATATTTTCATTTTTGTTTTTTTTTACAGAATAGTTTCAGTTTTGTAAAATCCATATCTTTTAATCTACTTAATATTTTTAATTGATTCTTTTTTTGTTAGTTTGCAAATTTGTTGTAGTTTCTGTAGAAAATATGTTTAGTCATCTTAAAATTATTAGAAATTGTTTTATTTTAGATTTAGACAGATTAGTAATTCTGCTATAAAATGAGTTAGGATTATTTTATTTTAGTGATTCTTTTGTCACTATTTTGTTTTGACCTTGCCTAACCGTAGGAATTTATTTGGGTATTTTAGATTTAATAAAAACAATAGTTTTAATCAAAATCATGTGGTTCTTATTTAATTAACTAGCTACTGTTTTCCTATTGTTTTATTTAGTAAATAATTTTATTTTTCCTATGTTATAGTTTATTTTGGATTAATTTCTGTAGCTATAGAGGATGAACTTTTATTTACAATAAACAAAAATTTTATTTTATTTTTCCTTGCTAGGATTGTTATAGGCATAATATGAGTTCTATAACAGCTTTTGATGTGATTCTTTTTGCTCCTAGTTGCATGATGTTTTCCCTTCTGTTAGTTAGCAAAAAACCATGCTTAAGTTCTGTTAAGAAAATTTTGGTTGTGCAAAACTATTTCTTAGTTGTTGTTTGATGTGGTGAAAACATTGATTTGGATTTCTTTGAGTTTTCTTTGGGTTTTGGTTCGATTGTTTTGTGTGTTTTATGTTAGCATGCTGTTATGTTAAGTGATTGTATGTTTTATGCTTATACGATTGTTTGTTTGCTTGGTAGAATTTCCGAGTCTGAAGCTTGCTATCACGAGTCCCTAGCCTTGAAGACCGTCGGCAAGGCAAGTCAATTGATCATGTTTTCTTTTACAATACCTATGACTTTATTGCATTAGAAATTATACCTCCCACCATGCATGCAGTAGGAGAATTTTAAGTTATGTTCTTGAGTAGTATCATGAGGTAGGATGAACCCAATTCCCTTGTTACCATTGCGGGAGGAAGTAGTTTATCTTGCTATGCTCAGAGACGGGTTGGTTGAGTGATTCATAAGGGAGATGTGAGAGTCAAGATGATGACAACCCCATGACTTCAAGCTCAAGATGGACTTCAAAATTCACTCTTGGGTGGAGGACGGTTGACGGGCACCCTAGAAAACCAGCGGTTGGCGGGATGCATGGAGAAGTGCCATGACATCTTGCGGAAAGCTTCACCCAGCCACGAAAAGACGGATGTATACCCCATTGACGGAAGCTTACTGTGCAGCCGCAAGCCATTATGGGCTCGGCTTGGTCAACCGTAGGTGTGACTCTGGCGGACGGTGCTACGAGATGTAGAAGAACGGTAGGATTGGATGGGTACGGCGGTGGCGAGAGGAACTCTTCTAAGACCCTGTTTACGTTCGTCCGTCTTCAAACACCATGAAGTGCGAAGACTTAAAGGAGGGAACGATTCTTGCGGGTAAAGTGCGCAAACCTCTGCAGAGTGAAGATCTAATCGGTTAGTCGTGTCCCCGATTACGGACAATTTGAGCCTCTGGAACTTGGAGTATTTCGGATATCTCAACACCAAACTTAATAAATTAATTAAGGGGGTTATTTAGTAATTGGGAATGAGGCATTGGTTGGCGGAACCATCTCAATAACTACCAACATTTTGTAGTATTTGCAGACAAGTCCTTGTTGTAGGGAAATACTGGCTTTTTCGCAAAACAATGAAACTTAGAGCCCCACAGCCAAATTGCATATAGTGTTAGTAATTTTTCATTGTTATTCTCTCTTCATGACTTGCCGGCATATTCAAAATGCTGACCTACACGGCTGCAACGTCTTATGTTGCGAGGAGTTTTCCGATCGGGAGTGAGGCTACGATCCACGCTTGGCGATTGCCTGTGAGTCGGATGGACTCGCTATTTCGTCTCGCTTCCGCAGCTTTATTTAGTTTATTTCTCATGAGTTGGCCTTCGGCCGAATTTATTATCTTGTAATAAAGACTCGATATGAGAATCGTGTAATAAATTCAGGTGTGATTGAACTTTGAATCTTTGCATCAATGTACTGTGTGTGCCAGCATGATCTTGGGATGGTACAGCTACACAGAGACTTGACCGTTTCGGGTCGGGTCACTACAGACATACTTGCAAATAGCCCAGTGGGTGCCACGAATGCCCCTGGGAGATGATGATGAACTAGGTCATTACTTGGTGGAGAGGTAGTGTACCGAGGCTTGATGAAAGTGTTGTTACAGAGACGGATTAGATTTAAGATTGTCTACCGTCCCAACCAAACATGTACAACCACACTACCCCATATGGGACGGGGCATTATTGATTACCTAGTTCGTGCTAGCATGGATGCCCGCATTACTAGTGACGGGAGAGTTGTTGGTGCGCTCTCTCGGGACGGGGTCGTGCTTGGATAGGCGGCCATGACTGTTTTCACAGGGCACCGGACACACCGTTGGTATCCCCGTGCATGTGAGATGCGATGAATATGGGAGCGTCGCTCCACCAAACTAAATTGTGAAAATATATGGCACGGGGGCTGTTACCAATCGAGTGGACTCTATGTTGGTCACAACTAGGGAAAGGTAGTGATCGGGTGCTTACCCCGGGTACTTAAGGTACCGCGGGTTGTGGATGACATGAAAGCTTCCCGGATCTTGTGGGTAAAGTGTGCAACCTCTGCAGAGTGTCAAACTATTCGAATAGCCGTGTCCACGGTCAAGGACAGTTGGGTGGTGCTGCTTAGACTATGTCCATATGTTCCTGACAAACAACACAGATTGGTAATATTGTTGATATGATTCGTGAGGAAGTCACGATGAGTTGAGTATGAGTTGTTCATAACTCTTTCTCGAGGTTGAAGTCTGTAACCTCCTGATACTTGTTGCGATTTATTCATGTCCTTGGTAAATGTTGATCATACTTGCATGAGAAAAACTAGATTTCCGCAAAATGCCAATTAAGCAGTAGAGCTTTGCATAATTATTTTGTTATCACTCTTGGGTTGCTTGCGAGTACTTTCAAAGTACTCATTGGCTTGCCACTGGTTATTTTATTGGCCAGGCATGAAAGAACAGGATATGATGAAGAATACTTCGGTGACGAACATGCGAGCTAGGACGCTTCCCACTCAGAATGCCTGTAGGGTTAAGGCAGATGGCATGGGTCCAAGTTATCGATGAAGATTTCCGCTGCGAAGTTATACTCAAGACTTGACCATAATGGTACTACTTGTGTAATACGGTATGTATGGATGTAAGACTCTTGTTATTCAGCTTATGTGTGTTCAGTGAGCATTGGTCTCTGGGATCACTGTACACGTGCATTCGGTGATCACGACTTATGGGTCGGGGTCCCCACAGAGGATTCGCTGAGCTCGGATGCTATGGAGAGCGGGACGCCCCCAAAGGCCCCTTCCTCCGAACAGGTGGATAACACCTAGGCTTCATCCCAGAAGGACCCCGGCCAAGGAGGAGAGGGGAAAACTGTGAAGGCGGTGCCTAGAGGTCAAACTTCAGGGGCCGGACACATGGGGGAGAAAATTCCCATGGGAGCTGACGGCGGGGACCATCTGGAATTCGGCTCCTAGCCGGATACAGCTCCGGAGACCAATACGGCTCCAGAATTAGGCATGCAGCCTCTCTCAGCTGGAGGGGACATGCCTGTTCCACCGACAACCTCTGTCCAACCAGAGGTGTCGGATGCTTTGTTGGTGGCACTAAAGAGCGCCTCCATCGTCAATGACCACCGTGCCCTTATGGGTGCGGTGATTGAGAAGATTCAGTTTGCTGAGAGTGGACTGAATGGAGCCTATATCGGCCTTATAAAAGGTTTTGAGGTATGTTTTATGAGGTTTTGAAGAGTGTCATGGTATGGATGGTAGCCCTTGATACACTATTCGGTGAAAGAAAGAACCCGACAGAGGATTAAATTTATGTTCGCAGGAAGACTTATTGAATGACATCTATTTCTCTTCTGTTATAAGCAGGCGTCTGTAGCGGCTACTACCTCTCATACTACGGAGATCTCTTGACTGAATCAAAGTCTAGAGTGGGCCAAAGAAGAACTTGGCCAATTGAAAATGCAGTTGGGAGATAAACAAGGTATGCACAAGTATTGTTCGCGTTTATTGCGAATGAATTTACAGTATGATGAAATAAGCTTCATGATTTGTGCTAGGGATGGTGACCGAAGTCGAGGCTCTTAAAAAGGCTGTGGCCGAGGCCGAGAAAAAGGTAGCCACAGAGCAGCCTCTTCGCGAGAAGCACGAGGCCAGGGTTATTAAAGCTGAACAGGAGCTGCAAGAGGCCGTGAGGAAATGGGAGACCTTGGAGCAGAGTTTAACGGAGAAAGAATCCGAACTCGCCAAGGCGCATCAGGCCACGAGCGATGCCCGGGGGGAAACCCAAAGTGCCCTGCAGGGGATCCAAGAGGTGATAAAGATCACAACGGGTAAAGCTTTCTCCATGTAAAGCAAGTATTTGAGGGGAAATTATGTTTCTAATTTTGAATTCGGATTTCTCAGGGGTATTTGCCGAGCTGCCCCGCAACATATCAGATGCCGCCCAATTCTAACGGGCGGAAGAAAAGAACACCGCGGATAAGCTCTTCTTGTCGCAGTATTTGGCACTGAATTATCCGGTGCCCTTTGTCGATCAACTGAAACAGCTGATCGAGCTGCATAAGGCGGCAGAACTGGCCTTGAAGGATATGATTATCCGGCTATGGCCCGCCGAGCCGATTCCATGCAGCTACTTCGGGCTCGTGAAGCGGCTTGTGAGTGCCTGCCCCCGATTTGATGTCATCAAGCGGTCGGTCTGTATAGAAGGTGCGCGAATGGCCTTCGTCCGTGCAAAGGTGCACTGGGGGAAGATGGATGCTAAAAAGCTGATGACCGAAGGACCGCTAGAGGGGAAGGAGCACCGCAAGCCCGAATTATATTATGAGAGTGCCCGGAAAGGATCCTACCTTGCAGCGGAGCTATGTACCAAGGACATTATATTTCCATGAATGCAAATCATGTTGTCCTTTGTAATGTTTGAACAAGGTCATTTATATTATTTATTGCTTGTTACATAAAAGTTTATCCTCCTTCGCGGCCATTTTATATATTGATCCTGAGAGTTGGCCAGTCGTTGGCTTCTACCCCCACGTAGGAAGTACGGGGGTGTTCGGGATAAACCTGATCACTCTTTATCCCAGTTTTTGGTCCTTCGAAGGAGGTGTTCAGCACAACGAACCAGGCAATCGGACTATAAGGCTTTATCACTCTCACTTAGCCATAGGAGCTTTAGGAAGGTAGGCACAGCCCCTGGTGTTCGGAAGACCGCACGGGGGGCTCTATAAGCACCTGATCGGAAGAAAAACCGATCCAACGCATGCTGCATTGGTTATGGCATTATGCGGGAGAAATCCTTAAAGATTTTGTAACCTCTCGAACAGCTGACCAGCTCTCGTCGTATCATGATAGTCAGTTTTCGGCTTTCTCTACTGAGGTGCTTGTCCGGAAGAACCAGGACACAATCGCAGTAGTTCTCCCAATGCTACCTTAGCCATATAGCGGAACGTAAGGTACCAAAACATGGGAGCTGGGCAAACCCAACTATTGACCCAAGACATGATTTGGAGCTGATGCATATAATGCTATAGGTTCGGGGTGCCGAACTTCCGTGAAGGCGTTCGGACTTTATTGCCGTGTTATGGGTAAAACGAAGCCCCTGGCATATTTTAAGGCATATCGCTGTGTACGGATGCCACTTGACAAAAGAATTTCAATAAGAAATAACAACAGGTAAGCGTCGTATAAATCCACATGTTGTATTTGAATAGTACGTCTATGCGTATGAGTACTGGTAATGTGATAAAAAAAGGAATATGTCTGCGGAACCTGCTTAGTCCAGGGGGGAAGAAGCTGAGTGCGGATCCGAAGTATAGCCGGATGGTCATTGCGAGGAATGTCTAAGGATTCCCTTGCGCGTTCAAGCTGTCTCTGTATCGCCCATCCTGGTCGGCGCAAAGGTGAACCTGCGAAGGAAATGTAAAAAATGTTTGCGTGCCGGAGAGCGGTTGAGCCGCCGAGTGCGGCATGTCCTGGCCTTCGCCGGAGCATTTAATCGAGCTCTGGACGAGTCGGGCTATCCTTCCGCGAAGTAGTTCGGAGTCCCTTGATGGTGTCCGGGAGCCTGGGCGTCGACTCGAGGTTTGGCTACAAGGTGCTGCTCATTGCTTCTGCTGTTAAGGCGTTGGTGTACTTGTTGGTGCCGAGGGAAGGTTCAACCTTGCCATTAACCGTGATGACGCCACATGGACCGGGCATCTTGAGCTTACGGTAGGCATAATGTGGCACCGCGTTGAATCGAGGGAACGCGGTTCGTCCGAGCAGTGCCTGATAATCACTGCGGAAAGGGACGATTTCGAAGATTAACTCTTCGGTATGGTAATTTTCTGGTGATCCGAAGACTACCTCAAGGGCAATGGAGCCTGTACAGTTGGCTTCCACACCTGGTATAATGCCTCTGAAAGTGGCTTTAGTGGGTTTGATCGTCGAATGATCGATGCCCATATTGCGCACTGTGTCCTGGTAAAGAAGATTTAGACTGCTGCCTCCGTCCATAAGGACTCGTGTGAGGTGGAACCCGTCAATTATTGGGTCAAGGACTAGTGCAGCTGGATTGCCCTGATTGGAGTTAACCGGACGATCCGTGCGGTTGAAGGTGACCGGCCCTAGTTTATATTGTGGGACGAATACTTCCGTTAAGTCGGCATCCCTAAGGGTGTGTATCCGGTCCGAGTTGGGAATTTGAGTGGTGTTTACCACATTCACCGATTGAATATGCGGGGGAAATTTCTTTTGCCCTCCTGTGCTCGGTGATCTAGGCTCTTCGCTGCCATCATCGCTTTGAGACCCCCCTTCTCCGTTTTTGGCGCCTGCCCTGCCGGCTTGTTTGAAGACCCATCATTCTCTGTTGGTATGGGTGGCTGGCGTTCCTGGGGTGCCATGAATTTGGCATTTGCGATCGAGTATGCGGTCGATCGGATGGACCAATTGTTATTTTGAGTGGCCCTTTCACGACGGTCTTTGAGCCCCTAAATCTGGCATTAACTGCCGTCTCTTCGGCGTTTTCACCATATTTGCGGCGCTTGTGTTTGTTGCGTCATGGTTTGCCGTTGCTATCCCTGGCCTCTGATGTGCCAGGTTTGCTTGTTGTATTGTTACTACGAGCCAACCAGCTATCTTCGCCCGCACAAAAGAGGGTCATAAGTGTCGTGAGGGCTTCCATGGATTTTTGGCTTCTCTTGGCCGAGGTGCCGGGCGAGCCATTCGTCACGGATGTTATGCTTAAATGCCGCTAAGGCCTCTGCATCCGGACAATCGACAATTTGGTTCTTCTTAGTTAGGAACCGGGTCCAGAATTTCCTGGCCGATTCCCCTGGCTGCTGAGTTATATGACTTAAATCGTCTGGATCCGGTGGTCACACATAAGTGCCCTGGAAATTGTCCAGGAATGCATCTGCCAGGCTCTCCCAACTTCCGATGGAGTTTGCCGGCAAGCTATTGAGCCAATGCCAAGCCGGCCCTTTGAGCTTTAGCGGGAGGTACTTGATGGCATGTAAATCATCCCCGCGGGCCATGTGAATGTGGAGGAAGAAGTCTTCTATCCATACCGCGGGGTATGTAGTACCATCATATGATTCAATGTTTACAGGTTTAAACCCTTCTGGGAATTCGTGATCCATTACTTCATCGGTGAAGCATAGGGGGTGTGCGGCGCCTCTATGTCGGGCTATATCACGACGCAGTTCATACGAGTCTTGTCTGCTGTATTCGTCTCGGCCGGATTTGCTTTTAGTATATCCGGCGTGACGGTCATCGTCCCGCTTTGGGACGCGCCCCCGTGATCCATAGATCGATCTTGCATGTCCTGCTCCGTTTTCCAATGTGTCTCGCAGGTCCCGCGTGTTTCCCCAGGCCTTGGTATTTTTGTTTGAATGGCGGCGGGGTGCGGGCTGGGCTTCGGTTTGGTATGCCCCTCTGTCTCGGCCACGAGGTGGCCGCTCAACTGCATCATACGCTGGTGATGTAGGTTTTACTGCTTCCTCCTCGAGTTGGGTAGCAACCTGCGCTTTGGGTCACTCTTGGTTGGGCGCTCGAGTTCGTATTCCTCGGCTGCCAGGACTTCAGTCCATCTATCCGCTAGCAGATCTTGATCAGCTCGAAGCTGTTGTTGCTTTTTCTTCAGGTTGTTTGCTGTGGCTATAAGCCGGCGCTTGAAGCGCTCCTGCTTGACGGGATCCTCAGGCATGATAAATTCTTCGTCGCCGAGGCTCACTTCGTCTTCGGAGAGAGGCATGCAATTGCCATCCTCTGATTCTCCGTCTGCTGCCTGTTCTGGAGGGCTAGCTTGTTCATCCTCCCGCTCGAGATCTGGCTGGAGGGGATTGTCGTCGTCTTCGGCACTATCCGGAGCGTTATTGTCTCTTGTGCCGGTATCGCTGCTTTTGCTATGGCGGGACTTAGAGCGGCGCCGCTCACGTCGGTGCTTGGATTGCTGTTTGGAGGGATTATCCTCCTGTTGTCTTATCGCCATCGCCTTCTTTGGGCTGTCCACCATGTATATATCATATGATGAGGTGGCAGTCCAGCGCCCTGTGGGCGGTGGTTCCTGTTCGTCTCCTGCATCATCGTCTATATCGTCGATGTCTTCGGAGACGAAATCGAGCATGTCGGTTAAATCGTCGACAGTGGCTGCTAAGTGGGTGGTGGGTGGGGAGCGAATTTCTTCGTCATCCGCATCCCATTCTAGCCGGACATAGTTCGGCCAAGGTTCTCCTGACAAGGAGAGAGACCTTAATGAATTTAGCACATCGCCAAAAGGCGAGTGCTGAAAGATATCCGCGGAGGTGAACTCCATGATTGGCGCCCAATCAGATTCGATAGGCATGGACGCAGGTGGTTCGGGGCCTGTGGCCCGGGATGAATCCGAGGATCCGGCGACACATGTCTCATAGGAGGTGAAATCAGTATTCGGCTCTATCGCCACTGAGTGTGTGGCCTCTGAGGAGGGGTCCATCCACCTGTCCTCGACGGCGTAATCGACTCCGGATCTAGGGCCAGAGTAGGCACTGGTGTGATCTACTGAACACCGTCCGGCGGCAGAGCTAAGTCGTGCTCGTCGTGACTATGCGGCGCACCTGACATGTGCTCGAATCCGTCGAAGGTCAAGTCTTCGCGGATATCGGCAGTATAGTTCAAGTTTCCAAAACTGACCTGATAGCCAGGGGCGTAGCTCTCGATCTGCTCTAGATGGCCAAGTGAGTTGACCCGCAGTGCGAAGCCGCCGAACACAAAGATCTGTCCGGGGAGGAAAACCTCACCCTAGACCGCATCATTGCCGATGATCGAAGGGGCCATAAAACCTTGTGGTGACGGCACAGTGGAACTCTCAATGAAAGCACCAATGTTGGTGTCAAAACCGGCGGATCTCGGGTAGGGGGTCCCAAATTGTGCGTCTAAGGCGGATGGTAATAGGAGGCGAGGGACACGATGTTTACCCAGGTTCGGGCCCTCTCGATGGAGGTAATACCCTACTTCCTGCTTGATTGATCTTGATGATATGAGTATTACAAGAGTTGATCTACCACGAGATCATAGAGGCTAAACCCTAGAAGCTAGCCTATGGTATGATTGTTGTTGTCCTAGGGACTAAACCATCCGATTTATATAGACACCGGAGGGGGCTAGGGTTACAAAGAGTCGGTTACAAGGGAGGAGATCTACATATCTGTATCGCCAAGCTTGCCTTCCACGCCAAGGAGAGTTCCATCCGGACACGGGACGAAGTCTTCAATCTTGTATCTTCATAGTCCAACAGTCCGGCCAAAGGATATAGTCCGGTTGTCCGAGGACCCCCTAATTGAGGACTCCCTCACCATGAACATATTGCAAACCCTACAGCGGGGATCCCTCACGCTTGCACGACATGGAGAGCACCATAGGACGGCACCAATAATAAAATATGCAACTCAAACCAATCAGAATCATCAATCAACCCATAGGACAAAACAGATCTACTCAAACATCATAGGATAGCCCTACATCAATGGGAAATAATATATAGTGTTGAGCACCATGTTCAAGTTGAGATTACAGCGGGGAGTGTTGGGGAACGTAGTAATTTCAAAAAAATTCCTACGCACACGCAAGATCATGGTGATGCATAGCAACGAGAGGGGAGAGTGTTGTCCACGTACCCTCGTAGACTATAAGCGGAAGCGTTATGAAAACGCGGTTGATGTAGTCATACGTCTTCATGATCGACCGATCCTAGTACCGAAAGTATGGCACCTCCGCGATCTGCACACGTTCGGCTCGGTGACATCCCACGAACTCACGATCCAGCAGAGTGTCGAGGGAGAGCTTCATCAGCACGAAGCGTGATGACGGTGATGATGAAGCTACCAGTGCAGGGCTTCGCCTAAGCACTGCAACGATATAACTGAGGTGGATTATGGTGGAGGGGGCACCGCATACGGCTAAGAGATCAATGATCAACTTGTGTGTCTATGGGGTGCCCCCTGGCCACGTATATAAAGGATGGAGGGAGGAGGAGGCCGGCCCTCATAGGGCGCGCCCAAAGTGTGAGTCCTACTAGGACTCCCTAGTCCTAGTATGATTCCACTTCCCACATGGAATAGGAAAACGGAAAGGGAGAAGGAGAAGGAAGGAAGGGGGCGCCCCCTTTCTCTAGTCCAATTCGGACCAGTCCATGGGGAAGGGGCGCGGCCACCCTTGAGGCCTTTCTCTCCTTTCCCGTATGGCCCATTAAGGCCCAATACGAATTCCCATAACTCTCCGGTACTCCGAAAAATACCTGAATCACTCGGGACCTCTCCGATGTTCGAATATAGCCTTCCAATATATCAATCTTTAAGTCTCGACCATTTCGAGACTCCTCGTCATGTCTCTGATCTCATCTAGGACTCTGAACAATCTTCGGTCATCAAATCACATAACTCTTTAATACAAATCCTCATTGAACGTTAAGCGTGCGGACCCTACGGGTTCGAGAACTATGTAAACATGACCGAGACACGTCTCCGGTGAATAACCAATATCGGAACTTGGATGTTCATATTGGCTCCCACATATTCTATGAAGATCTTTATCGGTCAAACCGCATAACGAGATACGTTGTTCCCTTTGTCATCGGTATGTTACTTGCTCGAGATTCGATCCTCGGTATCATCATACCTAGTTCAATCTCGTTACCGGAAAGTCTCTTTACTCGTTCCGTAATGCATCATCCCGCAACTAACTCATTAGTCACATTGCTTGCAAGGCTTATAGTGATGTGCATTACCGAGAGGGCCCAGAGATACCTCTCCGATACACGGAGTGACAAATCCTAATCTCGATCTATGCCAACCCAACAAACACCATAAGAGACACCTGTAGAGAATCTTTATAATCACCCAGTTACGTTGTGAAGTTTGATTGCACACAAGGTGTTCCTCCGGTATTCGGAAGTTGCGCAATCTCATAGTCTGAGGAACATGTATAAGTCATGAAGAAAGTAGTAGCAATGAAATTGTAATGATCATAATGCTAAGCTAACGAATGGGTCTTGTCCATCACATCATTCTCCTAATGATGTGATCCCGTTCATCAAATGACAACACATGTCTATGGTTAGGAAACATAACCATCTTTGATAAACGAGCTAGTCAAGTAGAGGCATACTAGGGACACTTTGTTTTGTGTATGTATTCACACATGTACTAAGTTTCCGGTTAATACAATTCTAGCATGAATAATAAACATTTATCATGAAATACGGAAATAAATAATAACTTTATTATTGCTTCTAGGGCATATTTCCTTCAGTCTCCCACATGCACTAGAGTCAATAATCTAGTTGACATCGTCATGTGATTTAACACCAATAGTTCACATCACCATGTGATTAGTTCACATCACCATGTGATTAATACCCAAAGGGTTTTACTAGAGTCAATAATCTAGTTCACATCGTTATGTGATTGACACCCAAAGAGTACAAAGGTGTGATCATGTTTTCCTTGTGAGAGAAGCTTAGTCAATGGGTCTATCACTTTCAGAGTCGAATGTATTTTGCAAATTTTCTATGTCTACAATGCTCTGCACTGAGCTACTCCAGCTAATTGCTCCCACTTTCAATCTGTATCCAGATTGAGACTCGGAGTCATCCGGATCAATGTAAAAGCTTGCATCAACGTAACTCTTTACAACAAAGTCTTTATCACCTCCATAACTGAGAAATATTTCCTTAGTCCTCTAAGGATAATTTTTTACCAATGTCCAGTGATCTACTCCTTGATCACTATTGTACTCCCTTGCCAAACTCAGGGCAGGGTATGCAATAGGTCTGGTACACAGCATGGCATACTTTATAGAACCTATGGCTGAGTCATATGGAATGACTTTCATTCTCTCTCTATCTTCTGCCGTGGTTGGGCTTAGAGTCTTACTCAACTTCACGCCTTGCAACACAGGCAAGAACTCCTTCTTTAACTGCTCCATTTTGAACTACTTCAAAATCTTATCAAGGTATGTATTCATTGAAAAATCTTATCAAGCGTCTTGATCTATCTCTATAGATCTTGATGCTCAATATGTAAGCAGATTCACCGAGGTCTTTCTTAGTAAAACTCCTTTAAAACACTCCTTTATGCTTTCCAGGAAATTCTACATCATTTCAGATCAACAATATGTCATTCACATATACTTATCAGAAAGGCTGTAGTGCTCCCACTTACTTTCTTGTAGATACAGACTTCACCGCAAGTCTGTATAAAACTATATGCTTTGATAAACTTATCAAACCGTATATTCCTACTCCGAGATGCTTGCACCAGTCCATAAATGGATCGCTGGAGCTTGCTCACTTTGTGAGCACCTTTAGGATCGACAAAAACCTTCTGGTTGCATCATATAAAACTTTATTTAATAAATCAATTAAGGAATGCAGTTTTGCTATCCATTTGCCATATTTCATAAAATTCGGCAATTGCTGACATGATTCGGACAGACTTAAGCATTGCTGTGAGTGAGAAAATCTGATCGTAGTCAACACCTTGAACTTGTCGAAAACCTTTCGCGACAAGTCGAGCTTTGTAGATAGTAACACTACCATCAGCGTTCGTCTTCCTCTTGAAGATCCATTTATTCTCAGTGGCTCACTGATAATCGGGCAAGTCAATCAAAGTCCATACTTTGTTCTCATACATGGATCCCATCTCAGATTTCATGGCTCAATCCATTTCACGGAATCTGGGCTCATCATCGCTTCCTCATAGTTCTTAGGTTCGTCATGGTCTAGTAACATGACTCCCGAATAGGATTACCGTACCACTCGGTGTGGAACATATTCATTTGACCTCGAGGTTTGGTAGTAACTTGATCTGAAGTTTCATGATCATCATCATTAACATCATCACTAATTGGTGTAAGCATCACTGGAACTGATTTCTGTGATGAACTACTTTCCAATTTGGGAGAAGTTACAATTACCTCATCAAGTTCTACTTTCCTCCCACTCTCTTCTTTCGAGAGAAACTTCTTCTCTTAGAAAAAATCCATTCTTAGCAACAAAGATCCTGCCTTCGGATCTGTGATAGAAGGTGTACCCAACATTTTATTTTGGATATCCTATGAAGACACACTTCTCCGATTTGGGTTCGAGCTTACCAGGTTAAAACTTTTTCACATAAGTATTGCAACCCCAAACTTTAAGAAACGACAGCTTAGGTTTCTAGCCAAACCATAGTTCATATGGTGTCGTCTCAACGGATTAGACGGTACCATATTTAATGTGAATGTAGTTGTCTCCCCAAAACGATACAGGTAAATCGGTAAGAGACATCATAGATTGCACATATCCAATAAAGTATGGTTATGACATTTGGACACACCATTATGCTGTGGCGTTCCAGGTGGCATGCGTTTGTGAAACAATTTCACATTGTTTTAATTGAAGACCAAACTCGTAACTCAAATATTCGTCTCCGCAATCAGATTGTAGAAACATTTATTTTCTTATTACGATGATTTTCCACTTCACTCTAAAATTCTTTAAACTTTTCAAATGTTTCAGACTTATGTTTCATCAAGTAGATATACCCATATCTGCTCAAATCATCTGTGAGGGTCAGAAAATAACGATACCCGCCGCGAGCCTCAACACTCATCGGACCGCATACATCAGTATGTATTATTTCCAATAAGTCAGTTGCTCGCTCCATTGTTCCGGAGAATGGTGTCTTAGTCATCTTTCCCATGAGGCATGGTTCGCAAGCATCAAGTGATTCCAAAAGCCATCAGCATGGAGTTTCTTCGTTCGATTTACACCAATATGACTTAAACGGCAGTGCCACAAATAACTTGCACTATCATTATTTACTTTTCATCTTTTGCTTCAATATTATGAATATGTGTATCACTACGATCGAGATTCAATAAACCATTTATATTGACTGTATGACCATAGAAGGTTTTATTCATGTAAATAGAACAACAATTATTCTTTGACTTAAATGAATAACCGTATTGCAATAAACATGATCCAATAATATTCATGCTCAACGCAAACACCAAATAACATTTATTTCAGGTTCAACACTAATCCCGAAGGTAAAGGGAGTGTGTGATGGTGATCTTATCAACCTTGGAATCACTTCCAACACACATCATCACCTCGCCCTTAACTAGTCTCTGTTTTTTTTGCAAATCCCGCTTCGAGTTACTACTCTTAGCAACTGAATCAGTATCAAACACCGAGGGGTTGCTATAAACACTAGTAAAGTACACATCAATAACATGTATATCCAATATACCTTTGTTCTCTTTGCCATCCTTCTTATCCGCCAAGTATCTAGGGCAGTTACACTTCCAATGACCATTTCCTTTGCAGTAGAAGCACTCAGTTTCAGGCTTGGGTCTAGCTTTGGGCTTCTTCATGGGAGTGGCTACTTGCTTGCCATTCTTCTTGAAGTTCCCTTTCTTTCCCTTGCCCTTTTACTTGCAACTAGTGGTCTTGTCAACCATCAACACTTGATGCTTTTCTTGATTTCTACCTTCGCCGATTTCAACATCGCGAAGAGCTTGGGAATCATTTTCGCCATCCCTTGCATATTATAGTTCATCACGAAGTTCTAGTAACTTGGTGATAGTGACTAGAGAACTCTGTCAATCACTATTTTATCTGGAAGATTAACTCCCACTTGATTCAAGCGATTGTACTACTCAGACAATCTGAGCACATGCTCACTAGTTGAGCTATTCTCCTCCATTTTGTAGGCAAAGTACTGTCAAAGGTCTCATACCTCTTGACACGGGCATGAGTATGAAATACCAATTTCAACTCTTGGAACATCTTATATGCTCCGTGGCGTTCAAAACATTTTTGAAGTCCCGGTTCTAAGCTGTAAAGCATGGTGCACTTAAACTATCAAGTAGTCATCCCGAGCTTTGTCAAACGTTCACAACGTCTACATCTACTCCTGCAATAGGTCTATCACCTAGCATTACATCAAGGACATAATTCTTCTGTGTAGCAATGAGGATAATCCTCAGATCACGGACCAAGTCCGCATCATTGCTACTATCATCTTTCAACTTATTTTTCTCTAGGAACATATCAAAAATAAAAGGGGAGCTACATCGCGAGCTATTGATCTACAACATAGTTATGCAAATACTACCAGGACTAAGTTCATGATAAATTAAAGTTCAATTAATCATATTAATTAAGAACTCCCACTTAGATAGACATCCCTCTAGTCATCTAAATGATCACGTGATCCATATCAACTAAACGATGTCCGATCATCACGTGAGATGGAGTAGTTTTCAATGGTGAACATCACTATGTTGATCATATCTACTATATGATTCACGCTCGACCTTTCGGTCTTAGTGTTCCGAGGCCATATCTTCATATGCTAGGCTCGTCAAGTTTAACCCGAGTATTCTGCGTGTGCAAAACTGGCTTGCACCCGTTGTATGTGAACGTAGAGCTTATCACACTCGATCATCATATGGTGTCTCGGCGCGATGAACTTTCGCAACGGAGCATACTCAGGGAGACACTTGTACCTTGAAATTTAGTGAGAGATCATCTTATAATGCTACCGCCGAACTAAGCAAAATAAGATGCATAAAGGATAAACATCACATGCAATCAATATAAGTCATATGATATGGTCATCATCATCTTGTGCCTTTGATCTCCATCTCCAAAGCACTGTCATGATCACCATCGTCACCGGCGCGATACCTTGAACTCCATCGTAGCATCATTGTTGTCTCGCCAACTATTGCTTCTACGACTATCGCTACCGCTTAGTGATAAAGTAAAGCAATTACATGGCGATTGCATTTCATACAATAAAGTGACAACCAAATGGCTCCTGCCAGTTGCCGATAACTGTGTTACAAAACATGATTATCTCATACAATAAAATTTAGCATCATGTCTTGACAATATCACATCACAACATGCCCTGCAAAATCAAGTTAGATGACATCTACTTTGTTGTTGCAAGTTTTATGTGGCTGCTACGGGCTGAGCAAGAACCGTTCTTACCTACGCATCAAAACCACAACGATTTTTCTTCAAGTGTGATGTTTTAACCTTCAACAAGGACCGGGCGTAGTCACACTCGATTCAACTAAAGTTGGAGAAACTGACACCCACCAGCCAACTGTGTGCAAAGCACGTCGGTAGAACCAGTCTCGCGTAAGCGTACGCGTAATGTCGGTCCGGGCCGCTTCATCCAACAATACTCTCGAATCAAAGTATGACATGCTGGTAAGAAGTATGAATATTATCGCCCACAACTCTTTGTGTTCTACTCGTGCATATAACATCTACGCATAGACCTGGCTCGGATGCCACTGCTGGGGAATGTAGTAATTTCAAAAAAAAATCCTACGCACACGCAAGATCATGGTGACGCATAGAAACGAGAGGGGAGAGTGTTGTCCACGTACCCTCGTAGACCGTAAGCAGAAGCGTTATGACAACGCGGTTGATGTAGTCGTACGTCTTCACGATCGACCGATCCTAGTACCAAAAGTACGGCACCTCCACGATCTGCACTTGTTCGGCTCGGTGACATCCCACGCACTCACGATCCAGCAGAGTGTCAAGGGAGAGCTTCGTCAGCACGACGGCGTGATGACGGTGATGATGAAGCTACCAGCGCAGGGCTTCGCCTAAGCGCTACAACGATATGACCGAGGTCGATTATGGTGGAGGGGGGCACCGCACACGGCTAAGAGATCAATGATCAACTTGTGTGTCTACGGGGTGCCCCCTGGACACGTATATAAAGGATGGAGGGAGGAGGAGGCCGGCCCTCATAGGGCGCGCCCAAAGTGTGGAGTCCTACTAGGACTCCCTAGTCCTAGTAGGATTCCACCTCCCACATGGAATAGGAAAAAGGGAAGGGAGAAGGAGAAGGAAGGAAGGGGCGCCCCCTTTCTCTAGTCCAATTCGGACCAGTCCATGGGGAAGGGCCGCGGCCACCCTTGAGGCCTTTCTCTCCTTTCCCGTATGGCCCATTAATGCCCAATACGAATTCCCGTAACTCTCCGGTACTCCAAAAAATACCCGAATCACTCGGAACCTTTCCGATGTCCGAATATAGCCTTCCAATATATCGATCTTTACGTCTCAACCATTTATTTCGAGACTCCTCGTCATGTCCGTGATCTCATCCGGGACTCCGAACAATCTTCGGTCATCAAATCACATAACTCTTTAATACAAATCGTCACCGAACGTTAAGCGTGCGGACCCTACAGGTTCGAGAACTATGTAGACATGACCGATATACGTCTCTGGTCAATAACCAATAGCGGAACCTGGATGTTCATATTGGCTCCCACATATTCTACGAAGATCTTTATCGGTCAAACCGCATAACGATATACGTTGTTCCCTTTGTCATCGGTATGTTACTTGGCCGAGATTCGATCGTCGGTATCATCATACCTAGTTGAATCTCGTTACCGGCAAATCTCTTTACTCGTTCCGTAATGCATCATCCCGCAACTAACTCATTAGTCACATTGCTTGCAAGGCTTAAAGTGATGTGCATTACCGAGAGGGCCCAGAGATACCTCTCCGATACACTGAGTGACAAATCCTAATCTCAATCTATGCCAACCCAACAAACACCATAAGAGACACCTGTAGAGAATCTTTATAATCACCCAGTTACGTTGTGACGTTTTATAGCACACAAGGTGTTCCTCCGGTATTCGGGAGTTGCATAATCTCATAGTCTGAGGAACATGTATAAGTCATGAAGAAAGTAGTAGCAATGAAATTGTAACGATCATAATGCTAAGCTAACGAATGGGTCTTGTCCATCACATCATTCTCCTAATGATGTGATCCCGTTCATCAAATGACAACACATGTCTATGGTTAGGAAACATAACCATCTTTGATAAACGAGCTAGTCAAGTATAGGCATACTAGGGACACTTTGTTTTGTCTATGTATTCACACATGTACTAAGTTTCCGGTTAATACAATTCTAGCATGAATAATAAACATTTATCACGAAATAAGGAAATAAATAATAACTTTATTATTGCTTCTAGGGCATATTTCCTTCAGTCTCCCACATGCACTAGAGTCAATAATCTAGTTGACATCGTCATGTGATTTAACACCAATAGTTCACATCACCATGTGATTAGTTCACATCGCCATGTGATTAATACCCAAAGGGTTTTACTAGAGTCAATAATCTAGTTCACATCGTTATGTGATTGACACCCAAAGAGTACAAAGGTGTGATCATGTTTTCCTTGTGAGAGAAGCTTAGTCAATGGGTCTATCACTTTCAGAGTCGAATGTATTTTGCAAATTTTCTATGTCTACAATGCTCTGCACTGAGCTACTCCAGCTAATTGCTCCCACTTTCAATCTGTATCCAGATTGAGACTCGGAGTCATCCGGATCAATGTAAAAGCTTGCATCAACGTAACTCTTTACAACAAAGTCTTTATCACCTCCATAACTGAGAAATATTTCCTTAGTCCTCTAAGGATAATTTTTTACCAATGTCCAGTGATCTACTCCTTGATCACTATTGTACTCCCTTGCCAAACTCAGGGCAGGGTATGCAATAGGTCTGGTACACAGCATGGCATACTTTATAGAACCTATGGCTGAGTCATATGGAATGACTTTCATTCTCTCTCTATCTTCTGCCGTGGTTGGGCTTAGAGTCTTACTCAACTTCACGCCTTGCAACACAGGCAAGAACTCCTTCTTTAACTGCTCCATTTTGAACTACTTCAAAATCTTATCAAGGTATGTATTCATTGAAAAATCTTATCAAGCGTCTTGATCTATCTCTATAGATATTGATGCTCAATATGTAAGCAGATTCACCGAGGTCTTTCTTAGTAAAACTCCTTTAAAACACTCCTTTATGCTTTCCAGGAAATTCTACATCATTTCAGATCAACAATATGTCATTCACATATACTTATCAGAAAGGCTGTAGTGCTCCCACTTACTTTCTTGTAGATACAGACTTCACCGCAAGTCTGTATAAAACTATATGCTTTGATAAACTTATCAAACCGTATATTCCTACTCCGAGATGCTTGCACCTGTCCATAAATGGATCGCTGGAGCTTGCTCACTTTGTGAGCACCTTTAGGATCGACAAAAACCTTCTGGTTGCATCATATAAAACTTTATTTAATAAATCAATTAAGGAATGCAGTTTTGCTATCCATTTGCCATATTTCATAAAATTCGCAATTCTTGACATGATTCGGACAGACTTAAGCATTGCTGTGAGTGAGAAAATCTGATCGTAGTCAACACCTTGAACTTGTCGAAAACCTTTCGCGACAAGTCGAGCTTTGTAGATAGTAACACTACCATCAGCGTTCGTCTTCCTCTTGAAGATCCATTTATTCTCAGTGGCTCACTGATAATCGGGCAAGTCAATCAAAGTCCATACTTTGTTCTCATACATGGATCCCATCTCAGATTTCATGGCTCAATCCATTTCACGGAATCTGGGCTCATCATCGCTTCCTCATAGTTCTTAGGTTCGTCATGGTCTAGTAACATGACTCCCAGAATAGGATTACCGTACCACTCTGGTGTGGAACATATTCTGTTTGACCTACGAGGTTTGGTAGTAACTTGATCTGAAGTTTCATGATCATCATCATTAACATCATCACTAATTGGTGTAAGCATCACTGGAACTGATTTCTGTGATGAACTACTTTCCAATTTGGGAGAAGTTACAATTACCTCATCAAGTTCTACTTTCCTCCCACTCTCTTCTTTCGAGAGAAACTTCTTCTCTTAGAAAAAATCCATTCTTAGCAACAAAGATCCTGCCTTCGGATCTGTGATAGAAGGTGTACCCAACATTTTATTTTGGATATCCTATGAAGACACACTTCTCCGATTTGGGTTCGAGCTTACCAGGTTAAAACTTTTTCACATAAGTATTGCAACCCCAAACTTTAAGAAACGACAGCTTAGGTTTCTAGCCAAACCATAGTTCATATGGTGTCGTCTCAACGGATTAGACGGTACCATATTTAATGTGAATGTAGTTGTCTCCCCAAAACGATACAGGTAAATCGGTAAGAGACATCATAGATTGCACATATCCAAT
Source organism: Aegilops longissima (assembly GCA_021605205.1). Classification (NCBI taxonomy): domain Eukaryota; kingdom Viridiplantae; phylum Streptophyta; class Magnoliopsida; order Poales; family Poaceae; genus Aegilops; species Aegilops longissima. The sequence goes on along the minus strand of CM038676.1, from coordinate 490,892,614 downwards.
AAAGTATGGTTATGACATTTGGACACACCATTATGCTGTGGCGTTCCAGGTGGCATGCGTTTGTGAAACAATTTCACATTGTTTTAATTGAAGACCAAACTCGTAACTCAAATATTCGTCTCTGCAATCAGATCGTAGAAACTTTTATTTTCTTATTACGATGATTTTCCACTTCATTCTAAAATTCTTTGAACTTTTCAAATGTTTCAGACTAATGTTTCATCAAGTAGATATACCCATATCTGCTCAAATCATCTGTGAGGGTCAGAAAATAACGATACCCGCCTTTAGCCTCAACACCCATCGGACCGCATACATCAGTATGTATTATTTCCAATAAGTCAATTGCTCGCTCCATTGTTCCGGAGAATGGTGTCTTAGTCATCTTTCCCATGAGGCATGGTTCACAAGCATCAAGTGATTCCAAAAGCCCATCAGCATGGAGTTTCTTCATTCGCTTTACACCAATATGACTTAAACGGCAGTGCCACAAATAACTTGCACTATCATTGTTTACTTTTCATCTTTTGCTTCAATATTATGAATATGTGTATCACTACGATCGAGATTCAATAAACCATTTATATTGACTGTATGACCATAGAAGGTTTTATTCATGTAAATAGAACAACAATTATTCTTTGACTTAAATGAATAACTGTATTGCAATAAACATGATCCAATCATATTCATGCTCAACGCAAACACCAAATAACATTTATTTTAGGTTCAACACTAATCCCGAAGGTAAAGGGAGTCTGCGATGGTGATCTTATCAACCTTGGAATCACTTCCAACACACATCATCACCTCTCCCTTAACTAGTCTCTGTTTATTTTGCAAATCCCACTTCGAGTTACTACTCTTAGCAACTGAATCAGTATCAAATACCGAGGGGTTGCTATAAACACTAGTAAAGTACACATCAATAACATGTATATCCAATATACCTTTGTTCTCTTTGCCATCCTTCTTATCCGCCAAGTATTGTAGCGACCTGACCCAAAATCGGTCAAATCTACGTATGCATACCATCCCAAGATCATCTTTGGTACTCACGATACATCGATGAAATAATCAAAGTTCAATCACACCTGAATTTTATTACACGATTCTCATATAGAGTCTTTATTACAAGAGAATAAATTCGCTCAAGGCCAACTCATGAGAAATAAACTACTAATGTTGCGGAAGCGTAGAAGATAAAGCGAGTCCATCCGACTCAAAGGGCAATCGCCAAGCGCGGGCGTAGCCTCACTCTGATCGAATATACCTCGCAACATAAGGCGTTGCAGCCATGTAGGTCAGCTTTTGAATAAGCTGGCAAGTCATGAAGAATAACAATAATAAAGTTGCTAACACTATATGCATTTTTGGCTGTGGAGCTCTAAGTTTCACCATTTTGCGAAAAGCCAATTTTCTCCTACTACAGTGGACTTGCTTGCAAAATTACTACAAATTGTTAGTAGTTATTGAGATGGTTCCGCCAACCAATATCTCATTCCCAAATTATTAAGTCATAAACCCCTCAAATTAATTCATTAGTTTTAGTGTTGAGATTTCGAATACTTCCAAGTTCGGAGGCTCAATTTGTCCGTAATCGGGACACGGCTAATCGATTAGATCTTTAACTCTGCAGAGGTTTGCGACTTTCCCATAAGAATCATTCCCTCCTTTTAAGTCTTAGCACTTCATGGTGTTTGAAGACGGACGAATAAACAGGTCTTCCAAAGAGTTCTTCCGCTCTGCTGGTACCCATCCAATCCTACCGTTCTTCTACATCTCGTAGTACCGTCCAGCCAGCGTCACTACTAGGGTTGACCCAGCGAGCCCATAATGGCTTGCGGCTGCACAGTAAGCTTCGGTCATGGGGCATCCATCCGTCTCTTCGTGGCTGGGTGAAGCTTTCCGCAAGATGTCATGGCACTTCTCCATGCATCCCGGCCAACCACTGGGTTCTCCGGGGTGCCCGTCAACCGCCCTCCACCCAGTAGTGAATTCCGAAGTCCATCTTGATTCTTGTAGTTCATGGGGTTGTCATCATCATTGACTCTCACATCTTTCTTATGAATTTCACTCAACCAAAACCCGTCTGAGCATAGCAAAGTAAACTACTTAAATCCGGGGTCATGGTAACAAGGGATTGGTTCATCCTACCAAATGATACTACTCAAGATTAATAACTTCAAAATTTCAACTACTGCATGCATGGTGGGGGTGGTATAATTACTAATGCACAAAATCATAGGTATTGAAAATAACATGATCAAGACTTGCCTTGCTGATGATCCTCGTAAGCTAAAGATTCGTAGTAGCAAGCTTCGCACTCCGGAAACTCTACCGAGACAAACAATGATCACAATAAGCATATAGCATAGGATCACATAATACAATAGCATAACAATAGCAACATAACACACCAAAGCAACCAAATCAAAACCCAAGGGAAAACTCAAAGAAAACCAACTCAAGTTTCCTACTTCAAACAACAACTAGAATAGTTTTATATAACAAAAAAATTTCTAACATAACCTAATCATGGTTTTTTTAACTTAACAGAAGAGATTACATTAAACAATTAGGAGCAAAAAGAATTAATTTAAAATCTATTATGAAACTCCTATTAGGCCTAATTCAATTTCTATTAAGAAAATAAAATAAAACTTTTATTTATTATAAATAAAAGTTCATCCTATAAAGTGACAGAAACTATCCTAGAATAATCAATCACATGTTAAAAATAAATTTATTTACTAATTAAAATAATAGGAAAACAGTAGCTAGTTAATTAATTAAGAATAACAAGATTCTGATTAAAACTATTTTTTATTAATCCTAAAATACCCAAATAAATTTCTATGGTTTGGCAATGTCAAAATAAAGTTGGGACAAAAGAATCATCCAAAATAATTTTTCTAACTCATGTTATAACAGATTTACTATTCTGACTAAAACTAAAATAAAGCAATTTTAATTAATTTTAACATAGCTAAATATATTTTCTACAGAAACTATAGAAAATTTGCAAACCAACAAAAAAGAATCACCTAAAAATATTAAACAGAATAAAAGATATGAATTTTTCAAAACAGGAACTATTCTGTTAAAACAGAAAACGAAAATAAAAGAAAAATGGCCTAATGGGCTAAACTACATACCGAGCGTAATATAAACTAAGCGGGCCTAGGTTAAACTGAATCGGGCGGCTAAAAAAAATAAAACCCTAACTTAAAACTAAACCGGACTAAACCGGTCGAACCGGTTTTATTTAAAGACATACCCCTTGAAGGTGTTCTAATCTCGCCAGAGATTTGAGATCCGACAATGGGTGGAGTTCGATGACTCACCGGAGCTCGGCGGTGGCGGCGGCGGTGGCGAGTGTGGTGGCCTCTCCGGTCGTCGGGAGGTCGGCGGAGAGCTCCGTGGTGCGAAGCGACGAGGGGCTCTTGGTTGAGTCAGGCGAGCTCGGGAGGCTAGGCGGCGACGGCGACGCAAATGGCGGCGGTGGGTTCGAGCTCCGGCGACGCGTGAGAGAGAGGGGGTTCCAGCGGGGCGAGGGGAGAATGGGGTGCGGGGAGGTTTAAATAGGGGCTCGGCCTTGGCAAGGGGCGATCGGGGAGATCGGCATCCGGATCTCACGGATCCGCGATCGGCGGCCGCGTGGCGTGGGCGAGGTTGAAGGAGGGTGGTGGCCCACCCGCAGAGAGAGAGGAGGCGGTGCGGTCAGGCGACCGACGGAAGGTTTCGGGCGAGGGTGGCTTGGCGGTCTTGGGCAGCTCATTTGGCGCTGAGTGGGCATTGGCTGCGCCTGGCCTTCTGGTGGTCGGCGCATGGCTGGGCAGGGGGTTGGCTGGCGCTGGGGGAGTTTCAATTTTAATTTTTTTATAAAACAAAACAGAGATATCTTTTAAAATATAAATATTTTATATAGGACATATATATACCAAAATGATCAGGGAATATTCCTATCATTTGAACATTTTCAAAGGCAAAATCCAAACTTTATAAAATTTCATTTTTTCAAATTCAAATAAATCTCAAGTTTGAATTCAAAACTTTTGGCATTGTTTCCTCTGATATTTTTTGGAGTGTCATGTTTACTCCTCTCATACTTTTGATCAAGTATTTATCAGGCATAGTTTTTTTGAAATGATTCCCACTTGCCAAAGTTTGAATTCAAATATGAAAACTCAAAATCCTCTGAAACTTCAAATGGCATTCAAATTCAAACAGGATGCATTAGATGCTTAGCTATAATTGTAAAACATTCCAAATAGGAAATTTGGGATGTTACAAACCTACCCACCTTAAGATGAATCTCGCCCCCGAGATTCGGGTTGGCTAACAAATAGGTGCGGGTGGTCTCAAGCAGGTCTTCTTGGCGCCCCGGTGGCTTCTTCCTCGGTGTGGTGACTCCACAGCACCTTGCAAAATTTGATGACCTTGCTGCGGGTGACTCTGCTCGCGATCTCGAGAATTCGGACGGGTTTCTCCTTGTAGGTCGATCACTTTGTCAAGCTGTATGGCCTCTAGGGGCACTGTGTCTCTCAACGGTATATCGGCCATGTCGGCATGACACTTCTTCAGCTGAGAAACATGGAAGACATCATGAACTCCGGACAATCCTTCCGGCAATTTCAACTTGTAAGCAACTTCTCCACGACGTTCGAGGATTTTGTAGGGCCAATGAATCGGGTGCTAACTTCCCTTTGACACCAACCTCTTGATTCCACGAAGTGAGACACACGAAGATATGCTCGGTCTCCCGCTTCGTAAGTCACTTCCTTGCGCTTCTTGTCGGCATAACTCTTCCGTCTCGATTGTGCTATCTTGAGTCATCTCGAATCAGCTTGACTTTCTCTTGAATCCTGATAAGGTCGGAACCGAAAAGTGATCGATCTCCAACACTATCCCACAACAATGGTGTTCTACACCTCCTTCCGTATAGAGCTTGAAGGGGCCATCTTGATCGGATTGATAACTGTTGTTGTATGAGAACTCTGCGTCGGCAAATTATCATCCCAGCTAGACCCATAGTCTAGCACACAAGCTCTCAACATGTCCTCCGAATCTGGTTGACTCTCTCGGTCTGTCCATCTGTCTGCGGATGAAAAGCTGTACTGAATTCCAGCCTTGTACCCAAAGTTTCATGCAACTGCTTCCAAAACTTTGAGGTAAACTGTGTTCCTCTATTTGACACGATTTTCCTCGGAACTCCATGCAGACATACGATCCTGGTCATGTATATCTTGGCCAACTTAGCACTGGTATAGGTAGTCTTCACGGGAATGAAGTGAGCTACCTTGGTCAAACGATCAACCACTACCGGATAGAATCATAACCTGAGCGGGTCTGGGTAATCCTGTGATGAAATCCATTCCAAGTTTCTCCCATTTCCAATCGGGAATCGGCAAAGGTTGAAGTAACCCTGCTGTCTTCGATGTTCTGCCTTTACACGTTGACAAACATCGCATCTTCGCTACGTACTCGGCAATATCCTTCTTCATACCGTCCACGAAACTTTCCTTCAAATCCGGTACATCTTGGTGTTACCGGGGTGAATCGAGTACGGTGAATCATGAGCCTCTGAAGAATTAACTTCCGAGTTCGGGATCATTGGGCACATAAATCGATCCTCGAACCATATAGTTCCGTGTTCATCCTTACGAAACCCTTTAGCTTTTCCTTCATCCATCTTTTGCTTTATCTCATCTATTTCCTTGTCCGACTTACGGGCTTCACGAATCCTTTCGGCCAAAGTGGACTGAACTTCGAGTTGCAACATATCCTCTGGAACTATCTCCATCGGAGATCTCTCGAGGTCATCGACTAACTCACAGGGTAATCCTCCTGCTGTGAGAGTATTCACATAACTCTTACGGATCAAAGCATCGGCTACAACATTAGCCTTACAGGTGGTAATGCAATCTCATGTCGTAGTCCTTTATCAACTCTAGCCATCTCCTCTGCTCGAGGTTCAATTCCTTCTGCGTGAAAATATACTTCAAACTCTTGTGGTGCGTGTAAACATCATAGCGGTTTCCGATGAGGAAATGTCTCTGTCTTGAGTGCATGCACAACGGCTGCTAACTCCAAATCATGTGTGGCATAATTCATCTCGTGAGGTCGTAGCTGTGCGGAGGCATAAGCTACAACTTTTCCTTCCTGCATTAGTACTCCTCCGAGTCCTTGACGAAAGCGTCTAATAAACCTGGTATTCCTTGTGTATGTCCGCAAAATCAACACTGGGGCTGTGACCAACCGTTTCTTCAATTCCTGAAAACTGGCTTCACATTCCTCGGTCCAAACATACTTGGCTTCTTTGTTCAACAGCTCAGTCATGGGTTTGGCAATCTTGGAGAAGTTCTCAATAAACCTCCGATAATATCCTGCGAGTCCGAGAAAACTGCGGATCTCCTTGACTGAAGTGGGTGACTGCCAATTGGTGACTGATTCAACTTTGGCGGGATCAACTGCTATTCCTTCTCCTGAAATAACATGTCCGAGGAATCCAACTTCCTTCAGCCAAAATTCACATTTGCTGAACTTGGCATACAATCGATGTTCTCGAAGTTTCTCGAAACTAGACGCAAATGTTCCTTATGATCTTCCTCGCTCTTGGAAAATCAATATATCATCGTTGAACACCACGACAAACTTGTCCAGATATTCCATAAACACCTTGTTCATCAAATTCATGAAGTATGCAGGAGCATTAGTCAATCAAATGACATGACGGTATACTCATATAAACCATACACGTAGTGAATGCTGTTTTGGGTATATCCTTTTCACGGATCTTCAATCGATGATACCACGATCGAAGATCGATCTTAGAGAATACCTTGGCTCCAACTAGCTGATCAAACAGATCATTAATCATCGGCAGAGGGTACTTGTTCTTGATGGTTACTTCGTTCAACGCACGATAATCCACAACCATCCTCAAGCTTCCATCCTTCTTCTCTACCAAAAGAACTAGGGCCCCCGAAGGTGATGAGCTTGGCCGAATATATCCTTTCTCCAATAACTCATTTATTTGATCCTTGATCTCTTTCAACTCATTCGGTGGCATCCGATAAGGTCTCTTGGATATTGGGGCTGTGCCGGGCAATAACTCAATCAGAATTCAATGTCCCTCGTCGGTGGCATTCTGGTAATTCCTCCGGAAACACATCGGAAAATCTTGCACTCTGGCACTTCCTCTGAACAACTCCCATGAGGGAATGCACTGATTCTTCATCTGGCTGTGCTGGCTACATACTTGATCCTCTTACGCTCCGGGGTGGTGAGCGAATAGACTTCTGAGGCACAGCCTATGTTTCCTTCAACCGTCAACCAATCCATGCCTAGGATTACATCCAAGGTCCGGGTTTCCAACACTATGAGGTCTGCGGAAATTTATGGTTCCCGATGTTGAGGTTGCATGACAGCCTAAGCCTGCCATCATTTCTCCTCCTGCGAACCCGACGCCAAGGGGCTTCTAAGGGTTTTAGTGGGCAACCCGTACTTTTCCACAACTACCCTTGATATGAATGAATCGTTGCACCGAATCAAAGAGTACCAAAAGTGAGCGTGAATTCAATAAAACTTACCTACCACGATTATTCGGCTGATCATAGGCGTCCTCCACGTCAATGTGGTTCACACGAGCACGAGGGAAAGGGTTGGGCTTCTTCGCCGAGCCTCCATTGCCGTTTCCATTCCTCTGCTTGGCCTCCGGGCAGTCGGTGGCATAGTACCACGCCTTCGGCACTTGAAGCGGTGATGTGGCTCAGATCCTTGAGCCGGGCAGAACGATGCTGATTGCCATTACGTTTCCATTGCCATTGCCATGGCCTGACTTGTTGTCCTGGCTGCGGTTGTTCCCATTTCCTCCATGGTTATGGCCTCCATGGTTATGATGGGTGTGCCCTCCTGAGTATGGTGCATAACGGGGCTTCTGCTGAGCTCCTGAGTTGTGCTTCCCCTGGCTGTACTTCCGCTTGCGGCATTCAATCTGCTGCTGCTTGCCTTCAAGTATGGTGGCCTTGTCTACCAGCTCCTGGTAGTTGTTGAAGGTAGCCACAATAAGCTGCATACTCAGCTCATCGTTGAGTCCCTCGAGAAATTTCTCCTGCTTTGCGGCATCTGTAGCCACATCATCAGGGGCATAGCGGGCTAGCTTGCTGAACTCATCCACGTCTCGCGCCACAAGATGGTTCCCCTGGCGTAAGTTGCGGAACTCACGCTTCTTGCACTCATGGCTCCAGTGAAACATGAGCGGTGCGGAAGGCTGCTGGAACTGATCCCACGTGATGGCACCAATGGGATAAGTGGCGGTGTAGTTCTCCCACCAAGAAGCTGCAGGTCCATAAAGTTGATGGCGACAAAGCGCACCTTCTGCGCATCGAAGCATCCAACAGTGATTAGCTCTCTTCCGACTTTATGGAGCCAATCATCACCACAATCGGCTCGGTGCTACTAGAGAACATCGGCGGATTCAGCCTCGAGAATCGAGTCAAGTTGTCCACGGGGGTGGTGGCGGTGGATTGTTGGTGTTGTTGTTCTTATTCGGATGAGAAGCTGCATAAGGGCATTCTGCTTTGGAGCAGTTGGGTGAGCTCTGGCGGAAAACCGTGTCACGTCTGGAGGCATCTGGTGTTTTGGAGTGGATGAGAAATTAGAATAGAACAATGGTCTATGAGAAATAACACTACCCATATGAATGCACAATCATAAACACACCAATCATTTATTCATTCCACTCAAACATGGTTCAATCTCGATTACAAAAGCTCATGACTAATCGAAAATATCGGCCTAACTGATCGATTTAAAAAGTAAAATAACATGGTGGTCGACTAAAAGTCTTCATCAATAATCCTTGCGTCCTCGGTGTGATGTCCTCTGTTGTGGCGCCTCTTCTTGCGGCTTCCTCGGTGGAACTCCTTCATAATCCTGATCATTGCTTACGAGGGTCCATCATCTCCACTCGGAAAAGGTCCTCTCCCAAGTCCATCTTTTCCTCTATCGCGGCAAGCTTCATCTTCGTCATCTCTCGTCTCCATGAAGTCCGCGACTTCTTCCTCATGGTTAAGGAAGTCTGCGTGTGCCTTCTCCTCCGGTTCAGTTCACGGAACAGTAGCCTCCTCTGTGCCTTGAGTTCGGGCGAGTCCGAATCTCCGTTTCTGAGGAGACACTCCAAGTCCTGGACATAAGAGAGAATGGAGTCGTCCTCTACGGTGCGGATGATATCTCCATCCCTTGCCCTGCGAGAAACCATGGCGAGTCCGAGGGATCGAGCTCGGCCTGTACTCCTCTCGGAGATGTCCAAGGGCACGATAGATCGCCATGTCCCTTCCGATGATCCAGTTGAAGTCGGTGAACTCAAGTCAATAGGCTCGTGTGTCCTCCGGGTTCTCCACAGGATATGCACTTCAATCCAGAGCGGGTGTCCGTCGGAAGTGCATTGGTTGGCTTCCGTGATCGATGGTAGAGCAATCTTCAGCTTCTTCACCATCTGGACCAGCTTCTGCCAAGGGCATCGTCTCATCGGGCTGGCAAAACTCGGTAGCAAAGCGGGGTGAACTCGACGCCATCTAGAATGTTGAAAATCGGAGAGGAGTTAGAAATGAGCAGGGAGAATTACGGAATGATAAGGATATAAAGTAAATGGTCTCTTCCTATGGCTTTCCGATCCTAGGGGTTACGATCCTACGGTCAGCGTGTGCTCTGATACCATCTCTGTAGCGACCTGACCCAAAATCGGTCAAATCTCTGTGTCTGTACCATCCCAAGATCATGCTGGTACTCACAGTACATCGATGAAATAATCAAAGTTCAATCACACCTGAATTTTATTACACGATTCTCATATAGAGTCTTTATTACAAGAGAATAAATTCGGCTCAAGGCCAACTCATGAGAAATAAACTACTAATGCTGCGGAAGCGTAGAAGATAAAGCGAGTCCATCCGACTCCAAAGGGCAATCGCCAAGCGGGCGTAGCCTCACTCCCGATCGAATATACCTACGCAACATAAGACGTTGCAGCCATGTAGGTCAGCTTTTGAATAAGTGGCAAGTCATGAAGAATAACAATAATAAAGTTGCTAACACTATATGCATTTTTGGCTGTGGAGCTCTAAGTTTCATCATTTTGCGAAAAGCCAATTTTCTCCTACTACAGTGGACTTGCTTGCAAAATTACTACAAATTGTTGGTAGTTATTGAGATGGTTCCGCCAACCAATATCTCATTCCCAAATTATTAAGTCATAAACCCCTCAAATTAATTCATTAGTTTTAGTGTTGAGATTTCTGAATACTTCCAAGTTCCAGAGGCTCAATTTGTCCGTAATCGGGACACGGCTAATCGATTAGATCTTTAACTCTGCAGAGGTTTGCGACTTTCCCGCAAGAATCATTCCCTCCTTTTAAGTCTTCGCACTTCATGGTGTTTGAAGACGGACGAATGAAACAGGGTCTTCCAAAGAGTTCTTACTGCTACCGCCGTACCCATCCAACCCTACCGTTCTTCTACATCTCGTAGTACCGTCCAGCCAGCGTCACTACTAGGGTTGACCCAGCCAGAGCCCATAATGGCTTGCGGCTGCACGAGTAAGCTTCGGTCATGGGGCATCCATCCGTCTCTTCGTGGCTGGGTGAAGCTTTCCATAGATGTCATGGCACTTCTCCATGCATCCCGCCAACCACTGGGTTCTCCAGGTGCCCGTCAACCGTCCTCCACCCAAGAGTGAATTCAAGTCCATCTTGATTCTTGTAGTTCATGGGGTTGTCATCATCATTGACTCTCACATCTTTCTTATGAATTTCACTCAACCAAAACCTGTCTCGAGCATAGCAAAGTAAACTACTTATTCCGGGTCATGGTAACAAGGGATTGGTTCATCCTACCACATGATACTACTCAAGATTAATAACTTCAAAATTTCAACTACTGCATGCATGGTGGGGTGGTATAATTCCTAATGCACAAAATCATAGGTATTGAAAATAACATGATCAAGACTTGCCTTCTTGATGATCCTCGTAAGCTAAAGATTCAGAGTAGCAAGCTTAAGACTCAGAAACTCTACCGAGACAAAAATGATCACAATAAGCATATAGCATAGGATCACATAATACAATAGCATAACAATAGCAACATAACACACCAAAGCAACCAAATCAAAACCCAAGGGAAAACTCAAAGAAAACCAACTCAAGTTTCCTACTTCAAACAACAACTAGAATAGTTTTATATAACAAAAAAATTTCTAACATAACCTAATCATGGTTTTATGTTAACTTAACAGAAAAGATTACATTAAACAATTAGGAGCAAAAAGAATTAATTTAAAATCTATTATGAAACTCCTATTAGGCCTAATTCAATTTCTATTAAGAAAAATAAAATAAGACTTTTATTTATTATAAATAAAAGTTCATCCTATAAAGTGACAGAAACTATCCTAGAATAATCAATCACATGTTAAAAATAAATTTATTTACTAATTAAAATAATAGGAAAACAGTAGCTAGTTAATTAATTAAGAATAATAAGATTCTGATTAAAACTATTTTTTATTAATCCTAAAATACCCAAATAAATTTCTATGGTTTGGCAATGTCAAAATAAAGTTGGGACAAAAAGAATCATCCAAAAATAATTTTTCTAACTCATGTTATAACAGATATACTATTCTGACTAAAACTAAAATAAAGCAATTTTAATTAATTTTAACATAGCTAAATATATTTTCTGCAGAAACTATAGAAAATTTGCAAACCAAAAAAAAAAGAATCACCTAAAAATATTAAACAGAATAAAAGATATGAATTTTTCAAAACAGGAACTATTCTGTTAAAACAGAAAACGAAAATAAAAGAAAAATGGCCTGATGGGCCTAAACTACGCACTGAGCGTAATATAAACTAAACGGGCCTAGGGTTAAACTGAATCGGGCCGGCTAAAAAAAATAAAACCCTAACTTAAAACTAAACCGGACTAAACCGGTCGAACCGGGTTTTATTTAAAAGACATACCCCTTCGGGGGTGTTCTAATCTACGCCGTAGATTTGAGATCCGACGGCGGGGTGGAGTTCCGATGACTCACCGGAGCTCGGCGGCGGCGACGGCAATGGTGGCGAGTGTGGTGGCCTCTCCGGTCGTCGGGAGGTCGGCGGAGAGCTCCGTGGTCTTGAAGCGACGAGGGGGGCTCTTGGTGGAGTCAGGCGAGCTCGGGAGGGCTAGGCGGCGACGGCGACGCAAATGGCGGCGGCGGTGGGTTCGAACTCGGCGGCGGCGTGAGAGAGAGGGGTTCAGCGGGGCGAGGGAGAATGGGGTGCGGGGAGGTTTAAATAGGGGGGGCTCGGCCTTGGCAAGGGGGCGATCGGGAGATCGGCATCCCGGATCTCACGGATCCGCGATCGTGGCGGCGCCAAGGCGCGTGGCGAGGTTGAAGGAGGGGTGGTGGCCCACCTGCAGAGAGAGAGGGAGGGGCGCGGTGCGGTCGGGCGACCGACGCGGAAGGTTTCGGGCGAGGGGTGGCTTTGGCAGTCTTGGGCAGGCTCACTGGCGCCTCGTGAGCCACTGGCTGCTCCTGCGCTTTGGTGGTCGGCGCTGGCTGGGCCAGGGGGCCTGGCTGGCGCCTGGGGGGGGGAGTTTCAATTTTTAAATTTTTTTATAAAACAAAAACAGAGATATCTTTTAAAATATAAATATTTTATATAGGACATATATATACCAAAATGATGAGGGGAATATTCCCTATCATTTGAACATTTTTCCAAAGGCAAAATCCAAACTTTATAAAATTTCATTTTTTTCAAATTCAAATAAATCTCAAGTTTGAATTCAAAAACTTTTGGCATTGTTTCCTCTGATATTTTTTTGGAGTGTCATGTTTACTCCTCTCATACTTTTGATCAAGTATTTATCAGGCATAGTTTTTTTGAAATGATTCCCACTTGCCAAAGTTTGAATTCAAATATGAAAACTCAAAATCCTCTGAAACTTCAAATGGCATTCAAATTCAAACAGGATGCATTAGATGCTTAGCTATAATTGTAAAACATTCCAAATAGGAAATTTGGGATGTTACAAGTATCTAGGGCAGTTACACTTCCAATGACCATTTCCTTTGCAGTAGAAGCACTCAGTTTCAGGCTTGGGTCTAGTTTTCGGCTTCTTCATGGGAGTGGCTACTTGCTTGCCATTCTTCTTGAAGTTCCCTTTCTTTCCCTTGCCCTTTTACTTGAAACTAGTGGTCTTGTCAACCATCAACACTTGATGCTTTTCTTGATTTCTACCTTCGCCGATTTCAACATCGCGAAGAGCTTGGGAATCATTTTAGCCATCCCTTGCATATTATAGTTCATCACGAAGTTCTAGTAACTTGGTGATAGTGACTAGAGAACTCTGTCAATCACTATTTTATCTGGAAGATTAACTCCCACTTGATTCATGTAGCGACCCGACCTCAGATGGTCAAGTCTCTGTGCTTCTGTGTCATCCCTGGATCGGTAATGCTGACACACACAGTACTCGAAGGACTTATAACAGAGTAGCAATCACACACTTATTACATCGAATGTCCCAAAAGAGAACTTATTACAATAATATGGCTTAAGGCCATCTAATGCGATAACAATGGAAGGCTTGGAAGATAAAGTGAGTCCATCAACTCCAACGGCATAAGCGAGCTGCACGGCAACGACCTACAATCCTTACTCCTCGTCTCAAAAGTCTGCAACATAATACGTTGCAGCCCGAGAACGGGTCAGACATGGAATATGCTGGCAATGTAACACATAGAGTAATGAAAGAATAAGCTATACTACATGCATATATGGCTGGTGGAAAGCTCTATGGTTACTGATTTTGCGAAAAGCCAATTTTCCCTACATCAAAGGAATAAATTTTACTTTAACTATCATGGTGGTTGAAACATCATTGAGAAGGTATAACCCCAACTCAATCCCAATTAAAGTGATTAACAACCCAGCAATATTAATTTAGAGTGATGAGATACATGTGAATACTCAAGTACTAGATACTCGAAATTGTCCATAACCGGGACACGGCTAACCATGATTAGTTTGTACACTCTGCAGAGGTTTGCGCACTTTTCCCCACAAGACTCGATCGCCTCCGTTGGTTTCTCGCCTGCATGGTGTTTGAGAGACGGATGACCGAGACACGATCTTTCGAAACATTAACTCTCTACTCCTGGATAGATCATACCAAACCTACAAAACCCACTACCTGTGACCTACCTCTTGAGAGCTTCACGTAACTTACTCAACTATGCTAGAGCCCATAATAGCTTGTGGCTGCACACGGAAGTTTCTAGCATGAATAATCTCAGTTCCCTTTGAGTGCTGGTGGCGGTCCATAGGAAGATTACACGGTACCCCGGATTTCCAAAAAACAGACAACACCGGGTTCCCCAGTGCCTCAATCCACCCAGATGTGTATTTAAGTTGCCACCTTAAAGTAAACCATTAATTAATAATCTCACATCTGTCGTGAATATCTCTCAAACCCAAACCACGTCTACGAGCATAGCATGGCAATATAAGCATAACGTAGAAGTAACTCCCAAGGGTTTGAAAGTAACAGGGCAATAGGTTCCTACCTCATCATCTACTTCCCACCCCACAATTAATGCCATCCTAATCATGCAATGTTGGAGGGTTGAGCTAATGCATAAAAACTGGGTATGAAAAGAGTATGATCAAGTGTTACTTGCCTTGCTGACGATCCGTGAATCCTAGAGACTCGTAGTAACACGCTTCGCACTCCGGAAATTCTATCGCAAGCAAACAATACATACATAAGTAAACAAGCAAAGATGCACAAACGAAACTTCAACTGAAACAGGTTGACCAGAGAGTTCAACTTAAGAACTCCGGTTTGCAAAAAGAATCAAACCAAACGGAACAACAAAACTCAAACGGCGAAAGAAATAGGGTCTGTTTACTAATCTGAACTAGGGTCAAATTTTTACAAGGATAAAAACTGGTTTAAGTTGATTATTCAGAAAGAGGGTTTCGAGATGAAACTCCAGGCGCTTGAATCGCCTGATTCCGATTAATGAGCGAAAAGATAAACAGGTTTGAAAATCGGTTCAGAAATTGCGATCAGAATAATCGCGGAATAAATCTGATAAAAGAAAAGCGATGAACTGCTAAACGAACGAACGTTCGTTAACAGAAACTAAACGGTGAACGCGTTCGTTAGAACGAACGGACGAACGAACGTTCGCTAAGTAAATAAACCGACGAAATAAACCGATCTATATATATATATATATATATATATAAACGATCTAGGGTTTTATAAAAAAACCGAAGGGTTTTCTTTATAAAAAACTGGCGGCGGGGTCGGGTATCTCCGGCGAGGCGCGTCCGTGGCGGCGGCTTCGCGGGTTCGAGGTGGGGCGGCGAGGCAGGCGGCGGCTCGGCGGGGAGGGCGGCGACGGCGCGGAGGCGGCGGCGACGGCGGATCGGGCTCGGCGGCTCGGCTCCGAGCTCGGCGGCGGCGGCTTGGGTGGTGGCGGGGTGGTGGTGTGGCGGCGGGCGGGCATTTATAGGAGGGCGGGCGGGCGGCTTGGGAAGGGGCTCCGGGGTGGAGTCCGCTCGGACTCGCCCTCGTCGTCCGTGCCAAGCACGGCGGCAAGACACGGAGGCGGCGGCGCAGGCGGGCCGGCTGGCTCAGCCGGGCCTTTGGCCCGGTCGGTATGAATCCATTTATTTATATATAAAAAAAATCATTCCGCAGAAAGAAAAAAATTCCTAGAAAAATAAATAAAAATCTAAAAATTCCAAAACAAGTTTTCTCCGTCTAAATAAAATATTTAGAACTAGATGAACTTTTCTTGGCCCCTAAAATGCAACTTTTTAAAGCGTGCAAATTTTTCTAGGCAATTAAAATTCCAAATAAAATCAAATAAAAACCAAATAATGATTTTAACATTTTTCCTCCGATATTTCAATTATTTTGGAGAAGTCATATTATCTCCCCTCATTTATTTATTTAAAATGAAATATTTTTCCGGAGAGAAAAATAATAAAATACAATATCCTCGTCTTTCATTATTTGATAAAATTCAAATATGAAAACTGAAAAAATCCCCAACTCTCTCCGAGGGTCCTTGAGTTGCTTAGGATTTTCGAGGATGGCAAACGAGAATGCAATAAAATATGATATGCATGGATGACCTATGTATAACATGCCAAATTGAAAATTTGGGATGTTACAAACCTACCCCCCTTAAGATGAATCTCGCCCTCGAGATTCGGGTTGGCTAGAAAATAGGTGCGGATGGTCCTTGCGAATATCCTCTTCTCGCTCCCAGGTGGCTTCCTCCTCGGTATGGTGGCTCCACTGAACTTTGCAAAACTTGATCACCTTATTGCGAGTGACTCGGCTATCAAACTCGAGAATCTTTACTGGCTTCTCCTCATAAGTCAAGTTTTTATCTAATTGTATCGCCTCCAGGGGCACTGTATCCTTTAACCGTATGTCGGCCATCTCAACGTGGCACTTCTTCAGTTGTGATACGTGAAACAGATCGTGAACTCCTGACAGTCCTTCGGGTAACTCCAGTTTGTAGGCAACTTCTCCCATTCGTTCCAAAACACGATACGGTCCTACAAATCTTGGGGCTAACTTTCCCTTTACTCCAAAACGTTTCACTCCCCTCAGGGGTGATACTCGCAGATATGCTCTGTCTCCGATTTCATAGGTTACTTCCTTGCGTTTTGAAGAATCTGCGTAACTCTTCTGTCTAGACTGAGCAATCTTTAGCCTGTCTCTGGTCAGTTTAACCTTCTCCTCTGAGTCTTTGATCAAATATGGTCCAAACAACTGACGGTCTCCGACCTCGTCCCACATCAAGGGTGTTCTACATCTGCGTCCATACAGAGCTTCGAACGGTGCCATCTTCAAACTGGCCTGGTAGCTGTTGTTGTATGAGAATTCTGCGTATGGCAAATTGTCATCCCAACTAGATCCATACTCTAGCGCACAGGCTCTCAACATGTCCTCCAAAATCTGATTGACTCTCTCATGTCATCCATCCGTGCAGGGTGGAACGCGTGCAAAACTCCAATCTGGTACCCAAAGTCCGTGTAGTTGATGCCAAAATTTTGAAGTAAACTGTGTTCCTCTATCGACACGATACTCCTCGGAACTCCATGCAAACATACGATCCTGGTCATATATATCTTGGCCAACTTGGCACTTGTATAAGTTGTTTTCACTGGGATGAAGTGAGCTACTTTGGTCAAACGATCCACAACTACCCATATTGAATCATATCCTGCTTTGGTTACGGGTAATCCGGTGATAAAATCCATGCCAAGTTTGTCCCACTTCCATTCGGTATTGGCATAGGCTGCAACAGTCCCATGGCTTTTGATGCTCTGCCTTCACTCTCTGGCATACATCACAAACGGCTACATACTCGGCAATATCCTTCTTCATACCAGTCCATCAGAAACGTTCTTTCAAGTCCAAATACATCTTGGTGTTTCCGGGGTGAATCGAGTATGGTGAGTCATGGGCCTCTTGAAGTATTAACTTCCGATCTCCAATTGTTGGGCACATAAATCCGATCCTCAAACCACAAGGCATCATGCTCATCCTCGCGAAAACCTTTGGCTTTTCCTTTGCCCATCTTTTCCTTTATCTCAGCAATCTCTTTATCCTCCTTTTGAGCGTCTCGAATCTTGTCTAACAAGGTCGACTGAACCTCCATTGTTGCAAGAAAACCTCTTGGAACAATCTCCAACTGAAGTTCCATAATATCCTCTGCTAACTCCTTTGGCAGTCCTCTACCTTCAAGGATATTGGCATAACTCTTCCGACTCAAAGCGCCTGCTACAACGTTGGCCTTTCCCGATGATAGTGTAGCTTCATGTCGTAATCCTTTATAAGTTCCAGCCATCTCCTCCGCGAGGTTTAACTCATTCGTGTGAAAATGTACTTTAAACTCTTATGATCCGTGTACACATCACAACGGTTTCCCCTGAGATAATGTCTCCAGGTCCTCAAGGCATATACTACAGCTGCTAACTCCAAATCATGCGTGGCATAGTTCAACTCATGAGGCTTCAGTTGTCGTGAGGCATATGAAACAACTTTTCCGTCCTGCATAAGAACACATCCAAGTCCCAAGCGAGAGGCATCACAATACACTTGAAACTCCTTATGTATATCCGCAAGGTCAAGACTTTGGGCTGTAGTCAACCGTTCCTTCAACTCTTGGAAGCTTGTCTCACAATCCTCTGTCCATTTGAACTTGGTATCCTTCTTTAGCAATTCTGTCATTGGTTTAGCAATCTTGGAAAAATTCTCAATGAATCTCCGATAATATCCTGCCACCCAAGGAAATCGCGAATCTCACGATCAAGTGGGTGCCAACCATTCAAGGATCGATGAATTTTACCGATCTCTTGCTATACCCTCTCCCGATATAACATGCCCAAGAAATCAAACTTCCTTTAACCAAAACTCGCACTTGCTGAATTTGGCATATAACTGGTGTTCCCTGAGTTTCTCAAGAACCAAACGTAGGTGTTCTGCGTGCTCCTCTTCGTTCTTCGAGTAAACCATAATATCATCGATAAACACCACAACAAACTTGTCCAAATACTCCATGAACACTTTGTTCATCATACTCATGAAATAGGCAGGGGCGTTAGTCAGTCCAAACGACATGACCGTATACTCATATAATCCATATCGTGTGGTGAATGTTGTCTTTGGTATATCCTTCTCTCGGATCTTCAATTGATGGTATCCTGATCGTAGATCAATCTTAGAAAACACCTTAGCTCCTTGCAACTGATCAAACAGATCATTAATCATCGGTAAGGGATACTTGTTCTTTATCGTTACTTCATTCAGAGCTTGGTAATCAACAACCATCCTTAGGGATTTATCCTTCTTCTCCACCAAAAGTACTGGTGCTCCCCAAGGTGATGAACTTCTACGAATGTAACCTTTCTCCAATAGCTCCTTGATCTGCTTCTTAATTTCTTCCAGATCATTTGCGGGCATCCGATAAGGTCTCTTTGAGATTGGCCCTGTACCTGGTATTAGTTCTATCAGAAACTCGATGTCTCGATCCGGTGGCATGCCTGGTAACTCTTCCGGAAAAACATCTGGATAATCCTTCACTACCGGTACTTCCTCTTTTCAACTCCCGTGAGGGTATTCACTTGGCTCCTCCTAGGCATATGCCTAGATACATACTTAATCCTTTTTCCCTCTGGGGTGGTAAGATAAATTGACTTGCTAGCACAGTCGATACTTCCTCCAAACTTCGACATCCAATCCATACCTAATATCACATCCAATCCTTGCGACTCCAAGATAATTAGGTCAGACGGAAAAAACATGTGTGCCAATGATTAGGGGTATCTGGGTGCACCACTTGCTAGCCATGTACTCTGCTCCAGGCGAGCTCACTAAAAGAGGGGTTCTAAGGGTCTGGGTTGGTAGCTTAAACTTATCCACAAATCCCCTTGATAAGTATGAATGCGATGCACCAGTATCGAAAAGAATAATAGCGGTAAATGACTGAACCAAACACTTACCTATTACCGCGTCCGGCTGCTCTTCAACTTCCTCCACGTTAACGTGGTTCACTTGTCCTTTGTTGAATGGATTGGGCTTCTTCCCAGCGCTCCCATTTCCGTTTCCATTCTTTCCTTCAGGGCAGTCATTGGCATAGTGCCATGTCTTCCCGCACTTAAAGCAAATAACTTGGCTCAAGTCTCTCTTAGCGGGTGTAGCTGGGTTAGAGCGATTCTGATTATTGTTGGCTGCATTTCCATTCCCATTCTTCGCACCATTATGCGATCCTCCTCGAAGATGGTTATGTCCTCCATGGTTATGAACTAGTCCTCCGAGTTCGGGTTAAGCGAGGTTTCGGTGAGCTCTGAGTTATACTTCCTTGTCCATACTTCCTCTTACGACTCTCAATTTGCTGCTGCTTTCCTTCAATCATTAGGGCCTTATCTACCAACTCCTCGGTAGTTGTTGAAAGTTGCCACCATCAACTGCATACTCATCTCATCATTCAGTCCTTCCATAAACTTCTCTTGCTTCATGGCATCCGTGGCCACATCATCGTGGGCATAGCGTGATAACTTGCTAAACTCATCCACGTCTTCGGGCCATAGTACGGTTCCCCAGCATAAGTTGCGAACTCACGCTTCTTTATCTGCATGGCTCCAGCTTGAAACATGGGTCGTATGAAAGCTTGTTGAACTGGTCCCAAGTGACATTGGCTATAGGAAAAGTAGCCGTAATTCTCCCACCATGCGGCTGCTGGTCCATCCAATTGATGTGTGGCAAAGCGCACTCTTTCAAAGATCCGTGCATCCTGCGGTGGTTAACTCCTTCCAATACGGCGTAACCAAATCATCTGCAACTATTGGCTCGGTGCTCTTTGAAAACACCGCGGTTGTAACCTCGTAAAACGGGCTAAATTTTCCACTGGCGGTGGGTTGTTGTTGTTGTTGTTGTTGTTGGCATTGCCCTGGTTCTGAACTAGCAATTGCATCAAGGCATTCTGCTGTTGGATCAACTGAGTGAGCTCCGGTGGGAAAACAAAACTGGGGTCACGTCTCGGAGGCATCTAAGGGTTTAGATGGGAGAGATTTAGAAATAGAAGAGGTCTAGTGAGAAAACACTACCCATATGCACATGAGGCAAAACACACATTCATTCCATCAAGCAAGCAAGGGCATACAAAACGATCTAGGACTATCGCATACGTGCTCAACTGCTACTAGTTACATGGGGGAAATACTACTAATATTTGGTGGTCATCTAGAAATTTTGATCGGTGGAAGACTCCATGATGTCTGCTCCAGCTTCGTCTTCATAGTCATCATCACTTGGATCCGAGTCAGTGTCGTCGATGATGATGTAGTTGTCTGGACAAGCGGGGTCTTCTTCCTCTTCTTGCTCCTCTTCCTTGGGTGTTGGTCCTCCCATGAAAACTCCAATCTTCTTGACTAGGTCGTCGTTCTTCTCTAGTAGTATCTTGATTTCTTCCTCATATCCATCGCGTGTAGACTTGAGTTCTTCCTCCAATTCAATGATCTTAGTTTTCGCCTTCTTCAAATCCAGATGTCAACAAGACATCCGGTTCTCATGACGTCGAATGTGCTGGTTTAGCTCCGGATGTAAGCTGTAATGGATCTATCCTTCTTGGTGCTAATTACTTCCCATTGCTCGTCTTGGCGCCCACATATTTGGTATATGGTGTCTTTAAGCTCTTTGTTGTAGACTTCTCCAATGCGTCCCATGGTAATGTGAGCTGCCATACTCTTTCCTAAACTCCATGTTGGTGCATTGAAAACACATACTATGGGCTCTGTGCTTGGTGCAAACGTCCTTCCGGAACTAGAGCTTGAATCTTCCAGCATTCTTCTTCTCGGTAAGGTGGCGTTATGCGTCCGGTGAAGCTTGGTATTCCAATATTCAGTACCTAGTGACTTCCTTCAAGTGGCGTCCAAAGGTGTGTCTTCATCCGGTTGGGCAAACTTGTACTTCATCTCCGCTATCCTAAAGAGTGGAAAAATGGAGAGGTCGAAATGAGTAGAGAGGAGTGACCTATGGTTTTATCTTAGTGGTCGTGTCCTACACTCAGCGTGTGCTCGATACCATCTTGTAGCGACCCGACCTCAGATGGTCAAGTCTACGTGCTTCATGTCATCCTGGATCGGTAATCTTGACACACAAGACTCAAGGACTTATAACAGAGTAGCAATCACATACTTATTACATCGAATGTCTCAAAAGAGAACTTATTACAATAATATGGCTTAAGGCCATCTAATGCGATAACAATGGAAGGCTTGGAAGATAAAGTGAGTCCATCAACTCCAACGGCATAACTGAGCTGCACGGCAACGACCTACAATCCTTACTCCTTGTCTAAAAGTCTGCAACATAATACGTTGCAGCCGAGAACGGGTCAAGACATGGAATATGCCGCAATGTAACACATGAGTAATGAAAGAATAAGCTATACTACATGCATATATGGCTGGTGGAAAGCTCTATGGTTACAGTTTTGCGAAAGCCAATTTTTCCCTACATCAAAGGAATAAATTTTTAATTTAACTATCATGGTGGTTGAAACATCATTGAGAAGGTATAACCCCAACTCAATCCCAATTAAAGTGATTAACAACCCAGCAATATTAATTTAGAGTGATGAGATACATGTGAATACTCAAGTACTAGATACTCGAATTGTCCATAACCGGGACACGGCTAACCATGATTAGTTTGTACACTCTGCAGAGGTTTGCGACTTTTCCCCACAAGACTCGATCGCCTCCGCTGGTTTCTCGCCTTTGCATGGTGTTTGAGAGACGGATGACCGAGACACGCCTTCGTAAACATTAACTCTCTACTCCGGATAGATCATACCAAACCTACAAAACCCACTACCTGCTGACCTACCTCTTCGAGAGCTTCACGTAACTTACTCAACTATGCTAGAGCCCATAATAGCTTGTGGCTGCACGGAAGTTTCTAGCATGAATAATCTCAGCCCCTTTGAGTCCTGGTGGCGGTCCATAGGAAGATTACACGGGTACCCCGGGATTTCCAAAAAAAAACAGACAACACTGGGTTCCCCAGGTGCCTCAATCCACCCAGATGTGTATTTAAGTTGCCACCTTAAAGTAAACCATTAATTAATAATCTCACATCTGTCGTGAATATCTCTCAAACCCAAACCACGTCTACGAGCATAGCATGGCAATATAAGCATAACGTAGAAGTAACTCCCAAAGGTTTGAAAGTAACAGGGCAATAGGTTCCTACCTCATCATCTACTTCCCAACCCACAATTAATGCCATCCTAATCACGCAATGTTGGAGGGTTGAGCTAATGCATAAAAACTGGGTATGAAAAGAGTATGATCAAGTGTTACTTGCCTTGCTGACGATCCGTGAATCCTAGAGACTCGTAGTAACACGCTTCGCACTCCGGAAATTCTATCGCAAGCAAACAATACATGCATAAGTAAACAAGAAAATATGCACAAACGAAACTTCAACTAAAAGAGGTTGACCAGAGAGTTCAACTTAACATCTCCGGTTTGCAAAAAGAATCAAACCAAACGGAACAACAAAACTCAAACGGCGAAAGAAATAGGGTCCGTTTACTAATCTGAACTAAGGTCAAATTTTTACAAAGATAAAAACTGGTGTAATTTGATTATTCGGAAAGAGGGTTTCGAGATGAAACTCCAGGCGCTTGAATCGCCTGATTCCGATTAACGAGCGAAAAGATAAACAGGTTTGAAAATCGGTTCAGAAATCTCGATCAGAATAACCGTGAATAAATCTGATAAAAGAAAAGCGACGAACTGCTAAACGAACGAACGTTCGTTAACAGAAACTAAACGGTGAACGCGTTCGTTAGAACGAACGGACGAACGGACGTTCGCTAAGTAAATAAACCGATCTATATATATAAAAAACGATCTAGGGTTTTATAAAAAAACCGAAGGGTTTTCTTTAAAAAAACTGGCGGCGGGGTCGGGTACCTCCGGCGAGGCACGTCCCATGGGGCGGCGGCTCGGCGGGTTCTGGGTGGGGCGGCGAGGCAGGGCGGCGGCGGCTCAAGGGGGCGGCGACGGCGCTGAGGGGCGGCGACGGCGCGGAGGCGGCGCGACGGCGGATCGGGCTCGGCTCGAGGCTCGTCGGCGGCGGGTGGTGGGTGGTGGCGGTGGTGGTGGCGGCGGGCGGCGGAATTTATAGGAGGGCGGGCGGGCGGCATGGGAAGGGGCGCCGGGGTGGAGTCCGGCTCGGACTCGCCCTCGGCGTCCGTGCCAAGCACGGGGCGACAGGAAGGCGGCGGGCGGGCTGGCTGGCTCGGCTGGGCCTTTGGCCCGGGCGGTAAGGGTCCATTTTTTTTATAAAAAATCATTCACGAAAGAAAAAAAAATCCTAGAAAAATAAAAAAATCTAAAATTCCAAAACAAGTTTTCTCCGCCTAAATAAAATATTTAGAACTAGATGAACTTTTCTTGGCCCCTAAAATGCAACTTTTTAAAGCGTGCAAATTTTTCTAGGGCAATTAAAATTCCAAATAAAATCAAATAAAAACCAAATAATGATTTTAACATTTTTCCTCCGATATTTCAATTATTTTGGAGAAGTCATATTATCTCCCCTCATTTATTTATTTAAAATGAAATATTTTTCCGGAGAGAAAAATAATAAAATCCAATATCCTCGTCTTTCATTATTTGATAAAATTCAAATATGAAAATCGAAAAATCCCCAACTCTCTCCGAGGGTCCTTGAGTTGCTTAGGATTTTCGAGGATGGCAAACGAGAATGCAATAAAATATGATATGCATGGATGACCTATGTATAACATGCCAAATTGAAAATTTGGGATGTTACAATTCAAGTGATTGTACTACTCAGACAATCTGAGCACATGCTCACTAGTTGAGCTATTCTCCTCCATTTTGTAGGCAAAGTACTGTCAAAGGTCTCATACCTCTTGACACGGGCATGAGTATGAAATACCAATTTCAACTCTTGGAACATCTTATATGCTCCTTGGCGTTCAAAACATTTTTGAAGTCCCGGTTCTAAGCTGTAAAGCATGGTGCACTTAAACTATCAAGTAGTCATCATACCGAGCTTTGTCAAACGTTCACAACGTCTACATCTGCTCCCGCAATAGGTCTATCACCTAGCGGTGCATCAAGGACATAATTCTTCTGTGTAGCAATGAGGATAATCCTCAGATCATGGATCAAGTCCGCATCATTGCTACTATCATCTTTCAACTTATTTTTCTCTAGGAACATATCAGAAATAAAAGGGGAGCTACATCGCGAGCTATTGATCTACAACATAGTTATGCAAATACTACCAGGACTAAGTTCATGATAAATTAAAGTTCAATTAATCATATTACTTAAGAACTCCCACTTAGATAGACATCCCTCTAGTCATCTAAATGATCACGTGATCCATATCAACTAAACCATGTCCGATCATCACGTGAGATGGAGTAATTTTCAATGGTGAACATCACTATGTTGATCATATCTACTATATGATTCACGCTCGACCTTTCGTTCTCAGTGTTCCGTGGCCATATCTTCATATGCTAGGCTCGTCAAGTTTAACCCGAGTATTCTGCGTGTGCAAAACAGGCTTGCACCCGTTGTATGTGAACGTAGACCTTATCACACTCGATTATCATGTGGTGTCTCGGCGCGATGAACTTTCGCCAACGGAGCATACTCAGAGAGACACATGTACCTTGAAATTTAGTGAGAGATCATCTTATAATGCTACCGCCTAACTAAGCAAAATAAGATGCATAAAGGATAAACATCACATGCAATCAATATAAGTGATATGATATGGCCATCATCATCTTGTGCCTTTGATCTCCATCTCCAAAGCACTGTCATGATCACCATCATCACCGGCGCGACACCTTGATCTCCATCGTAGCATCATTGTCGTCTCGCCAACTATTGCTTCTACGACTATCACTACCGCTTAGTGATAAAGTAAAGCAATTACATGGCGATTGCATTTCATACAATAAAGCGACAACCATATGGCTCCTGCCAGTTGCCGATAACTGTGTTACAAAACATGATTATCTCATACAATAAAATTTAGCATCATGTCTTGACCATATCACATCACAACATGCCCTGCAAAAACAAGTTAGACGTCATCTACTTTGTTGTTGCAAGTTTTATGTGGCTGCTACGGGCTGAGCAAGAACCGTTCTTACCTACGCATCAAAACCACAACGATTTTTCTTCAAGTGTGATGTTTTAAACTTCAACAAGGACCGGGCGTAGTCACACTCGATTCAACTAAAGTTGGAGAAACTGACACCCACCAGCCACCTGTGTGCAATGCACCTCGGTAGAACCAGTCTCGCGTAAGCGTACGCATAATGTCGGTCCGGGCCGTTTCATCCAACAATACTGTCGAATCAAAGTATGACATGCTGGTAAGCAGTATGAATATTATCGCCCACAACTCTTTGTGTTCTACTCGTGCATATAACATCTACGCATAGACCTGGCTCGGAAGCCACTGCTGGGGAATGTAGTAATTTCAAAAAAAAAATCCTACGCACACGCAAGATCATGGTGATGCATAGCAACGAGAGGGGAGAGTGCTGTCCACGTACCCTCGTAGACCGTAAGCAGAAGCGTTATGACAACGCGGTTGATGTAGTTGTACGTCTTCACGATCGACCGATCCTAGTACCAAAAGTACGGCACCTCCGTGATCTGCACATGTTCGGCTCGCCGACATCGCACGCACTCACGATCTAGCAGAGTGTCGAGGGAGAGCTTCGCCAGCACGACGGCGTGATGACGGTGATGATGAAGCTACCGGCGCAGGGCTTTGCCTAAGCACTACAACGATATGACCGAGGTGGATTATGGTGGAGGGGGGCACCGCACACGCTAAGAGATCAATGATCAACTTGTGTGTCTATGGGGTGCCCCCTGGCCACGTATATAAAGGATGGAGGGAGGAGGAGGCCGGCCCTCATAGGGCGCGCCCAAAGTGTGGAGTCCTACTAGGACTCCCTAGTCCTAGTAGGATTCCACCTCCCACATGGAATAGGAAAAAGGGAAGGGAGAAGGAGAAGGAAGGAAGGGGCGCCCCCTTTCTCTAGTCCAATTCGGACCAGTCCATGGGGAAGGGGCGCGGCCACCCTTGAGGCCTTTCTCTCCTTTCCCGTATGGCCCATTAAGGCCCAATACAAATTCCCGTAACTCTCCGGTATTCCAAAAAATACCCGAATCACTCGGAACCTTTCCGATGTCCGAATATAGCCTTCCAATATATCGATCTTTATGTCTCAACCATTTATTTCGAGACTCCTCGTCATGTCCGTGATCTCATCCGGGACTCCGAACAATCTTCGGTCATCAAATCACATAACTCTTTAATATAAATCGTCACCGAACGTTAAGCGTGCGGACCCTACGGGTTCGAGAACTATGTAGACATGACCGATACACGTCTCTGGTCAATAACCAATAGCGGAACCTGGATGTTCATATTGGCTCCCACATATTATACGAAGATCTTTATCAGTCAAACCGCATAACGATATACGTTGTTCACTTTGTCATCGGTATGTTACTTGGATGAGATTCGATCGTCGGTATCATCATACCTAGTTCAATCTCGTTACCGGCAAGTCTCTTTACTCGTTCCGTAATGCATCATCTCGCAACTAACTCATTAGTCACATTGCTTGCAAGGCTTATAGTGATGTGCATTACCGAGAGGGCCCAGAGATACCTCTCTGATACACTGAGTGACAAATCCTAATCTCGGTCTATGCCAACCCAACAAACACCATCGAAGACACCTGTAGAGAATCTTTATAATCGCCCAGTTACATTGTGACGTTTGATAGCACACAAGGTGTTCCTCCGGTATTCAGGAGTTGCATAATCTCATAGTCTGAGGAACATGTATAAGTCATGAAGAAAGCAGTAGCAATGAAACTGTAACGATCATAATGCTAAGCTAACGAATGGGTATTTTCCATCACATCATTCTCCTAATGATGTGATCCCATTCATCAAATGACAACACATGTATATGGTTAGGAAACATAACCATCTTTGATAAACGAGCTAGTAAAGTAGAGGCATACTAGGGACACTTGTTTTGTCTATGTATTCACACATGTACTAAGTTTCCGGTTAACACAATTCTAGCATGAATAATAAACATTTATCATGAAATAAGGAAATAAATAATAACTTTATTATTGCCTCGAGGGCATATTTCCTTCAGGGAGAAGGGGTGTTACACCGCTGCATAGAGGGGGAGAGAGTTGGTGATAACGGCGGCGAAGTTGTTGGTGTAGATTGTCGTTGCGATGATGGCCCTGACGGTGTTCGGGCGCACCGGGAGAGAGGGGGAGAGAGCCCCCCTTCTTATTCTTCTTCCTTGACCTTCCCCCTAGATGGGAGAAGGGTTTCCCCTCTGGTCCTTGTCTTCCATGGCAGCGGAGGGGCGGGAGCCCCTCTGAGATTGGATCTCTCTCTCTCTCTCTCTCTCTCTCTCTCTCTCTCTCTCTCTCTCTCTCTCTCTCTCTCTCTCTCTCTCTCTCTCTCTCTCTCTCTCTCTCTCTCTCTCTCTCTCTCTCTCTCTCTCTCTCTCTCTCTCTCTCTCTCTCTCTCTCTCTCTCTCTCTCTCTCTCTCTCTCTCTCTCTCTCTCTCTCTCTCTCTCTCTCTCTCTCTCTCTCTCTCTCTCTCTCTCTCTCTCTCTCTCTCTCTCTCTCTGCGTTTCCTTCGTTATGGCCTTTCACCATTTCTTAAAATTCCCGGAGATCCGTAACTCCGATTGGGCTGAAATTTTAACACGATTTTTATCCGGATATTAGCTTTTTGCGCCAGAAGAAGGGCACCAACCGCCTTATGGAGTGTCCACAAGGACCAAGGGCGCACCCTCCGTCCTTGTGGGCCCCTCGGGCATCGTCTCGCGTTGATTCTTTTTCCCAAAAATCACATATATTCCAAAAAAATCTCTATAAGTTTTTATCGCGTTTGGACTTCGTTTGATATGGATTTTCTGTGAAACAAAAAACATGCAACAAAAAGGAACTGGCACTGGGCACTGGATCAATATGTTAGTCCCAAAAAATCATATAAATTGTTGCCAAAAGTATGTAAAAGGTGTAGAATATTGGCATGGAACAATCAAAAATTATAGATACGACGAGACGTATCACCCCCTGGGTGCTTTCTTCGCCCAATATTTTTTTATTAATTCCAAAATGATTCTCCATGAAGTTTCAGGACTTTTGGAGTTGTGCGGAATAGGTCTCTAATATTGCTCCTTTTCCGGCCCAAAATTCCAGCTGTCGGCATTCTCCCTCTTCATGTAAACCTTGTTAAGAGAGAAAAGGCATAAGTATTGTACCAAAATAGGTAATAACAGTCCATAATGCAATAAATGTCAATATAAAAGCATGATGCAAAATGGACGTATCAGAGATCATCCTTGAAGCTTGCCGCCCATTGTGGTTTCAATGGACTTGTGAAGATGTTCCGAAGAGTGGCTCTCCCATAGTGGAGTATGGGGGAGCAATCAACTAGTCTTCATCGAGCCAACGCAATCAAGAAAGGTGGTCCAACTTGAGGAAGTCAAGATCATCATCATCTAGCTCAAGTGGACTATGTGCAAGGCAAAGGTTTGCCCTTGATAGGTTTATGTTTTACCAGCCTCATGGTGGTTGTTGAGAGACTGGGTTATAGGATCAGTTGTCGTGCTATCAAGGGGGGCTCTCGATGAGTAGCTTGATAATATCACTCGTAGAGAGCTCAAACCATTGCATCCTTGCATCATCTTTCTTGGTTCTTGTTTGGTGTTTCTCTTTGTGAGTTTTAGAGCTTATGGTCATCTTCATTACAAGCTCGAGTTCATCGAAAACGGAGTTCACATGCATCTTCTATGATGTTTTCGATGTTTGAGGTTATGTCGGTTCTTCTCGGTTGGAGGTTTCTCTCCTCTATATCTTAGGCATACCTCCCCTGCCACTTCTTACTATCCAACAAGCTTGAGTTTGCTCAATTGGAGTTCATTTGCAAAAGTTGTGGCAGTTTAGGCTTTATTGCATCCTCTGTTTTCTCTGTTGTGTTCCTGAAAGCCTCAAGCGGTAGTACTGCTCTCTAGAGCGTCAGTACCGCGGCCCTGTGCCTCACATAGTAACGCTGCTTCTGGGGATGCGTTTTTTCGTGTCGGGTTTTGCGGTAGTAGAGCGGTAGTACCTCTTATAAGCGGTAAGCGGTACTACCTCGCCCCATGAGCAGTACTACCTCTCTGGGTGGTACTACCTCTCCAGCCGGTACTACCTCTCCGGCAGAACTACAGCTCGTGTTTTTCTCTCTCGTTGGCTATTTTGACCATGCTAAGCGGTAGTACCGCTTGTGCACGACCTGAGTGCATAACGGTTGGATTCGGGGGTGCCTATAAAAGGGAGTCTTCTTCCCCAATGAACCTTATCCCTTGAGCTCGCGTTCTTCCCCCATTGTTGACCTTCTTCGAGCTTGCTATCTCTCAATCCTTCCATGGATTCTTGCTATTTTTGGGGGGAAAAGAGAGAGGAGATCTAGATTTATGTTTCCACCAGTCACTTTCTCCTCTATGTGAGGGAAATCCTTTGGATATAGATCTTGGAATTCTTCGTGTTCTCTTCTTCGTTCTTCCTCTCAATTTCCTCCCTAGTATTAGTTGCTTTGGTGGGATTTGGGAGAGAAGGACTCGAGCACTCCGTGTGCCCTTGCCATTGCATTTGGTGCATCAGTTTGAGTTGTCCACGATGATACGTGGAAGTTACAAGTTGAGAAGCTTATTACTCTTGGGTGCTTCGTACCCTTGAGCTTGTTCCTCTTGGGTGATTGGGCGCCCTAGATGGTTGGTGGTGTTTGGAGCTCAATCATGTGTGTGCAAAGCTCCGGGCAAGCATCAGGGTCTCTAATTAGGTTGTGGAGATCGCCCCGAGCAATTTGACGGGTACCAGTGACCGCCCCCAAGGGTTGCCAAAGTGTACGGATTCGTTGACCGCCCTCAAGGTTCCCTTAGTGGAATCACATCATCTTGCATTGTGCATGGGAGTGAGGATATTACGGTGGCCCTAGTGGCTTCTTGGGGAGCATTGTGCCTCCACACCGCTCCAAACGGAGATTAGCATCCGCAAGGGTGTGAACTTCGGGATACATCGTCATCTTCGCGTGCCTCGGTTATCTCTTACCCGAGCCCTTTACTTATGCACTTTACTTTGTGATAGCCCTATTGTTTCATGTCATATCTTGCTATCACCTAGTTGTTTATTTTGCTTAGCATAAGTTTTTGGTGCACATAGGTGAGCCTAGTTGTTGTAGGTTTTGTGCTTGACAAATTAACCGCTAGGTTTATTCCGCATTTGTTCAAGCCTAAATCACAATTATTTTAAAGCGCCTATTCACCCCCCCCCCCTCCTCTAGGCAACATCCTCGATCTTTCAGCTGTTTACTCATGGATTAGTCTAATCGGATAAGTGCTGATATTTCTAAGAATCCAAAAAACTTGTTTAGGCACTTTTCGAATCATGCCTTCGCCACGACTCTGAAATCAATTTTTTACCGCTACACAATTTAAGCGTTCGCACTCTAGGATCACCTTGTGTCTCACAACAATTAATGTGTTCTGGGTTGGTGGTGTGTGTCCCACGGAAACGATTGCTCCTGAATAGGAGAAGGCGTTTAGGGAGGCGACCACCATCTTTGTCGGAACAGTTCTGAGTGTGATTAGAGACAAGTTGGTTGATGCATATATTCATATGTGGGTTGCCAAAAACTTGTGGGATGCACTCAAAGTTAAATTCGACGCAACCGATGCTGGAAGCAAACTGTATGCTATGGAGCAGTTCCATGATTACAAGATGGTTGATAATCGTCCTGTATTGGACCAGGCTCCTGAGCTA
This sequence comes from Aegilops longissima, assembly GCA_021605205.1. Classification (NCBI taxonomy): domain Eukaryota; kingdom Viridiplantae; phylum Streptophyta; class Magnoliopsida; order Poales; family Poaceae; genus Aegilops; species Aegilops longissima. The sequence continues at coordinate 490,861,091 of CM038676.1, read as the reverse complement.
CAGTGCATCGCTAAGGAGCTGGAGCTCCTGAAGTGTGAGTTACTGGACAAGTTTGTCGCGGGTTGCATTATTGCAAAACTCCCTCCTGGGATGGAGGAACTTTGATACTACTCTCAAGAACTTGAGACGTAAATTCTTTGTTGACGATGTCATCGGTAATCCAAGTGTTGAGCAGAAATTGAGAGCAAAGGAGTCACATGTGAAAGGGGCGAAGGGTTCTTCTAGTGGCAATGTGATGCAGAAGAGTTTCCACAAGTTCAAGGGAAAGAACTCTGTCCAGCAGAATACTACCTTTAAGAAGAAGGGTAAGAAGAAAGACAAAAAGAGCGATGGCTGCTATACTTGTGGTTCAGAGGAACACTGGGCAAACAAGTGCCCAAGCAAGTACAAGAAGCCAGGATAGGACTCCAAATCTATCAATGTGACTCTGAGCAACAATGATGGGGCATCTGGGTATGGTAATCTGTTTACCGTACTTTCAGTTTGTCAGTCCACCGATTGGTGGGTTGACACTGGGGCCAATATTCATGTGTGTGCCGATGTATCTTTGTTTTCTTCTTACCAGGTCGCACGAGATTGCTCCGTCCTGATGGGGAATGGCTCACATGCTTCTGTTCATGGTGTTGGCATGGTATCTGAAGTTTACTTTGGGAAAGATCGTGCAACTGAAGAACATGCAACATGTCCCCGCCATCAGAAGAATGTCGTTAGTGGATCCCTTCTGTGTAAAAAAAGGATTTAAGGTAGTATTTGAGTCTGACAAAGTAGTCGAATCTTGATATGGACTGTTTGTTGGAAAAGGATAGGATTGTGGTGGTTTGTTACGCCTTTCCCTGGTGGATTTCTGTAATAAAGGCATGAACCAAATTCATTCCAATGTGAACAAATATGAGGTTTGGCATTCACATCTTTGTCACATTAATTTTGGTTGAATGACATGGCTAGCCAAGATGGATTTAATGCCGAGTTTCACTTTAGCCAAAGGCTCTAGCTGCCACGTGTGTGTGCAAGCTAAGCAACCTCATAAGCCTCACAAGCCTGCGAAGGATAGAGATTTGGCACCACTAGAGTTCATACATTCATATATGTGCGAGATGAATGGTGTGTTGACTAAAGGTGGAAAGAAATTTTTCATGGCGTTAAATAACAAGGATGAGGCTCTACACTACTTTAACATCTATAAGACAGAAGTTGAGAGCCAACTTGAAAACAAAATAAAATGATTCCGGTCTGATCGCGGTGGAGAGTACTTTTCTAATGAGTTCGATTTATTCTATGTGGAACATGGTATTATTCATGAGAGGACGCCCCTATTAACCCCAGTCAAATAGGGTTGCCGAACGAAAAAATCGTACTCTAACAGATTTGGTTAACGCCATATTAGATACACCGAGTTTATCCAAGGCATGGTAGGGGAAGGTTGTACTGACATCATTTCATGTCCTGAATAAAGTTCTTACGAAGGATAATGAGACTACTCCCTATGAGCAATGGGAAAAGAAAAGAACTACACTCTTTTACTTGCACACTTGGGTCTGTTTGGTGAAAGTCAACGTGTCGATAACCAAAAAGCGTAAGTTGGGACCAAAGACTATGGACAGCATTTTCTAGGCTATGCCAAGCATAGCGTTGGCTATAGATTTCTAGTGGTGAAATCTGATTTCCTTATGGTTGTCAACCATTGGGATGTAAGTGGGTGTTCAAAAGGAAGCTTAGACCCGATGGTACTATTGAGAAGTACAAGGTTAGGTCTGTGGGCAAGGGTTACACCCAGAAAGAAGAAGAAGATTTCTTCGATACTTACTCACCTGTGGCTAGACTTACAACCATTCGAGTGTTACTCTCATTGGCTGCCTCACATGGTCTTCTCATTCATTAGATGGACGTTAAGATGACTTTCCTTAACGGAGAGCTAGGCGAGAAAATTTACATGCAACAGCCAAATGGCTTTGTAGTAAATGGTCAGGAAAAAAAAGGTGTGCAGACTAGTGAAATCTTTATATGGCCTGAAACAAGCGTCTAAGCAATGGCAAGAGAAGTTTAATACAACTTTGACATCTGTTGGCTTTGTTGTTAACGAAGCTGACAAATGTGTATACTATTGCTATGGTGGGAGCGAAGGAGTTATACTGTGTCTCTATGTCGATGACATACTGATATTTGGGACCCACCTCAAAGTAATTGAGGTGGTCAAGTCTTTTCTATCTCAGAACTTTGAGATGAAAGACCTCGGCATGGCTGATGTTATCTTGAACATCAAGCTACTGAGAGATATTGAGGGTGGGATTATACTTTTGCAATCCCACTATGTGGAGAAGATTTTGAGCCATTTTGGATATTCGGACTGCAAACCTTCTGCAACATCATATGATCCTAGCATGCGGATTCGAAAGTTCGAAGGCACGACTTGAAGGATATATGCCCTAGAGACAAAATAAAGTTATTATTTATTTCCTTATTTCATAATAAATGTTTATTATTCATGCTAGAATTGTATTAACCGGAAACTTAGTACATGTGTGAATACATAGACAAACAGAGTGTCCCTAGTATGCCTCTACTTGACTAGCTCGTTAATCAAAGATGGTTAAGTTTCCTAGCCATAGACATGTGTTGTCATTTGATGAACGAGATCGCATCGTGGATGTGATGGACAAGACCCATTCGTTAGCTTAGCATTATGATCGTTTCCGTTTCATTGCTACTGCTTTCTTCATGACTTATACATGTTCCTCACACTATGAGATTATGCAACCCCCGAATACCGGACGAACACCTTGTGTGCTATCAAACGTCACAACGTAACTGGGTGATTATAAAGATGCTCTACAGGTGTCTCCAAAGGTGTTTGTTGGGTTGGCATAGATCAAGATTAGGATTTGTCACTCCGTGTATCGGATAGGTATATCTGGGCCCTCTCGGTAATGCATATCACTATAAGCCTTGCAAGCAATGTGACTAATGATTTAGTTGAGAGATGTTGCATTACAGAACGAGTAAAGAGACTTGCCGGTAATGAGATTAAACTAGGTATGATGATACTGACGATCGAATCTCGGGCAAGTAACATACCGATGACAAAGGGAACAACGTATGTTATAATGCGATTTGACCGATAAAGATCTTCATAGAATATGTAGGAGCCAATATGAGCATCCAGGTTCCGCTATTGGTTATTGACCGGAGATTTATCTCGGTCATGTCTACATAGTTCTCGAACCCGTAGGGTTCACACGCTTAACGTTCTATGAAGATTTGTACTATGAGTTTATGTGTTTTGATGACCGAAGGTTATTCCGAGTCCCGGATGAGATCACGGACATGACGAGGAGTCTCGAAATGGTCGAGACATAAAGATTGATATATTGGAAGGTTATATTCGGACACCGGAAGAGTTCCGAAGTGTATCGGATATTTTTCGGAGTACCAGGAGGTTACCGGAACCCCCCCCCCCAGGGAGTCAATGGGCCTTAACGGGCCCTAGTGGAGATATGAGGTAGTGGGCAAGTGGTGGGGCGCCCCCCTAGGCCCAAAGCAAATTGGTTTAGGGTTTGCCCCCCCCCCCTTTCCTTCTTCTCTCCTCCTCATTCCTCCTTCTCCTAATAGGAATAGGAAAGGGGGGAGCCAAACCTACTTGGAGTAGGACTCCCCCCTCCCTTGGGCGCGCCACCCCTTGGCCGGCCTCCTCCTCCCTCCCTCCTTTATATATGTGGGAGGGGGCACCCCAAAGACACACAAGTTGATCATTGATCTCTTAGCCGTGTTCGGTGCCCCCCTCCACCTCGGCCATATCGTTGCAGTGCTTAGGCGAAGCCCTGCGCCGGTAGCTTCATCATCACCGTTATCACGCCGTCGTGTTGATGAAGCTCTCCATCTACACTCTGCTGGATCGTGAGTTCGTGGGACATCACCAAGCCAAACGTGTGCAGATCGCGGAGGTGTCGTACTTTCAGTATTAGGATCGGTCGATCATGAAGACGTACGACTACATGAACCGCATTGTCATAACGCTTCCGCTTACGGTCTACGAGGGTACATGGACAACACTCTCCCCTCTCGTTGCTATGCATCACCATGACCTTGCGTGTGCGTGGGAAATTTTTGAAATTACTACGTTCCCCAACACGGTTGTAGATCAATTGAGATATTCTCAAGTGGTTGGTTCACTCATGTACCTAACTTGTGCTACTCGGCCTGACATTTCATTTGATGTGTGCAAAGTTAGCGGGTGAGTTTCCAATCTGGTAGTTGTGCACAGGCATGCTCTTGAGTGAGTCATGAGTTATTTGCAATGTACTATGAACTATGAAATTCACTATTCTTGGTACCCGACGGTACTTGAGGGGTATAGTGATTCGAATTGGATATCTAATGCTGATGAGATGAAAGCCACAAGTGGATATGTCTTCACACTTGATGGTGGTGTTGTTTCCTTGAAGTCTTGCAACCAGATGATCTAAACGAGGTCGACTATGGAAGCATAATTCACAACATTAGACACATATTGCGTCAAAGTAGAATGGCTTCGAGAGCTTTTGATGGATTTGCCAGTGGTTGATAAACTAGTCCCGACTGTCCTCATGAACTATGACAATCAAATAATGATTGCCAAGGCTAAGAGTTCAAAGGACAACATGAAATCCACAAATCATATAATAAGAAGATTAAAATCTGTCAAAAAAATTGTAACATCCCAAATTTTCAATTTGGAATGTTATACATTAGATCATCTTTGCATATCATATTTTTATTTGCATTTTGGTTTGATCCTAGAAATTCTATGCAACTCAAGGACCCACGGAGAGAGTTGGGGATTTCGTTATTTTCATCTTCGAGTTTTTCTCGAATTTTGAAAATAAGATCGTTTGATTTTAATTATTTTTCTTTGAATATTTATTTAATAAAAATAAAAGAGAGAGGATAAAATGACTTCCTCAAAATAAATAAATATTGGAGATTTAATATTAAAATCAAATAAGATTTTTATACGGAGTTTTATTGCTATTTTATTTGAAATAGGAAAAATATGCGTTTTTCCAAGTTGCATTTTAGACCCAAATAAATGTTCACCTTGTCCGCCGTATTTTTAGAGGACGGGGAAAATTTATTTCGGGATTTTTGGAGTCTGTTTAGTATTTCTTTTCTTTTTTTTCTGCACGTCAGAATTGTTTTATTAAAAATAGTCAAACCTACTCCGGTCCGTACCCAAGCGGGACTCCGCCCGGGGGGGCTTTATAAGCCGGCACCCCCGAGCCGCCGAAGCCCACCAACGCCACCAGCCCAACCAGCCACGCCCTTAAACCCTAGCTCACACCGCCACTTGCCATGCATGGCCATGGCCACACAAGAATGCCCCGCCGCCACGCGCCAGAGCCACGCCGCCAACCTAACCGCCAGAGCCTGCCGCCACCATTCACCGATCCGGCGGAGGTAGTCGGTGCCGCCGCCTCGGTTTTCGTGAGAGAACCGACGTTTTTTTTCTAAACCTACATCCTTTTTTTAGATCCAGTTTGGTTTATTTTTTTGGTTTAGTTATTTAACGAACACTCGTTCGTTAGTTTGTTTTAAAGAAAGGTTTTCATCATTTAGCCGCAGACAGCGAACGTTCGTTCATTAGCCTGTTCGTCAGTTTTTCTTTTTCTCGGATTTTCCACGATTATTTTGGATCGTGATTTCTTATCCGATTTTTGTTCTAGTATATCTTTTCGCTCGTTTATTGGAATTAGGCGATTCAAGCGCCTAGAGTTTCGTCTCGTAACCCACTTTCTGTTTAACCAACTTAAACAAGATTCTGCTACTGTAAAATTTGACTTTAGTCCAAATTAGTAAACAAAGCTTGTTTCTTTCGCCATTTGAGTTGTGTTGCTTCGTTTGATTTGATTCATTGTGCAAATCGGAGTTCTTAAGTTGAACTTTCTGGTTAGATCTTTTATTAGAGTTTTACCCGTGCCCTTGCTTGATTGCTTATTGTATGCTTGTTTGTTTGCGATAGAGTACCCGGAGTGTGAAGCGTGCTACTACGAGTCTCTAGGTTTCGCGGATCATCAGCAACACAAGTAACACTTTGATCATACCTCTTTCATACCCAGTTTTACTGCATTAGATCAATCCTCAAACAATTGCATGGTTAGGATCTGATTTTAAATTGTGGGATTGGGAAGTAGATGAGGTAGTACCTATTCCCTGTTTATTATCAAACCCTGGGAGTTACTTCTACGTTGCTTATATTGCTATGCTATGCTCGTAGACGTGGTTTGGGTTTGAGAGTATTCATGACAGATGTGAGATTGTTAATTAATGGTTAACTTAAGGTGGCAACTTTAATACACATCTGGGTGGATTGAGGCACTGGGAATTCCAAAGATTGCTGTATTTTTAAAATCCCGGTAGTCTTGTGTGATTCTCCTATGGACTGCCACCCAGGCTCAAAGGGATCATAAGATTATTCATGCTAGAAACTTCCGTGTGTAGCCACATGCCATTATGGGCTCTGGCATAGTTGAGTAAGTTGTGGGAAACCTTTCCATGATGGGCTAGCAGATGTAGGGGATTGTAGATGTACCGGCCTATCTATCGGTTAAGGGGACCTCTTCAGAAAGACTGTGTCTCGGTGATCCGTTTCTCAAACATCATGTAGTGCGAGAAAACCAACGGAGGAGATCGAGTCTTGTGGGGAAAAGTGCACAAACCTCTACAGAGTGTACAAACTAATCATGGTTAGTCGTGTCCCTGGTTATGGACATCTTGAGTATCTAGTTTCTTGGATTATCATGTGGATCTCATCACTCTTAATTATAAAAGTTGATTGGGTTATTAATTACTTTTTAATTGGGATTGAGATAGGGTTTACCATTCTCAATGCTTAACAACCACCATGACAGTTAAATAAAATATATTCCTTTGTTGTAGGGAAAAATTGGCTTTTCGCAAAACATATTAACCATACAGCCTCCACCAGCCATATATGCATGTAGTGATAGCTTCATTCTGTTCATTACTCTCTTGTGTTACATTGCCAGCATATTCCATGTGCTGACCCATTTTCTGGCTGCAACGTATCATGTTGCAGACTTTTCAGACGACGAGTAAGGAGCCTTAGGTCATGGTCTTTCACTCAGTGATGCAGTTGGAGTTGATGGACTCACTTTATCTTCTAAGCCTTCCGCTGTTATCGTATTAGATGGCCTTAAGCCATATTTATTGTAGTAAGTTATCTTTTGAGACATTCGATGTAATAAGTGTCTGATTGCTACTCTGTTATAAATTCTTCAAGTACTATGTGTGTCAGCATTACTCGATCCAGGGATGACATCGATGCACGAGATCGATCGTTTGAGGTCCGGTCGCTCTGAGAGATGGTATCGAGCACCACGATTGTAGGGACACGACAACTAAGCTAAAGCCCTATATCACTACTCTCTTCTCATTTCTGACTCCTCTCCATTTTTCTACTCTTTAGGATGGCGGATGCAAGGATCAAGTTCACGCAACCGGATGAAGACAAACCTTTTGGACGCCACATGAAGGAAGTCACTAGGTACCTGAACATTGGAATACCAAGCTTCATCGGGACTTACAACGCCACTTTACCAGAAGAGGAGCACTGGATGATTCAAGTTCAAGTTCCAGGAAGGACATTCACGCCTGTCACTGAGCCCATAGAGTTTTTTTTTGATGCACCAACCTGGAGTCTAGGAAAGAGTATGGCAGCTCACATCACCATGGGACGCATTGGAGAAGTTTACCACAATGATTTGAAGGACACTATCTACCAGATTTGTGGGCATCGAGATGAGTAATGCGAGATGATCAGCACCAGGAAGGATAGATCGATTGCCGCTTTCATCCAGGATTTAAACCAGCACATTCGACGCCAGGAGAACCAGATGTGCGCAGGCATGACAGATTTGAAGAAGGCGATGACAAGGATCACGGAGCTGGAGGAAGAACTCAAGGCTACATGCGAAGATTATGAGGAGGAAATCGTCGTACTAGTGGAGAAGAATGACGACCTGACAAGGAGGTTAGGAGTTTTCATGGGAGATCCCGCGCCAGGAGGAGAAGATGACGATTCCACTTGCCCGGAGAACTACACCATCATCGACGACACTGACTCGGATCCTGACGATAGCGATGATGACTATGTTGATGAAGCTGGAGCAGATATCATGGAGTCTTCGACCGATCAATTTTTCTAGTCGACCACCATATCAGTAGTAGTATCCCACCATGTATATAGTATAGTCCAAGCACTTTGGTAACGATAGTTCTAGATCGATTGTATGCCCTTGTTTGATTGATTGAGTGAAATGTTTGTGTTTTTCTCATGTGCATATGGGTAGTGTTTTTTCCCCTAGACCTCATTCTATTTTGTTTTATCATCTCTTCTAAACCCAGCAGATGCCTTCGAGACGCGACAATGGATTTGCTTTCCCACCGGACCTCACTAAGTTGATCCAGCAGCAGAATGCATTGATGTAGATACTAGTCCAGAATCAGAACCAGGGTAACACCAACAACAACAACCCACCACCACCACCACCACCAGTTGGTCACTTAGCCCGTTTTCTTAGGCTAAATCCGCTGGTGTTCTCCAGTAGCACCGAGCCGATTGTTGCAGATGATTGGCTCCGCAAAATTGAAAGGGAGTTGACTACTGCAGGATGCACAGATGCGGAAAGAGTGTGTTTTGCCGCACATCAGCTTGATGGACCCGCAACATCATGGTGGGAGAATTTCATAGTCACTTACCCTATTGACACCGTGACATGGGACCAGTTCCAAAGAAGCTTTTCGACCGCCCATGTTTTAGCAGGAGCTATGGCCATGAAGAAGCGTGAGTTTCGCAACTTACGCCAAGGAGGGCGCACTGTTGGCCAGTATGTGGATGAATTTAGTAAGCTAGCACGTTATGCCCCAGATGACGTCGCTACAGATGCAGCTAAGAAGGAGAAGTTTCTGGAAGGACTGAATGATGAGCTGAGCATGCAGTTGATGGTGGCAAATTTCAATAACTACCAGGAGTTGGTAGATCGACCTCTCATGCTTGAAGAGAAGCAGCAGTAGATTGACAGCCGCAAGAGGAAGTATGGACAAGGGAAGTATAACTCTGGAGCTCAGCAAAGACCTCGTTTCACCCCAAACTCGGGAGGACTTGTTCATAACCATGGAGGCCACACTCATAATGGAGGAAGTTCGCACAACCATAGTGGCTCCAAGAACGGTAATGGTAATGGAGGAAGTATCGGACAGAACCGTTCCAACCCGGCAACACCCGCCAAGAAAGATCTAAGCCACGTTACTTGCTATAAGTGCCAGAAGACCGGACATTACGCCAATGAATGTCCTGAAGCTAAGAATGGAAACGACAATGGAAGCTCTGGGAAGAAGCCCAACCTTTTCAATAGGGGACAAGTGAACCACGTTAACGTGGAGGAGGTTGAAGCCCAACCAGATGCAGTAATAGGTAAGTTTTTAGTTAAGTCATTTACTGCAGTTGTTCTTTTCGATACGGGTGCATCGCATTCATACATATCAAGGGGATTTGTGGATAAGTATAAGTTGCCCACTAGAGTTCTTAAGACACCCATGCTAGTAACCTCACCCGGAGCAGAGTATATGGCAAGCCATGGATGTTTTCAGATGCCATTGACCATGGGTAGGCATGTTTTCCCCTTAGATCTGATAATTTTGGAGTCGCAAGGTTTGGATGTGATTCTGGGTATGGATTGGCTATCGATGTATGGAGGAAACATCGATTGCGCCAGTAAGACGATTTTGCTTACCACCCCAGAAGGAAGAAGGATCAAGTATGTATCCCGGCATGTTCCGAATAGGACGCAAGTAAATTCCTTATCAGGAGTTGTACAGGAGGAAGTACCGGTGGTGAAGGATTTCCCGGATGTATTTCCAGAAGAATTGCCAGGCATGCCACCGGATAGAGACATTGAGTTTTTGATTGAGCTCTTGCCACGCACAGGGCCAATATCTAAGAGACCGTACAGAATGCCTGCAAAGGATTTGGAGGAAATTAAGAAGCAGATTAAGGAGTTGCTGGATAAAGGTTATATTCGTCCAAGTTCGTTACCTTGGGGATCACCAGTGCTTCTAGTGCAGAATAAGGATGGATTGTTAAGGATGGTTGTTGATTATCGAGGATTGAATGAGGTGACGATCAAGAACAAGTACCCACTGCCGATGATCAATGATTTGTTTGATCAGCTGCAAGGAGCTAAAGTGTTTTCCAAGACCGATCTGCGATCAGGGTACCACCAGCTGAAGATTCGAGAGCAGGATATACCCAAGACAGCTTTTACCACGAGGTATGGGCTATATGAGTATACAGTTATGTCATTTGGCCTGACTAATGCACCTGCCTATTTTATGAACATGATGATGAAGGAAATATGCCCTAGAGGCAATAATAAAGTTATTATTTATTTCCTTATATCATGATAAATGTTTATTATTCATGCTAGAATTGTATTAACCGGAAACATAATACATGTGTGAATACATAGACAAATAGAGTGTCACTAGTATGCCTCTACTTGACTAGCTCGTTAATCGAAGATGGTTATGTTTCCTAACCATAGACATGAGTTGTCATTTGATTAACGGGATCACATCATTAGGAGAATGATGTGATTGACATGACCCATTCCGTTAGCCTAGCACTTGATCGTTTAGTATGTTGCTATTGCTTTCTTCATGTCTTATACATGTTCCTGTAACTATGAGATTATGCAGCTCCCGTTTACCGGAGGAACACTTTGGTACTACCAAACGTCACAACGTAATCGGGTGATTATAAAGGAGTACTACAGGTGTCTCCAAAGGTACATGTTGGGTTGGCGTATTTGAGATTAGGTTTTGTCACTCCGATTGTCGGAGAGGTATCTCTGGGCCTTCTCGGTAATACTCATCACCTAAGCCTTGCAAGCATTGTAACTAATGAGTTAGTTATGAGATGATGTATTACGGAACGAGTAAAGAGACTTGCCGTAACGAGATTGAACTAGGTATTGGATACCGACGATCGAATCTCGGGCAAGTAACATACCGATGACAAAGGGAACAAAGTATGTTGTTATGCGGTTTGACCGATAAAGATCTTCGAGAATATGTAGGAGCCAATATGGGCATCCAGGTTCCGCTATTGGTTATTGACCGAGAATAGTTCTAGGTCATGTCTACATAGTTCTCGAACCCGTAGGGTCCGCACGCTTAAGGTTTCGATGATGCTTATATTATGAGTTTATGAGTTTTGATGCACGAAGGAGTTCGAGTCCCGGATGAGATCGGGGACATGACGAGGAGTCTCGAAATGGTCGAGACGTAAAGATCGATATATTGGACGACTATATTCGGAGTTCGGAAAGGTTCGAATGATTCGGTATTTTTCGAGTACCGGAGAGTTACGGAATTCGCCGGGAGAAGTATTGGGCCTTATTGGGCCCTGCAGGGAAAGAGAGAGGGCTGCCTAGGGCAGGCCGCGCCCCCATGGCCTAGTCCGAATTGGACTAGGGGAGGGCCGCACCCTTCCCTCTTCCCCTTCCCCAAGTCCTAGTCCAACTAGGAAAGAGGGGGAGTCCTACTCCCGTGGGAGTAGGACTCCTCCAGCGCCTCTCCTAGGCCGGCCGCACCCCCTTGTCTCCTTTATATCTGGGGCAGGGGCACCCCATGACACACAAGTTGATCTACGGATCGTTCCTTAGCCGTGTCGGTGCCCCCTCCACCATATTCCACTTCGGTCATATCGTCGTAGAGCTTAGGCGAAGCCCCGCGCCGAGAAGTCATATCGTCGCGAACTTAGGCGAAGCCCTCGCCGGTGGAGCATCAACATCGCCACCACGCCGTCGTCTTGACGGAACTCATCCCGACACTTTGCTGGATCGGAGTCCGGGATCGTCATCGAGCTGAACGTGTGCGAACTCGGAGGTGCCGTCGTTCGGTGCTTGGATCGGTCGGATCGTGAAGACGTCGACTACATCAACAGCGTTGTTATAACGCTTCGCTTTCGGTCTCACGAGGGCGTGGGCGGACACTCTCCCTCTCGTTGCTATGCCATCACCATGGTCTTGCGTGATCGTAGGAAATTTTTGAAATTACTACGTTCCCCAACAAATGGCATCCGAGCCTGGTTTTATGCGTTGATGTCATATGCACGAGTAGAACACAAGTGAGTTGTGGACGATACAAGTCATACTGCCTACCAGCATGTCATACTTTGGTTCAGCGGTATTGTGAGATGAAGCGGCCGGACCGACATTACGCGACGCTTACGCGAGACTGGTTTCACCGCTCCGAGCACTCGTTGCTTAAAGGTGACCGGCGGTGTCTCTCTCTCTCACTTTAGTTGAATCGAGTGTGACTACGCCCGGTCCTTGAGAAGGTTAAAAGCGGAGTCAATTTGACGAAATATCGTTGTGGTTTTGATGCGTAGGTAAGAACGGTTCTTGCTCAGCCCGTAGCAGCCACGTAAAACTTGCAACAACAAAGTAGAGGACGTCTAACTTGTTTTTGCAGGGCATGTTGTGATGTGATATGGTCAAGACGTGATGCTATATTTTATTGTATGAGATGATCATGTTTTGTAACCGAGTTATCGGCAATCGGCAGAGCCATATGGTTGTCGCTTTATTGTATGAAATGCAACGCCATGTAATTGCTTTACTTTATCACTAAGGAGTAGCGATAGTCGTAGAAGCAATAGTTGGCGAGACGACAACGATGCTACGATGGAGATCAAGGTGTCGCGCCGGTGGCGATGGTGATCATGACGGTGCTTGATGGAGATCACAAGCACAAGATGATGATGACCATATCATATCACTTATATTGATTGCATGTGATGTTTATCCTTTATGCATCTTATCTTGCTTTGATTGACGGTAGCATTATAAGATGATCTCTCACTAAAATTATCAAGAAGTGTTCTCCTCGAGTATGCACCGTTGCCAAAGTTCGTAGTACCCGGACACCACGTGATGATCGGGTGTGATAAGTTCTCGTCCATCTACAACGGTGCAAAACAGTTGCACACGCGAATACTCAAAGTTAAACTTGACGAGCCTAGCATATAACAGATATGGCCTCGGAACACGGAGACCGAAAGGTCGGCGTGAATCATATAGTAGATATGATCAACATAGTGATGTTCACCATTGAAACTACTCCATCTCACGTGATGATCGGACATGGTTTAGTTGATTTGGATCACGTAATCACTTAAGATGACTAGAGAGATGTCATCTAAGTGGGAGTTCTTAAATAATATGATTAATTGAACTTAAATTTATCATGAACTTAGTCCTGGTAGTATTTTGCAAATTATGTTGTAGATCAATAGCTCGCGTTGTTGCTTCCCTATGTTTTTATATGTGTTCCTAGAGAAAATTGTATTGAAAGATGTTAGTAGCAATATGCGGATTGGATCCGTGATCCGAGGTTTATCCTCATTGCTGCAGAAGAATTATGTCCTTAATGCACCGCTAGGTGACGGACCTATTGCAGGAGCGGATCTGCAGCGTTATGAGCGTTTGGCTAGCTCAATATGATGACTACTTGATAGTTTAGTGCACCATGCTTAACGGCTTAGAATCGGGACTTCAAAGGCGTTTTGAGCGTCATGGACCATATGAGATGTTCCAGAATTGAAGTTAATATTTCAAGCAAATACCGAGTTGAGAGATATGAAGTCTCCAACAAGTTCTATAGCTAAAAGATGGAGGAGAATCGCTCAACTAGTGAGCATATGCTCAGATTGTCTGAGTACTTCAATCGCTTGAATCAAGTGGGAGTTAATCTTCCAGATAAGATAGTGATTGACAGAATTCTCTAGTCACCATCACTAAAGTTACTAGAACTTCGTGATGAACTATAATATGCAAGGGATGATGTAAACAATTCCCAAGCTCTTCGCGATGCTAAAATCGGCGAAGGTAGAAATCAAGAAAAACATCAAGTGTTGATGGTTGACAAGACCACTAGTCTCAAGGAAAAGGTCAAAGGGAAGAAGGGGAACTTCAAGAAGAACGGCAAGCAAGTTGCTGCTCGAGTGAAGAAGCCCAAGTCTGGATCTAAGCACGAGACTAAGTGCTTTTGCTACAATGGAACTGGTCCTTTGAGCGGAACTACCCCAAGTATTTGGCGGATAAGAAGGATGGCAAAGTGAACAAAGGTATATTTGATATACAAATTATTGATGTGTATTTTACTAGTGTTAGTAGCAACCCCTCGGTATTTGATACTTGGTTCGGTTGCTAAGAGTAGTAACTCAAACAGGAGTTGCGAGAATAAACAGAGACTAGTTGAAGGGAAGTGACGATGAGTGTTGGAAGTAGTTCCAAGATTGATATGATCATCATCGCACACTCCCTATACTTTCGGGATTAGTGTGGAACCTAAATAAGTGTTATTTAGTGTTGAGCATAAATATGATTTGATCATGTTTATTGCAATACGGTTATTCATTTAAGTAAGAGAATAAATTGTTGTTCTGCTTACATGAATAAAACCTTATATGGTTACACACCCAATGAAAATGGTTCATTGGATCTCGATCATAGTAATACACATATTCATAATATTGAAACCAAAAGATGCAAAGTTAATAATGATAGTGCAACTTATTTGTGGCACTTTGCCGTTTAGGTCATATTGGTGTAAAGCGCATGAAGAAAACTCCATCTTGATGGACTTTTGGAATCACTTGATTATGAATCATTTGATGCTTGCGAACCGTGCCTTTTGGGCAAGATGACTAAAACTCCGTTCTCGGAACAATGGAACAAGCTACCGACTTATTGGAAATAATACATACCGATGTATGCGATCCAATGAATGTTGATGCTCGTGGCAAGTATCGTTATTTTCTGACCTTCACAAGATGATTTGAGTAGATATGGGTATATCTACTTGATGAAACATAAGTCTGAAATAGTTGAAAGGTTCAAAGAATTTCAGAGTGAAGTGGAAAATCATCGCAACAAGAAAATAAAGTTTCGCGATCTGATCGTGGAGATGAATATTTGAGTTCTGAGTTTGGTCTTCAATGAAAACAATGTGGAATAGTTTCACAGCTCGCCACACGGAACACCACAACATTATGGTGTGTCCGAGCGTCAGAAACAGTACTTTATTTTGATATGGTGCGATCTATGATGTATCTTACCGATTTACCACTATCGCTTTGGGGTTATGCATTAAAGACAGCCGCATTCACGTTTAATAGGGCACCATCTAAATCCGTTGAGATGACACCGTATGAACTATGGTTTAGCGATAAACCTAAGCTGTCGTTTCTTAAAGTTTGGAGTTGTGATGCTTATGTGAAAAAGTTTTCACCGATAAGCTCGAACCCAAATCGAGAAATCGTCTTCATAGAATACCCAAAGGTAACTATTGGGTACACCTTCTATCACAGATCCGAAAGCAAGATATTTGTTGCTAAGATGGATCCTTTCTAGAGAAGAAGTTTCTCTCGAAAGAAGTGAGTGGGAGGAAAGTAGAACTTGATGAGGTAATTGTACCTTCTCCTTATTGGAAAGTAGTTCATCACGTGAATCAGTTCCAAGTGATTCCTACACCAATTAGTGAGGAAGTTAATGATGATGATCATGAAACTTCAGATCAAGTTGCTACCAAACCTCGTAGGTCTTCGAGTAAGATCCGCACTGTGAGTGGTACGGTAATCCTATTCTAGAAGTCATGTTACTAGACCATGATGAACCTACGAACTATGAGGAAGCGATGATGAGCCCAGATTCGCGAAATGGTTTGAAACCATGAAATCTGAGATGGGATCCATATATGAGAACAAAGTGTGGACTTTGATGGAGTTGCTCGATGATCGGCAAGCCATATTATATAAATGGATCTTCAAGAGGAAGATAGATGCTGATAGTAGTATTACTATCTACAAAGCTCGACTTGTCGCAAAAGGTTTTCGACAAGTTCAAGGTATTGACTACAATGAGATTTACTCAACTGTAGCGATGCTTATGTCTGTCCAAATCATGTTAGCAATCGCCACATTTTATGAAATCGGCAAATGGATGTCAAAATACATTCTTTAATGGATTTATTAAAGAAGAGTTGTATATGATGCAACCGAAGGTTTTGTAAATCCTAAAGGAGCTAACAAAATGTGTAAGCTCCAATGATCCATCTATGGACTGGTGCAAGCATCTCGAGTTGGAATACACACTTTGATAAGTTGATCAAAGCGTATAGTTTTATACTGACTTGCGGTGAAGCCTGTATTTACAAGAAAGTGAGTGGGAGCACGACAACATTTCGATAAGTATATGTGAATGACATATTGTTGATCGGAAATGATGTAGAATTATTCTGCAAAGCATAAAGGAGTATTTGAAAGGAGTTTTTCAAAGAAGGACCTCGGTGAAGCTGCTTACATATTGAGCATCAAGATCTATAGAGATAGATCAAGACGCTTGATAAGTTTTTCAATGAATACATACCTTGACAAGATTTTGAAGTAGTTCAAAATGGAACAGTCAAAGAAAGAGTTCTTGCCTGTGTTACAAGGTGTGAGATTGAGTAAGACTCAAAACCCGACCACGGCGAGAAGATAGAAAGAGAATGAAAGTCATTCCCTATGCATCAGCCATAGGTTCTATAAAGTATGTCATGTTGTGTACTGATCTATTGCATACCCTACCACTAAGATTGGCAAGGGAGTGCAATAGAGATCTAGGAGTAGATCAATGGACAGCGGTCAAAATTATCCTTAGTAGAATAAGGATATGTTTCTCGATTATGGAAGTGAAAAAGGTTCGTCAGTAAAGGTTACGCCGATGCAAGTTTTAACACTAATCTAGATGACTCGAGTCTCAATCTGGATACATATTGAAAGTGGGAGAAATTAGCTAGAGTAGCTCCGTGCGAGCATTGTAAACATAGAAATTTGCAAAATACTTACGGCTCTGAATGTGATGCACCGTTGACTAAAATTATCTCACAAGCAAAACATGATCACACCTTAGTACTCTTTGGGTGTTAATCACATAGCGATGTGAACTAGATTATTGACTCTAGTTAACCCTTTGGGTGTTGGTCACATGTCGATGTGAACTATGGGTGTTAACCACATATAGATGTGAACTATTGATGTTAAATCACATGGCGATGTGAACTAGATTATTGACTCTAGTGCAAGTGGGAGATGAAGGAAATATGCCCTAGAGGCAATAATAAAGTTATTATTTATTTCCTTATATCATGATAAATGTTTATTATTCATGCTAGAATTGTATTAACCGGAAACATAATACATGTGTGAATACATAGACAAACAGAGTGTCACTAGTATGCCTCTACTTGACTAGCTCGTTAATCAAAGATGGTTATGTTTCCTAACCATAGACATGAGTTGTCATTTGATTAATGGGATCACATCATTAGGAGAATGATGTGATTGACATGACCCATTCCGTTAGCCTAGCACTTGATCGTTTAGTATGTTGCTATTGCTTTCTTCATGTCTTATACATGTTCCTGTAACTATGAGATTATGCAGCTCCGTTTACGGAGGAACACTTTGGTACTACCAAACGTCCACAACGTAATCGGGTGATTATAAAGGAGTACTACAGGTGTCTCCAAAGGTACATGTTGGGTTGGCGTATTTGAGATTAGGTTTTGTCACTCCGATTGTCGGAGAGGTATCTCTGGCCTTCTCGGTAATACTCATCACCTAAGCCTTGCAAGCATTGTAACTAATGAGTTAGTTATGAGATGATGTATTACGGACGAGTAAAGAGACTTGCCGTAACGAGATTGAACTAGGTATTGGATACCGACGATCGAATCTCGGGCAAGTAACATACCGATGACAAAGGGAACAAAGTATGTTGTTATGCGGTTTGACCGATAAAGATCTTCAGTAGAATATGTAGGAGCCAATATGGGCATCCAGGTTCCGCTATTGGTTATTGACCGAGAATAGTTCTAGGTCATGTCTACATAGTTCTCGAACCCGTAGGGTCCGCACGCTTAAGGTTTCGATGATGTTATATTATGAGTTTATGAGTTTTGATGCACCAAGGAGTTCGAGTCCGGATGAGATCGGGGACATGACGAGGAGTCTCGAAATGGTCGAGACGTAAAGATCGATATATTGGACGACTATATTCGGAGTTCGGAAAGGTTCGAATGATTCGGTATTTTTCGAGTACCGAGAGTTACGGAATTCGCCGGGAGAAGTATTGGGCCTTATTGGGCCTGCAGGAAAGAGAGAGGGGCTGCCTAGGGCAGGCCGCCCCATGGCCTAGTCCGAATTGGACTAGGGGAGGGCCGCACCCTTCCCTCTTCCCTTCCCCAAGTCCTAGTCCAACTAGGAAGAGGGGGAGTCCTACTCCGGTGGGAGTAGGACTCCTCCAGCGCGCCTCCTAGGCCGGCCGCACCCCCTTGTCTCCTTTATATCTGAGGCAGGGGCACCCCATGACACACAAGTTGATCTACGGATCGTTCCTTAGCCGTGTCGGTGCCCCTCCACCATATTCCACTTCGGTCATATCGTCAGTAGAGCTTAGGCGAAGCCTGCGCGGAGAAGTCATATCGTCATGAGCTTAGGCGAAGCCCTGCGTCGGTGGAGCATCAACATCGCCACCACGCCGTCGTCTTGTGAACTCATCCCGACACTTTGCTGGATCGGTCCGGGATCGTCATCGAGCTGAACGTGTGCGAGAACTCGGAGGTGCCGTGACGTTCGGTGCTTGGATCGGTCGGATCGTGAAGACGTCGACTACATCAACAGCGTTGTTATAACGCTTCGCTTTCGGTCTCACGAGTGCGTGGACGGACACTCTCCCTCTCGTTGCTATGCCATCACCATGGTCTTGCGTGATCGTAGGAATTTTTTTTGAAATTACTACGTTCCCCAACAGATGAACGAGGTGTTTTATGGAGTTTTTGGATAAGTTCATCGTGGTGTTCATTGATGATATTCTGGTCTACTCGAAGAATGAAGAAGAACATAAGGAACATTTGCGTTTGGTACTTGGGAAGCTCAGAGAACATCAGCTATACGCCAAGTTCAACAAGTGTAAGTTTTGGCTGAAGGAAGTTGGATTCCTTGGACATGTTATATCTGGAGAAGGAATAGCAGTAGACCCCACCAAGGTTGTCACGGTGACAAATTGGGAGACACCCACGTCAGTTGGAGAGATCCGTAGTCTTCTTGGACTCGCAGGATACCACCGGAGGTTCATTGAGAATTTTCAAAGATTGTGAAGCCCATGATGGAGTTGTTGAAGAAGGACACCAAATTCAAATGGACTGAGGAATGTGAGGCCAGTTTTTAGGAGTTGAAGAGACGCTTGGTTACATCACCAGTGTTGATTCTGCCAGATCAACGCAAGGATTATGAAGTGTATTGCGACGCTTCTCGTCGAGGGCTTGGAGCCGTACTTATGCAGGAGGGAAGGGTTGTTTAATATGCCTCACGACAGCTTAAACCCCACGAGTTAAACTATGCTACGCATGATTTGGAGTTAGCAGCCGTAGTACATGCGTTGAAGACATGGAGACATTTTCTCATCGAAAACCATTGTGAGGTATACACGGATCACAAGAGTTTGAAGTATATCTTCACGCAGAAGGAGTTGAATCTCAGGCAGAGGAGATGGTTAGAGCTCATTAAGGGTTATGATATGAGATAGCATTATCATCCCGGAAAGGCTAACGTAGTAGCCGATGCGTTGAGCCGTAAAAGTCATGTCAATACACTCATGACCGGAGGATTACCCAAGGAGTTAGTAGAGGACCTTCGCGAGCTATGTTTGGAGATAGTTCCGAGAGGATATGTAGCAGCTTTGGAGATGCAATCTACTTTAATGGATAAGATCAGAGAAGCTCAGAAGACGGACAAGGAGATTGCCGAAATAAAGGAAAGAATGAGTAAAGGAAAGGCTAAGGGATTTCGTGAAGATGAGCACGATACCTTATGGTTTGAGGACCGCGTATATGTGCCAAATGATCAGGAGATCAGGAAGTTGATTCTGCAAGAGGCCCATGATTCGCCATATTCGATTCATCCAGGAAATACCAAGGTGTATCTGGATTTGAAGGATAGTTTCTGGTGGACCGGAATGAAGAAGGATATTGCAGAGTATGTAGAAGTTTGTGATGTATGTCAGAGAGTGAAGGCAGAGCATCAGAAGCCAGCAGGATTGCTACAGCCATTGTCGATACCCGAATGGAAGTGGGATAAGTTAGGCATGGATTTTATCACGGGATTACCCAGGACTCGTTCAGGCTATGACTTGATATGGGTTGTAGTCGATCGTTTGACGAAAGTAGCTCACTTCATCCCAGTGAAGACCACTTACACCAGTGTTAAGTTGGCAAAGATATACATGACCAGGATCGTATGTCTGCATGGAGTTCCGAGGACCATTGTATCAGATAGAGGAACCCAGTTTACTTCAAAGTTTTGGACTCAGTTGCATGAAACTTTGGGAACCAGGCTAGAGTTCAATACAGTTTTTCACCCGCAGACGAATGGACAGACTGAAAGAGTCAATCAGATTCTGGAGGACATGTTGAGAGCTTGTGCGCTAGACTATGGATCTAGTTGGGACGATAATTTGCCGTATGCAGAGTTCCCATACAACAACAGCTACCAGGCCAGTTTGAAGATGGCACCGTTCGAAGCATGGTATGGAAGGAGGTGCAGAACACCATTGTTATGGGACGAAGTTGGAGACCGACAGTTGTTTGGACCAGATTTGATTGAAGAGTCTAAAGAGAAGGTTAAACTGATTCGCGATAGACTCAAGGTAGCCCAGTCCACGCAGAAGAGCTATGCGGATTCAAAACGCAAGGAGACAGTTTACGAAGTCGGAGACAGAGTGTATCTTTGTGTATCCCCACTTCGAGGAGTAAAGCGCTTTGGAGTTAAGGGAAAATTAGCGCCATGTTTTGTGGGACCATACAAAGTTTTGGAACGTATGGGAGAAGTTTCTTACAAGTTGGAATTACCCAAAGGATTGTCAGGAGTTCAAGATGTGTTCCACGTTTCTCAGTTGAAGAAGTGCCACGCGGAGATGGCTGACATTCCTCTGAGAGATACAGTACCGCTGGAAGTGATACAGTTGAATAATGATTTGACCGATGAGGAGAAACCAGTCAAGATACTCGAGTTTGCCAGCCGTGTCACACGCAGCAAGGTTATCAAGTTCTGCAAATTTCAGTGGAGTCACCATACTGAAGATGAAGCCACCTGGGAACGGGAGGAAGACCTACAGAAGGATCACCCACACCTATTTTCTAGCCAACCCGAATCTCGAGGGCGAGATCCATCTTAAGGGATCGTTTGATTTTAATTATTTTTCTTCAAATATTTATTTTATAAAAATAAAAGAGAGAGGATAAAATGACTTCCTCAAAATAAATAAATATTGGATATTTAATATTAAAATCAAATAAGATTTTTATTCGGAGTTTTATTGCTATTTTATTTGAATTAGGAAAAATATGTGTTTATAAAAATTTCATTTTAGGCCCAAATAAATGTTCACCTTGTCCGGGCTATTTTTAGAGGACGGGGAAAATTTATTTCGGGATTTTTGGAGTCCGTTTAGTATTTCTTTTCTTTTTTTTCCTGCACGTCGGACCCGAGCGGGACTCCGCCCAGGGGGGCCTTTATAAGCCGCCACCCCCGAGCCGCCGAAGCCCACCAGCGCCGCCAGCCCAACCCGCGCCGCCGCCCAAACCCTAGCCCGCAACGCCTCACGCCGCCACGCCGCCGACGCTGCTCACCGACCCACCGGAGGTAGTCGCCGCCGCCTCGGTTTTCGCGAGAGAACCGATGTTTTTTTCTAAACCTAGATCCGTTTTTTAGATCCGGTTCGGTTTATTTTTTTCAGTTTAGTTATTTAGCGAACGCCCATTCGTTAGTTTGTTTTAACGAACGGTTTTCACCATTTAGCCGCAGACAGCGAACGTTCGTTCGTTAGCCTGTTCGTCAGTTTTTCTTTTTCTCGGATTTTCCGTGATTATTTTTTATCGCGATTTCTAATCCGATTTTCGTTCTAGTATATCTTTTCGCTCGTTTATCGGAATCAGGCGATTCAAGCGCCTAGAGTTTCATCTTGTAGCCCTCTTTCTGTTTAACCAACTTAAACAAGATTTTGCTACTGTAAAATTTGACTTTAGTCCAGATTAGTAAACGAAGCTTGTTTCTTTTGCCGTTTGAGTTGTGTTGCTTCGTTTGATTTGATTCTTTTTGCAAACCGGAGTTCTTAAGTTGAACTTTATGGTTAGATCTTTTATTTGAGTTTTACCCGTGCCCTTGCTTGATTGCTTATTGTATGCTTGTTTGTTTGCGATAGAGTAATCGGAGTGTGAAGCGTGCTACTACGAGTCTCTAGGTTTCGCGGATCATCAGCAAGGCAAGTAACACTTTGATCATACCTCTTTCATACCCAGTTTTACTGCATTAGATCAATCCTCAAACAATTGCATGGTTAGGATCTGATTTTAAATTGTGGGATTGGGAAGTAGATGAGGTAGTACCTATTCCCTGTTTATTATCAAACCCTGGGAGTTACTTCTACGTTGCTTATATTGCTATGTTATGCTCGTAGACGTGGTTTGGGTTTGAGAGTATTCATGACAGATGTGAGATTGTTAATTAATGGTTAACTTAAGGTGGCAACTTTAATATACATCTGGGTGGATTGAGGCACTGGGAATTCGGTGATTTCTGTATTGTTGGAAATCTGGGTACCGTGTGATTCTCCTATGGACTGCCTCCTGTGCTCAAAGGGATCATAAGATTATTCATGCTAGAAACTTCCGTGTGCAGCCACATGCCATTATGGGCTCTGGCATAGTTGAGTAAGTTGTGGGAAACCTTTCCATGATGGGCTAGCAGATGTAGGGGATTGTAGGCGTACCGGCCTATCTATCGGTTAAGGGGACCTCTTCGGAAAGACTGTGTCTCGGTCATCCGTTTCTCAAACATCATGTAGTGCGAGAAAACCAACGGAGGAGATCGAGTCTTTTGGCAAAAAGTGCACAAACCTCTGTAAAGTGTACAAACTAATCATGGTTAGCCGTGTCCCCGGTTATGGACATCTTGAGTATCTAGTTTCTTGGATTATCTTGTGGATCTCACCACTCTTAATTATAAAAGTTGATTGGGTTATTAATGACTTTTAATTGGGATTGAGATGGGGTTTACCATTCTCAATGCTTAACAACCACCATGATAGTTAAATAAAATATATTCCTTTGTTGTAGGAAAAAATTGGCTTTTCGCAAAACATATTAACCATACAGCCTCCACCAGCCATATATGCATGTAGTGATAGCTTCATTCTGTTCATTACTCTCTTGTGTTACATTGCCAAAGATATTCCATGTGTTGACCCGTTTCGGGCTGCAACGTATCATGTTGCGAGACTTTTCGACGACGAGTAAGGAGCCTTAGGTCATGGTCTTTCACTCAGTGATGCAGTTGGAGTTGATGGACTCACTTTATCTTCCAAGCCTTCCGCTATTATCGTATTAGATGGCCTTAAGCCATATTTATTGTAATAAGTTCTCTTTTGAGACATTCGATGTAATAAGTGTGTGATTGCTACTCTGTTATAAATCCTTCAAGTACTGTGCGTGTCAGCATACCGATCCAGGGATGACACTAATGCACAGAGATCAGGCTGTTTGAGGTTTGGTCGCTACAAAAATCAAGAAACTCCAGAGTGATAGTGCTAAAAATCTGGCAGACTCTTACGAAAGGGCTATCATAGATTGTGATAGAAAATGCACCGAAGGAGATGTGCATGAGACCCATGTAAGTTGCCACAAGGGTAACCCAACCTATATGAGCAGAGATCCTGTGAGTTAGGACTTGGGAAAACAATCCAACGGTGAATTGAGGAGAGTATCCTTAATTAATCCACTCTGTTGGAGATGCAATAATACTCTTATAATCTATAAGGCAGGCCGACTTTTGTCATAATGTGTTCCGAAGTTTATGTAAGCAAGATGCTATCCTATAGAGCATTCTTTAAAGGAAAACACCTATGTGATCCCGACTGCTAGTCATAGTCTATGAGATTGGGTAATATCTAGGAACCTCATGAGAAGGTAAGGAGTCTTACTAATAAGCTCCACCCGTGGGGTTTAGCCTTCAGCAACCACATATTAGCTGCCAATAGATGAAACTTCTGCACGCCAAACTAACAATTCAAGGCATAGTCCATTGTTCAGTTGTGAAGAAGTCTAATCCTGTTGCTCTAGGTGGAAGTTCAACTTAACATTCTCCATTGAAAATTCTGGTATATCAAACATTGTTGGAACAGTTGACAAACTTATGTGCCTCGAGATCTGGTGGAGGATTCTTGGATTACAGATGGGCTTAGGCTCGCATAAGAAAATAATCCCTGGTTAACCTCTAAGGCCCATGTAGGTGCATGTCAAGTGGTGGAAAGTTTAGTACCATACGGCTATAGTAAGAAGAGTGAGACTCCTTTATAAGGTCTGCTCTACCACATGCCAGTGGAAACATGGGAAGAGGAGTTGTCACGCCTCGCAACGACATGCGCGCCCACCACGGGTTGCGGGAATGAGCCGAGCCTAAGGTTATTTTTGCTTGTCAGGAATGGTTAATTAATCTAGGACTAATTAATGAGTCGCTTATGAAAGTACCATTGTCCGAGACGCTGGATCATGGGTTGTTTGTGTACTCGGTCGTGGGCCTGATCCCAGGCCCATATAACCGACGACCTATATAAGAGGCGCTGGCCAGTAGAGTGAGACCTAGTTCACTCACTCCCTCTTGCACAACCCTAGCCATCATCTATTGTTCCTCTCTCTGCGTTGGTTCCGGTAATCCCATCCCGATGACTGCGTGCACGGTTGGTCTGGAGTGCAAGTGCCTCAGGAACCCTGTCGTTTGAGATTCTGCCCGGAAGAACGGCAATACGGTTTTTGGGGAGCATCTCGACGCGACTGCTCCCGATCCGTTCCCTTTTCCGTTCGCCTTTGCTTCCAGTACTTCCCCTGCATCGACTGCATGGATGACGACGAAGCCGCAAAGAAGAAGGCCTCGGCCGATGCCAATGCCACCGCCGCGTTAGCCTGGCCAACCAGAAGGTATGACTCGTTCATCCCTTATTTGCTCGTTCATGTGCTGGCAGTATATATGTTGTTCATAAATGTTTCCGTTTACTGTATGTTAAATTGTGATCCAAATTATAGTACCGTGTTGGACTAGACGTAGTACAGCCGGTGTGGGCGTTGCATTGACGTCGACGCGTACGAGTACAACTCATTTACTTGTCCTCAAAGGACTCTTATGTATTGCCCTCGTATATACCCCATGTAGTCGCACCTAAAGACTGTCTGTCATCTCGTGCTTGTAATACTCCTCCTCATAGTGATTGCGCCTTCGTGCATCCGTGGTTTTCTCCCACAAGGGTTTCCACGTAAAAATCCGTGTCTCGTTTATTCTCATTTTATCTAAAGTGCTTTGCTACGCACCAGCTACTGCTCCTGTAATTCTACTACTATCAGATTTTTTTTTCTTCATGTCTTTGGTTGCTACGTCCACCCTGAAGACATCCATGTGCTATTTAATCTGTTTATTTGCTCCGCAAATGAATTATGTCAAGAATCTTCTACCGGCTTGTACTACTTTGTGTACATAGTTTTATCGACTCATGGCATCCATGAAGTACGATCTTCCGTTGCTGGATCGTGACACAAGGTTTACCCTATGGCAAGTCAAGATGCGGGCGTTGTTAGCACAGACTGACTATGATAAAGCACTGGATAGTTTTGAGAAGCGAAGGATTTAGGACTGGACTTATGAGGAGAAAAGAAGGGATCGTAAGGCTTTGTCACAAACTCAACTGCATTTGCATAATAATATTTTGCAGGAAGTTTTGAGCGAGAAAACTGCCACCGCTCTATGGTTAAAGCTGGAAGGGATTTGCATGAGTAAAGATCTCACCAGCAAGATGCATCTGAAGCAAAAATTATTCCTGCACAGGTTACCCGAGGGAGGTAATGTTTTGAATCATATTTCAGAATTTAAAGAGATCATATCTGATCTAGCTGCAATGGAGGTTAAGTATGAAGAGGAAGATACTGCTTTAATGTTACTTTGTTCACTTCCAAGTTCTTATACCAATTTTAGAGACACCATATTATATAGTTGTGATACTCTCACGCTTCATGAAGTTTATGAAGCTTTGAACTCTAAGGAGAAGATGAAATTAATGGTGCCTCATGATGGTTCAAGTTCATCCCAAGCTGAGGGATTATCTGTTCGTGGCAGGACAAAGGAGAAGAACTCACATAATGGAAACATGGGCAAAAGTAAGAATGGCTACAGGGGCCGGTTGCAATCCAGAGGCAAGAAATATTGTAGATATTGCAAGAGAGATGGGCATGACATCTCTGAGTGTTTCAAGTTGCAGAATAAAGAAAAGAGGAAAGGTAACAAACCAGGTGAAAATTCTGCTAATGTTGCTCGTGATGATAATTTCGATGATGCTCTTGTCGTTATTGCTGGATGTGCTAAGACGAATGATGAGTGGGTACTTGGCACTGCATGTACTTTTCATATGTGCCCGCATAGAGATTGGTTTGCTACTTTTGATTCTACTACTGCTGTTGGTTCCATTTTGGGTTATGATAATTCACCATGCAAGATTGAAGGCATAGGTTCTATTCAAATCAAGATGTTTGATGGCACAATCAGAACTTTGCCAGATGTTCGGTATATTCCGAAGATGAAGAGAAATCTTATTTCTATGAGTGCCCTTGATGCAAAGGGGTACAAATATTCAGGTGGAGATAGTGTTTTGAAGGTCACGAAAGGCTCCCTTGTTGTGATGAAAGGTGACTCAAGTTCGACCAATGGTCTTTATTACCTTCGAGGTTCTATGAGCCTCGAATAACGCTACTCCGATTATTTCAAAGAATTACATTTGTGATGTTGCTAACCTTTGGCATATGCGCCTTGGACATATGAGTGAACTTGGTTTGGTAGAGTTAAATAGGAGAGGTCTTCTTGATGGATATGAACCTGGCAAATTGAAATTTTGTGAGCATTTTATCTTCGGCAAGCACAAAAGGGTGAAGTTCAACACTTCGACTCATACAACCGAAGGTATTCTTGATTATGTTCATTTTGATTTATGGGGAACATCTCGCAGAAAGTCACTAGGTGGTGCTAGTTACATGCTGACTATTATTGATGATTATTCGAGAAAAGTTTGGTCTTATTTCTTGAAGCATAAATATGAAGCATTCTCAGCATTTAAGGAGTGGAAGATTATATTGACAGACAAACTGAAAACAAGGTAAAGATAATTTGCAATTATAATGGTATGGAATTCTGTTCTAAGCAATTTAAGAATTATTGCAAGTCTGAAGGCATTGTCAGACACTACACCGTTCCTTATACTCCTCAACAAAACGGTGTTGCTGAGCGTATGAACATGACCATTATTTTCAGAGCCCGTTGCATGTTGTCCAATGCAGGTTTGCATAGGCGTTTTGGGCCTGAGGCCTCTTCCACTGCTTTTTATCTCATTAACCGTTCACCGCCTATTGCTCGTAATAAGAAAACTCCAATTGAGGTATGGTCTGGTTCACCTGCTGATTATTCACTGTTGAGAGTTTTTGGTTGCACTGCTTATGCTCATGTTGATAATGGAAAATTGGAGCCTAGGGTTGTTAAGTGCATTTTTCTTGGTTATAAGTCTGGTGTTAAAGGTTTTAAATTATGGAATCCTGAAACCTAGAAGGTTGTTATTAGCAGAAATGTTATCTTTAATGAATCTGCTATATTACATGATGTTCCATCTACTAATGTTTCTGTTGAGAGTGAACAGCAGGCTACTATTCAACATCCTACTATTCAGGTGGAGCATGTTATTGAGTTAGGTGATACATCTGGAATGAAAATGTTGATGCACATGATGAACCCGTCCTTGATGATGAACATGTCACTCCCACTCCTAACCAGCCTATTGTTCCACCCAGTTGGAATCTTGCACGTGACAGAGTTAGGCGGGGTAAGGTTAATTGAAGAGTGCAATATTGTTTCTTTTGCTTTATCTGTTGCAGAAGAAATTGAAGGTAATGTTGAGCCTTCTTCATATTCTGAGACTATTATTTCTGGTGATAGTAATAAGTGTATGACTGCTATGAATGATGAGATGGAATCACTTGAAAAGAATGGCACTTGGGATTTAGTAAAATTACCTAGAGAGAAGAAACATATTCGTTGCAAGTGGGTTTTCAAAAGGAAAGAAGGTGTTTCTCCTAATGACGAGACAAGATATAAAGCAAGGTTAGTTGCTAAAGGTTATAGCCAGATTCCAGGTATTGACTATAACGAAGTCTTTTCTCCTGTTGTGAAGCATAGCTCTATTCGCACTTTACTCAGTATTGTTGACATGCATGATCTTGAACTTGAACAATTGGATGTTAAAACTGCATTTTTACACGGAGAATTAGAAGAGGATATTTATATGGAACAACCTGGAGATTTTGTTATCCCTGGAAAAGAAAAGCTTGTATGTAAGTTAAAGAAATATCTTTATGGATTGAAGCAATCCCCTAGACAATGGTACAAGAGATTTGACACCTTTATGCTAATGGTACAAGCAATCCTTCATCTCAAGGTTTCAAAAGGTACAAGCAATCCTTCATCTCAAGGTTTCAAAAGGTCTAATTATGATAGTTGTGTTTATTTGAAAACTTTCAGTGGTTCAGCTATTTATTTGCTCATTTATGTTGATGATATGCTAATTGCTGCAAAGAGTATGTCAGAGATTAATGAACTAAAGAAGCAATTGAGTAATGAATTTGAGATGAAGGATTTGGGTGTAGCAAAGAAAATACTTGGTATCGAAATATCCAGAGATAGACCATTTGGAAAAGTATATCTTAGTCAGAAGGGATATATTGATAAAGTTCTTCGTCGTTTTAATATGCACAATGCCAAGCCGGTGAGTACTCCGTTAGCTGCACACTTCAAATTATCATCGGCTTTATGTCCTAAGTCAGATGCAGATATTGAGTACATGTCTAGAGTTCCCCATTCAAGTGCAGTTGGTTCACTTATGTATGCTATGGTTTGTTCTCATCTGGATTTATCTTATGCATTGAGTGTTGTCAGTAGATACATGGCTAATACTGAAAAAGAGCATTGGAAAGCAGTTCAGTGGATTTTAAGATACCTGCGAGGTACGTCTAATGCTTATTTACAGTTTGGGAAAACTAGAGATGGACTTGTTGGTTTTGTTGATTCTGATTTTGCTGGTGATTTGGATAAGAGAAGAACACTCACAAGTTATGTTTTCACCATTGGTGGTTGTGCTGTGAGTTGGAGAGCAACTTTGTAGTCTATTGTGACTTGTTCCACTACTGATGTCGAGTATATGGCTGTTTTTTAGGCATGCAAAGAAGCTATCTGGTTGAGAGGTTTATACGCTTAGCTTTGTGGAGATTCATCTTGCCCTACCGCATTTAGTGACAATAAAAGTGCTATATATCTTACAAAAAATCCAATGTATCGTGAAAGAACAAAGCACATTTATGTCAGATATCACTATATTTGAGATGTTGTTGCAAAAGGATATTTGAAGGATGCAAGATAAGTACTCATGACAATCCAGCTGATATGATGACAAAGCATTTCCTACCAATGAGTTTAAGCTTTGCTCAGGCTTAGTTGGTATTTCTCACTAGTCCTATGAACTTTGACGCATAAGGTGTTTATACTGATTTGGATGAAGTTATTTACTTTCTTCGACTACTGGAGGGATTTTTGTTTAAGGTGGAGATTGTTAAATTGTGATCCAAATTATAGTACCGTGTTGGACTAGACGTAGTACAACCGGTGTGGGCATTGCGTTGACGTCGACGCGTACGAGTACAACTCGTTTACTTGTTCTCAAAGGACTCTTATGTATTGCCCTCATATATACCCCATGTAATCGCACCTAAAAACAGTCTGTCGTCTCGTGTTTGTAATACTCATTCTCATAGTTATTGCGCGTGCGTATGTGGTTTTCCCCCGCAAGGGTTTCCACGTAAAAATCCGTGTCTCTCGTATCTCGTTTATTCTCAGGAGTGATTGCGTCTTCGCGTCCGTGGTTTTCTCCCGCAAGGGTTTTCACGTAAAAATCCATATCTCCCGTGTCTTGTTTTATCTAACACTGTACGTGTTCACATGCTTAGGTGCCGGTATGAGATGCATACCGTGTTTACCATATTTACTGTATACTCATGGATTTGTCTAATAGAAAAATTATAATATTTCCACAGATCTCAATCAACTATACAGACGGAATTTTCAACATATTTAGCTCACGTTCCAAATGGATTAAAAAAATATATAAATTAGACGACGGGTAGGGCATTTGGAGACCGAGCTCCATGGAGCCTTTTATTTTAAAATTTTCAAAATTCATAAATTTTGGTTTCAAAAAATTCTGAAAAAAATACACATGTATGCAAGGATGTAAAATGCATGTGCGAAAAATTTCAGGACGAAATACCTTGAATTGTGAGCTGCATAAAAAAACAAAATCATGAACTTTAAAGATGAACAGTACATATGCTAAAAAGCCCCAAGTTTATCTTTTTTGTGTGGCTCACGTTTTAATGTATTCTGACCCAAAAAATTACACACATGTACATTATGTATCTAGGTATATATGTATTTATTTTCAGAATTTTTTAAAACTGAATTTTTTGAAATTTGAAGTTTTCAAATAGTGGCCTTTATGGAGCTCGGTCTCCGTTTGGCATTTCCGTTAGACGACAGACCTACCTACCCAAGTTCCAGTTTTGCGCGCTAGGGGGCATGGCTTCGACTGTCCATTTCGTTCTGCTCCCGGCCGACGTCCTGTCCGGGCGCGTCGCCGGCCCCGTCGTCGCCTCGCTACGTACGGAGGGGCGGGCAGAGCAGCATGCAGCTCCATGCCTCGGCCCACCGAGGCCAACGGCGCACCCACACTGTCTCACCGGCCACCCCTCCCCCATCCGCAATGCTGCGGCGGGCGACGCGCCACGACGCCCTCGGGGTCGCCGGGGGCCATCGGCTGCTCCCCTCCGCAGCCTCCGCGAACCTGAGCCGCGCGCGCGCGCGCACGCCCGGGTGCTCCGTCTAATAATGGCACGGCCACCCCGCGACAGCGACAGCGCACCGCCGGGCGGATTCGATGGCTTGGCGCATTGCGGCGGTGCGGTGGGCCACGGGGACAGGCCGCACGAGGGACGGTCGACCGGAGCTCGTACCGCGTCGCCAACAGTCGCTGGGGATTATCTGGTTCCGCTCCAAGGGCCGAGGCGCAGGCAGGTCCTACCGTTGTTGCTGTGTGCGCAATTAGAAAGCTTGCGTGACACGTGTGTGACCCGGCATGTCATGTGGCGATCGGATCGTGATGTGTACTGCGTACATTGTATCGAGATCTGCGCTGGTGAGATGAAAATGTTTGGGGACAGGAGGACAAGCCGGGATTGGCCGTGCACGCACATGCCAAAGAGGTGCACTTGGCGATGCATCACATGCCTCACACGACACGAGGACGAACAAAGGGCGCAGTGCGAACCAACCTGTTGCAGAGGCCCGGGCCTGTCCACTTTTTGAAAAAAAAAAGTGCGAACCAACATGCGGTTGGATGGTTAGAGGAACTGTGGTATTACCAGCACATTAGGATTTAAATCCTGGTGCTTGCATTTATTCCTGGATTTATTTCAAGATTTCTGGCGATGCACATTCAGTGGGAGGAGACGTTCCCGTAGATAACGAGGCGGCTACGGTGACTTCGTAAATCTTAAAATAATATGCCGGCTTAGTCATTCGCCCGGAGTTAGTAAATTTGATGCTCTATATGTCCACGGGTCCGCAGATCATGTTGTGCCCTTCATATCGACTGTTGTACATCCACACATTTAAATGTGGGGACTTGAATCCATACAATCAATACGCGTTGATCATATAAAAAAATTGTTCGAATTCAATAGTTCAAAACAAAGCAAAGCAAATCATAGGTCAACAATCCAGTTATGCCAAAATGAAATATCCGAGCCTGATGGATGCCTCACTGGCTGGCCGGATCACTCATCGGACGTCATCCAGCCGCCTGCTCCGAGCATCCTTGCATCCCGCTCCGCCTGCATCCGACCCTCATGCTCCGCCTGCATCCTTGCAGCATGCTCTGCTGCCGCCGCATCCACACCCGAACGAACTGCGGAGAGAGACATTCGTCCATCGTCGGCATCTGCATGGGCGGAAAGCTCTCCGGAATGTCCCAACGTGGTCCGACGGCGCAATCCGCGTTGGCGGACGGATGGATGAGGTGCAGGGTTCCGGGCGCGGCGGGAGGGAGGGCAACTTCTCGTCCATGTCTGCATCTCCCAGTGCCGCTGCTTCCCTGTCTTGCTACCGGCGTCGCCGGTTCCTTGGGCGGTGTTCTCTAGCTTCCACGAAGAAGCCGAGGATGGGACACTGAAGGACAAAGCGGGCGCAATCTCTATCGCAGCGGTCGGGGACGGGCTGGATGGCATCTAGGACGGTGGATCGAGACCGTGGTGAGGATGGGGAGTAAGGGTGGCGGACGGCGAGGGCTCAGACACAGGAAAGGTAGGAGGGAGGTGGGAGGACGAGGAAGAGTTTGGTTGATTTGGTGCAAATTATGATGGGGTAGGGATAGCGGGTCCGATGTGGCGGACGCCCCCGAGCGCTCCCATATCCGCGCCCATATTTGGGCTTGATATGAGGGGTGTCGGTCAGTCCGCGCGTTTAAGGCTCGTTTAAGGAGCCCGTCTAGGTCTTATTTCTGTAACCGGTCAGTGACCGGGTCGTCCGTCCGGACATTTGAGGCGGGTTTGGAACGCCCGACTGTATATGCTCTTTGGGACCAAATGTAAATTAGGTGAATCTGAAACAAACAAATCTCTCAAATAAGATTTAGAAAATGAGTGAAAAATCTGATTTGGGTTATTTTTAGTGTATTGAGCTAATGCAATGTCCGGGTGTACTCCAGTGCCAAACCTGATTCCGATTCTCTCGAATCAGCCTGGCCAGCGCATCAAATTCATGGCTGATTCAGTCGAATCTGATGCCCAAACAAACACGACCTAAAACTTCACGTCAAATTTGAGATGTTATGTGAGATTTAGGCAATCAAGTTGGATGTCTATTCAGTGATAGGATATGTTATTGAGTTACGTAATCTTTGTAGTTGTTTGTTGGTTGTTCTAAGATTTGTGCTCCTTTTTTTTGATCGTTTGAATGATTTTATGGATGGTTTACACTTTTCTCTTGATAAATATAGTTGTGTGCGTCCTGGAGATGGAATAAAGATCTTGCCGCCTAGACCCCGTTCGGTGGTGCGTCTAGCACTGTTGGTGGACGTGTGGAGGTGTGTCTTCGACGGATCTATCTTTGATGGATTTGCTCGGATCTCATTATTGTTCGTCTACGTTCGTGTGTCTTCGAGTTGAATCCTTCTGATATACGTTATTCTTCATCTGTGGCGGTTGTTGTTCTGGTACGCTGGTCCTACGGGGCCTTAGCACAACGACTTCCCGACTGTCTACTACAACAAGTTATGTCCGACTCCGGCGATGGAGGGACAATGACGGCGGCGCGCCTTCGACTCGCTTCAGTGCTTGTAGTCATCGCTAGATGGCCTACGGATCTACATGTAATTTTTATTATTTCTGATATTCGTTGTACTGCCATGTTTGAAGATGAATAGATCGGAAATTTTCTCGAAAAAAGATATTTGTGTGCGTCCTCTTATGCAGAGCTAATGAAAAACCATTCTTTTTGTAAAAAAAGGATGTACGTCGAATGTGCGGCTGATGTGGAGGAAAGACTTGAAAAAGACAGGCGATTGCACATCCAAACAACCTCTTGCAACGGTGATTGATCCTTTTTTAACAAGAAAAGGGAAGAAAGAAAAAAAAGGCAATGCGAGGGAAGAAAGCAAAAGAGCTAATCATCCATTAGTTTAGGAAGATGAAAGGGGTGGAAGGGCAAGTGGGGACTATGATGGGTTGGTTGAAAGTATTGCTTCACTACTCCTTTGTTCCTCGATGGATTCTTCACCAAGTGGTACGGTGTTACTCATGTTGCCTATGTCCTAAGAAAAAAATGTTCATCGATGAAGATTGTGCCGTAGGTTATGGAAAGTTGTGCCCTAGTATGGGGTTTTCATCATCTCTTATCCTTGAGAACGAAGGATGTGAAGTCGAGGAGTAGATGTGCAAATGGCGTGGAGAGGCGAGCATGTAGATGATGGAGTGGTGTGATGGTGCAATGGCAAACAAGGATAGTGTTGCAAAGGCAGAGAATGGTGGGTGTTTTGCCCCAAAAAAATACTGTGAGAATTTGAACCTACTTCATGTTCTATTGGGATAACACATCATGTATTTTTAATACAAAATAGCATCAATGTCTAACTCCCGAATATATAGCACTACCGACTATGAACCGTCATATATGGCTTTTAATATTCTTCAAGTCTTTCCACCTATAACCATTGCCTTCAACATATGTTCACTAATTATAAACCCGTTTTCTCTTTAAGGAAAAAATGGACTTGTTTACACATAGGCCTAATTCCCCTCAACGAGAGAAGTTTGTTCTGGTTGAAAATAAATGTTTTACAATTTGTCTGATGAGGTGATTTTAAGTTTGATAATTAGTTAGCAATATTAAAACTATCAACATAATTGATAGGAATAGATTCATCATGTGATGTAGTTTCCTATTGGATTCTACATCACAATGGAAATAGTTATTCCTAATAAGTCGATCTAGTTGTGCACAAAGTACAATTTCTTTAGTTACATAGTAAATTCTGCTGAAAATAAATCACCACTTGAATTATCAACATGTAAATAGTAATTTCTAGGTTGACTTAGAAGAGAAAATTTCATTTTATAATGATACATTTGTTTTATTTCAAGCAACACATTTTAATGTAATTCATTGTCAAAGTGCTACTTTCCAGCCCCCGCAAGAAAAAGGTGCCACTTTGCGGATGCACATCACTGTCCAGGGCTACCCACGTTGAGGATCAGAAAGAATACGTTCTCCTGTGAATTTCTATGCCAATCCGCAAATATCTGGGTAGAATCCTACCTATGCAAACGTGCGCTCAAATGTGACTTTGCAATGCCTTTTTCCTTGTGAGAGCGACAGATCTGTGAACTACTGCATCGCTTGAGCTAGTGGTAAATTATCTTCTAGATTTTCCTATTCCTCGTCAATTGAAGATCTTTTTTTTTTAATGTTTCAGACGATTTTGGTGGAGAAGAAATGAGGTCTCACCAGAAACGCGTTGCTGGAGGAATGGCGTATGGTTGACTAGTTCGATTGAAACTAACATATTTTCAGGGTCGTGAACCGTTGGATTTTGATCCAACGGCGGTCCCTCGTCTATTCTATGGTTCTCTGCTTTCTCTGGCCAGGAAGAACAACTTCTTATCAGCACATCCACTCAAGTGTACCTGGGAGCCACAGCCCACGGTCACCTCGCAACAATGTACAAGATGAACAGGAGAAGGCGAGATGCATGAACCCAGACCCATCTCCATGCCTATATAACGTGTCGACCACCGAGCGCTGCCCAACGCCATCTTGTGTGACGCCATCACTGAGAGCGCGCGCAGCAGCCACTACTCATAGTATGGCTCCGCCGATCTCCGCCGACGTCGTGGTGGAGGCTGCACCGGCGCCTGCGTCCATGGCCGTGCTAAACCAAATGGTTTGCGCGAGCGCGCCGGCGCCGATCATCACCGTCGTCTCCAAGCAGCTGGTTCTGCCGGAGGGCGCGCCGCCGGTTGGAGACCTCAAGCTGTCCGTCTCCGACATGCCCATGCTGTCGTGCCACTACATTCAGAAGGGGCTCTTCTTCCCGCCCGCGGGCATGCCGAACGCCCGCCTCGTGTCGTCGCTCGCGCTGTCGCTGTCCCGCGCGCTCGGCGTCTTCCCGGCGCTCGCGGGACGGCTCGTCACGCTCCCCGACGACCGCATCGTCATCCGGTGCGACGACGGCGCTGCCGTCGAGTTCTACCATGCGGTGGCGCCCGCTCTGTCGCTCGCCGACTTCCTCGTGCGCGACGCCGACGTGCCCACCAGGCTGACGAAAGATCTGTTCCCGATGGACCGCACCGTCAGCTACGAAGGCCACCGCCGCCCGCTCACGTCGTTTCAGGTCACCGTGCTCGGCGACGGCGCTGTCTTTGTCGGCCTCGTCGCCAACCACGCCGTCGTGGACGGCACCTCATTCTGGCACTTCTTCAACACGTGGGCTGGGCTGTGCCGCGGCGAGCCAGTCCAGCCGCCGGACTTCAGCCGCAACTTCTTTGGCGGCTCCACGGCCGTCCTCCGCTTCTCCGGACGCGACGGCCCCGCAGTGACGTTCGACGCATCGGCGCCCCTCCGCGAGCGAGTCATCCACTTCAGCGCCGCGTCAATTCGCGGCCTGAAGGCGGCGGCCAACCGCTGCAGAAAAACCAACGAAGATGACGAGGTTAACGGCAAGCTCGTGCATGATCTGAAGGTCCAGGGAGGTTGCGGAGAGATCTCCTCCTTCCAGTCGATGTGCGCGCACATGTGGAAGGCCGTGACGCGGGCGCGACAGCAGCTGGCCGCCGACGCGACGACAACGTTCCGCATGGCGGTGAACTGCCGGCACCGCCTGCGCCCGAAGATCTCCCCGGTCTACTTCGGCAACGCCATCCAGAGCGTCGCCACGACGGCAACGGTGGCCGAGCTGGCTTCCCACGACCTCGGGTGGGCGGCGGCCAGGCTGCACGCGACCGTGGTGGCGCACGAGGACGGCGCCATCCGGAAGGCCGCGGCAGACTGGGAGGCGGCGCCCCGGTGCTTCCCGCTGGGGAACCCCGACGGCGCGGCGCTCACCATGGGCAGCTCTCCGCGGTTCCCGATGTACGACGGCAACGACTTCGGCTGGGGCAGGGCGCTCGCCGTGCGGAGCGGGCGTGCGAACAAGTTCGACGGCAAGATGTCGGCGTTCCCGGGCCAGGCCGGGGACGGCAGCGTGGACGTGGAGGTGTGCCTCGCCCCGGACACCATGGGCCGCCTCCTCTGCGACGACGAGTTCCTGCAGTTCGTGTCCCATGCACCTTCACCGTGATTCAGTGCACCGCATCTGGCCGCCCTGTGTGTTGTACCACTACAGTACCAGCGCATAAGATGTGACATGGCCACCTGTGATCGATGTGGTCACCTGGACATGTCACATGCATGCATGTATGTAACACATGTTGCGCAGCGGACACGTAATGGATTTGTATCGTTGCGAGATACTCCCTCCGTTCGGAATTACTCGTCTCGAAAATTGATGTATTTAAAATTAAAATACATCTAAATACATTCATTTCTACAACAATTAATTTCGAAGGGTATCAATCAAGAAATATCATGGACTGGTTGGCTACTCTATATCCAGTAGTGACTAGCCAGATAGGATATGTAGCGGTGCTACTGGCGCTCAAGTCGTGTCGAAGAGGGTCAAAACCACTGCTTTTTTTTCGAAGACATTGTTATGATTTTATTAGCGAAGTTAAGTATGATCTCGTTACGAAACTTTGGCATGAACCAACCTTCCGCGACTAAGAGCATCTCTAGAAGAAGACTCCGTATAATGCCGACTCGTAAAATGTGTTTACAGTTTGCGGAAAAACTGCTTTGCAGGCCAGGCGGGCGGCAGCAATGTCCTTTTTTACGGTCCGCTTTGCGAGGTCTGCTCGATCACATCAACCCGTAAATCAGTTATTTATTTCAATTTGGGACATGAAAACATTTTTTTTTTGTTTCTTTATTTTCTTCAAGGGCATTGGATACATAATAATTCACCAATTCTTTGCTAGAATAGTAAGACAAAAAAAAAACCACAATTAGGCATTTAGAATATATCCACCTTTCATAACTGCTTCCATTAGTTGGACCAACATCTTCTTCATGCCTTCATTGTTGATATGCGGATTCTTGATCTTGCATTCTTCATTCTTCTTCTTTGATTCTAAAGAAGTAGACGTTGCTTCCCCTCTAGTTTCTTCTCTAATTGCACATACAGCCGCATTATTAGCCTCAATACTATCAACGAGTGCACGAACATATATTAAGTTTTTCCTATTAATAAATTGATATATTCTTTTTCCCAATACCAAAATGAGCATCCACCTTCCTACCCACATGACCATCTCAATAAGCTGCCGAAATTGAACGGAATAGGTTGACAAAGTCGAATGAAAACAAGAACTTACTCCGTTGTTTTCACATTTGAAGAATACCCATCCGGGGTGTTGCGGCGTGCTAGATGTTACGCGCATCATTATCTTCGCACTGTATGAACGGCATCGGCGAGCCGGCGAGCCGCTGCGCGAGCGCCGAGCCCGGACGACGGTCGGCTGAGTCCTAGCTGGCAAACCAATGAAGACGGCTAGAAGACGAACCAGTACCT
This sequence comes from Aegilops longissima, assembly GCA_021605205.1. NCBI lineage: Eukaryota > Viridiplantae > Streptophyta > Magnoliopsida > Poales > Poaceae > Aegilops > Aegilops longissima. The sequence continues at coordinate 490,822,587 of CM038676.1, read as the reverse complement.
GCATGCGGCGCTGTGACTTTTGTCGGGGCTATGCGGGGTGCTCCCCGACCAATCCATGGCTTGGCGTAGCCGCCGGTGGCCGGAAACGCCAAATCCGTCGGCCACGACAAACAGCCGCCGGTCTGCAACTTTCCGACCGGGGCAGGAGGAAGTGGTGAAGGACAATCTCAGGCGTGTGGCGGCCCACCGGCATGATCCCAACAGCTGGTATGACCTAAATCATAAGCGGCGGCCCGGCGCGGTGGGTGGAGAAAAGCGGGGTTGAAATGTCCCCCCCCCTCCCCACCAACCGCCTGAATTTTCTTTTGGGGTAAGTCGATTTTACCAACCATTGGATGCGAAATGAACGGACCAGCTTCCTTCTTCAACCTCCCGCTTCCCTCTTCTCCACGCTGAACCGCCCCGTCGTCGCCAGCCTAACCACCTGCTTCCGCCGCCCGCATCTGACGGCGCTCATGCACAGCCTCGCCGCACCGCCCTCCCCAACCGCGCCCCACCATCGTGTTGCCGCCTCCCCCGCCATCCATCTAGCCCCGGCGCCGACGGTGATTTTCACTGGCGAACTTGCACCACCTCGTACTACCGCTCCCACCACCGTCGTGCTGCCGCCTCCACCCCCCCTCCCCCTACCCTAAGATAGATGATGGGGCAGCCCTTCGGCCTCCCTCATACAAACCTCTTTGCCCTTCTCAAAATTGACTGACCACAAAAGCTAAAGTCAGTCGACTGACATTTAGCTATTGTGCCAAAAAAAAAGAGGTCCAAGTGGATTGTCAAATTCCTGTGATCTTCATTTAAAAGTGAGATCAAATGATATCGAAGGAAAATGTCTTCGCTTCTCCTTTACTCCATTCATTTCAACCAAAAATGTAAGGGAATGGCTAGAAATTAGTCACCTGAATTTTTTATTTAATGTCAGTCGATTTTTGCACCGTTGGATGGAAAATCAATGGCTTACAGTCTTCTTCAACCTCTGGACACATCTCTTTCCTTCATTCATTCAGAAATCGATTGACGCCGAATTCGCATCAGTTGACTGATGTGCAGCTAAACTGAAAATGTAAATAATGCTACCGAAGGATTCAATCTACTTTTCCTAGCAACCGAATATGCCCTAAAAGAAAGTAGTAGAACCTAGCAAGACATCCACGACAAGTCAAACACACCATGGTAGCTTCGCGGCTCGGATCTTGCCAAGGTTTACTGTACAACATGAAACAGAAAATTAGAAAAATATTGTGCACATGACACCAATTGGAAACGATGAATGGCCATTATTAACACATAAGAAATTGAGAATGCATTCATATATATACCCCTAGCTCAAGTGGTTACGTTGTTGGCTTCACCAGGTCCGTCGTCGTTGGACAGCACGCGGCTCCGACGATCCCATACTTCTCCTCGCGCGTGATGCTCGTGCACTCGAACCCGAGCACCCGGGCCAGTAACTTCTGGATGTAGTTTGCCACCTCGACCGGCGACTTGCCATTGCCGCAGGTGAGCTCCCTTGGCAGCTGGTCGAGGAACGTGATCTCGTACGTCGGGCGCGGGTTCATGAAGAAAAAGTAGGGGTCCATGGTCTTCAGCCCGCGGACCGTCGAGCCGTGGAACATGCTCTCCTCGGTGGCGATGGCCACGGGCACGATGCGGTCCGTGAGCTGCGCGAAGAGCGCGCCGAACCGCAGCAGTAACGGCTCGCGGCAGGCCGTGCCCTCGGGGAACAAGACGAGGTCGCCCTCCTCGAGCAGCCGCCGGATGCGGGCCGCGTCCCCGTCGCGCTCCCCGGACAGCGCGACGGCCTTGACCGGCGACGTGTGCTCCGTCAGGATGCCGGAGGCGCTGTTGTGCGTGACGCGTGTCACCTTGCGGCCCAGCGCGACGGAGACCATGGTCGGGTCGAGAGCGGTGCGGTGGTTGCACACGAAGAGGACGCCCGGTCGGCCCTTCGTGGGCGGCGGCGGCGGGTTGCCGCGCACGGCGAGCTTGACGCCCATGAGCTTGTAGGCGTAGAAGGCGACGCGGTCGGGGAGGAGCGGCTTGACGTGCACGCGGAGGAGCGCCAGGGCGAAGCCGATCGGCAACCACAGGAAGGTGAGCAGCGCGTTGATGTCGGTCGGGCGCTGGACGAGGCGGCCGTCGTGGAGGATGACAGGGCCCTCCAGCTGGTTCTTTGGCACCGGGCTGTACTTGCTCCGAGTCACGATGTACCCTTCCTGCATGCATGGGGGCGTCTTGGTTAAAAAAAGAGTCATATACAGTATGTCTCTAAAAAACTTTAGCCCATATGCACATCATGTCATGGAGGTCCAAGAGAATGTTGCATGCTCAATGCATAGGCAGCTCTGCCCATGTATTTCTACAAATACATTAGACTATGCCACATCTTTTTTTTTTCCTTCTGTGAGAGGCACGGTTTTGCTGCCGCGAGAGGTACGCACGCCCGTGCCTTTCGGAAGCAGAAAAAAAGAACGCATTTTCTTTTGTTTTTCTTTTGCGAGAGGCAGGATTTTGCTTCCGCGAGCGGCATGGATTTACTTCTACGAGAGGCATGGCCGTGTCTCTTGAAAATGGCTTTCGGAAAGAAAAAAAAACATGCTCTTGGTTCAGGTTTTTTGTCCGTTTTTTTCGTTAAAAAATGTTCTTCAAAACCCACCAACATGGGAGGTAGTTCTGAAGATCTCGACACGAGGAATCCAACAGTGAAAACGGTTCGAGATTTGGACGCACGGTTTAAGAGATAAAACATTTTGAACAAACAGAACTATGCAAAAAAGAAAAGGTCCAGGTTGCGACAAGTACACTTGTTGCAATATGGGGAGATGGAAGTGATCTTTGAAAAAAGTACTCCTCAATTAGTGTTTTCGGTGCTCTGTTAGTGTTTTTCAGCTTTTTGTTGGGCCATGTTTGCCTCTGTGTTGAGGGCTTCGAAGTTTATTTGTATCTTTTTACTGATGACTCTAGTTTTGTGTTTCGAGAGGATAGGACTAACCAAAAAAGTGTGCATTTTGGATGAGACAAACTGAACAATACATTTTTGTTATCTTTTTCTTTTATGCTCAGGAATGGTGTATCGATTTTGTTTTCCACGCTGCCCGTAATGACGCTAGCATACAGTTTATGCATATATGTAAGGGAGGAGTTTCAAACATCAGCAACTCAGCGGTGCATTGTTTTTCTAAATTTTTCTTTTTTATTTGCTCAAATATAACTTGAAAAAAATGGCTAAAAGGACATATTTTTGTCTCATGCAATGCAAACAAAGAGTGGGCCTTTTTCATTGTTTTCCCTATGGGGTGGGGGTAGAAATGTACGAGTCAGAGTTGTGTTATTTTCCTTTTCCTTTTTATTTTTAATTTATTGCTTTGATTTTTTGAACTTTTTTTAAGTTCAATTGTTTTCAATTCATAACTTTTTTTAATAAAATATCATTTTTTTTATTTTCTCCTTTTCCTTATTTATTATTTATTTTCCTTTTCCTTCTTATTTATTTGTTTTAAATTCATTATTTTTAAATAGATTTAGCATTTGTCTCATCTAATTCCTGACGTTTGACCTGTTCGTTTTAAATGTTGTACAAATCTTGATTGTAGGTTGTTTTGTCACGTACGTCCTATACTTCTATGTCTCATCGTAAGTCCAGTGTCCACCTGTTGGCCCATTCGTGCATGTGTCTTTTGTTAGGTTGTCTTCATGAGACGACCTCGAGGGCCCATTTCTTTTTGGAATGTGTTGTACAAGTTGAAAATATGAGCTGGTCGTTGCCTCCTCAGTTCTATTCGTCACTATCTCTCTTTCATTGCCCTTTGCCTTGGAGTAGAGCCGACGTGAGCAGGAAGGAGGGAGTCGACTGAAGGGTTTGATATTTTTTTTCTCGCGACAAAAAAGATGGCAGTGAATGATGATGTGATGAGTGACCTCGGATCCATTTGTATCCCTTTTGCCCTATTTTCATCTTTGGATTTTGTGGTTTTTATTCATAGACCTTTTTTGTCCTAGTTATAACCCCCCCGACATGCAGCTGGGTCGCCTTTTGTGTCCCTGTTGCAAGTCCATACCTCGATACGCAACTCAGTCCGATCCATTTTTATCCTAGTTGCAAGTCCACGCTGACATGCAACTCAGGAAAGCCTTTTTTATTGTCCTGATTACAAGTCCACCCTCGGCACACAACCTTTTTTTGGTTGGGGACGGGAACCATTTTTGTCCCAGTTGTAACGCCATCCCCAACATGCAAGCGAATCCCTTTTTTTAGTAGCAACTTGCAAATACACCCTCGATATGCAACTAGGAGGCCGACTCATTTTTGTCCCCAGTTTCCACTTCACCCCCAACATGCAGTTTGGGGGTCCTAGTTGCAAGTTTACCCTCGACATGCAACTAGTGCCTCACCCATTTTTTGTCCAAGTTACAAGTCCATCCTTGACGTGCAACCCGAGGCCCTACCCTTTTTGTCCCAATTGCAAATCCACCTCCGACATGTAATTGGGGTGGCTTGCCATTTTTTTTGTCTCAGTAGCGACTCCACTCCCGACATGCAACTCGGGGCCCACCTTTTTTAATTGAAAGTCCACCGTCGATATACACCTAGACTCAAACTCCATTTTTGTCATGTTGCAAGTCAACCCTCGACATGCAGTGGAGGGGGACAAGTCCCAGTTACAGCTTCACAGCCCCGACATGCAATTGGAGGGCACATTTTTTGTCCTAGTTGCTAATCCACCCTAGATACGCAATTGGGCCCTAACCATTTTTTGTCTGAATTGCAGTTCCACCCTCGACAAGCAATTGGGGTTGGTTAGGTGGGGGCTAGCCATTTTTGTCCCCATTTGCAACTCCACCGCAATTGAGGGGTTCGTTTTTTTGTCCCAGTTGCAAGTCCATCCTCGATACGCAACTGCTAACATATTTTGTCCCATTTGCAAGTCCACAATCGACACGCAACTGGATCCGACCAATTTGTCCCAGTTCCAACTACACCCCGACATGCCATTGGTTGCCCTGCCTTTTTCTATCCAAATTGAGATACAAACTATATTAGAAAATCAAAATCATTCTCGCACTACAAACGAGGTCCGCCAAATACTTTTGGATATTTTGAGATAATTATGACCATCCAATTTAAAGTTTACAATAATTGTACAACCTTCAGCCAAAGTTGGATATAAATGTTTTAAATAAAATTGAAGAAATTCTGCCAATTCAATCTAGGCTCATACATACCCTAGGAAAGTTTGAGAATATTTTTGAACTCATCTGAAACTATGATTTTTTTTTAAAAAAATTGACTAAGTTTTAATAAGAAAATCAATTTTTTCAAAAAAAAAAAAACCGACTTGGGTGGTTAGTTCATGAGAAAACATTTAATTTTTTGTTAGTGTGAACATTTTATACATGAAAACTACTAAAAAGTTGACAATTCAGATTTTATGTGAATGCTTATATCAATGGAGCTATTCTTCTATTACAAGTGAATTGTTTGAATCCTTTTTTTGTCATAACAAAACCTAAATAAACAGGTTCTTTGCTTGCGATTGTACATATGTGTTTGCAATATTTTTAGTTGTCTTTTAGTGGTTTCCACCACATTTATTAGATAATAGTGTTCGAGATGAGACAACAATTTTTTGTTTGTACTAATCCTTTTTACTTCAAAAGTTATCGTACTATCAAATGTATATATTTTTTCATTCTTGAGACCCTTAAATACTTTACCAATTTTCAAGACTACTCATTTAACCGCATTGGTAAATATTAAAACACGTACTTATTCTATATTTTTTTGGTTGTCAATTGTGGAAGATACGTTGTGATTTAAAATTATATTTTTCATTGGATTTTTTAATGAATATTTGGGACTAGAGTAATCCTTATCTAAATTTGTTTTGCTTCCAATTCTAACAAAGAAAATAGAGACATGTTCTCTACAAATAAATGTGTGCGACTTCAATGAATATAGTGTGTTTATTCATATGTGGTCGTGTTCGTTTTAGTAGTATATTCAAATATCTTACTCGAGGGCTTTTGAGAGTATAAATCCCATCAAATGCCGTTATAAGGGTTCCTATAAATGCAGCTTTGGTGCAACTAACAAGAGCATTCTAGAATGGGTGTGGCTAGATCCCAGTCGACTAAAACTTAACCAAGTCTCAGTCGAGTGGCAAAATATATAAATGGAATGAAAGTTTTTTTAATATCGCATTCGCATGAATATCCACATAAGATCTCACGAATATAACATCGACCTAGACTTAGTTAAGTATCAGTGGACAGAGATTTAGTAATCCTGTTATGGAATATGTGATATGTCGACAAGTGCCAATCCTTGAGTTTCCTCATGTCTCACTCCCCGACACATTTTGCAGTGTCTTGTTGCATTCTTAACACCCCCTAGTATGGTTTACTGTTATGTTTTCTAATTGCACTGGTAATCCTCTTTCATGGGATATAATGGGTCGAACTGCACCAGAGTTGCAACATCGGTCATGTCTGCTATCTTTTTTTGCGTTCCAATTAAGAGCTTTATTCAACGAAAGAGCTCCTAGCATCATCACCCATAAGGCTGGTGAGTAGGAAAGAGGGTCTAGATCAGGTCCAACTTTCGGTGACCAACAGTGTGCATGCATGTTTAGCACAAAGGTGGGCCAGTACATTGGTTGATCTGCTTACATGTTGAATAATAAAAGAAGAAAAGGAGGAAGGTAGCTCTCCAATTTCTAAAAGTAATGGTGCCACAATAGAAAGGCTATTGTGATGAGTGTTCCAGAGACTAACAATCTCCACGCAGTCTGTTTCCATTATCACTTGGGAGAAGCCACGTAGATTAGCAAAGATAACTCCATCACGCAGCGCCATAGTCCCCCCAATGAACGGATCTGATATCCCCGGATGGGGTTTACTCCAAGCAGCCAACAAGGCATTTGTGGAGCGGGCTATGATACGTCTCCGTCGTATCTATATTTTTTGATTGTTCCATGCCAATATTATGCAACTTTGATATACTTTTTGGCAACTTTTTATATTATTTTTGGGACTAACATATTGATCCAGTGCCTAGTGCCAGTTCCTGTTTGTTGCATGCTTTATGTTTCGCAGAATATCCTTATCAAACGGAATCCAAACGGGATAAAAACGGACGGAGCTTATTTTTGGAATATTTGGAAAATTCCGGAAGAAAAATCCACGCGAGACAGTGCCCGAGGTGGCCACGAGGTAGGGGGCGCGCCTGCCCCCCTGGGCGCGCCACTTACCCTCGTGGGCCACCTGTAAGGCGGTTAACGCTCTTCTTTTGCCGCAAGAAAGCTAATTTTCGGAAAAAAATCACGGCGAAGGTTTCAGTCCAATCGGAGTTACGGATATCCATATATACACGAAACGGTGAAACAGAGCTAGAGGAGAACGCAGAAACAGAGAGAAACAGAGAGATAGATCCAATCTCGGAGGGGCTCTCGCCCCTCCCACGGCATGGAGGCCAAGGACCAGAGGGGAAACCCTTCTCCCATCTAGGGAGGAGATCAAGGAAGAAGAAGACGAAGGGCCCCCCTCTCCCCTTCTCTTCCGGTGGCGCCAGAACGCCGCTGTGGCCATCATCATCACCGCAATCTTCATCAACAACTTCACCGTCATCATCACCAACTCTTCCCCCCTCTATGCAGCGGTATAACCTCTCTCTTACCCGCTGTAATCTCTACTTAAACATGGTGCTCAACGCAATAAATTATTTCCCAATGATGTATGGCTATCTTATGATATTTGAGTACATCTGTTTTGTCCTAATGGCTATTTGATGATCAAGATTGGTTTGAGTTGCATGTTTTATTATTGGTGTTGTCCTATGGTGCTCTCCGTGTCGCGCAAGCGTGAGGGATCTCCGCTGTAGGGTTTGCAATATGTTTATGATTTGCTTATAGTGGGTTGCGTGAGTGACTGAAACACAAATCCGAGTAAGTAGTTGTTTACGTATGGAATAAAGGGGACTTGATACTTTAATGCTATGGTTGGGTTTTATCTTAATGATCTTTAGTAGTTGCGGATGCTTGCTAGAGTTCCAATCATAAGTGCATATGATCCAAGTAGAGAAAGTATGTTAGCTTATGCCTCTCCCTCAAATAAAATGGCAATAATGATTACCGATCTACTTATAGATTGCCTAGGGACAAATAACTTTCTCGTGACAACAAGCTCTTTACTAAAACTAATTTAGTTGTGTGTTCATCTAAACAGCCCCTAGCTTTTATTTACTCGCTCTTTATTATCTTGCAAACCTATCCAAAAACACCTACAAAGTACTTCTAGTTTCATACTTGTTCTAGGTAAAGTAAACGTTAAGCGTGCGTAGAGTTTTATCGGTGGTCGATAGAACTTTAGGGAATATTTGTTCTACCTTTAGTCCCTCGTTGGGTTCGAAACTCTTACTTATCGAAAACTGTTGCGATCCCCTATACTTGTGGGTTATCAAGACCTTTTTCTGGCGCCGTTGCCGGGGAGTCATAGCGTGGGGTGAATATTCTCGTGTGTGCTTGTTTGCTTTATCACTAAGTAATTTTTATTTGTTGTTCTAAGTTTTTCTCTATCTTCAGTTATGGATATGGAACACGAAATACCAAAAAGATTAGGTGTACTTGCTACTCATGGAGATGGGGTAACTCCTAAAACCCTCGATTCTCATTATGTGAAAGATATTAAGTACTACTTTGATAATCCTGAGAAAACCCCATTCAACTTTATAATGGGAGACACGTTGGATCAACGTGAATACTTTAGGGATTATCGCTCGACACAAAAAGGGAAACTATTATGGGATCAATTTATTATGTTGCGTTGGTATGCCCGGGATCTATGCTTGAGATATGATATTACTTGTTGCTCAAGGATGAAGGCTCCACACCTTCCCTTTTCATGCAAATTTAATGATAATGAAATCTTAGCTTCTTATGCTAATGGTAGATATGATTACTATGATGTGGAACAAATAGAAGAATTTGTTGCTTTTAAGTCTGCTTATGAAATTGAATCCTTGTTTGGAAAGTATGAAGCTTTAGATGATGATGTTTATAGGCCTGAAAATCTTGCTATACTTAGATATTGCTATGAAAATTATGAATATAATTACTATATTAATGCATTTATTGAGAAGTCTCCGCGATCCAAGAAGAGACTAATATTTTGCAGGAAGCTATGGAAGAAGAAATTGATGAAACTGTGAGCTCATTGGATGAAAAAGATGATGAGGAGAGCGAAGAACAAAAGGAGGAAGAGCGGATTGATCACCCGTGCCCACCTTCTAATGAGAGTAACTCTTCAACTCATACATTGTTTAATTCCCTTCGTGCCTCACCAAGGATGATTGTTATGATGATTGCTATGATCCCTTGAATTTGTTTGAAATATCCCTTTTTGATGATGCTTGCTATGCTTGTGGCCAAGATGCCAATATGAATTATGCTTATGGAGATGAACTTGCTATAGTTTCTTATGTTAAACATGAAATTGTTGCTATTGGACCCACACATGATAGTCCTATTATCATTTTGAATTCTCCCGAACTACACTATATTGGAGAAGTTTGTGCTTATTAAGGATTATATTGATGGGTTGCCTTTTACCATTGCACATGATGATTTTGATAGATGTAATATGCATGTGCTTGCTGCTTCTACTTGCAATTATTATGAAAGAGGAACTATATCTCCGCCTCTTTATGTTTCCAACACGATAGAATTGCAAGAATCTGCTTATACTATGCATTGGCCTTTACTAGGTGTGCATGAATTGTTCTTTTATGACATGCCGATGCATAGGAAGAGAGTTAGACTTCGTCATTACATGATATATGTTGCTTTGTGCTCACTACTAAATTATAAGTCATTGTTAATTAAAATTGGCTTTGATATACCTTGGGATCCGGGTGGATTCACTACTTGAGCACTATATGCCTAACTTAATGGCTTTAAAGAAAGCGCTGCCAGGGAGACAACCCGGAAGTTTTAGAGAGTCATTTATTTCTGTTGTGTGCTTTCATATAGTTTTAAAACAACAAAAATAAAGAGGGGACCCTAAACTTTTTCAAAAAAAAAAAAGAAAAGCGAAAGTGAGAAAGACAAGCATTGTTGAAGTGGGAGAGCTCCTTGAACTTTGTTCATGCTCACGGAAACTTTGTGAATCTTAATTACAGAAACTTTTCAATAAAAATAATTATCCCCTTGTACAATTCCATTGTATTATAAAAATAATGTGCCAAGGTTTGCCTTTAGGATGTTTACAATGCTTGTTGGTTTGTACGGTGCAGGACAGAAACTTTGGCTGTAGTGCGCGAATTTTAATTTTTTACTGGAACGTCAAATGATTCTGAATCTTTTTGAACTGTCTTGCTGTACAAATTTTTTATTTTTCCTAATTTTGGCAGAATTTTTCAAGTATCATAAGTATGGTGAATGTTCAGGTTGTTACAGACTGTTCTGTTTTAGACAGATTCTGTTTTTGATGCATAGTTTGCTTGTTTTGATGAAACTATCGATTTATATCAGTGGATTAAGCCATGAAAAAGTTATACTACAGTAGACACAATGCAAAAACAAAATATGAATTGGTTTTCAACAGTACTTAGAGTGGTGATTTGCTTTATTATACTAACGGATCTTACCGAGTTTTCTGTTGGAGTTTTGTGTGGATGAAGTGTTCGATGATCGAGAAGGTCTCGATGTGAGAAGAAGGAAGAGAGGCAAGAGCTCAAGCTTGGGGATGCCCGAGGCACCCCAAGTAAATATTCAAGGAGACTCAAGCGTCTAAGCTTGGGGATGCCCCGGAAGGCATCCCCTCTTTCTTCAACAAGTATCGGTATGTTTTCGGATTCGTTTCGTTCATGCGATATGTGCAAATCTTGGAGCGTCTTTTGCATTTAGTTTTCATTTTTCTTTTTTGCACCATGCTGGTATGAGATGGTCCTTGGTTGATTTATAGAATGCTCTTTGCACTTCACTTATATCTTTTGAGTATGGCTTTATAGAATGCTTCATGTGCTTCACTTATATCATTTGAAGTTCGGATTGTCTGTTTCTCTTTACATAGACAACCGCCATTTGTAGAATGCTCTTTTGCTTCACTTATATTTGTTAGAGCATGGGCATATCTTTTGTAGAAAGAATTAAAAATCTCTTGCTTCACTTATATCTATTTAGAGAGATGACAGGAACTGGTCATTCACATGGTTAGTCATAAAACCCTACATAAAACTTGTAGATCGCTGAATATGATATGTTTGATTCCTTGCAATAGTTTTGCGATATAAAGGTGGTGATATTAGAGTCGTGCTAGTTGAGTAACTGTGAAATTGAGAAATACTTGTGTTGAGGTTTGCAAGTCCCGTAGCATGCACATATGGTGAACCGTTATGTAACGAAGTCGGAGCATGAGGTGTTTATTGATTGTCTTCCTTATGAGTGGCGGTCGGGGACGAGTGATGGTCTTTTCCTAACAATCTATCCCCCTAGGAGCATGCGCGTATTACTTTGTTTCGATGACTAATAGATTTTTGCAATAAGTATGTGAGTTCTTTATGACTAATGTTGAGTCCATGGATTATACGCCTCTCACCCTTCCATCATTGCTAGCCTCTTGATGCAGTGCATTGCCCTTTCTCACCTCGAGAGTTGGTGCAAACTTCGCCGGTGCATCCAAACCCCGCGATATGATACGCTCTGTCACACATAAGCCTCATTATATCTTCCTCAAAACAGCTACCATACCTACCTATCATGGCATTTCCATAGCCATTCCGAAATATATTGCCATGCAACTTCCATCATCATCATATACATGACTTGAGCATTCATTGTCATATTGCTTTGCATGATCGTAAGATAGCTAGCATGATGTTTTTATGGCTTGTCCGTTTTTTGATGTGGTAGCTACACTAGATCATTGCACATCCCGGTACACTGCAGGAGGCATTCATATAGAGTCATACCTTTGTTCTAGTATCGAGTTGTAATATTGAGTTGTAAGTAAATAAAAGTGTGATGATCATCATTATTAGAGCATTGCCCCAGTGAGGGAAGGATGATGGAGACCATGATTCCCCCATAAGTCGGGATGAGACTCCGGACTTTACAAAAAATAAAAGAGGCCGAAGAAGCCCAAATAAAAAAAAGAGGCCAAAGAAGCCCACCAAAAAAATAAAATAAAATAAATAAATAAATAAATAAATAAATAAATAAATAAATAAATAAATAAATAAATAAATAAATAAATAAATAAATAAATATATATATATATAAAGAGAGAAAATAAAAAAATGAAAGAAAAAGAGAGAAGGGGCAATGTTACTATCCTTTTACCTCACCTGTGCTTCAAAGTAGCACCATGTTCTTCATATAGAGAGTCTCTTGAGTTATCACTTTCATATACTAGTGGGAATTTTCATTATATAACTTGGCTTGTATATTCTGATGATGGGCTTCCTCAAATTCCCGAGGTCTTCATGAGCAAGCAAGTTGGATGCACACCCACTTAGTTCCAGTTTGAGCTTTCATATACTTATAGCTCTAGTGCATCCGTTGCATGGCAATCCCTACTCCTCACGTTGACATCAATTGATGGGCATCTCCATAGCCCGTTGATTAGCCGCGTCGATGTGGGACTTCCTCTTTTTTTTGTCTTCTCCAGATAACCCCCATCATCATATTCTATTCCACATATAGTGCTATGTCCATGGCTCACGCTCATGTATTGCGTGAAAGTTGAAAAGGTTTGAAAAACGTCAAAAGTATGAAACAATTGCTTGGCTTGTCATCGGGGTTGTGCATCATGTGAATATTTTGTGTGGTGAAGATGGAGCATAGCCAGACTATATGATTTTGTAGGGATGAGCTTTTTTTGGCTATGTTATTTCAATAAGACATAATTGCTTGGTTGGTATGCTTGAAGTATTATTGTTTTTATTTCAAAGGATAGACTATTGCCTTAAATCACTCGTGTCTTAATATTCATGCCATGATTAGACATATGATCAAGATTAAGCTAGGTAGCATTCCACATCAAAAATTATCTTTTTATCATTTACCTACTCAAGGACGAGCAGGAATTAAGCTTGGGGATGCTGATACGTCTCCGTCGTATCTATAATTTTTTATTGTTCCATGCCAATATTATGCAACTTTCATATACTTTTTGGCAAATTTTTATATTATTTTGGGACTAACATATTGATCCAAAGGCCCAAAGCGCTTCATGTTTGTTGCATGTTTTATGTTTCGAGAATATCCATATCAAAAGGAATCCAAACGGGATAAAACGGACTGAGCTTATTTTTGGAATATTTGGAAAACTCCAAAGAAAAATCCACGCGAGATAAGGTTCGAGGTGGCCCACGGTAGGGGCGCGCCCCTACCCTCATGGGCCACCAGAAGGCGGTTGACGCCTTCTTTTGCCGCAAGAAAGCTAATTTTGGAAAACAAATCACGACAAAGGTTTCAGTCCAATTGGAGTTACGAATCTCCATATATACATGAAACGGTGAAACAGAGCCAAAGAAGAACGCGAAACAGAGAGAAACAGAGAGAAACAGAGAGATAGATCCAATCTCGGAGGGGCTCTCGCCCCTCCCATGCCATGGAGGCCAAGGACCAGAGGGGAAACCCTTCTCCCATCTAGGGAGGAGGTGAAGGAAGAAGAAGACGAAGGGCCCCCCTCCCCTTCTCTTCCGGTGGCGCCGGAACGCCGCCGTGGCCATCATCATCACCGCAATCTTCATCAACAACTTCACCGTCATCATCACCAACTCTTCCCCCCTCTATGCAGCGGTGTAACCTCTCTCTTACCCGCTGTAATCTCTACTTAAACATGGTGCTCAATGCTATATATTATTTCCCAATGATGTATGGCTATCCTATTATGTTTGAGTAGATCCGTTTTGTCCTAATGGCTATTTGATGATCAAGATTGGTTTGAGTTGCATGTTTTATTATTGGTGCTCTCCGTGTCGCGCAAGCGTGAGGGATCTCCGCTGTAGGGTTTGCAATATGTTTATGATTTGCTTATTGTGGGTTGCGTGAGTGACTGAAACACAAACCCGAGTAAGTAGGTTGATTACGTATGGGATAAAGGGGACTTGATACTTTAATGCTATGGTTGTGTTTTACCTTAATGATCTTTAGTAGTTGCGGATGCTTGCTAGAGTTCCAACCATAAGTGCATATGATCCAAGTAGAGAAAGTATGTTAGCTTATGCCTCTCCCTCAAATAAAATTGCAATAATGATTATCGGTCTAGTTATCGATTGCCTAGGGATAAATAACTTTCTCGTGACAACAAGCTCTTTACTAAAACTAATTTAGTTGTGTGTTCATCTAAACAACCCCTAGCTTTTATTTACTCGCTCTTTATTATCTTGCAAACCTATCCAAAAACACCTACAAAGTACTTCTAGTTTCATACTTGTTCTAGGTAAAGTAAACGTTAAGCGTGCGTAGAGTTGTATCGGTGGTCGATAGAACTTTAGGGAATATTTGTTCTACCTTTAGCTCCTCGTTGGGTTCGACACTCTTACTTATCGAAAACTGTTGTGATCCCCTATACTTGTGGGTTATCAGGGTACACCTCCCGCGCCCACCTTATTGGAGTCCACATTCACAGCCGCATCTGTGTTTATCTTAACGATGCCCAGCTCTGGAGGTATGCACCCAAAACCCGGGAGTACCGATGCATGTGAGTCAGGCATATCTAGCAAAGCCAAATCCTCTCGAATTCTCTTCACCGAAGTAAAAGGGTCAAACTGGTCATCATCATGAGTAACTCTATTCGGCGAGTGCCATACAACCCACATTATGGAGATCATTTGAGCCCTTTGAACATCAGGGAACCTCCCATAGCATATAATGTCACGGGACCAAGCACGGCCTTCGAAGATCAAACAATGCAAAGGCTTGTTTCCAAAACAACTTGGCATGGGAGCAATGCACTAGGGCATGCATAAGATCCTCATCCATTGCATTATAGACATTAAATCTGCTGATTACCTTTATATGTCGATGCCTCAAGGTACATTCATCTGGAAGAATTCCACGCATCACTCTCCACCAGAAAATACGAACCTTCGGCAAAACCTTGAGCTTCCATAGTGACTTCCACATCTGTTCTTCTGTCTGTGAGGATCCGGTAACCGTCCCTTCCTCTAGAGCCGCAAGCTCCTTCTGAGTCACAAGAGCACGGTACGCCGATTTTACAGAATAGATGCCACTTCTTTCATGGGCCCAAGCAAGAAAATCATCACCACCCCCCGTCCGTAGCGGGATATTCAGTATAGCATCGACATCGGGGGCTGTGAACATGTCCCTAATCAAGTCCCGACGCCACGTCCAATTCTCTGGGTCGATGAGCTGATGAACTATCTTGATGGTAGTCCCACCCGGTACCACCATGGGTGACAAAGAAGCGAGACCTGGAATCCATCTATCATGCCAAATTGAGATTGTTGTCCCGTCTCCCACCCTTTTGATCAGACCATCGCGGAGCGCCGCCCTACCAGCCACTATCGCTTGCCATATGGCAGAGGAAGTCTTTGGCACCGTAGCCTCCATGAAATCACTGTCAGGAAAATACCGGCCCTTCATTACCCGGGCACAAAGCGACTCTGGGTTAGTAATGAACCTCCACCCGTGTTTGCCGAGCAGCACCAAATTGAAAAGATTCAAGTCGGGAAAACCCATTCCACCGCGAGCTTTCGGAGTAGCGAGTTTATCCCATGCCACCCAATGAAGAGATCGACGATCCAGGGAACCACTCCACCAAAACTTTGCCATACTGGCCGTCAAATTTTTGCATACCTTTTTTTGTTAGAAGGAAGCAACTCATATTGAAAATCGGGATTGCTTGAACAACCGACTTGATAAGTGATTCTCTCCCAGCACAAGCAAGGAGTCTCTCAGCCCACCCGTTCATTTTACTCCGAGATCTCTCGCCAATGTGGTCAAAAGTACCACTAGTGATCCTCCCTACAACAGTTGGGAGTCCAAGATACCGCTCGCTGAACGCCTCCACTTGAATGCCAAACAAAATTTTCAACTCATGCCTTCTATCAGTTGGAGTGTTTGGCAAAAATAAGACTGCACTTTTTTCTCTATTGACAGCCTGGCCGGAACATGAAGCATATATCATCAAGACTTCATTCAGCCGAACCACGCTCTCCTGTGTTGCACTGATGAAGATAAGACTATCATCGGCAAATAATAAGTGGCTCACCCATGGTACCCGAAAGGATACACGGATGCCTCTGTCTATATAAGGTGAACCATATGAATTCAACAGTGAAGTAAGGCCTTCTGCACACAATAGGAAGAGAAAAGGTGATACAGGATCTCCTTGACGCAAACCACAAGATGGTGTAAAGAACGGCAAAAGTTCCCCGTTAACTCTCATTGTGAACCTGACCGAAGAGACACACTTCATTATTAAGTTCACAAAGTTGCCGCTGAACCCAAGCTTAGTCATAATAGCCTGTAAGTAATGCCATTCTACTCGATCATAGGCCTTCATCATGTCTAACTTGATAGCACAAGAATAATTCTTCCCCTTCTTTCTCCTTCTCATCGTGTGGACGCTCTCAAAGGACACCACAACATTATCAGTGATCAACCTGTCAGGGACAAAAGCACTTTGCTCCTCGCCAACCACAATATCCATTAGCTCTTTCAAGCGATTAGTGATCATCTTAGCCCCAATCTTATAGGGAACCGGACACAAAGATATGGGTCCGTAGTGAGCAATACATTGAGGGGTTACGTACCTTTGGTATAAGTATGATCGAGGTATCATTAAACCCCGCTGGTAACTCACCCCCATTAAGAAAACCCAAAATTGCGGGTACTAGATCTCCTTGAATAATATTCCAATGCCTCTGGAAAAAAAAAACCGTGGTAAAACCATCGACACCCGGAGCCTTCGAAGGAGACATCTGAAAAAGGGCAGCACGGACCTCCTCCGGTTCATAGGGTTTATCCAACAACATATTCATTTCCCCCATAACACGCTCGGGAACATACTGCAGCAACTCACTCATATCATTGTAACTTTGAGAGGAATATAAATTATGATAGAATGACTGAACTTCCGCGCATATCTTCGGCTTCAGATGCACAAAAGGATCCATCAGCACGACGAAGATTGGCTATTCTATTCAAACGTTTCTGCTACGCCACTTGTGCATGATAGTAAGCTGTGTTGCGGTCACCTTTCCGCAGCCACGGCACTCCGGAACGCTGCCTCATCCAAACCTCCTCTTGCCTCAATGCTTCACGAACTTTCAGCACTGTGGCTTTCTCTTCATCCAACAGGCCTCTGTCGACAGATTGTTTTCTCAATATCTCGAGCTTGGCCTGTAATTTCTTCACCTTCTTAGCAAGGCATCCAAACTCCTTCTCGAGCTTGGTCATGTCTGCTATCTAGGACGGCAAAATTTGCAGACTACGATCTAGATGGGGAAGCAATGTACTGTACTGCACTAATGTATTGGTGGTCAAATGTACGCCAACAAAAATCAGGGCTGACGGCCTACTTTCCGATAATTGTACACGCGAGAAATGTGTGCAGAGAAGGTTATCAATTACTGAACATGGGGTGGTCGAGCACTTGAGCATACCTTGCAGATGGACATGAAGTCGAAGTCACTCTCCCTGTCCCCCATGCCGACGTCCGGCAGCGCGTCGCCGAACTCCCTCAGCACCGCCCGCCTCTTGTGCTCGCTGACGAGCACGCCGGGCTGCGCGACGAAGCCCGTCGCCCGCCCGGACCCGTCCACCTCCAGCTCCGTCCCGATGACCCTGTCGGCGCCGAGGAACGCCCTGGCGAACGGCTCCACCATCACCCGGGGGCTCGCGGTGACGATGCACCGCCTGCCGAACGAGCGGAACACCCGCCACCCCTCCGGGTGCACGTCGCCGGCGTAGAACCTGGGGAGCACCGACCGCGCCACCGCCTCGATGTCGCTCACCCTAAGGCCCGCCACGGCGATGTACACGAACGTGCGCACCGCCAGCGGCTCGGACACGGAGACGTAGGTGAGGTACACGAACGGCACGGACGCGAGGAGGGCGAGCGCGCGGAGGAGGCTGCCGGCCTCGAGCGCGATGAGGAGGTAGTAGGGGAACGCGCTCCGGGACAGGAGCAGCGTGCCGTCGAGGTCGGCGGCGACCGTCTGCCGCGACCGCCCTTCCGTGGCGCACTCCTCGATCGGCCTGAACCTCGGAGCCGCCATGCCGTTTCTCATGCACGGAGAGGTCGATGCTTGAGTGGATAAGTGGGAGGTTAACGAAGAAGAGTGGCAGCAAGCGCAGGGAATATATGATCGAGATGCCTTGCGCTCTGGGTTCTTCAATGATTTCAGCAGACATGCATGGTGTGTCCGGGCCGTTAACCCGTTAAATTACAAAACCAGCACTTTTGCACTGTCGTTCTGATCATGGTATGCTAGCTCAGATGCGACGGCACACAATGTTAAACGTCAGACCATTCAGTACTTTGCATGAAGATCATCGTGGTACATTTGGACGTTGATTCAGTTTCAACGGATACGAGCTGTAACCGTGGTAATAAATCTCGGTGAGCATGGAAATTCTTCACTGGCGACACACGATGCGGTGTCAGACAGATCGCAAGCTTTTTATGGACAGGGGTCGCTCGTGTGGTTCGGAGATCGGAACAGATCAGTGGCCGGCTGGCAGGATTCAATACACAGTGGAGATGGTCCTACGAAAGCTTGATGCAGAGGCAAGGTTGGAAGATGCATGTGATGAAGGTCCCCCTTTTGTGGTGATGCACTTCACTGCTTGCCAAGTGGTCTACTCGGCTATTATCCCTCTACTGGTACATGACGTAACTATTCTGGAATCGTAACAAAGTGGGCCGATTACTTGTACTGTAAAAAAATCTAGTCGGCTAATCGTGTACCAATCAGAGTATCGGAAATTGATTAACTTACGGAGGAAAATTGGATTTACAGGGTGATGTGTCCTCTTCCCCGCTAAAAGCATCTCTAGCAGACCCTGCAAAATAACTGCCAAAATGCGGGTCGGCACGGAAAATCCCACCCGAACAGACCCTGCAAACGCGGCCAGCCCGCAAAAGTTTTTGAGGGGCGCGGCAAAAACTTGACCCCAACCCGCAAATACGCGGGTTTGCCCCCCGGCCCGTCGGTGCCCTGCATATAACGGGAGCGGTTGGTGGGGAGGACATTTCAGCCCGCGTTTTTCCCCACCAACCACCTCCGCTCTCCACCTCGCCCCGCCGCCGGGCTACCGCCCAAGATTCTGGCAAAAGTAGCCGGCGGGAGCATATGCCAAAAGGCCGCCACACGCACGAGGTTGCCCTCCGCCCCCCCCCCCCTCCTGCATCGGCGGGCCGAAAAGTTGCGGATCTGAGGCCCCTCATTGCGGGCGGCCGGATTTGGCTTTTCCGGCCGACGGTGGCTGCGCCAAGCGATGTAATGGTCGGGGAGCATCTCGCGCAGCCCCGGCAAAGTCGCATCGCCGCATGCAGATACAGGTTCGTCCTCTCGCCGCCGTCGACGGTTTGCGGGCATGGATTCGGCCAGCCGTCCACCGGGCTCGGCGCTCGCGTAACGGCTCGGTGGCTCGCTGATGCCGTGCATATAGTGCGACGACTACACGCGGACAGTGAATGCGGCTAACTTTGGGCACGCTGAAGCATCCCGGATGGGTGTTCTTCAAATGCGAAAACGACGGGGTATGTGCTGTTTTTATTCGGCTCATTTTGATAGCTCATTCTTTGGTTCAATTGCGGTAGCTCATTTCGAACATGATCATGTGTGTAGAAAGATGGATGCTTATTTTGGTTTTGGGAAGGCGAATACATTGATTTATTGATGAAAGAAACTTAATAGACGTTCGTGCACTCCTTAGTAGAATCGAAGGCAATGGTGCGGCTGCATGTGCAACTAGAGGGGAAACAACGTCTACTTCTTTTGAACCAGAGATGAAGAAAGAAGAGTGCAAAATCAAGGATCCACAGATCAACAATGAAAGCATGGAGAAGATATTGGTCCAACTAGTGGGAGCAGTTATGGAAGTTGGAAATCTTCTAAAATGCATACTTATGGTTCTTGTTTTCTTTGGTCTTGCTATTCTAGCAAAGATTTGGTGATGTCTTATGTATCCAATGTTGTTGAAAAAGTAAAGAAATGCATTATGTTGGATCAAATTGAGGTGTAAATTTAGGTTTTCCGGGCCGGGGGGAGCGGCGCTAGACCAGGCCCAACAAAGCGGACCCGTAAAAGAGTATATACCGCTAATATCCTTTGTGGGTCTGATTTTTGGGGTCTGCCTCTGCGGCCGTCCGTGCCGGGCCGCAAAACCGCTTTTCCCCGAACTGCAAACGCGTTTTGCGGGCCGGCAGGATGCGGGGTCTGCTAGAGATGCTCTAATCTCCTCTCATGTAGATGCAGTGCTCATGGGAGAACTGAACCGTCCTTCGGTTTCCGTCAGACTGGTCCATTAAGTCATTGTTTTGAAAACGATCTAGATCTATTATAAAGATATACCAAAAGTACCAAGCACCTTGAGCATAATAAAAATTATGTTGATATCTCTAAACCATCGAACGACCACAACAGCCGCCAAAATGGAGGAGGGGGGGGGGGAGTTGATATTCATACACGGCATCCATAGATTAGCCTTGATCAAAAGTCAAGCAAAGTCTCCTCTCTTTGTCCCTCCTCCAAGAAAAGGCGGCTAGGGTTTCTGCCTCTCGTCGGCGGCGCTGCCGATCTCCCACGTCTCCTGTGGCCTTTGGGCCATGGGTGCAGGGTGGATCCCGACCCTTGCCGGTGGGAGGGCTCCGTTTTCATGTGCTTCTTCAAGTTTTGTTAGGGTTTGTTTCCTGCTCAAGAAGACGAGACGGCGGCAGCTTCTTGAACATGGAATAAGGTTCTCCCCGTCTAGCTCCCAACCCAATGGTGTGTCTAGCATCGTCAGAGGGCGTGTGGAGGTGTGTCTCCAGCGGATCTCGCGAGATTTAGTCGGTGGTTGTCTTTGGTGGATCCGCTCGGATCCGATCTTTGTCCGTCTTTGTTCATGAGTCTTCAGGTTGGATCCTTTGGATCTAAAATTCTCTTCATCGGCGGTGGTTGCTGTTCTGGGGCGTTGGTCCTATGTGACCTTAGCACGACGAATTCCCGACTGTCTATTACAACAAGTTGTGCCCAACTCCGGCGAGGGAGGGGCGATGACGGCGACGCGCCTTTGGCTCGCTTTAGTGCTTGTATTCGTCACTAGGTGGTCTATGAATCTGGATGTAATTTTTATTATTTCTAGTGCTCGTTGTACTGCCATGATTGAAGATGAATAGATCGACAGTTTCCCGCAAAAAAAAAAACCAAGTTCAAGCCAATAGGAATGCCCATGAACAAAGAAGTCCGTTCAAGTGAAGAGAGTGGGGCTAGTGCACAATGTAACATACATCACATCTTCATCCTTCCATAGAGTAACCTTGATTTTTTGTAGTATGAGCCTCCAAGGGGTAGAAGCTCATTCATCTCTAATTTGAATAGAACTGAAGGGGAAGAATATACATAGCCCGGTGTAATTTTTTAAATTTCTGGTGTTAATTGTGCTACCCGGCAGTTGAAAATACTTCCTCTATAAAGTAATATAAGACTTTTTAGATCACTAAAGTCTTACAGAGGGAGTAGATAGGAATTTTTTCCTAAAGAAAAAGAAGGATAAGAAGATAGTTCCAAGACCCATTTGGCGAACCCTAGTCACATATCTAGGTAGTCCCGTACAACTCGAACTAACGTCAAGGAAGAGGAATTTGGAGTCCCTCTCAAGGAGTCCCGTGCGCCTCGATTTGATGATGGGTCAAGATCCATCAAGGTGACTGAATCTATTGAAAATGTTGAAATGGCAATATTGTCGGTGTATGATGACCTTCTCTATATGGCCACCGTACACACCTCTACCACTAATTTTGGGTTGCAACCTGTTGGGGAACGTAGCATGCAATTTCAAAAAAATTCCTATGCTCATGCAAGATCTATTTAGGAGATGCATAGCAACGAGAGGGGGAGAGTTTATCCACGTACCCTCGTAGACCGAAAGTGGAAGCGTTAGCTTAACGCGGTTGATGTAGTCGAACGTCTTCACAATCCAACCGATCCAAGTACTGAACGTACGGCACCTCCGAGTTTAGCACACCTTCATCTCGATGACGTCCCTCGAACTCTTGATCCAGCAGAGTGTCGAGGGAGAGTTCCGTCAGCACGACGGGGTGGTGATGGTGATGGTGATGTGATCCGCGCAGGGCTTCGCCTAAGCACTACGACGCTATGACCGGAGGAGTAAACTATGGAGGGGGCGCCGCACACGGCTAAGAGAACAATTGATGTGCCTTTGGGGTGCCCCCACCCCCGTATATAAAGGAGGGGAGGAGGAGGTGGCCGACCCTAGGGGTGGCATGCCATGGGGGGGAGTCCTACTAGGACTCCACTCCTAGTAGGATTCGCCCCCCTTCCTTCCAACGGAGAGGGGAAAGGGGAAAGAGGGGAGAGGGAGAAGGAAACGGGGGGGCACCCTTGTCCAATTGGATTAAGGGGGGCGCGCGCCACCTCTTGTGGCCTGCCTCCCTCTCTCCACTACGGCCCATGAGGCCCAGTAACTTTCCCGGGGGGTTCCGGTAACCTCCTGGTACTCCGAAAAATCCCCGAACCTCTTTGGAACCATTCCAGTGTCCGTATATAACCTTCCAATATATCAATCTTTACCTCTCGGCCATTTCGAGACTCCTCTTCATGTCCATGATATCATCCGAGATTCTGAAAAAACTTTGGTCACACAAACACACAACTCATAATACAAATCGTCATCGATTGTTAAGTGTGCGAACCCTAAAGGTTCGAGAACTATGTAGACATGACCGACACACATCTCCGGTCAATAACCAATAGCGGAACCTGGATGCTCATATTGGTTCCTACATATTCTACGAAGATCTTTATCGATCAAACCGCATAAAAACATACGCCATTCCCTTTGTCATCGGTATGTTACTTGCCCGAGATTCGATCGTCAGTATCATCATACCTAGTTCAATCTCGTTACCGGCAAGTCTCTTTACTTGTTTCGTAATGCATCATCCCGTAACCAACTCATTAGTCACATTGCTTGCAAGGCTTATAGTGATGTGCATTATCGAGAGGGCCTAGAGATACCTCTCACAAATCCTAATCTTGATCTATGCCAACCCAAAAAACACCTTTGGAGACACCTGTAGAGCATCTTTATAATCACCCAGTTATGCTGTGACGTTTGATAGCACACAACGTGTTCCTCCGGTATTCGGGAGTTGCATAATCTCATAGTCAGAGGAATATGTATAAGTCATGAAGAAAGCAATAGCAATAAAACTTAACGATCATTATGCTAAGCTAACAGATGGGTCTTGTCCATCACATCGTTCTCTAATGATGTGATCCCGTCCATCAAATGACAACACATGTCTATGGTCAGGAAACATAACCATATTTGATCAATGAGCTAGTCAAGTCGAGGAATACTAGGGACACTATGTTCTGTCTATGTATTCACACGTGTACTAAGTTTCCGGTTAATACAATTCTAGCATGAATAACAAACATTTATCATGATATAAGGAAATGTAAATAACAACTTTATTATTGTGTCTAGGGCATATTTCCTTCAGTCTCCCACTTGCACTAGAGTCAATAATCTAGATTGCATACTAATGATTCTAACACCCATGGAGTCTTGGTGCTGATCATGTTTTGCTCGTGGAAGAGGCTTAGTCAATGGGTCTGCAACATTCAGATCCGTATGTATTTTGCAAATCTCTATATGTCCCTCCTTGACTTCATCATGGATGGAATTGAAGCGTCTCTTGATGTGTTTGGTTCTCTTGTGAAATTTGGATTCCTTTGTCAAGGCAATTGGTCCAGTATTGTCTCAAAAGATTTTCATTGGACCCGATGCACTAGGTATTACACCTAGATCGGATATGAACTCCTTCATCCAGACTCCTTCATTTACAGCTTCCGAAGTAGCTATGTACTCCGCTTCACACGTAGATCCTGCCACCACGCTCTGCTTGGAACTGCACCAACTGACAGCTCCACCATTCAATATAAATACGTATCCAGTTTGTGACTTAGAGTCATCCGGATCAGCGTCAAAGCTTGCATAAACGTAATCATTTACGACAAGCTCTTTGTCACCTCCATAAACATATCCTTAGTCCTTTTCAGGTATTTCAGGATGTTCTTGACCGCTGTCCAGTGATCCACACCTTGATTACTTTGGTACCTCCCTACTAAAATTATAGCAAGGCATACATCAGGTCTGGTACACAGCATTGCATACATGATAGAACCTATGGCTGAGGCATAGGGAATGACTTTAATTTTCTCTCTATCTTCTGCTATGGTCGGGCATTGAGTCTGACTCAACTTCACACATTGTAACACAGGCAAGAACCCTTTCTTTGACTGTTCCATTTTGAACTTCTTAAAAAATTTATCAAGGTATGTGCTTTGAGAAAGTCCAATTAAGCGTCTTGATCTATCTCTATAGATCTTGATGCCCAATATATAAGCAGCTTCACCGAGGTCTTTCATTGAAAAATTCTTATCAAGTATCCTTTTATGCTATCCAGAAATTATTTATCATTTCCAATCAACAATATGTCATCCACATATAATATTAGAAATGCTACAGAGCTCCCACTCACTTTCTTGTAAATACAGGCTTCTCCAAAAGTCTGTATAAAACCATATGCTTTGATCACACTATCAAAGCATATATTCCAACTCCGAGAGGCTTGCACCAGTCCATAAATGGATCGCTGGAGCTTGCACACTTTGTTAGCACCTTTAGGATCGACAAAACCTTCTGGTTGCATCATATACAACTCTTCTTTAAGAAATCCATTAAGGAATGCAATTTTTACATCTATTTGCCAAATTTCATAATCATAAAATGCGGCAATTGCTAACATGATTTGGATAGACTTAAGCATCGCTACAGGTGAGAAGGTCCCATCGTAGTCAACTCCTTGAACTTGTCGAAAACATTTCGCAACAAGTCGATCTTTGTAGACAGTAACATTACCGTCAACGTCAGTCTTCTTCTTGAAGATCCATTTATTCTCTATGGCTTGCCGATCATCGGGCAAGTCAACCAAAGTCCACACTTTGTTCTCATACATGGATCCCATCTCAGATTTCATGGCCTCAAGCCATTTCGCGGAATCTGGGCTCATCATCGCTTCCTCATATTTCATAGGTTCTTCAAGGTCTAGTAACATGACTTCTAGAATAGGATTACCGTACCACTCTGGTGCGGAACGTACTCTTGTTGACCTACGAGGTTCGGTAGTAACTTGATCTGAAGTTTCATGATCATTATCATTAACTTCATCACTAATTGGTGTAGGCATCACTTCAACTGATCTCTGTGATGAACTACTTTCCAATTTGGGAGAAGGTACAATTACCTCATCAAGTTCTACTTTCCTCCCACTCACTTCTTTCGAGAGAAACTCCTTCTCTAGGAAGGATCCATTCTTAGCAACGAATATCTTGCCTTCGGATCTGTGATAGAAGGTGTACCCAACGATCTCCTTTGGTTATCCTATGAAGACGCATTTCTCCGATTTGGGTTCGAGCTTATCAGGTTTAAGCTTTTTCACATAAGCATCACAACCCCAAACTTTAAGAAACGACAGCTTAGGTTTCTTGCTAAACCACAGTTCATATGGTGTCGTCTCAACGGATTTAGATGGTGCCCTATTTAACGTGAATGCAGCCGTCTCTAAAGCATAACCCCAAAACGATAGTGGTAAATCGGTAAGAGACATCATAGATCGCACCATATCTAATAGAGTACGGTTACGACGTTCGGACACACCATTACGCTGTGGTGTTCCAGGTGCCGTGAGTTGCGAAACTATTCCACATTGTTTCAAATGAAGACCAAACTCATAACTGAAATATTCACCACCACGATCAGATCGTAGAAATTTTATTTTCTTGTTACAATGATTTTCCACTTCACTCTGAAATTCTTTGAACTTTTCAAATGTTTCAGACTTATGTTTCATTAAGTAGATATACCCATATCTGCTCAAATCATCTGCGAAGGTCAGAAAATAACGATACCCGCCACGAGGCTCCACACTCATCGGACTGCATACATCAGTATGTATTATTTCCAATAAGTCAGTTGCTCGCTCCATTGTTCCGGAGAACGGAGTCTTAGTCAGCTTGCCCATGAGGCATGGTTCGCAAGCATCAAGTTATTCACAATCAAGTGATTCCAAAAGCCCATCAGCATGGATTTTCTTCATGCGCTTTACACCAATATGACCTAAACGGTAGTGCCACAAATAAGTTGCACTATCATTATTAACTTTGCATCTTTTGGCTTCAATATTATGAATATGTGTATCACTACAATAGAGATTAAAAAAAAATAGACCACTCATCAAGGGTGCATGACCATAAAAGATATTACTCTTATAAATAGAACAACCATTATTCTCTGATTTAAATGAATAACTGTCTCGCATCAAACAAGATCCAGATATAATGTTCATGCTCAACGCTGGCACCAAATAACAATTATTTAGGTCTAAAACTACTCCCGAAGGTAGATGTAGAGGTAGCATGCCGATAGCGATCACATCGACTTTGGAACCATTTCCCACGCGCATCGTCACCTCGTCCTTAGCCAATCTTTGTTTAATCCGTAGCCCCTGTTTCGAGTTGCAAATATGAGCAACAGAACCAGTATCAAATACCCAGGCGCTACTACGAGCATTAGTAAGGTATACATCAGTAACATGTATATCAAATATACCTTTCACTTTGCTATCCTTCTTATCCGCCAAATACTTGGGGCAGTTCCGCTTCCGCTTCGGACCAGTCCCTTTGCAGTAGAAGCACTCAGCTTCGGGCTTAGGTCCAGACTTGGGCTTCTTCCTGGGAGTAGCAACTTGCTTGATATTCTTCTTGAAGTTCCCCTTCTTCCCTTTGCCCTTTTTCTTGAAACTAGTGGTCTTGTTAACCATCAAAACTTGATGCTCCTTCTTGATTTCTACCTCCGCAACCTTAAGCATCGCGAAGAGCTCGGGAATTGTCTTTTCCATCCCTTGCATATTATAGTTCATAGCGAAGCCTTTATAGCTTGGTGGTAGTGATTGAAGAACTTTGTCAATGACACTATCATTAGGAAGATTAACTCCCAGCTGAGTCAAGTGGTTATGGTACCCATTAATTTTGAGTATATGTTCACTAACAGAACTGTTCTCCTCCATCTTCCTGCTATAGAATTTGTTGGAGACTTCATATCTCTCAACTCGGGCATTTGCTTGAAATATTAACTTCAACTCCTGGAACATCTCATATGCTCCATGACGTTCAAAACATCTTTGAAGTCCCAATTCTAAGCCGTAAAGCATGGCACACTGAACTATCGAGTAGTCATCAGCTTTAGCTTGCCAGACGTTCATAACATCTGGAGTTGCCCCTGCACCAGGCCTTGCACCTAGAGGTGCTTCCGGGACGTAATTCTTCTGTGCATCAATGAGGATAATCCTCAAGTTACGGACCCAGTCCATGTAGTTGCTACCATCATCTTTCAACTTAGCTTTCTCTATGAACGCATTAAAATTCAAGGGAACGGTAGCACGGGCCATTGATCTACAACAACATAGATATGCAAAACTATCAGGACTAAGTTCATGATAAATTAAAGTTCAATTAATCATATTACTTAAGAACTCCCACTTAGATAGACATCCCTCTAGTCATCTAAATGATCACGTGATCCATATCAACTAAACCATGCCCGATCATCACGTGAGATGGAGTAGTTTTCAATGGTGAACATCTCTATGTTAATCATATCTACTATATGATTCACGTTCGACCTTTCGGTTTCAGTGTTCCAAGGCCATATCTGCATATGCTTGGCTCGTCAAGTTTAACCGGAGTATTCTGGATGTGCAAAACTGGCTTGCACCCATTGTATGTGAACGTAGAGCTTATCACACCCGATCATCACGTGGTGTCTCGGCACGATGAACTGTAGCAACGGAGCATACTCAGGGAGAACACTTATACCTTGAAATTTAGTGAGGGATCATCTTATAATGCTACCGTAGTACTAAGCAAAATAAGATGCATAAAAGATAAACATCATATGCAATCAAAATATGTGACATGATATGGCCATCATCGTCTTGTGCCTTCGATCTCCATCTCCAAAGCACCGTCATGATCTCCATCGTCACCGGCTTGACACCTTGATCTCCATCGTAGTGTCGTTGTCGTCTCACCAACTATTTTTTCTACAACTATCGCTACCACATAGTGATAAAGTAAAGCAATTACATGGCGATTGCATTTCATACAATAGAGCGACACCCATAAGGCTCCTGCCAGTTGCCGATAACTTTTACAAAACATGATCATCACATACAATAACGTATATCACATCATGCCTTGACCATATCATATCACAACATGCCCTGCAAAAACAAGTTAGACGTCCTCTACTTTGTTGTTGCAATTTTTACGTGGCTGCTACGGGCTTCTATCACGAACCATTCTTACCTACGCATCAAAACCACAATGATTTTTTGTCAAGTGTGTTGTTTTAACCTTCAACAAGGACCGGCCGTAGTCAAACTCGATTCAACTAAAGTTGGAGAAACAGACACCCGCCAGCCACCTGTGTGCAAAGCACTGATGACCCACAAGTATAGGGGATCACAACAGTTTTCAAGGGTAGAGTATTCAACCCAAATTTATTGATTCAACACAAGGGGAGCCAAAGAATATTCTCAAGTATTAGCAGTTGAGTTGTCAATTCAACCACACCTGGATAACTTAGTATCTGCAGCAAAGTATTTAGTAGCAAAGTAGTATGGAAGTAACAGTAACGGTGGCAAAAGTAACAGAAATAGTTTTGTAGTAATTGTAACAGTAGCTACGGTAAAGTAACTAAGCAAAGAGCAATATGTGAAAAGCTCGTAGGCATTGGATCGGTGATGGAGAATTATGTCGGATGTGATTCCTCATGCAATAGTTATATCATACGGTGACACAGAACTAGCTCCAGTTCATCAATGTAATGTAGGCATGTATTCCGAATATAGTCATACGTGCTTATGGAAAAGAACTTGCATGACATCTTTTGTCCTACCCTCCCGTGGCAGCGGGGTCCTAATGGAAACTAAGGGATATTAAGGCCTCCTTTTAATAGAGTACCGGACCAAAGCATTAACACTTAGTGAATACATGAACTCCTCAAACTACGGTCATCACCGGTAAGTATCCCGATTATTGTCACTTCGGGGTTAACGGATCATAACACATAATAGGTGACTATTGACTTGCAAGATAGGATCAAGAACTCACATATATTCATGAAAACATAATAGGTTCAGATCTGAAATCATGGCACTCGGGCCCTAGTGACAAGCATTAAGCATAGCAAAGTCATAGCAACATCAATTTCAGAACATAATGGATACTAGGGATCAAACCCTAACAAAACTAACTCGATTACATGGTAAATCTCATCCAACCCCTCACCGTCCAGCAAGCCTACGATGGAATTACTCACGCACGGCGATGAGCATCATGAAATTGGTGATGGAAGAAGGTTGATGATGACGATGGCGATGGATTCCCGTCTCCGGAGCCCCGAACGGACTCCAGATCAGCCCTCCCGAGAGAGTTTCGGGCTTGGCGGCGGCTCCGTATCGTAAAACATGATGAATCCTTCTCTTTGATTTTTTTCTCCCCGAACGTGAATATATGGAGTTGGAGTTGAGGTCGGTGGAGCACCAGGGGGCCCATGAGGCAGGGGGCGCGCCCAGGGGGTAGGATCGCCCCCACCCTCGTGGATAGGGTGTGGGCCCCCTGGCCTTGATTATTTCGCCAGTATTTTTTATTAATTCCAAAAATATTCTCCGTGAAGTTTCAGGTCATTCCGAGAACTTTTATTTCTGTACAAAAATAACACCATGGCAATTCTGCTGAAAACAACGTCAGTCCGGGTTAGTTCCATTCAAACCATGCAAGTTAGAGACCAAAACAAGGGCAAAAGTGTTTGGAAAAGTAGATACGATGTAGACGTATCAACTTCCCCAACCTTAAACCTTTGCTTGTCCTCAAGCAATTCAGTTGACAAACTGAAAGTGATAAAGAAAAACTTTTACAAACTCTGTTTGCTCTTGTTGTTGTAAATATGTAAAGCCAGGATTCAAGTTTTTAGCAAAGATTATGAACTAACCATATTCACAATAACATTTAGGTCTCAAGTTTACTCATATCAATGGCATAATCAACTAACGAGCAACAATAATAAATCTCGGATGACAACACTTTCTCAAAATAATCATAATATGATATAACAAGATGGTATCTTGCTAGCCCTTTCTGAGACTGCGAAACATAAATGCAGAGCACCTTTGAAGATCAAGGACTGACTAAACATTGTAATTCATGGTAAAAGAGATCCAGTCATAGTCATACCCAATATAAAATTATAGTAATGCATGCAAATGATAGTGGTGCTCTCCAACTGGTGCTTTTAATAAGAGGGTGATGACTCAACATAAAAGTAAATAGATAGGCCCTTCGCAGAGGGAAGCAGGGATTTGTAGAGGTGCCAGAGCTCGGTTTTGAAATAGAGATAAATAATATTTTGAGCGGCATACTTTCATTGTCAGCATAACAACCGAGAGATCTCGATATCTTCCATGCTACACACATTATAGGCGGTTC
The DNA here is from genome assembly GCA_021605205.1 of Aegilops longissima. Taxonomy (NCBI): domain Eukaryota; kingdom Viridiplantae; phylum Streptophyta; class Magnoliopsida; order Poales; family Poaceae; genus Aegilops; species Aegilops longissima. The sequence continues at coordinate 490,791,776 of CM038676.1, read as the reverse complement.
CCAAACAAAATGGTAAAGTTTATACTCCCCCACCACCAACAAGCATCAATCCACGGCTGGCCCGAAACAACGGGTGCCTCCAACTAGCAACAGTCCCGGGGAGTTTTGTTTGCAATTATTTTGATTTGATTTGAGCATGGGACTGGGCATCCCGGTGACCAGCCATTTTCTTGTGAGTGAGGAGCGGAGTCCACTCCTCTTGAGAATAACCCGCCTAGCATGGAGGATACAGACAGCCCTAGTTGATACATGAGCTATTCGAGCATACAAAACATAATTTTATTTGAAGGTTTAGAGTTTGGCACATACAAATTTACTTTGGACGGCAGGTAGATACCGCATATAGGAAGGTATAGTGGACTCATATGGAATAACTTTGGTGTTTATGGAAGTGGATGCATAAGCAGTATTCCCGCTTAGTACAAGTGAAGGCTAGAAAAAGACTGGGAAGCGACCAACTAGAGAGCGACAACAGTCATGAACATACATTAAAATTAATAAACATTGAGTGCAAGCATGAGTAGGATATAATCCACCATGAACATAAATATCGTGGAGGCTATGTTGATTTTGTTTCAACTACATGTGTGAACATGTGCCAAGTCAAGTCAGTCAAATCGTTCAAAGGAGGATACCACCCCATCATACCACATCACAACCATTTTAATAGCATGTTGGCACGCAAGGTAAACCATTATAAACTCCTAGCTAATTAAACATGTCATAAGCAACTATAATCTCTAATTGTCATTGCAAAGATGTTTCATTCATAATAGGCTGAATCAGGAACGATGAACTGATCATATTTACAAAAACAAGAGAGGTCGAGTTCATACCAGCTTTTCTCATCTCAGTCAGTCCATCATATATCGTTATTATTGCCTTTCACTTGCATGACCGAACGGTGTGGATAATAATAATAGTGCACGTGCATTGGACTAAGCTGGAATCTGCAAGCATTCAATACAAGGGAGAAGACAAGGTAATATGGGCTCTTTGTTAAATCAACAATAATGCACACAAGAGCCACTACAACATTTTCATCATGGTCTTCTCCTCTCATCTCCCCCAAAGAAAAGAAATAAAACTATTTACACTGGAAAGCTCCCAACAAGCAAAAGAAGAACGAGAAATATTTTTTGGTTTTCTTTAATTTATCACTACTATAGGCATGGAAAGTAAACTAGCTAAAAGCTACAACTAATTTTTTTGGTTTTTATTAAATTTAGTCAAACACACAAGAAGAAAGCGAGAAAAAGAAAATAAACTAGCATGGGTATTGCAATGAAAAAGTATGAGCACCGACAACTAGCATGAGTGTGTGAACATGAATGTAATGTCAATGAGCAATACGTACTCCCCCAAGCTTAGGCTTTTGGCCTAAGTTGGTCTATGGCCATGGCTGGCCTGGCGGATATCCAAAGTTGTAACTGGGGTCGTACTGAGATGCAACGGCTATTGCCTGATGAGCTGCAGCTTGGAGGCGAGCTGCCTCCGTCCTCCTCTCATACTCGTTCGCCTCCTCCCTGGTTATAATATATCACCCTTTCGCCTAAAAGTCAAAGAAAGTAGGAGCAGGGAGAGCAACATGGACAGTGCGGCGCCTGTCAAACATCAGTTGGTACTGGAGAGGTTGTTCATTCCTCTCAATAAACTGATGGCGAACCATAGCATTATAATCTAAATAAGAAGGGGGCAATTCCATATCGTTTTCATGTATGTGTATCTCAAGAAAATTAGCCACACGGGTTGCATAAATCCCATTAAACAAGTCTCCACTTAAACTATTATTATGCAACCTACGTGCAGCAATGGCCCCCAAGTTGTATTGTTTACCTCCTAATACGGCACTCTTGAGATCACTAAGGTCAGGAACACACATGTGACATGCCTCGTCCTTGTCGTTAATGCATCTACCTATAAAGAGAGCAAAATAATGTATAGCAGGAAAATGAATGCTCCCTATGGTAGCTTGTGTTATCTCTCTAGATTCCCCCACAGTGATACTAGCAAGAAAATCTTTGAACTCAGATTTGCGAGGTTCACTAGCACTACCCCATTGCGGGAGTTTACAAGCAGTCTTAAAATCTTCTAAGTCCATGGTATAAGATTTATTATAAAGAACAAATAGGACAGTGTGAGAATTGCATGAAGATGTAAATTTGAACCTTCTCACAAAGGAATCAATTAGGTGATAATACTGAGGGCAATTATCTAGCATGAAGCCCTCGAGTTTAGCATTACGCACATATGCATAAAATTCCTCCTTAATTCCTGCTCGGACCATGAAATCTTCTTACGGCCATTCACATGGCCGCACTTGAGCTTCTCTTGGTAGTTCATGGTCCGGCTCATGTATTGCGGGCCTGGGTCCTTGCTTCCTTGAAGAACCACCTTGGTACATTTTCCTAAACATATTTCTCCCTCTAATTTTTTTTGAAAAATTTAGTAACTCAAAATAAAAGTGAACCAAACTCAACAAAATTGATAGCAACTACTCCCACAAGTGCCTAGAGACTATATCATGCATTAGAACTACTTGGGACCAAATAAATTTGACATGCAAGCTCAAGAACAAGGTCACTTAAGTAGCAAAAATTTGCAATGAATAAAGCACTAGAACAAAAACTAATTGTACCATTGGAGGAGCCACATACCGAAGAACAATCCCCCAAAGCAGTTTTGTGAGTGGGGCTTTGAGGAAGGAGATCGAAAATTGCAGCAAGATGAGCTAGAACTCGTGCTTGAGCTGGTTGGTGATTTTTCTTGGGAGGAAGAAGAAGTGTGTGGGTGCAGGAATAAGTGGAGGGGGCCACCAGGGGCCCACGTGGCAGGGGGCGCGCCTAGGGGGTGGGCGCGCCCTGGACCCTCGTGGCCAGGTGCTTGCTCCCCCTGATGTGTTCTTAGTGCCAAATATTCTCAGATATTCTAGAAAAAAATCATATTTCATTTTCAGGGCATTTGGAGAACTTTTAGTTTCGGGGTATTTTTTTATTGCATGGATAATTCAGAAAACAGACAGAAAATAATATTTTCGCTTTATTTAATCTAAATAACAAAAAGTAAAAGGAGGGTACAGAAGGTTGTGCTTTCTAACTTCATCCATATCATGCTCATCAAAAGGAATCCACTAAAAAGGTTGATCAAGTCTTGTTAACAAACTCTTTTTGAATAACATGGAACCGGAGAAATTTCGAATGACACTAGGTTACCTCAACGGGGATATGCACATCCCCAACAATAAGAATATCATATTTCTTCTTTACAGTAGGAAGAGGAAATTCAAAACCTCCAAAGGTAATTGTTGGAATTTTTTCAATAGAATTTATACTGTGGACTTGAGGTTGTTTCCTCGGAAAGTGTACCGTATGCTCATTACCATTAACATGAAATGTGACATTGCCTTTGTTGCAATCAATAACAGCCCCTGCAGTATTCAAAAAGGGTCTACCAAGGATAATCGACATACTATCATCCTCGGGAATATCAAGAATAACAAAGTCCGTTAAAATAGTAACGTTTGCGACCACAACAGGCACATCCTCACAAATACCGACAGGTATAGCAGTTGATTTATCAGCCATTTGCAAAGATATTTCAGTAGGTGTCAACTTATTCAAATCAAGTCTACGATATAAAGAGAGAGGCATAACACTTACACCGGCTCCAAGATCACATAAAGCAGTTTTAACATAGTTTCTTTTAATGGAGCATGGTATAGTTGGTACTCCTGGATCTCCAAGTTTCTTAGGTATTCCACATTTAAAAGTATAATTAGCAAGCATGGTGGAAATTTCAGCTTCTGGTATCTTTCTTTTATTTGTAAAAATATCTTTCATGTACTTAGCATAAGGATTCATTTTAAGCATATCACCAAACGATACATGAAGATAGGTCTAATCATTTCAAAGAAAGCGCTCAAAATCCTCATCATCCTTTTCTCGGATGGTTTAGGAGGGAAGGGCATGGGTTTCGAACCCATGGTTCTCTTTCTTTACCGTGCTTCCTAGCAACAAAGTCTCTCTTATCATAATGTTGATTCTTTGATTGTGGGTTATCAAGATCAACAGCAGGTTCAATTTCTACATCATTGTTATTGCTAGGTTGAGCATCAACATGAACATCATCATTAATATTATCACTAGGTTCATGTTCATTACCAAATTGTGTTTCAACATCAGAAATAGAAATATCATTGGGATTCTCAGGTGTGTCAACAACAGGTTCACTAGAAGCATGCAAAGTCCTATCCTCACAATATGCATCCTAGCCAATGCCATTATGAGTTTGAAAATTACATTAGAAAACAAGATCACTTCAATGCAAATGTTATGAAATAATTGAAATACAATTCTGATATGATTGCTCGCTTGAGTGACTTGTTATTTAGGATTTCAAATGATGTTAGAGGTGTTGGAAAACATGCTTCTATGGTTCAAACTCAATTAGAACAAGTTGCTAAATCTCAAAGAGAGTTGCTTGATGAATTGAATAATAATATACAAGACTTTGCTGTTAGAGTTGCAACTAGAGGAGGTAAAATGACTCAGGAACCACTTTATGCTGAGGGACACCCAAAAAGAATTGAACAAGATCCACAAAGAATTAACACTAATGCACCTAGTCCTTCTAGAAAGAAAAAGAAGAAGAAAAAGATAGGAGTTTGCATACTTCTAGTGAATCTGAAATAGAAAAACCTCCAGATAACGATAATGAAACTTCTATCTCAGATGCCGAAACTCAGTCTGGAAATGAACACTCACCTAGTGATAATGAAAAAGATAATGATGAGGTCCATGAAGACACTCAAACAAATAAAAAAGAACCAGACAATGATGTTGAGATAGAACCACCAGTTGATCTTGATAACCCACAACCTAAGAATAAAAGGTATGATAAAAATGACTTTGTGGCTAGAAAACACGGTAAAGAAAGAGAACCGTGGGTTCAAAAACCTATGCCTTTTCCACCTAAGTCAACTAAAAATAAATGATGAAGAATTTGAATGCTTTGCTGAAATGCTGAGGCCAGTCTTTTTGCGTACTCGCTTGACTGACATCTTGAAAATGCCTCCTTATGCAAAGTACATGAAAGACATCATCACTAATGAGAGAAAAATACCAGAAGTTGAAATCTCCACTATGATTGCTAATTATACTTTTAAAGATGGAGTACCTAAAAAACTTGGAGATCCAGGAATATCGACTATACCTTGCTCTATCAAAAAGAATTATGTGAAAACTGCTTTGTGTGATTTAGGAGCTGGTGCTAGTGTTATGCCTTTCTCTTTATATAAAAGACTTGATTTGAATAAACTCACACCTACTGAAATATCTTTACAAATGGCTGACAAATCAACTGCCAAACCTATTGGTATCTGTGAGGATGTGCCTGTTGTTGCTAATGTTACTATTTTGACTGACTTTGTTATACTTGAGATGCCCGAGGATGACAACATGTCGATCATCCTTGGTAGACCCTTCTTGAATACTGCAGGGGCTGTTATTGATTGCAATAAAAGCAAGGTCACTTTTCACATTAATGGTAATGAGCATACGTTGCACTTTCTGAAGAAACAATTCCAAGTGAATGGTATTAATGTTATTGAAATATCTCCAACAATCACTATTGGAAGTTTTCAAATTCCTCTACCTACTGTTAAAAAGAAATATGAAATTCTTGTTTTTGGGGACATTCATATCCCCATTGAGGTAACTTAGTGAGTTACGAAACTTCATCGGTTTCATGCTAATCGAAAGTGGTTGTTAATAAGACCTGATCAACGTTATTAATGAATCATTTTTTAGAGGTATGAAATTGATGAATTTAGTAAGCACTACCTTCTCTCCCTATCTTTTGTTTTCTACTTTTATTAGTTAAAATAAAATAAAATGCCATGTTTTGTCTTTTTCTGAATTTCTCGTGCAATAAAAAAATGACCCAAAAATAAAAGTTATCATAATGCTCTGAAAATTTAATACGATTTTTTCTGAATATTTAAGAATTTCTGGTGCAAATAATATCAGAGAGAGGTGCACCAGGTGGGCACATCCCACCTGGGCGTGCCAAGACCCTCAGGCGCGCCCTGGTGGGTTGTGGTCCCCACATGGGCCCCCTCACTTATCTCTTTAGCCCACATCATCACTCACCTCCAGAAAAAATCCCTCTTGCTTTGTCTCCCGTGTTCTTGAGCCCAAACCCGCGGATTTCGATATCTTTGCTCGAAGCTGCATTTCCGAAACTGTTTTGGGGGATTGTTGCTTGGTACGTGACTCCACCATTTGTCCAATTAGTTTTTGTTTTAATAGTTTATACTTTGAATAATTAGCTACTCTTGGTGCTGCTGTACATGAGCTTGCATGTTGAATTCTGAGTGTTCTAAGTATTTCGAATGCTTGATATGGCCTCTATGTATCCCTATGAGTAGTTGCTATCAATTTTGTGAAGTTTTGTTGAGAAAATTTTGTGAACTAAAAATTCAGATTTTTGTTCATACGAAAAATTGTACGCGGACAGGAATATCTTCAGGATGGCTCAAAGGAGAACTCCAAGGGTGTTATCGGGGAGTCTTCTGACAGTGATCTCCACACTCAGAGGTTGGCGGAGGTACGGCCGTGCGAATGCCCACACACCCCGTTCCTGCAAGAGGCTGGAATTCTTGAGGAGTTCATGCAATATATTGCTAATGCCGGCCTCATCGACTTCATCGCAGATGAGTGTGACCAACACCAAATCCTCACAAACATCTTTGTTCAAAGTTTTACTTTCTTGCCTAGGAATAATCCTCCTGAAGTGAGCTTTGAATTATATACTGAAAACCATCAGATACCACTTACTGAATTCTGTGACATATGCATGATCCCGTCTGATGGGAGCTTGGCTGATCCTAGGCCGGATGAGTTTGAGGCCTTCTGTCGCACTTTGACAGTCGGTGATGAGAGAGGAGTGTCAGCCATCACTGCCGGTGGCTTACACTTTCCTGTTGTTCGTTACTTTGCACTCTTCATTACCAAATGCTTGCTTGCTAGAGAGAAGGTGGGTGCGCTCAGTTCATAAGACCTTGTTGTTTTACATCATGCATTAGAGGGCGACAACACTTATAGATGATGGTTGCTGCAACTATGTCGGTATTTCCCCGGAGAGGGAGGGATGATGTGGCACAGCGACGGTAGGTATTTCCCTCAGTGATGAAACCAAGGTATCGAACCAGTAGGAGAACCAAGCAACACAATGTAAACAGCACCTGCACACAAACAACACGTCGCAACACAATGAGTTAAAGGGGTTGTCAATCCCTTCCGGGGTACGGCGCCTCAAGATAGGCATATAGACATGAGGTAAATTGTAGTAGATTGATAGATCGAACGCCAAATAAAGTAAATAAAGATAAAGCACAACAAGGTATTTTTGTATTTTTGGATTAATAGATCTGAATAAAAATGCAAAGGAAAAGTAGATCGCAAGGCAAATATATGAGAAAGAAGACCCGGGGGCCGTAGGTTTCACTAGTGGCTTCTCTCTTGAAAAATAGCAAACATTGGGTAAACAAATTACTGTTTGGCAATTGATAGAACTTCAAATAATTATGACGATATCCAGGCAATGATCATTACATAGGCATCATGTCCAAGATTAGTAGACCGACTCCTGCCTGCATCTACTACTATTACTCCACACATCGACCCCTATCCAGCATGCATCTAGTGTATTAAGTTCATGGAAAAACGGAGTAATGCAATAAGAACGATGACATGATGTAGACATGATCCGTTTATCTATATGGCGGTATATATAGATCTCGTCTTTTTATCCTTAGTAGCAATGATACATACGTGTCGGTTCCCTTTCTGTCACTGGGATCAAGAACCGTAAGATCGAACCCACTACCGGGCACCTCTTCCCATTGCAAGATAAATAGATCAAGTTGGCCAAACAAAACCCAAATATCGGAGGAGAAATACGAGGCTATAAAAGATCATGCATATAAGAGATCAAAGAAACTCAAATAACTTTCATGGATATAAAAAGATATAACTGATCATAAACTCGAAGTTCATCAGATCCCAACAAACACACCACAAAAAGAGTTACACACTGGTGCGAGTCGGTCCTAAACAAGCTGGTTTTTTACCCCTTTCCGCGACGGCATTTGGAACCGTCGCCAAGTGAGTGTGGGCGATAGGGGGGTCCTTCACACACGATCTAGAAACCGTCGGGGATAGGGAGCCTTGATGCATACATTTGTCCCTATATAACCGTTTCTGATATCTCGAATATCCCAAACACTTCATCCTTGCTACTCTTTTGTGCTCGCATTGCCATCGCAGTCAGAGTTTTGTGGTTCTGCCTAAAACTAGGCAGATTCCAGGCATGAGAGTTTTCCAGGCAGATTCTAGGCACGAGAGTTTTTTGATGCCTGGCACATCACAAACAGTTCATGATTATAAACCGTGTATGATGGGTAGACAATCACACACATTTAGTTTTCCCGCACCATATGTGATAGTGTCTGACATCACACACGCTTTCCAAACGGCAACTGTGTGCATGCTTGCACATTTCCTCTCTGTGAACCATCTCGGATTATGGTGTATATCACAAACGTTTGTGTTTTAGCAACCGTGTGTACCGTAATGACCTGCACAACGTAATTTCGCCCTAATTTAATTGCTGCTATTTAAAATTGTACCTAATTTAAACTTGAAAGTAGGCTATAGCTTTATTCATATCCATCAGGTTCAAACAACCAATGCATTATTCGATTCACAGGTACATAATTTTAAGAATTACATAAGCACCAAATAAAGAATGATGTACCAGGGTTCTATACTTGTGCTATTACAAATGGTAAAAAAAGAGGCGACAAACATTCCAGTTGCTGAACAAGGTGAAGCGGAATGGCCCTATTGTGCTCTCCTGGATGCAGAAGGCATGCAGGACTCTAATCCAACCCCTTGTGATGGCCGGCCGCCAATCATGTAGTTTGAGAAGTAATCTTGAGGAATCCGCTTCAGGATCCACTACAAAAGAAAAAATATTTAGATATTGTCATCTAAGACAACTCATTACCGGCAGTTAAACGAAGGCTACATGGTTCTTACTTACCATCCTGTAGTTCACTGTTGTCTTGCATAAAGGGTAAACAAATAGTTCGATTGGCATCTTTTGACCCATTTTAATAACAATCTTTATCAGTTTCCTCACTTGATGCTGGTTCATCAATATCTCATTGCCCCATACGCAGAAAGGGTTGAAGTGTGGATCTTTGGCAATGATATATGTACCTAAAAGCACCAAGTTAATATTAGAAGCTAAAAAATTATTGAAAAATGATGTAGTACAACACTCCATCCATCCCATTATATAAGATTTTATTACATGTATATCTAGACATCATCAGAACATTAAGGTAACACTCTTCCTTGTTGCGATGTAGCCTGGGATTGCATATTTAGTCATTCAGTACAATGCATGTTGCTAAACAACAATTGAAAAACGAAAAGGCATGTTAACTGCAATATCCTTAACAACAACCAAATATCGTAATTCATAGTGGTATTGTTGAAACTGTTATTGATGAAATTGAACTGCACGGCAAATAGTTGCACATATAGAGCATCACATTGTGAAGAACTGAAATAAACAAGTCATAAGAACATCTCTAGCAATTTTTAGCCTTTTCTAGTCGATCCCCTAAACTTAAGGTTGTAAACTTCAATTTGATCAAGTTCAAAGGCAGGTTCAACTGAAAGTAGCATGCATTCAAACATAAACATGTATAGTTTTGCATCACCGAACATAAAACATAAATTTAAACTAAGCTAAACTACTTTCGGTCGAAGTAGAGGTTGAGCCAATCCTTCCTCGTCATGTATGGTGTCCCGCGAGCCGGGTCCAGGCCAGTACCGTCGTCGGGGTCATTGGGGGAGGAACTCCTCCACTCGTAGGCATCGATCGCTTCGTCCTCGGGGCCCACCTCGATGCCCTCCGCACTGCCATCGCCGCCGCCTTTGACCTCGTCATTAGAGGAGAGCGCGATAACCTCGCCGCCCTCCGCACTACCGTCCTCGCCGCCTTCGACCTCGTCATAGGAGGAGAGCGCGATAACCTCGCCGCCCTCCGCGCCGGCAAAGATCGCTCGCTCTGCCTCCACGTGCCCCGGGTCCTGCCGGCGGAGCTCTTGCATGTAGGCCTCGTCGCCGGCCTCGGCCTCGAGGTGCTCCCACGCCTCGCGGTCCTCCCGCGCCATAGCCGAGCTCACCACCCTGGCTCCGGCGGAACAAGGTGGACCGGACATGTGCCGAAGGGGAAATTGAGCCTAGCCGTCGCCCCGTCGTAGCAGACCTGCCAGCGGTCGTACTCCATGGCCGTGAGCTAGGCCGTGTGGAAGCTACCGAGCCACCGGCGGTGTGGGTCTCTCGATCTGTAATCTCGGCGACCCACGTCCCCCACCGCCACTTCCGGACCCCGAGGTAGGACTTTGTAGGTTGCCGGGTCCGATGGAGGACAGGGAAGTCCTCAAACTGGTGTAGGGGCGCGGCAGCGGGCGGATCGGGGGACCGGCGACGGTGGATCGGGCCCGCAGAGGATGACAGAGACACCTCGGCGGCCACCTCGCCGGCGTCGGGCGAAAAGGCCATGATAAACCTCTTTTTGGTCATTGGATCCTCGAGCTCCCCGGCACACGGGCAGAGGTTGAGGATGGAGGCGCCGACGATGGCGGAGACCTACCAATGGTTTGGAGGGTTTTGTGTTTGTGTGAGCGGAGGTTTTGGGGTGTGTGTGTGTGGAGGGAGGAGCAAGGTTGTGTTTGAGGAAATACTGCGGCAACTGAAAATTTTACTAGGCGGGAGTAACAAGGCGAGGCTACTGAAAATTTGGATCAAGGGCGAGCAGAAATTTTTGAGATTGTGAGGGATGCAGAGGCAGGAGTAAAATGTCGGGGCTACTAAAAATTTGAATCAAGGGACTGAAGCAGAGCGGGAGTAAGAGACATCGCACACAGTCCGCACATACTAATCGTGTGCTATCAAACATTAAAACCTTCCAGGCGATAGATATTTTTGAGATTGCGAGGGATGCAGAGGCGGGAGTTTTTGGGGAGTGAGCTAGTGTGCTTGACACGCCGGTTGTGGACTGTAGCCGATGCACCTTCTCGCATAAGCCATAGGCTTACTATACACCGACGGTGCTCCAAGATATTTTGTACTACATCTCACACGGTTGGTGATAAATAAACTGTGTGGGATCTACTTGATTTGAATTACAAAATGGGGTAACAGCAGCAATGGACGCTATTTGAATTGCTAGACCTTTTATCCGCTGTGAACATGCAACTATATGTGTGTAGTAAAAGAATTTGAATTATTCACGGTTCATTTGGACATTTTATACAATAAACTGGTTTTCTAGCCATTTCACGTGCACAATTAAAAATTAAACTAGATGCACATGCTCCCGTGCATACAAATTGGTTGAAAAAACAAATCTGTGTCCTTCAGTGCATGCTTAGGTCACATGGAATAAATGGGAATGAATTTTTCGGGGTTCGTTTGGCCTTTTTTATACATTAACTGGGTTTTCTAGGTATTTTATGTGCATAATTAAAATTTGAACTACAAGCACATGCTCCAATGCACCAAAGTTGGTCGAAAAATCACATGTGTGTCCTTGGGTGAATTTCTAGGTCCCATGCAAGAGATGGGAAGGAATTTCAAACACCAGGGCACTGTTGATTGCCGGCAAAACTTTGAGATATCTGGTTTTTAAATTCTAGTAAATCCAAAACTCGTCTGAAATTAATGAAACCTGGCATGCTATGATGGAGAAGCATCAACAGGACGTGGTGAAAATTTTATCCCATTTGGGGAAGGTTTGGGTATAAGCTTCTCACAAACCAGAGCTTCTCAGAACAAGCATGATGGTTTCGATAGGGAACGTACCACCTTTGGGGACGGGACGATATCCGTTGCCTCTTATTGCTTTCATAAAAATTCTAGTGTCAACATAGAACAACATGAGTGTTGTGTTTAATCTTGGAATTTTTCGGGGTTTGTTTGGCCTTTTTTATACATTTACTAGGTTTTGTAGGCATTTTATGTGCATAATTCAAATTTGAACTACAAGCACATGCTCCAATGCACTAAAGTTGGTTGAAAAATCACATGTGTGTCCTTGGGTGAATTTCTAGGTCCCATGCAAGAGATTGGAATGAAATTCAAACACCAGGGCACAATTGATTGCCCGCAAAATGTTGAGATGCCTGGTTTTTAAATTCTAGTAAATCCAAAACTCGTCTGTAATTCATGAAACTTGGCATGCTATCATAGAGCGGCATCAACATGCCGTGGTAAAAAAATTGTCCCATTTGGGGCAGGTTCCGGTATATGCTTCTCACAAACCAGAGCTTCTCACAACAAGCATGATGGTTTCCATAGGGAACGTCCCACCTTTGGGGATGAAACGATGTCCATTGCCTCTTATTGATTTCAAAAAATTTCTCGTGTCAACATAGAACAACAGGAGTGTTGTGTCAATTTTTCGGATTTTTTGGGGTTCGTTTGGACATTTTTAGGCATTAGCTGAGTTTTCAATGCATTTATGTGCATAATTCAAATTTGAACTACATGCACATGCTCTAGCGCATATAAATTGGTTGAAAAATCAAATATGTGTCCTTGGGTGCATGCTTAGGTCCCATGCAAGAAATGGGAATGAATTTCAAACACCACGACACCGTTGATTGCCGGTAGAACATTAAGATGCCTGGTTTTTAAATTCTAGTATAGCCAAAACTCGTCTAAAATTCATGAAACTTGGCATGCTACAATGCAGCAGCATAAACATGCTGTGGTAAAAAAATTGTCCCATTTGGGGCAGGTTTGGGTATATGCTTCTCACAAACTAAAGCTTCTCACAACAAGCATGATGGTTTCGAAAGGGAACTTCCCACCTTTGGGGACGAAACGATATCCATTGCCTCTTATTGCTTTCAATTTTTTTTCTCGTGTCAACATAGAACAACAGGCGTGTTGTGTCAATTTTTGGGATTTTTCGGGGTTCGTTTGGACATTTTTATGCATTAACTAAGTTTTCAATGCATTTATGTGCATAATTCAAATTTGAACTACATGCACGTGCTCTAGTGCATATAAATTGGTTGAAAAATCAAATATGTGTCCTTGGGTGCATGCTTAGGTTCCAGGCAAGAAATGGGAATGAATTATAAACAACAGGAGTGTGGTGTCAATTTTTGGGATTTTTCGGGGCTCGTTTGGACATTTTTATGCATTAACTGGGTTTTATAGGCATTTTATGTGCATAATTCAAACTTGAACTACACGCACATGCTCCAATGGACCAAAGTTGGTTGAAAAATCACATGTGTGTCCTAGGGTGAATTTCTAGGTCCCATGCAAGAGATTGGAATGAAATTCAAACACCAGGGCACTCTTTATTGCCGGCAAAACGTTGAGATGCCTCGTTTTTAAATTCTAGTAAATTGAAAACTCGTCTGAAATTCATGAAACTTGGCATGCTATCATGGAATGGCACCCGACATGCTGTGGCATTTTCCGTGTCCATTTTGAGAGAAGGCGCACTCGAATAATGACAGCCAACAAAGGCATTTTGAAAAAATAGCTTCCACTTTAATATCTCAAACGTTTGTAGAATTCAAACAGTGTGCGTTCTTTTAACCATTCACGTGACGCCACGTGTCTTGGTTTTAATGGCTGTAGGAGGTGCAGTGCAGATAGCTGCTTGACCTTGACTGAACGTGAGGCGTGCGAGCGCAGTTCGGTGCGCAGGCTGACTGAGAGGCGTTCAAGCTGTCATCCAATGCGCAGGCTCACCAGGAAGCGTGCAAGCTGTACGCTGTGCAGGCTCACTGGGAAGCGAGCCCTTTGACTTCCATGGCCACCCGCCTTCCACTCCATTAATGGCGCCCAAGCCGCTGTTTAATACGGGCGGCCTTATTGTTCGCCTCCCATTCCCCTCCCTCCCGCAGCCACAGACCTCCACCAACGCCATGCCATAGAACGGTCATCTGCCACTAGTCTTCAGGTTTGGTGAAGTCGACTCTGAGCCAGAGGAGATAGAAAATTGTAGCGATCCGACCTCAAACAGTCAGATCTCCGTGCATAAGTGTCATCCCTGGATCGGTAATGCTGACACACACATTACTTGAAGGATTTATAACAGAGTAGCAATCACACACTTATTACATCGATAGTCTCAAGAGTGAACTTATTACAATAATATGGCTTAAGGCCATCTAAACAAGATAACAATAGAAGGCTTGGAAGAAAAAGTGAGTCCATCAACTCCAACGGCATAGCTGAGTGCACGACAACGACCTAGCGCACCTTACTCTTCATCTGAAAAGTCTGCAACGTAAAATGTTGCAACCCGAAATGGGTCAGCACATGGAATATCCTGGCAAAATAACACGGTAGAGCAATGAACAGAATAAATGCTAACACTACATGCATATATGGCTGGTGGAGGCTCTATGGTTATAATGTTTTTGCGAAAAGTCAATTTTCCCCTACAACAAAGGAATATATTTTGTTTAACTATCATGGTAGTTGATAAACATTGAGAAGGTAACCCCATCTCAATCCCAATTAGGCAGTATTAATAACCCAACAAATTAATTTAGAGTGTTGAGATCAACATGATAATCCAAGAACCAGATACTCAAGACGTCCATAACCGGGGACACGGCTAACCATGATTAGTTTTTACACTCTGCAGAGGTTTGCGCACTTTTCCCCACAAGAATCGATCTCCTCCGTTGTATTTCTCGCACTGTATGGTGTTTGAGAAACGGATGACCGAGACACAGTCTTCCCGAAGAGGTCCCCTTAACCAATAGATAGGCCGGTACACCTACAATCCCCTTCATCTGCTAGCCCATCATGCAATGGTTTCCCACAACTTACTCAACTATGCCAGAGCCCATAATGGCATGTGGCTGCACACGGAAGTTTCTAGCATGAACCATCTTATGATCCCTTTGAGCCTGGGTGGCAAACCATAGGATGATCACACGGGTACTCCGGGATATCCTAGGACAACACTGGTATAACCCCAGGTGCCCGAAACCAATCCACCCAGATGTGTATTTAAGTAGCCACCTTAAGTTAACCATTAATTAACAATCTCACATTTGCCATGGATCAGTCAAACAAAACCACGTCAACAAGCTTAGCATAGCAATATAAGCATAACGTAGAAGTAACTCCCAAGGTTTGATAATAACAAGGCAATAGGTTCTACCTCATCATCTACTTCCCAATACCGACAAGTTAATCACATCTTAATCATGCAGAGTTTGAAGATTGTAACTAATGCATAAAAACTGGGTAATAAAGAAGTATGATCAATGTGTTACTTGCCTTGCTGACGATGTGCAAACCCTAGAGACTCGTAGTAGCACGCTTTGCACTATGGGAATTCTATCGCTAACAAACAATAGCATACATAATAACTCAAGCATAGATGCATGGGTAAAACTCATATGAGAAAGTCCAATCTAAAAATTCAACTGAAGAGTTTCGATTTGCAAAAAGAATCAACCAAATCGGAGCTACGAAACTGGAACTACGATCAAAAGATGTTCGAAGTCAAATCTGCTTGAAGCCAAATTTTAAATTGTCAAAATCATGTTGAAGTTGTTTAACGGGAAAGAGGGGTCGACGAAGATTTTGGTGTTGGTTTCACTGGATGTGGACAAACGGTTAAAAAGTTGCGAGGGTTTGAAGATCAGAGGCTAATCTGCGATAAAAATAATCGCGGATAGGTCCCTGACCGAGAGTAGAAATAAAAAGAAAAAACTCTATCAGACGAACGTCCGCTAACCGAGACTAACGAACGAATTCGTTCGTTAACAGATCTAAATGAACGAATGTTCGTAAATTAGATCCGAACCGAAAAAAATGAAAAACCGATCTAAACCAACGAACCGAGAAAAACCGAATCAATCTACTCGATTAAAACCGGCGAAAAACCGGAAAACCGGTCGGTGGCGGTGGGCTCCGGCGGCGGCGCGGCGCGGCGGCAGCTTGGGGCTGAGGCGGCCTCGGGCCTCGCCTTATAAAGAGGCCGACTGGACGTGTCCGGCTCGGGCACAGCCCAAAGGCGGTTCGCGTTTTTTTAATAAATTCCGCCGAAATAAAAATCCTAAATAAATATAAAAAATAAAAAATGCCAAAAACAATTTTCGCCATCTAAATAAAATATTTAGAAAAAAGTGAACATTTTTCTGGCCTAAAAATGCAATTATGAAAAATGCATATTTTTCTAATTCAAATAAAATAGCAATAAAAATCCAAATAAAATATTTATTTGATTTTAACATTTTTCCTCCAATACTTCTTTTATTTTTGGAGAGTCATTTTATCTCCTATTTTTTATTGTATATTGGAAATATTTCAGAGAGAAAAATTATCAAAACCAAAATGATCCTCTTTTCAAATTTGAGAAAATTCAAATATGAAAATGAAAGAAATCCCCAACTCTCTCTGTGGGTCCTTGAGTTGCTTAGAATTTCTAGGATCACAACCAAAATGCAAATAAAATATGATATGCATATGATGATCTATGTATAACATCCAAATTGAAAATTGGGACGTTACAAACCTACCCCTCTTAAGATGAATCTCGCCCTCGAGATTCGGGTTGGATAGAAATAGGTGTGGGTGGTCTTTGCGTAAGTCTTCCTCTCGTTCCCAGGTGGCTTCATCCTCGGTATGGTGGCTCCACTGAACTTTGCAAAACTTGATAACCTTGCTGCGTGTGACTCGTCTGGCAAACTCGAGAATCTTGACGGTTTTCTCCTCGTAGGTCAGATCACTGTCCAACTGAATGGCTTCCAGGGGCACTGTATCTCCCAGAGGAATATTGGCCATCTCAGCATGACACTTCTTCAACTGAGAAACGTGAAACACATCATGAACTCCTGACAGTCATTTGGGTAACTCCAACTTGTAGGATACCTCCCCCATACGCTCCAAAACTCGATATGGTCCTACAAATCTCGGGGCTAACTTTCCCTTAACTCCAAAATGTTTAACTCCTCGGAGAGGTGACACACGAAGATATGCTCTGTCTTTGATCTCATAGACTACCTCCTTGCATTTTGACTCTGCATAACTCTTCTACCTGGACTGAGCTACCTTCAGCCTATCCCGAATCAACTTAACCTTCTCTTCAGACTCTTTAATCAAATCTGGTCCAAACAACTGACAGTCTCTGACTTCATCCCACATCAATGGTGTCCTACACCTCCTTCCATACAAAGCTTCAAAAAGTGCCATCTTCAAACTGGCCTGGTAGTTGTTGTTGTATGAGAACTCCGCGTAAGGCAAATTATCATCCCAACTAGATCCATAATCTAGCACACAAGCTCTCAACATGTCCTCCAGAATCTGATTGACTCTCTCGGTCTGTCCATCTGCCTGTGTATGAAAGGCTGTACTAAACTCTAGTTTGGTCCCCAAAGTCTGGTGCAGCTGATGCCAAAACTTTGAAGTAAACTGTGTCCCTCTATCTGATATGATGGTCCTTGGAACTCCATGCAGACATACAATCTTGGTCATATATATCTTGGCCAACTTTGCACTCGTATAGGTGGTTTTTACTGGGATAAAGTGCCACTTTGGTCAAGCGATCAACTACTACCCAGATAGAATCATATCCCGATCGGGTCCTGGGTAATCCGGTGATAAAATCCATGCCAAGTTTGTCCCACTTCCATTCGAGTATCGGCATTGGCTGCAGTAATCCTGCTGGCTTCTGATGCTCTACCTTCACTCTCTGACATACATCACATACTTCTACATACTCGGCAATATCCTTCTTCATACCAGTCCACCAGAAATGCTCCTTTAGTCCAAATACATCTTGGTGTTTCCGGGGTGTATCGAGTATGGCGAGTCATGGGCCTCCTGAAGTATTAACTTCCTGATCTCCGTGTTATTGGGTACATAAACACGATTCTCAAACCACAAAGTGCCGTGCTCATCCTCACGAAAACCTTTGGCTTTTCCTTTGCTCACCTTCTCCTTTATCTCAGCAATATCCTTATCATCCTTCTGAGCTTCTCGAATCTTTCCCAATAATGTTGACTGAACCTCCATCGCTGCAACAAAACCTCTAGGGACTATCGCCAAACGAAGCTCCCTGAGATCTTCAGCTAACTCCTTTGGTAATCCTCCGCTTATAAGGGTATTGGCATAACTCTTATGTCCCAGAGCGTCTGCTACGACATTGGCCTTTCCTGGGTGATAATGCAACTTCATATCATAATCCTTTATAAGCTCCAGCCATCTCCTTTGCCTGAGATTCAGCTCCTTCTGTGTGAAAATGTACTTCAAACTCTTGTGACCCATGTACACGTCACAGCGGTTTCCAATAAGAAAATGTCTCCAGATCTTGAGTGCATGAACTACAGCTGCTAACTCCAAATCATGCGTGGCATAATTCAACTCATGCGGTCCAAGCTGTTGTGAGGAATATGAAACAACTCTTTCGTCTTGCATAAGTACACTTCCAAGTCCTAAGCGAGAAGCGTCGCAATACACTTGGAAATCCTTACGATATCCGCGTAGATCAACCTTTGGCTGTAACCAAACGTTTCTTCAGCTCCTGAAAACTTGCCTCACATTAATTTGTCCATTTGAACTTAGCATCCTTCTTCAACAACTCCGTCATAGGCTTCGCAATCTTGGAAAAATTCTCAATGAATCTCCGATAGTATCCCGCGAGTCCAAGAAAAATGCGGATCTCTCCTACTGAGGTGGGTGCCAACCACTCAGTGACAAACTAAACCTTGGTAGGATCCACTGCTATACCTTCTCTTGATATAACATGTCCAAGAAATCCAACTTCCTTTAACCAAAACTCACATTTGCCGAACTTACCATACAAATGATGTTCCCTGAGCTTCTCGAGAACTAAACGCAAATGCTCCTTGTGCTCCTCTTCATTCTTCGAGTATACCAAAATATCATCAATAAACACCACAACAAACTTATCCAAAAACTCCATGAACACCTTATTCATCATACTCATGAAATAGGCTGGGGCGTTAGTCAACCCAAATGACATAACCGTATACTCATATAGCCCATACCTTTGTGGTGAAGGCTGTCTTAGGTATATCCTGTTCTCGAATCTTTAGCTGGTGGTATCCTAATCGTAGATCGATCTTGGAGAATACTTTAGCTCCTTGCAGCTGGTCAAACAAATCATTGATCATGGCAGTTGGTACTTGTTCTTGATCGTCACTTCATTCAATGCACGATAATCAACAACCATTCTCAAAGATCCATCCTTCTTCTCAACCAAGAGCACTGGGGCTCCCCATGGTGATGAACTTCGTCGAATGTACCCTTTCTCCAATAACTCTTTAATCTGATTCTTAATCTCCTCCAGATCATTTGCGGGCATCCGGTGGTCTCTTCGATATCGGTCCGGTGCCTGGCAATAGCTCTATCAAAAACTCAATATCTCGATCCGGTGGCATGCCTGGTAGTTCCTCTGGAAATACATCCGGGTAATCCTTCACTACAGGTACTTCCTCCTGAACAACTCCTGAGAGGGAATTCACTTGGGTCCTCCTAGGCGCATGCCTAGATACATACTTAATCCTTTTTCCCTCCGGGGTGGTAAGCAGAATTTACTTACTGGCACAATGGATGTTTCCTCCATACATCGATAGCCAATCCATTCCTAGTATCACATCCAATCCTTGCGTCTCCAAAATTATTAGGTCTGAGGGGAAAACATGCCTACCTATGTAAATGGCATCTGAAAACATCCTTGGCTTGCCATATACTCCGCTCCTGGCGAGCTTACTAACATAGGTGTCCTAAGAACTTTAGTGGGCAACTTATACTTATCCACAAATCCCCTTGATATGTATGAATGTGATGCACCAGTATCAAAAAGAACGATTGTTGTAAACGACTTAACCAAAAACTTACCTATAACTGCAGCTGGCTGCTCTTCAACCTCCTCCACGTTCACGTGGTTCACTTGTCCCCTATTGAAAGGGTTGGGCTTCTTCCCAGAGCTTCCATTGTCATTTCCATTATTTGCTTCAGAACACTCATTAGCATAGTGTCCAGTCTTCCCGCACTTGAAACAAGTAATGTGACTTTGGTCCTTCTTGGCGGGTGTGGCTGGGTTAGAGCTGTTCTGGTTGCTGCTTGCTCCATTCCCATTTCCATTCTTGGGGCCACTTTGGTTATGCGAACTTCCTCCATTGTGTGTGTGGCCTCCATGGTTATGGGTATATCCTCCCGAGTTCGGGGTAAAACGAGGCTTCTACTGAGCTCCTAAATTGTACTTCCCATGTCCATACTTCCTTTTGCGGCTCTCGATCTGGTGCTGCTTCCCTTCAATCATTAGAGCCTTGTCTACCAACTCCTGGTAGTTGTTAAATGTTGCCACCATTAACTGCATGCTCATCTCATCATTCAGCCCTTCCATAAACTTCTCCTGCTTCGTGGCATCTGTGGCCACATCATCTGGGGCATAGAGAGCTAACTTACTGAACTCATCTACGTACTGCTCCACAGTACGATTTCCCTGGCGTAAGTTGTGAAACTCACGCTTCTTCATGCTCATAGCTATAGTAGAGACATGTGCAGTGCGGAATGCTTGCTGAAACTTCTCCCAAGTGACATTGGCTATGGGGAAAGTGGCTGTGTAATTCTCCCACCATGAGGCCGCGGGTCCATCCAATTGATGTGCGGCAAAACACACCTTCTCTGCATCTGTGCAAACTGCGGTGGTCAACTCCCTTCCAATCCTGCATAGCCAGTCATCAGCAACTATCGGCTCGGTGCTACTGGAAAACACCAGCAATTGCAACCTCAGAAAACGGGCTAAGTTGTCAACTGGAGGTGGTGGCGGTGGGTTCTTGTTGTTGTTGTTGTTGCCTTGGTTCTGGACTAGCAACTGCATCAGGGCATTCTGCTGTTGGATCAGCTGAGTGAGCTCCGGTGGGAAGACAAATCCGAGGTCACGTCTCGGAGGCATCTGATGGGTTTAGAGGGGAGAGGTTAGAATAGAGTGAGGTATAGTGAGAAAACACTACCCATATGCACATGAGACAAACACATTCATATCACACCACTCAATTCAAACAAGGGCATACAAACGATCTAACTACCGTTACAAAAGTGCTCATACTATTACTATATACATGGGGAAATACTACTGATAATATGGTGGTCATCTAGAAATTTTGGTCGACGGAAGACTCCATGATATCCGCTCCAGCTTCGTCTTTGTAATCATCATCACTAATGTCGGGGTTGGAGTCGGTGTCTGAAAGTGCATTATATCGACTAGAGGGGGGGTGCATAGGCGATTTTTATGAATTCTTCAATGAGGAATTTGCCGGTGAGGAAATTCCTAAGTGAAGAACTACTTGCAGCGGAATAAGTACTCAGAAGTAAGCATAAGAGAATGCGGGCATGGTCATCATGATGAAATGAAGACAATCAAAGAGTACAAAAAGCGTAAACACAGGATAACACAAGATGAAGACAAACAGACTGAAGAAATTGAACTGAGGAAATTGAGAAAGTCTTCAGTCAAGGTCTTCAAACACAGATATGAACGAACACTCAACACAGTAATGAGGAAATAAAAGAGTTGAGGAAATAGAACCAGTTAGGTTGGTGAAGACAATGATTTGGTAGACCAGTTCCAACTGCTGTGTCAGTTGTACGTCTGGTTGGAGCGGCCGAGTATTTAAACTCGAGGACACACAGTCCCGGACACCCAATCGGCGAGCACGCAGCTCAGACACCAAGTCCTCACCGTATTCTCCTTGAACTAAGGTGGACCTCGTCCAATCACTCGTGGTAAGTCTTCAGGCGACTTCCAAACCTTCACAGACTTGGTCACTCGGCGATCCACAATTCCTCTTGATGTTCTAGACCATGACGCCTAACCGTCTGGAAGAAGCACGATCTTCAAAGGTAACAAGCGTCGGATCCACACAGATCAATCTCTTCATGATGCTCAATCACTTTGGGTTTGTAGGGTTTGGTTTTTGGATTTTCCTCACTGATGATTTTCGCCAAAGTCCTCTGAGGATGGGTTGCTCTCAAATGACAAGTGTCAAGTTCTCTCGAGCAGCCAACCAGCTAGTGGTTGTAGGGGCGGCTATTTATAGCCTAGGAGCAGCCCGACATGATAAGACATAAATGCCCTTCAATGATTGACCGTTAGGTGGATAAGATATTTTGGGACAGGTGGCGCCAAGAAGACAAAGAACGGTCGGAAATTTGACTCTCAAATTCCTCGGGGCTATCATGTTCCTCACTGTAGGCAATCCAGACCGACGAATTCCTAACTCCTCGGTCGAACAAATTCCTTAGCGACCGTAAGAACTTCGTCTCTCACATCAGAGAAATTGACTGAACTGTATGAGATTTCCAAAGGCTTCACTCAAGGGATTGGTAGGTGTAGGATTTTGAGTTGAGCATCACATGGAAATTTTTCCTTAGTATTTCCTCGACCCCTTTAACGAAGACGGTGTTTCCTATGACTCAAGAAAGAGAAAACGAAACTACGAAAACAAAAGTCTTCATCGCCATGTTCCTCAAATGAATACCAAGTCTTCAAGGTCACACCAATTTCTTCACTTTCAAAGTCTTCGTAATATCAAAGTCTTCGTCAAGAACTTCATTTTAGGGTCGACTTTCTCTAAATATCAAACTCCTCATAGACTTATAGATCTGTGTACACTCACAAACGCATTAGTCCCTTAACCTATAAGTTTTCAATACACCAAAATCACTAAGGGGCGTTAGATGCACTTACAATCTCCCCCTTTTTGGTGATTGATGACAATATATGTTAAGTTTTCAACGGGGATAAACATATGAAGTGTAAATACTGATGTTGAGGCATTTGATTGCAAGATATAGAAGAACTCCCCCTGAAGATGTGCATAGTGAGGAATTTTTCTTTTGAGGCATTGCACATTTGAAGAGTTGAATCATGGAGATCTCCCCCTATATCTTGTAATTCATACACGCATTTGACATATAATATGAAGAATTTGAAATCCATGATGAAATATGGTGACTGATGTAGTTCAGCATGCGTGTATTAACATATAATGAGGAATAAGCATGCAGAGGAACATATCAAAAGTATCAGAGCACCATCGGGTTTAAGATTACAACTCGATCCAATAAAAGTTTCAGAAGAACGAGAGTTGTAACTTAGAAAAAAATTGCCCATATAATAAACCCGCTTGAAGACTAACTCAAATTTCTCCCCCTTTGTCATCAAATGACCAAAAGGATTGAAACTGAGGACTAACGCCCCTGAAGAATTTCAAGTTGATGAAGGAGCGCCAGCGTTGTCGGGGTCGGTTGTCGTAGTAGGGCCTGCCGCAGTGTCGTCCAAGTCTTCATTTTCATCAGTGCCGCGCGATGAAGAATAGGAGCTGGCTAGCAAGGAAGGAACCTTGACCTTCTTGTATTTCTTCGGTGGAGGTGCAGACCAGTCAAATTCTTCCTTGAGACCCATTGTCTTCAGTTCTTCTGCGTTATAGACATGAGATAGAACAGCCCAAGTGCGGTTGAAGGTTTCATGGAGGTAGTATTGGTTTTTCTTCACTGCATTGTGTGTTGAGGTCATGTTGTGAAGAATTGAACCAAACTGACGCTTGACCCATTTATGATTGCGATCAACCTTCTGATGAAGACCGAGGAGTAACTCACGATCACCATCACCACAGGTGCCGTGGCTTGAGGATTTTGCTTGGCTGAGGTATTGGCGGCAGAGTCATGTGTGGCAGAGTCATCATTGGTGGAGTAGGATGCAGCTTTGCGAAATTGACCATCCAATGGACGAATGCCTTCATCTATCACAGCAGTTGCCTTGCCCTTGTCATCACCTGAGGAAAATGTCCGTTTGAGGACTTCAATTGGAGGCAAGTAGCTGCAGTGGTTCAGAGTATCAGCCTTGTAATTGAGTGAAGACCTTGTCCTGATGAACCTCATAATCCATGGTGCATAAGGCTTCAGCTCAAATGGTGACATAGCAATGTTCGCCAGAGTCCTCATGAAGAAATCATGGAAGTTGACGGGAACGCCATGAATGATATTGAAAAGCATATTCTTCAAGATGCCAACGAATTCTTCATCATTTGAGTCGTGGCCTTTGATAGGACTCATTGTCTTCGTCAGAATGCGATAGACAGTCCGAGGCACATACAATAATTCCTTGACGAGGAATTTGGTTCGTGGGGCCTGCCCTGGCTTCAAAGGCTTCATCAGCACTTGCATGTAATGATTTGAAAGCTCAGGTTCGTTGTAGATGCAACGAGCACCGTCAAGGGGAGGACTGAGAGGAAGGACACGAAGCAATTCAGTTCTTTGGTGCCTTGTAGTGAGTATTTTCGACATCCAGTCCAACACCCATGAGTTCACATCTTCGCGTCTCCGTGATGTGCAGCATCGCATAGAATTGAAGAATGAGTTCTTCATTCCAATCACGATGTCGGTCAGAAATTCGAAGTCACGCATCGTGAAGAACACCGAGGACCGCTCAAGCTCGGCAGAGATTCCATGTCCACATGAGGAATATGTGCATGATCGAAGACTTTGTCTTTGTTGAACATCACTGAGGAATAGAAATTGGCTTGACTAGCAGTCCAGAAACGCCTCTTCCTTATGCGAGCAGAATCATATGGATTGTAGTCAGTGAAGAATACGTGCTCACCGAAGAAATCTTCAGTCTTGAACTTTTTCTTTGTTGAGAATGGATTCTTTGGCTTTGGCAGTGGAGTGTCAGTGAGTTGCATCACGACCTCTGGAATCGCAATCTCAGGTTCTTCAGGCTGAGGAATTTCTGGTTCCTCTTCATGTGCGATCGAGGATCAGCAAGCAGCAGTTCATCAGCGCTAGTGGCTGGAATTTCTTCATGTACGATGAAGTGGGATGAGTTTCTTCAGCCCATTTGAACTGTTGGAGCAGGGACCGAGGAATCTGTTGGATTGGGGTGAAGAGTGGAGAATTGGGATGCTGACTTTCCCAAAAGTCATCGTTCATCACAGGCGTGGTGCATCCAATATCCATGTCTTCGTCTTCAATTTCCTCAACACCAGCCTCTTCAGCTGTGAACTGAGGCATAGGCGAGGAAATGATTGAGGTTGAAGGGATTGCATCCACTTCAATTTCTTCATCAATCCGCTCTGACGAAGCAGCAGAATGATTTTCTTCATCAGATCCGCTTGGGATCTCATACTCTTTATCAAAAGGAACAAGGTCCTTTGATGGAATGGAGGAAATTGGAACAACATCGATCGGATTTTCAAAAGAGCTTGTCATAGGCTTCATTTTCTTCGGGGCTGAAGAATTTGAAGCAGCTGATGCTTTCCTTTTCTTCACAGCAACTCGCTCTGCAAAGTCCTCAGGTTTTCAATCCTTTGAATGCGCACCTTGCGCTAATTTTTGTTTTCTTTGCCAAACTTGGCTTCATCAGGTGTGCAATAATCAGCATAGATGTCCTCAGGAATCTCAAACGCAGTCATGACCTCAGGCCTCTTTCCTCCTTTCTGTTGCTTCTTTCCTTCGCCATATTCTTCAAATTGAGGAATTTGAACAATCGAATTCTCTGAAGAAGTATGCAACTTTTCTTCGAGGAACGATGCAAATGAGTTAAGTTGATGAGAACCTAGTGATTCAGCAGCGGACAAGAGTACCTGTGAACAGAGTGTAGTTGCGAGGAATTTGGAGAGGTCATATGCGTTCTCAGAAGGTTTTTCAAAAAGAACTAGTTTGAGGAATTTGACCAGATGAGCCTTGAAGAATTTCACTAAGCGATCTTTGTCTTAGGTTCCAGAGTTGTATAGATCGAGGATCCACACAATTGAGGAATCTTGAAGAAAAATCATTGCTTAGAGAAACGAATCAAGAGCATATTTCGTTTGAGGTGTTCATATGTGTGAAGATTTGAAGAATAAACAACTTTGAAGATTTTCAGGAAGGTTTGAGAATCAAAGCGAGTAATAAAAGTAACTTTTAATTACCCGAACTGAAGAACACGACAAACTGAGAAGTGTATATTAGAAGTTCGTCAGTTTAGATCTCCCACTCCCTAACTCGGCGGAGGAAGACAGCTATGGCGGCTGCGGAGTGAAGATTTCCGCGGTCGACGCGAGTACGACGGCGACTTGGTCGAGGCAGTGAAGCTCTTCCTCACCGGCGACGATGGAGTAGCGGCGGCGCTAGGGTTTGAGAAGCTCGAGCGAGAGAGAGAGCGGTCGAGCGGAGTAAAGGAAGTGAGGAAGGGGAGATGGGGTATATATAGCCACGGTGAAAAACCGTTCGTCCGAAGATTTTGGACGAACGTGCCCCTGACCCTTCTCATTCGCTTGACATGTGTCACCCACGTACTGAAAAGTGGAGATTGTGTTAGATTGTGGGTGAATAGATAAGTTTATCGTGGGATGCAGAACGGTTTGAGCGGCAAAGCCGAAATTTTTGATAAGATAAGTTAAAAGTTCCGTTCACAATTTCTTCAGCTGACAAGGACACACTGAAGATTTTGAACGAGTTTCAAATAGAACGCACATGAAGAATTTGTGAATAGCTTTTGCAAAGTTGAAGAATTTGAAAACTGAAGAATTTCAAAACCGAGGAAAAACTCAAATTGAAGATTTTCAACTTTGGTGTTGGCGTGACCCACAGATAAGAATGATGATTTCAGACACCGCGTACAATTGTCGAGGGTTCGAGAATCAAATTCTTCATTAATTTCTTCACACTTAGAGTGTTATTCTTCATTGATTGAAGAAAACGTTTCTTCATGTGTTGCACATCTAAGTCATCAATTTTGCATAAGTGTCGGGATGTGTGTCCTTTTCAAAGAACATTCAAGATTCTAAGATATTTAGCTCACACCGCAACTTGCTAAATCTCTTCTCATCCAAGGGCTTTGTGAAGATATCGGCTAGCTGTTCTTCGCCTTCACATGCTCGATGGAGATGTCGCCTTCAACACATGATCACGAAGAAAATGATGACGAATCTGAATGTGCTTTGTCTTCGAGTGCTGAACTGGGTTGTGAGCAATCTTGATGGCACTCTCATTGTCACAGTAGAGAGGCACATTCTTCACGTTGATTCCGTAGTCCTTGAGAGTTTGCTTCATCCACAGCAATTGAGCACAACAAGAGCCAGCAACAATGTATTCAGCTTCCGCAGTAGACAGTGATACGTAGTTCTGTTTCTTCGAGGACCAACAGACCAAAGATCGTCCGAGGAAATGAAAAGTACCAGATGTTGACTTGCGGTCCACACAATCACCAGCATAGTTAGAGTCAGAATATCCAATGAGATCAAAAGTTGAGCCCTTGGGGTACCATAATCCTAGTGTTGGTGTGTGATCTAGATATCGAAGAATATGCTTCACAGCCTTATGGTGTGATTCCTTCGGTGTAGCTTGAAATCGGGCACACATGCAAACACTAAGCATTATATATGGCCTAGATGCACATAAGTACAATAAAGAACCAATCATGGAGCGGTATACCTTGTGATCGAAGTCAATACCATTTTCATCAAGGCATAGATGGCCATTTGTGGGCATAGGAATTTTGACACCTTTGCAATCTTGCATGCCAATTTCTTCAAAACATCTTTGAGGTATTTCTCCGAGATATGAATATGCCATTGTGTTGTTGATTTAATTTGAAGACCTAAGAAGAATTTCAATTCTCCCATCATAGACATTTGATATTCTTCACTCATCATATAGGCAAATTCATCACTATAACGTTGGTCAGTATAGCCAAAGATAATATCATCAACATATATTTGGCACACAAACAGTTCAGCATCATATGATTTAGTAAAGAGAGTAGGGTCGAGTGAACCGGGTGTGAAGCCATTCTTCACGAAGAATTCCTTCATTGTATCATACCACGCCCGTGTGGCCTGTTTGAGGCCATAGAGGGCGTTGTTGAGTCTGAAGACTTTGTCGGGATTCTTTGGATCTTCAAAACCTGGGGGTTGAGCAACATATACTTCTTCCTCAAGCTTACCATTGAGGAATGCACTTTTCACATCCATTTGATATAAAGTGATATTATGATGGTTAGCATAAGCAAGTAATATGTGAATAGCCTCAAGTCTAGCAACAGGTGCAAAAGTTTCATCAAAATCAATTCCTTCAACCTGTGTGTAGCCTTGAGCTACAAGTCGTGCCTTATTCCTCACCACAAGGCCATTTTCATCTTGCTTGTTGCGGTAGATCCACTTTGTGCCAATGATATTATGCTTGCGAGGATCGGGACGTTTGACCAGTTCCTGACATTGTTGAGCTCGAATCGATGTAATTCTTCTTGCATTGCTGAATCCACTCGGGCTCCAGAAATGCTTCATCTACCTTAGTGGGCTCTGTGATAGAGACAAAAGCATAGTGCCCACAAAAGTTAGATAAATGTGAAGCTTTTGAGCATGTGAGAGGACCTGGTGCTTCAATGTCATCGATGATCTTGTCAACTTGCACTTCTTTTGCAACGAGAGGATGAGCTGGTTGTCATCGAGGAATTTGATCAGCATTTTCTTTAGCACCATTTTCTTCAAGATTATCTTCAGTGCATCACCGACGTTCTTCACAGACAGAATGAATTCTTCAGCAGATTCTTCAAGAGGAATGACATCCTCGATCGCCTTGAACTTGATAGATTCCTCGGTGCTGGTTCATCTATCACGAAGGTAGGTGCTCTCTTTGCGAGCCATTAGTTTCATCGAACCGCACATCTACAGATCAACAATCTTGTGAAGAGCGATGTTGAAGACTCAGAGGTGTGCGAGTCCTTTCCATAACCAAGCATAAAACCTTCATGTGCTTTTGGTGCAAATTTAGCATTGTGATGAGGATCTCTAATCCAACATTTAGCAATCAAGACTTTGAAATAACTCACATTGGGTTTCTTGTCGCTGAGGAGTTCATAGGCAGTCTTCTTGAAGAATTTGTGAAGATATACTATGTTGATGATGTGGCACGCGGTATCAATTGCATCAATCCAAAAACGACGAGGCGTTTTGTATTCATCAAGCATAGTGCGAGCCATCTCAACAAGAGTTCTGTTCTTGCGCTCCACGACGCCATTTTGCTGAGGAGTATAGGGAGCAGATAACTCATGAGTAATACCAAGTTCATCAACATAGTCATCAATACCGGAATTCTTGAACTCAGTTCCATTGTCACTCCTGATGTGCCTGATCTTCACACCAAAGTTGGTTGAAGCCCTCGAGGAAAATCGTTTGAAGACTTCCTGCACTTCATGTTTGTAAGTAACAATTTGTACCCATGTGTAACGAGAGTAATCATCAACAATAACAAATCCATATAGAGATGCATCATTAGTGACTGCTGAGTAATGATTAGGACCAAAGAGGTCCATGTGAAGCAATTCGAATGGACGAGTAGTGGTCATGATAGTCTTCGCTGGATGCTTGGCCTTGGTCATTTTTCCAGCTTCACAGGCTCCACACAAGTGATCCTTGAGGAATTTGACATTCTCAATGCCAATGACATGCTTCTTCTTCGCAAGCGTGTGCAAATTCCTCATGCCTGCGTGACCAAGTCGTCGATGCCATAGCCAGCCTTTTGAAGCTTTTGCAAGTAGACACACGGCTGGTTGTGGTCCTGTAGAGAAATCAACAATATACAAGTCTCCTCTCCTAAAGCCTTCAAAGACTTTGGAATTGTCAGCTTCCATGATCACAACACAACGATACTTGCCAAAGACAACAACCATATCAAGATCACAAAGCATTGAGACTGGCATGAGGTTGTATCCTAAGGACTCAACAAGCATGACTTTGTCCATGTGTATGTCCTTAGAGATCGCAACCTTACCAAGACCCAATACCGACTTTTGCCTTTGTCAAAAAATGATATGCTTCAGATGTGACGGTGATAAGGAGCATCCATCAATAGATTCTTGTCACCAATCATGTGATTTGTACATCCACTATCGAGGACCCACTCATTGGCTTTGGGTTGATCATCCTGCAGATGAATTAGTGCAACTTACGATCTCATATACTTCATCGGTGAAGAATATGATATCAATTTCATCGATGAATTTCATCGAGCGAAGATAACAGATAAGCAAGATGAGGGCGTGTGAAATGAAAGTTCATTTCTTCATGATTAGCTGCGTCCTTTCGAGCATTTTTGTCGTGCCCCAAAAAATTCTTGAGACGTTAAAGCACGCCCGAGACCTGACCCTGCAGAAGAGATTAGTTCTTTTCTTCACCACCCACATCTGAAGGGGTGGCAAAGAGTTCATCACTCTGAGCTCCATATGAGAATGGTGGCATAGAGGCCAATCCATTTCGTTTCACATAAGAGGGGTTAGGGTAAGCATATGAATAAGCATAGAAATTCTTCGAGGACTTATGAACATATTGGTTTGAAGAATAATGCACATATTCATAGCCCTTAGCTCTACCTCTCAAAACAGAGTTGTTAGCACGATGATAATCATGTGAGAACTTTGATCCTTTTGAGGAATTTGATCCACGTGAGGAATTTGGTCCAGATGAGGACTTGGATCCATATGAAGAATTTGGTCCATATGAAGAGTTTGATCTGGGGTTCCTATTCTTCACGTGGTGTCATGAGGACATTCACCAAGACTTTCAAGGCACTTCTTGGGAACCCAGATTTTCTTCATAGGGGAACCGCTCTGCAGCTTAGTGCCAACATATCTAGCAAATACTTCACCATTCTGATTTTTGAACAGTTTATAGTTGAGTCAAATGACTCATCGTAAGAATGAAGAGATTCACATGTAAAGCTAGATAAGTTAGATGGATCAACTGGAGGTCCCTTTGCAGCAACCCATGAGGTTTTGGGATACCGCTCGGGCTTCCAATATGTTCCATCAAGATTGAGTTTCCTCTCAAAGGCAATACCCTCTTTCCTAGGGTTCTGTTGAGGATCTGCTTTTAAGCACATCACAAAGAGTCGATGCCCTTTGAGGCTTTTGTACATGCGTGTCATGTACAATTCCTTCAACCCTGCATCGTCAGTGATACTAGGAATGTCCTCAGATGAGGAATTAGTGATAGCAGGAGCAGGTGAGGAATTTGTAACAGTTGAAGCATTTGAACATTCGGTGAAGAATTAGCGATTCACGCTCAATGCACTTTAAGCATGGAGGAACAAATTCTTCACGAGAAGCGCTGATTTGTTGAGCAAGTAATGAATCGCGCTCCTTCGAAGATCTTCATAACTCACTCTTAGCTTCTCAAGATCTTGCTTTCTTTGAAGAATTCATAAGAAAGTTTCTCATGATCGACAAGAGAGTGTTATGATGACCTTGAAGGCTGTCAATCCTAGACTCAAGTCTCAAGATTTTCAATCGTATTTAGTGCGATCCATTTCTTCACCCAACATATCATCACTTTTATCTAGCATGTTTTGAACCTTTTCCAAGGCATGTTGTTGTTTGGTGGCAATACAAACAAGCTAGGTATAGCTAGGTTCAATATCATCATCGATCCATCATCATCGATTCATCATCACTATACTCGGATGAGGAACATTCGTTACCTTGTCACCCTTTGCCATGAGACATGATGCACGAAGATGATGATTCGGTTCAAAAGTCATCGTTTGAGAGATTCCTTGAAGTCCTCAAACCAGGGATCATGACGGGTTCGATGACCTTCATAGACGTCGGAGATTCGGTCCCAGATAAGCTTCGCATTGCAAAGATGCATAATGCGCTTGAATTCATCTCTAGATAGGCAGGAACAGATGATATCCTTCGCCATGATGTCAAGTCGAGTGTACTTGTGAATATCATCTGCGTTCATTGCCTTGCATAGATCAAGAAGACCAATTTTAGTGACGGTCCACAGTTCGCTGTCCATTGCCATGAGGCGCTTCCTCATCATGGCCTTCCACTTGGGATAATCATGACCGTCAAAGATAGGGCATGTCACTTTCTTCATACCTGCGGTCGACATAACTAAAACTCCAGGTGGTTAAACCAAAATCACACAGAACAAGGGAGTACCTTGCTCTGATACCAATTGAAAGTGCGTTATATCGACTAGAGGGGGGTGAATAGGCGATTTTTATGAATTCTTCAATGAGGAATTTGCGGTGAGGAAATTCCTAAGTGAAGGACTACTTGCAGCGAATAAGTACTCGAAGTAAGCATAAGAGAATGCGGGCATGGTCATCATGATGAAATGAAGACAATCAAAGAGTACAGAAAGCGTAAACACAGGATAACACAAGATGAAGACAAACAGACTAAAGAAATTGAACTGAGGAAATTGAGAAAGTCTTGACCAAGGTCTTCAAACACGATATGAACAAACACTCAACACAAGAATGAGGAAATGAAAGAGTTGAGGAAATAGAACCAGTTAGGTTGGTGAAGACAATGATTTGGTAGACCAGTTCCAACTGTTGTCTCGGTTGTACGTCTGGTTGGAGCGGCTGAGTATTTAAACTCGAGGACACACAGTCCGGACACCCGATCGCTGAGCACGCAGCTCAGACACCAAGTCCTCACCAGATTCTCCTTGAACTAAGGTCACACAGACCTCGTCCAATCACTCGTGGTAAGTCTTGAGCGACTTCCAAACCTTCACAGACTTGGTCACTCGGCGATCCACAATTCCTCTTGATGCTCTAGACCATGACGCCTAACCGTCTGGAAGAAGCACAGTCTTCAAAGGTAACAAGCGTTGGATCCACGCAGGATCAATCTCTTGATGATGCTCAATCACTTTGGGTTTGTAGGGTTTGGTTTTGGGTTTTCCTCACTCGATGATTTTCGCCAAAGTCCTCGGAGGATGGGTTGCTCTCAAATGACAAGTGTCAAGTTCTCTCGAGCAGCCAACCAGCTAGTGGTTGTAGGGGCGGCTATTTATAGCCTAGGGAGCAACCCGACATGATAAGACATAAATGCCCTTCAATGATATGACCGTTAGGTGGATAAGATATTTTGGGACAGGTGGCGCAAGAAAGCACAAGAACGGTCGAAATTTGACTCTCAAATTCCTCGTGGCTATCATGTTCCTCATTGTAGGCAATCCGACTGGCGAATTCCTAACTCCTCGGTCAAACAAATTCTCAACGACGTAAGAACTTCGCCTCACATCAAGAAATTGACTGAATGTATGAGATTTCCAAAGGCTTCACTCAAGGGATTGGTAGGTGTAGGATTTTGAGTTGAGCATCACATGGAAATTTTTCCTTAGTATTTCCTCGACCCCTTTAACAATGCGGTGTTTCCTATGACTCAAGAAAGAGAAAACGAAACTACGAAAACAAAAGTCTTCACGCTTCATGTTCCTCAAATGAATACCAAGTCTTCAAGGTCACACCAATTTCTTCACTTTCAAAGTCTTCAGAAAGTCTTCAGAATTTCAAAGTCTTCAGTCGAAGAACTTCATTCTTAGGGGTCGACTTTCTCTCTAAATATCAAACTCCTCATAGACTTATAGACCTGTGTACACTCACAAACGCATTAGTCCCTTAACCTATAAGTCTTCAATACACCAAAACCACTAAGGGGCACTAGATGCACTTACAGTGTCATCGATGATGATGCAGTCTTCAGAACGAATGTTCTCGGAATGGTCGTCATCTCCTCCTGCGCGGGGTCTACCATGAATACTCCTAACTTCCTTGTCAGGTCGTCATTCTTATCCACTAGTATTGTGATTTCCTCCTCATATCTGTCGCGTGTAGACTTGAGTTCCGCTTCAAGCTCCATGTTCCTGGTCATCACCTTCTTCAGGTCTATCATGCTTGCGCACATTTGGTTCTCCTGGCGATGGATGTGCTGCTTTAACTCCTGGATGAAAGTTGCAATGGACTTGTCCCTCCTGGTGCTGATCATCTCCCATTGCTCGTCTCGGCGCCCACATATCTGGTAGATGGTGTCCTTAAGATCCTTGTGATAAACTTTGCCGATGCGTCCCATGGCGATGTGGGCTGCCATGCTCTTTCCTACACTCCAGGTTGGTACATCAAAGGAAAACTCTATGGGCTCAGTAACTGGCATGAATGTCCTTCCTGGAACTTGAACTCGAATCATCCAATGCTCCTCCTCTGGTAAAGTGGCGGTGTAGGTCTCGGTGAAGCTTGGTATTCTAATGTTCAGGTACCTAGTGACTTCCTTCAAGTGTCGTCGAAAAGGCGTGTCTTCATCCAGTTGTGCAAACTTGTTCCTTGAGTCTGCCATCCTATAGAGTGGAAAATGGAGAGGAGTCAGAAATGGGTAGAGAAGAGTGACCTATGGTTTAACTTAGTGGTCGTGTCCTACAATCAGCGTGTGCTCTGATACCATCTTGTAGCGATCCGACCTCAGACAGTCAGATCTCTGTGCATAAGTGTCATCCCTGGATCGGTAATGCTGACACATATAGTACTTGAAGGATTTATAACAGAGTATCAATCACACACTTATTGCATCGATAGTCTCAAAAGAGAACTTAATACAATAATATGGCTTAAGGCCATCTAAACAAGATAACATCAGAAGGCTTGAAAGATAAAGTGAGTCCATCAACTCCAACGGCATAGCTGAGTGCACGACAACGACCTAGCGCACCTTACTCTTCGTCTGAAAATTCTGCAACATGATATGTTGCAGCCCGAAACGGGTCAGCACATGGAATATGTTGGCAAAATAACACACTAGAGCAATGAACAGAATAAATGCTAACACTACATGCATATATGGCTGGTGGAGGCTCTATGGTTATAATGTTTTTGCGAAAAGCCAATTTTTTCCTACAACAAAGGAATATATTTTGTTTAACTATCATGGTAGTTGATAAACTTTGAGAAGGTAACCCCATCTCAATCCCAATTAGGCAGTATTAATAACCCAACAAATTAATTTAGAATGTTCAGACCAACATGATAATCCAAGAACCAGATACTCAAGATGTCCATAATCGGGGACACGGCTAACCATGCTTAGTTTGTACACTCTGCAGAGGTTTGCACACTTTTCCCCACAAGACTCGATCTCCTCCGTTGTATTTCTCGCATTGCATGGTGTTTGAGAAACGGATGATCGAGACACAGTCTTTCCGAAGAGGTCCCCTTAACCGATAGATAGGCCGGTACACCTACAATCCCCTACATCTGCTAGCCCATCATGGAAAGGTTCCCCACAACTTACTCAAATATGCCAGAGCCCATAATGGCATGTGGCTGCACACGGAAGTTTCTAGCATGAACCATCTTATGATCCCTTTGAGCCTGGATGGCAAACCATAGGATGATCACACGGGTACTCCGGGATATCCTAGGACAACACTGGTATAACCCCAGGTGCCCGAAACCAATCCACCCAGATGTGTATTTAAGTAGCCACCTTAAGTTAACCATTAATTAACAATCTCACATTTGTCATGGATCACTCAAAACAAACCACGTCTACGAGCTTAGCAGAGCAATATAAGCATAACGTAGAAGTAACTCCTAAGGTTTGATAATAACAAGGCAATAGGTTCTACCTCATCATCTATTTCCCAATACCCACAAGTTAATCACATCCTAATCATGTAGTGTTTGAGGATTGTAACTAATGCATAAAAACTGGGTAATGAAGAAGTATGATCAATGTGTTACTTGCCTTGCTGACGATCTGCAAACCCTAAAGACTCATAGTAGCACGCTTCGCACTCCGGGAATTCTATCGCAAACAAAAAATAGCATACATAAGCACTCAAGCATAGATGCACGAGTAAAACTCAGATGAGGATGTCCAATCTGAAAATTCAACTGAAGAGTTTCGATTTGCAAAAAGAATCAACCAAATCGGAGCTACGAAACTGAAACTATGATCAAAATAAGTTCTAAATCAAATCTGCTTGAAACCAAATTTTAAATTGTCAAAATCATGTTGAAGTTATTTAACGGGAAAGAGGGGTTCGAGACATAGATTTTGGCATTGGTTTCACTGGATTTGGACAAACGGTTAAAAAGTTGCGAGGGTTTGAAGATCAGGGGCTAATCTGCGATAAAAATAATCATGGATAGGTCCCTGGCCGAAAATAGAAATAAAAAGAAAAAATATCGAACGAACGTCCGCTAACAGAGACTAACGAACAAATTCGTTTGTTAAAAGAT
Organism: Aegilops longissima; assembly: GCA_021605205.1. NCBI lineage: Eukaryota > Viridiplantae > Streptophyta > Magnoliopsida > Poales > Poaceae > Aegilops > Aegilops longissima. Next base: position 490,755,603 of record CM038676.1, on the reverse strand, counting down.
CTAAACGAACGAACGTTCGTAAATTAGATCGGAACCGGGAAAAAACGAAAACCCGATCTAAACCAACGAACCGAGAAAATTCGAACTTATCTACTCGATAAAAACCGGATCTAGGGTTTACCGAAATAAACCGGTGAAAAACCGAAAACCGGTCGGCGGCGGTGGCTCGGCTGACGGCGAGCGCGGCGGATCGGATCGTGAGCGAATGGCAATGGCAATGGCAGCGGCTTGGGGTTGAGGCGGCCTCGGGCCTTACCTTATAAAGAGGCCGGCGGGACGTGTCCGGCTCGGGCACGGCCCAAAGGCGGTTCGCATTTTTTTAATAAATTTTCCCGAAAGAAAAATTCTAAAAATGCCAAAAACAATTTCCGTCGTCTAAATAAAATATTTAGAACAAAGTGAACATTTTTCTGGCCTAAAAATGCAATTTTGAGAAATGCATATTTTTTCTAATTCAAATAAAATAGCAATAAAATCCAAATTAAATATTTATTTGATTTTAACATTTTTCCTCCAATACTTCTTTTATTTTTAGAGAAGTCATTTTATCTCTTCTCTTTTATTTGTATATTGGAAATATTTCGGAGAGAAAAAATATTAAAACCAAAATGATCCTCTTTTCAAATTTGAGAAAATTCAAATATGAAAATGAAAAAAATCACCAACTCTCTCCGTGGGTCCTTGAGTTGCTTAGAATTTCTAGGATCACCACCAAAATGCAAATAAAATATGATATGCATATGATGACCTATGTATAACATCCAAATTGAAAATTGGATGTTACAAAATAAGGAGGAATGGGGCCTCATGGACATGGCCTGAGCAGCCGGCATGGCGCTTCTGTCGCCCCACCCGTCCCTACTCCCATCCCCGCGCCCGCACCAGCGACCATCCCTGTAGCATTGACGGGCTGGTCGCCGAGCACTATCGCAGAGCTGGAAGCCGCGGGCGTCAACAAGGTCTCCGGGGACCCGCGCGAGCTCGTGTACATGCCAGCGCCCATGCGCGCCCCTCCACCCACCGTGGCGCCGGCCCCCGTGCGTTTGGCTGCACCACCAGCGCCCGTGTGCGTGCCGTCGCGCTGCTGACCCCTTAGCGGCATGGGACGCTGCCGTCGACCGCTACCTCTCAGCGGCGCCAGTTGTCGTCCTCCCGCGCCCCGCCCGTCGATCACGTGACGACATGATGTTTGATTTACAAGTCAAGAACATTTTATGCTGCCTTGAAGACTTCAACAACAGCGTCCCAGAGGACGACAACGACAACAACGGCGCGCCACACCGCCTCCGCCGCCGCCAGAAATAGTTTTTTTGGGGTTTAATATTGTATCTCGAATTCTCGATCATACGAATATAAATTCGCGGTGTGACTAAATGAAAATATGCTTTGAATGAACTTGCATTTTTCTCTCTTAATGTATAGACTTATCAAACGATTTTCATTTGAAAAAAATGTCAATGGTTTTTAAATATAAAACACTCATCACAAACGTTTTAGGTAGAACACCCGGATGCAAACCGATAGCTTCCCCAGGAAGCCAAGGGAAAATGTGTCGAGCAGGATTTCTGCATCCCTTCAATGCAAACGGTTCTTTTGCATGACCCGTGTGCAACCATGTACAAACAATTGGGCAAGATTTGCATATCTGTCATTTTGGGTATGTTGCCATTTGTCAAACTGGAAAGATTGACATTTGTTTATCTAGTAACATTGCCATTTGTCAACCTTGTAACACTGCGATTTGTCAAAATATGCAGCTAAAATTCACTAGTACTATCTAATTTTTGCAACTAAAATCACTAGCACTGTTCATATGGACACCACTAGCAGACGTGAGTTGATGGACGCATATGCAAATGTACCATTGATTACATACAACAAGTCATCAACCCACAACGACAACGAGGATACACGTTGGATTATAGATCGTTTCCAACAAAACATTCTAGTATAGTTTTTCTCACACAACAAATAACAAAGCGATGAAATGAACTTCAGCTCAACCACTCGTCGGTGTTGGAAACACTTGCTTTGAACTAGAAGTGATTCTCTGGGAAGGGCCAACTACTGTCAATCTCGAGACCAACGCAGGACAGATCATCCAGGCTGAAGCGGCCTATGTCAGGACCCATATTGGGATGGTAGGGAAGCATAGCAATGTCCGAGGTATATATATAGTTGCTTCTCATAAATGGTAGTAACGTTGTGTCAACAGCAGCTGGATCGCCTTCCACCATCATTGGATAGTTTTGTCCAAGGAAGAGCGAGTTTCCTCCAAGACTTTCAATACTGAACCGGGGAGAAGGTGTTGGTGCTAGTACACTAGTATCCATCCTGAATACCCTGCAACGGATGTTGGAATAGGTCCGGAGAGTGTGACCATGCGAGACAACACCTGCTTCCTTAGTAACATCAGCAGTGCCTTGTACACAGACAAGAAGAGGTGATCCATCGGAATAAGTTGCCAGGTGCCACTGAGTATATGGGTCCAGCTCGTGATCATCAGCATCGTCATCTCCCCCTTGGTTATAAAACTTTTCAATTATAGGTGGTGGAATGTTCACAGGACCTTGGAAACACAAGAGGTTAATTAATTAGTAAAGGGAAACTAGCTAACCCGCATGCATGTGGATGAAACAATTATAATTACAGTGGAAGACAAACGTACCGAAAGCATCAGGTTTCCATGCAAAAACAGTGCCACGAGTGGTGGTAGCAAACACAAGACCCTTGTATTGAATTGCATCACAGTACTCATCCGTGTACAGAAATTGATTTTTGAGCAATATCCATCGAGGCGTGGAAGTAAGGACGGCAACAAGCTTGTCGAAGATAGCAACAACTTCATAGTTCGTGTAATCCCAAGAGCGGTTGGGGACTCGACAAATTGCTATCTTCCATAGACGATAGTCACCATGATCGTATTTGAACTCACGTAGAATACCGGTGTACTCAACCTCTGGGCAGCAGTCTGAGATTTTTGGAAGTGGAACCCGGTGACGAGTGTACACATTCCCAAGTTCCCACTCGCAGTTGTACCCAATATAAACAACCCAATCTCCATTTGCGCCTGCCCAAGCCTTGCCCTCAAGCGATGGCTTCTTAACATCATACATATCATTATCAAGCGGCATCAACGTGCACAAGGCGAGGCTTCCCTCGTCCCCGCGCCAATCAGCAGGGTCACGCGAAGAAGATAGGGGAGATCAAACCGCTCCTGGACCCTTGGGTTCCTTGTAATGATGTTATTAGTTGAGCCGAGAATGGCCTTGAACGAACCTGCCATGCTAGCCGAGGTGATGATGTCGCCCCAATCAATGAGTTCCTCCACCACATCATCATTCAGATCGGGGCAAGAATAACGGGGTCATTTCCGGCCTGTTCCCTCCATGAAGAAGATGATCGAACAATGGAAAAAAGGAAGGGTGAAGGCAAATGGAGGGAGGAAGAGCCTGTGACAGCAGTTCCAAATCGAGAGGGAAAGGCGAAGAGGAGGTGGACGGTTGCCACGGTTACTCGAAGAGGCGCCTGGGGAGCGAACGGTTGCCACAGAGGTCACACATTGACGACAAGGGCCGAGTGAACCGCATGCGTATATCGCACACACCTTGATCTAGCTGACCGTTTCTTTTGTGTTGCCTAATCACAAACAGTTCATCCGAGTGAACCGTATACTGTATATCGCACACACCTTCATCTGGCTACCCGTTTCTTTTGAGTTGCCTAATCACCAACAGTTCATCCAAGTGAACCGTATGTTGTGTATCGCACACGCCTTCATCTGGCTGCCCGTTTCTTTTGTTCCTCCTCATCGCAAACAGTAAATTGAACTGAATCGTATGCCCTTCATCGCACACGCAACTAAAACCTGAACCGTGTTTGATGCATCTGTCATCGCAAATGTTTTATACATTTCTGGCGGTTTTCATATAGCACCGTTTGCGATTATTGCATCGCACACAGTTTCTCGAAGGGTCTCTGATCGTAGTGCCGCTTAGCAGCATCCTATAGTAGTGACATCATATGGATCTCCAAGAGACCATTGTATTGAGAATCCAACGAGAGAGAGGAAGCCATCTAGTTACTAACTACGGACCCGAAGGTCTACAAAGAACTACTCATGCATCATCGGAGAGGCACCAATGGAAGTGGTGAACCCCTCTGTGATGGTGTCTAGATTGGCTCTGGTGGTTCTGGACTCTGCGGCGGCTGTATGAATATTCGTCGACTCCCCTAGGGTTTCTGAAATATTGGGGTATTTATAGAGCAAAGAGGCGGTCCGGGGGCACCCGAGGTGGGCACAACCCACCAGGGCGTGCATGGGCCTCCTGGCGCGCCCTGGTGGGTTGTGCCCCCCTCGGGGCACCCCCCAGGTGCAACCAGGGCCCATTGCCTTCCCTCTGGCCCATAAAAAATCATCGTGGAGTTTCATGGCATTTGGACTCCATTTGATATCGATTTCCTGCGATGTAAAAAACATAGAAAAAACAGCAACTGGCACTTGGCGCTATGTCAATAGGTTAGTACCAAAAAATGATATAAAATGACTATAAAATGATTATAAAACATCCAAGATTGATAATAAAACAGCATGGAACAATAAAAAAATTATGGATACGTTGGAGACGTATCATCATCCCCAAGCTTAACTCCTACTCGTTGTCGAGTAGGTAAGTGATAAAAACAGAATTTTTGATGTGGAGTGTTGTTCATCAAGTCATATTATATTCTTTTCTTTATAGCATGGACATTTGGACTTTATGTGATTCAGAGCAATAGTCTAGTTTTGACAGAATAATTTAGATACTCAAGCATATCAACAAGCAACCATGTCTTTCAAAATATCAAAGCTAAAATAAGTTATCCCTAGCCCATCATGCTCAAACATTAATCCAGTCATGAAACACACTCGAATATTAACTACACCCAATACTTGGGCACGATCATATTGCCTCCTAGTTGGTGCTTTTATAAGAGAAGATGGAGACTCAAATGCAAAATAAAAATTGCATAAAGTAAAAGAAAGACCCTTCGCGGAGGGAAGTAGGGATTTGTAGAGGTGCCAGAGCTCAAAGCGAATAATATAGAGATAAAAACATTTTGGGAGGTGTATCCATCCCGCTAGTGAAAACGACATAGAGCTAGAAACACTTTCCATGCTAGATATGCCATAGGCGGTTCCCAATCAAAAAATAAAGTTTATTCCTTTTTCCAGCATTCTTTCACTTTCCATGGTTAGTCGTATCCACGGGTGCCCTCCAACCAACACTTTTCAAGGAATTTATTATTTGACAACATAAAGTAAATTCATTTGAATTTTGGACTAGGCATCCCTAAGACCTTTGCCTTACTCTCGTCCAATGACAAGTGAATAAAAACTCATCGTGAGAATAACACATCCAGCATGGAAAATATTAGCCACCAATTACCGTTTCGCGAGCGAAACAAACACACAAAAGAGAAGTTTATTTTGAAAATTAGAGATGGCACATGCAAATTTGCTTAGAGCGGCAAAATAATACCGCATATAGGTAGATATAGTGGACTCATGTGGCAAAACCGGTTTAAAGGATTTTGGATGCACAAGTAGAGATCATACTTGGTGCAAAGTGAAGGCTAGCAAAAAGATTGAGAAGCGACCAACCAAGAAACGAATAATCTCATAAGCAAGCATTAAGCATAATTAACACCGAATAATGCACCACAAGTAGGATATAATTTTCATTGCATGATTTTTGACTTTCGTGCATGCATAGGGAATCACAAACCTTAACACCAATATTCTTACTAGAGCACAATTACTCATCAACGTCACTCACATATCACATCATCCTATCTCAAAACTATTACTAAGAATCAAGTTTATTTTGTCCAATGATCTTCATGATATTTTTTCTTTATCCTTCTTGGATATCTATCACTTTGGGACTAATTTTCATGAGTTGCTTTTCATAAGCTCAAACAAATATAAGTGAAGATCATGAGCATAACAAATTTTCTTTCACTCAAAATAATTTAAGTGAAGCAAGAGCGAGTTTCTTCAAAATTTTACTAACTCTCAAATAAATCTAAGTGAAGCAAGAGAGCATTTCTTCAAAAATAACAAAGTACACCGTGCTCAAAAAGCTTTAAGTGAAGCACTAGAGCCAGTCCTAGCTCATAAAAGATTTAAGTGAAGCATAGAGAGCAATTCTAACAAGTCATGATATAATTTTGGCTCTCTCAAATAGGTGTGTCCAGTAAGGATTGATGACTTAAAACACAAAACAAAACAAGCAAAGACACATATCATACAAGACGCTCCAAGCAAAACACATATCATGTGACGAATAAAAATATAGCCTCGAGTAAGATACTGATAGTTGTTGGAAGAAAGCGGGGATGACACTCGGGGGCATCCCCAAGCTTAGTTGGTTGCTCATTCTTGGATAATAGCTTGGGATTCTGGGGCATCCCCAAGCTTAGGCTCTTACATCCTTCCTTCATCCATCGTAAGATAACCCAAATCTTGAAAACTTCAATCACACAAAACTCAACAAAACCTTCATGAGATCCGTTAGTATAAGAAAGCAAACCACTACTATAAGTGTTGTATCAAACCAATTCATATTTTGTTTTTGTATTGTATCTACTGTATTCCAACTTTTCTATGGCAAAAACTCATCAAAGAAAACCATAGAGCCATCAAAATAAGCACACAACACAAAGAAAACAGAATCTGTCAAAACAGAACAATCTATAGTAATCTGACTTTAGCGAATACTTATGGAACTCCAAAAATTCAACCAAATTAGGACGACCAGGGTAATTTGTATATTAATCTTATGCAAAAATAATCAGGGCAAAAATCTTTTCTGTGATTTATGAAAATTATTTTCGTGAGCGCAAAGTTTCTGTCTTTTTCAGCAAGATCAAACAACTATCACCCAAGAAGATGGGCACAAACACTAATTAAAACACAAAAACACAATCATACCAGTAGCATAATTGTGTAAACACACAAGAACAGAAAGCAAAAAGCAAAAATAAATTTTATACATTGGGTTGCCTCCCAACAAGCGCTATAGTTTTACGCCCTTAGCTAGGCGTAAGGCAAGGATCTAAGTTTTGTCATCTTTGGTTCGAGATCCATAGGATGCCCTCATGATTGATTCATAAGGTGGCCTGATTTTTTTTCTAGGAAAGTGTTCCATACCCTTTCTCAAAGGAAATTGGAACTTGATATTGCCTTCTTTCATATCAATCACGGCACCGATAGTGCGTAAAAATGGTCTACCAAGAATAATTGGGCAAGACGGATTGCAATCAATACCAAGAACAATAAAATCTATGGGCACATAGTTCCTATTTGCAAGAATAAGAACATCATTAATTCTTCCTATAGGCTTTTTAATAGTAGAATCCGCCAAGTGCAAATTCAAGGAACATTCTTCAAGATTGGTAAGACCAAGCACATCACATAAAGATTTCATAATTGTGGAAACACTAGCACCCAAGTCACCCAAGGCAAAACACTCATAGTTTTTAATCTTGACTTTGATAGTAGGTTCCCACTCATCATGCAATTTTCTAGGAATTGAAACTTATAATTCCAACTTTTCTTCCAAAGCTTTCATCATAGCATCAACAATATGTTTAGTAAAAGCTTTATTTTGTTCATAAGCATGGGGTGAATTCAACATTGATTGCAACAAAGAAATACAATCAATCAAAGAGCAATAATCATAATTAAAGTCTTTGTAATCCAAAATAGTGGGTGCATCACTAGCTAAAGTTTTGACCTCTCCAAATCCACTTTTATCAATTTTCTCAACGAGATTTTCACCCTCCGAAAAATTGGGACGCCTTCTACCTAAAGTTGACTCTTCGCCAGTCCCTTTTTCATCATTCTTAACTTTACTAAACAAGGAATCAATATAAGAACACCAATCATTTTAAGATCTTCATCATTTTTGCAAGAATAATCACTAGAAAAGGCTTTCTCTAAAAATTCTGTTTTAGCTCTAAGCATAGCAGTTCTTTCCTTACTTTCATCCACAGAAACATAAAGAGCTTTAATTGATTCATCAACTTTAGGCACAAAAATTTTCATCTTGAGATTTTCCACATCATGAGCAATTCTATCAACACTTCTACACAAATCATCAATCTTATTCAACTTTTCTTCTATTGAAGTGTTGAAAACTTTTTGCGTGTTGATAAATTCTTTAATATTATTCTCAAGATCAGAGGTGTTCCTATTATTATATGATTGATTTCCAAAGGAATTACCATAATTATTAGAGGAATTACTAGGAAAAGGCATAGGATTAAAATTTCCTCTATAGGTATTGTTGTTGAAATTATTGCGAGAGATAAAATTCACATCAATAGCATCACTATTTTGCTCAATCAAAGTAGACAAAGGCATATCATTAAAATCAATAGGAGCACTTTTACTAGCAACCAATTTCATAAGAGCATCAACTTTATCACTCAAAGAAGAAATTTCTTCAGCCGAATTAACTTTTTTACTAGTAGGAGCTCTTTCGGTATGCCATTGTGAATAATTTGCCATGATATTATCAAGAAATTTGGTGGCTTCACCCAAAGTAATTTCCATAAAAGTACCACCCGTGGCGGAATCTAAAAGATTACGAGAAACAAAATTCAACCCCGCATAAAAATTTTGTATGATCATCCAAAGATTCAACCCATGAGTTGGGCAGTTCCTTAGCATCATTTTCATCCTTTCCCAAGATTGTGCAACATGCTCATGTTCAAGTTGCTTGAAATTCATGATCTGGGTTCTAAGGGAAATAATTTTTGCGGGCGGAAAATACTTAGTGATAAAAGCATCTTTATACTTATTCCAAGAATCGATACTATTGCGAGGCAAAGAAGAGAACCAAAATTTAGCAGAATCACGCAAAGAAAACGGAAATAATTTCATCTTGACCACATCATTGTCCACATCTTTTTTATTTTGCATATCACATAATTCCACGAAGGTATTAAGATGGGGCACGGCATCCTCATTAGGCGTACCGAAAAATTGGTCTTTCATAACAAGATTCAGCAAAGCAGTATTAATATCACAAGTCTTCGCACTAGTGGTGGGAGGAGCAAGCGGAGTGCCAATAAAATCATTGTTGTTGGTATTTGAGAAATCACATAACTTGGTGTTCACTTGAGTCATGATGACTACACAACAAGATTACACTCAAAAACAGATCCGGCAAGAAAACGGCGAACGAAAGAGAAAGGCGAATAAAACGGCAAATTTTTGTGAAGTGGGGGAGAGGAAAACGAGAGGAAAATAATGGAAATTGCGAGGAGATGAGATTTGTGATTAGGAACCTAGTTATGTTGAAGATCCTCCCCGGCAACGGCACCAGAAATTCTCCTTGATGGTTGCTGCAACTACGTCGGTATTTCCCCGGAGAGGGAGAGATGATGTAGCACAGCGACGGTAGGTATTTCCCTCAGTGATGAAACCAAGGTATTGAACCAGTAGGAGAACCAAGCAACACAACATAAACAGCACCTGCACACAAACAACAGCACCTTGCAACCTGACGAGTTAAAGGGGTTGTCAATCCCTTCCGGGGTACGGCGCCTCAAGATAGGCAAACAGACGTGAGGTAAATTGTAGTAGATTGATAGATCGAACGCTAAATAAAGTAAATAAAGATAAAACGTAGCAAGGTGTTTTTGTATTTTTGATTAATAGATCTGAATAAAAACGCAAAGGAAAAGTAGATCGCAAGGCAAATGTATGAGAAAGAAGACCCGGGGGCCGTAGGTTTCACTAGTGGCTTCTCTCGAGAAAATAGCAGACGGTGGGTAAACAAATTACTGTTGGGCAATTGATAGAACTTCAAATAATTATGACAATATCCTGGCAATGATCATTACATAGGCATCACGTCCAAGATTAGTAGACCGACTCCTGCCTGCATCTACTACTATTACTCCACACATCGACCGCTATCCAGCATGCATCTAGTGTATTAAGTTCATGGAAAAATGAAGTAATGCAATAAGAATGATGACATGATGTATACAAGATCCGTTTATCTATATGGCAGTATATATAGATCTTGTCTTTTTATTCTTAGTAGCAATGATACATACGTGTCAGTTCCCTTTCTGTCACTGGGATCAAGCACCATAAGATCGAACCCACTACCAGGCACCTGTTCCCATTGAAAGATAAATAGATCAAGTTGGCCAAACAAAACCCAAATACCGGAGGAGGAATACAAGTCTATAAGAGATCATGCATATAAGGGATCAAAGAAACTCAAATAACTTTCATGGATATAAAAAGATATAACTGATCATAAACTCGAAGTTCATCAGATCCCAACAAATACACTGCAAAAAGAGTTACATCATATGGATCTCCAAGAGACCATTGTATTGAGAATCCAGCGAGAGAGAGGAAGCCATCTAGCTACTAACTATGGACCCGAAGGTCTACAAAGAACTACTCACGCATCATCGGAGAGGCACCAATGGAAGTGGTGAACCCCTCCGTGATGGTGTCTAGATTAGATCTGGTGGTTCTGGACTCTGCGGCGGCTGGATGAATATTTCGTCGACTCCCCTAGGGTTTCTGGAATATTGGGGTATTTATAGAGCAAAGAGGCAGTCCGGGGGCACCCGAGGTGGGCACAACCCACTAGGGCGCGCCTGGGCCTCCTGGCGCACCCTGGTGGGTTGTGGCCCCCTCGGGGCAACCCCCAGGTGCAACCAGGGCCCATTTCCTTCCTTCTGGCCCATAAAAAATCATCGTGGAGTTTCGTGGCATTTGGACTCCGTTTGGTATTGATTTCATGTGATGTAAAAAACATAGAAAAAACAGCAACTGGCGCTTGGCACTATGTCAATAGGTTGGTACCAAAAAATGATATAAAATGATTATAAAACATCCAAGATTGATAATAAAACAACATGGAACAATAAAAAATTATAGATATGTTGGAGTCGTATCAATAGCTTGGGAGCTATCATGGCTCGTCGCCTCCATCTTAATAAATCCCAGGATTTTTGCTACTCGTTTGGCGGCTCACTTCGAGGTTGAGATACGCCCTCATGATTACCCTCTAGCTAAGGTTTATCTAGACCGTGCAGCCATGGATCACCATCACTTTCTTGCACATGATCGTCCTGATATTGCCATTCCTTATAACCTGGTCTATAGCGTTGAAACTCGTGATGTTATCCCCTTGCCTGCACCTGCTTTGTTTGATTCTACTGCCAGGGGCGGATACCAGATTATGCCTGCAGACATCATTGCCTACTGGAATGCTCACGCTGCTACAGAGGCTGCTGAGGGACCTCAGCAGTGGGATGAGTGGATGCCTGCTCCTCAGGATCCCTACTACCCTCCAGGCTACTGATCGACTACCAAGCTAGGCCAAAAGCCTAAGCTTGGGGGACTACGTGTTCTCACCGACATTACATTCATGTTCACATATCATTCTATTTGTCGGTGTTCACACTTTTTCATTGTATCATCCATGCGTAAATTTATTTTCTTGCTTTCTTCTTGTGTGTTTGAAAAAACTTTAGAAAAACCAAAAAAATATTAGTTGTTGTAGTTTAGTTTCCATGCATGCTTAGTAGTAGCACTAAAAAGAAAATCCAAAAAGATTTCCTTGTTCTTCTTTTGCTTGTTGGGAGCTTTCCCGTGTAAATAGTTTTTCTTGTTTTTGCTTTTTCCCTTTTTATTTGCTTGTTCAAGAAAACCAAAAACTCCAAAAATATTTTAGTGTGTTTCTCTGAATTTCGTTTCTTTTAATTCGAGTCCTACCGAGGAGAAGACCACGATGAAAATGTTGAGTGGCTCTCGTGTGAATAATTATTGAACTAATAAAGAGCCCATTTTACCTTGTCTTCTCCTGTTGAATAAAATGTTTTGCAGATTCCAGCTTAGTCCATGGCACTCTTGCACTATTATTATTTTCATATCATTCGGTTGTGAAGTGAAAGGCAATAATGACGATATTCGATGAACTGGCCGTGGCAAGGAGAAACTGGTATGAACTCGACTTGTTCTTTTTGTGTAAATATGTTTAACCTAGTATCCAGGTTTCAGCCCATTATGATTAAACATGTTTGCAATGACAATTAAAGATTATAGTTTCTCATGCCATGCATAAGTAGCTAGGAGTGGATAATGATTTATCTTGGATATCAACATAGCGTTAAAATGATTGTGATATAGTATGATGATATGGTATCCTCCTCTGAATGTTCAAGTGGCTTGACTTGGCACATGTTCATGCATGTAGTTGAACCAAAACCAACATAGCCTCTATGATATTTATGTTCATGGTGTTCATATCCTACTCATGCTAGTGTCCAATGTTACTTATGCATAATGCCTGGTTATGATCGTTGTTGCTCTCTAGCTGGCTGCTTCTCAATCTAATTGCTAGCCTTCGCCTGTACTAAGTGGGAATTCTGCTTGTACATCAAAAACATTGAACCCAAAGTTATTTCAGATGAGTCCACCATACCTACCTATATGCGGTATTACCCTGCCGTCCTAAGTAAATTTGCATGTGCCACCTCTAAAATCTTCTAAAAAATTATCCTTTTTGTGTGCCTGGATCTTTTGATGGAACGACAGGAGGTGGTCAGTATCTTCCATGCTAAGCGGGTTATTCTCAGGTCGAGTGTTTATTCACTCACCATCGCACGAGAAAAGGGCGGTAATAGGGATGCCCAGTCCCAAACTACAAACATGAAAAAGAGTTCAACTCTGAAATAATCAAACAAAAACTCCCAATGGAGTCAAAACCTTTATTTTTATCGCCTAGGAACCGCCACTAGCGTGCTTAGCATGGAAGATGTTGATAACTGATAGTCGTGAAGTGAATAAGAAGGGTGCATGTCTCAAAATATCATTTATCTTTGTTTTAAAAAACTGAGCTCTGGCGCCTCTGCAAATCACTGCTTCCCTCTGCGAAGGGACTTTCTATTTACTTTTATGTTGTGTCACCACCTTCTGAAACAAGCGCCAGAAACTGAGTAGAGCACAGCTGTCATGATTTATGCATTGTGTGTAGCTAATGTTGGGTGCATCATGGTTGGATCTTTTCTACCATGAATTACAATGTTTAGTCGCTGCTTGAACTTTGGAGGTGCTCTGCATTTATGTTTTGCGGTCTCAGAAAGGGCTAGCAAGATACCATTATTGTCATATTATATCATGGTTGTTTTGACAACGTGTTGCTGTTTGAGATATCTTATTATCGCTCGCTAGCTGATTATGTCATTGATATGAGTCATTATAATCTTTAAGAGTTATTGTCAACATGGTTAGTTATAATGTTGGCTGAAAACCTGGGTGTTGTTTAAGCCTATTTATGCAAACAAGAGCAAAAGAGTTCGTAAAAGGTTTTCTTTCTCACCTTCAGTTTATCAATTGAATTGCTTGAGGAAAAGCAAAGGTTTAAGCTTGGGGGAGTTGATATGTCTCCAACGTATCTACTTTTTCTCATGCTTTTCCTCTTGTTTTGGACTCTAATTTGCATGATTTGAATGAAACTAACCCCGGACTGACGCTGTTTTCAGCAGAACTACCATGGTGTTGTTTTTGCGCAGAAATAAAAGTTCTCGGAATGGCATGAAACTTTGCGAGGATTTTTTATATCAATAATAAGAATTTCTGGAGCCAAGACCCACCGGAGAGGGGCCCCTGGTTGGGCACAACCCACCAGGGCGCGCCCCCCTCTCCTGGCGCGCCCAGGTGGGTTGTACGCACCTGGTGGCCCCACTGACGGCCCCCCTGATACTATAAAATCACATTATTCCAGAAAAAAAAGCAGGGAGAAAGAATTATCGTGATCGACGAGACGGAGCCGCTGCCAAGCCCTGTTCTTCCTTGAAAGGGAAGATCTGGAGTCTGTTTGGGGCTCCGGAGAGGGGGATCTTCGTTCTTCATCATCACCAACCCATCTGCATCGCCAATTCCATGATGCTCCCCACCGGGAGTGAGTAATGTCTTCGTAGACTCGCTGGTCGGTGAGGAGTTGGATGAGATTCATCATGTAATCGAGTTAGTTTTGTTAGGGCTCGATCCCTAGTATCCACTATGTTCTTAGATTGATGTTGCTATGACTTTGCTATGCTTAATGCTTGTCACTTTGGGCCCGGGTGCCATGAACTCAGATCTGAACCATTTATGAATTCATCATTATATCCATGTTTTAGATCCGATCTTGCAAGTTATAGTCACCAAATACGTGTTATGATCCGACAACCCCGGAGTGACAACAACCGGGACCACTCCCGGTGATGACCGTAGTTTGAGGAGTTCATGTATTCACTATGTGTTAATGCTTTGTTCCGGTTCTCTATTAAAAGGAGGCCTTAATATCCCTTAGTTTCCAATATGGACCCGCTGCCACGGAGGGTAGGACAAAAGATGTCATGCAAGTTCTTTTAATAAAGCACGATGACTATTTACGAATACATGCCTACATTATATCGATGAACTGGAGCTAGTGCCGTATCGCCCTAGGTTATAACTGTTACATGATGAATATCGTCCAACAAGTCACCGATCCAATGCGTACGAATTTATCCTATATTTTTTTATGCTAAGTTACTACTGCTATCATCACTGTTACACTTGCTACAAAATTACTGCTATCACTGTTATTGTTACCGTTGCTGCTGTCACTATTATCAAAACTATCAAACTACCTTGCTATTGATTACTTGCTGCAGATAATTCATCTCCAGGTGTGGTTGAATTGACAACTCAGCTGCTAATACCTTCAAATATTCTTTGGCTCCCCTTGTGTCGAATCTATAAATTTGGGTTGAATACTCTACCCTCGAAAACTGTTGTGATCCCCTATAATTGTGGGTTATCAAGACATGCAATTTCAAAAAAATTCCTACGCTCACGCAAGATCTATTTAGGAGATGCATAGCAACGAGAGGGGGAGAGTGTGTCCACGTACCCTCATAGACCGAAAAGCGGAAGCATTGGGTTAACATGGTTGATGTAGTCGAACGTCTTCACGATCCAACCAATCCAAGTACCGAACGTATGGCACCTCCGAGTTCAGCACACGATCAGCTCGATGACGTCCCTCGAACTCTTGATCCGGCAGAGGGTCGAGGGAGAGTTCTGTCAGCACAACGGCGTGGTGACGGTGATGGTGATGTGATCCGCGCAGGGCTTCACCTAAGCACTACGACGCTATGACCGGAGGAGTAAACTGTGGAGGGGGGCACCGCACACGGCTAAGAGAACAATTGATGTGCCTTTGGGGTGCCCCCCGCCCCTGTATATAAAGGAGGGGAGGAGGAGGTGGCCGGCCCTAGGGGTGGCGTGCCATGGGGGGGAGTCCTACTAGGACTCCACTCCTAGTAGGATTCGCCCCCCCCCCCCCTTCCTTCCAACGGAGAGGGGAAAGGGGAAAGAGGGGAGAGGGAGAAGGAAAGGGGGGGCGCGCCCCCAGTCCTTGTCCAATTCGGATTGGGCAGGGGGAGGCGCGCGCCACCTCGTGTGGCCTGCCTCCCTCTCTCCACTATGGCCCATGAGGCCCATTAACTTTCCCGAGGGGTTCCGGTAACCTCTCGGTACTCCGAAAAATCCCCGAACCTCATCGGAACCGTTCCGGTGTCCGTATATAACCTTCCAATATATCAATCTTTACCTCTCATCCATTTTGAGACTCTTTGTCATGTCCGTGATCTCATCCGAGACTCCAAACAAACTTCGGTCACCAAAAACACACAACTCATAATGCAATCGTCATCGAACGTTAAGCGTGCGGACCCTACGGGTTTGAGAACTATGTAGACATGACCGAGACACATCTCCGGTCAATAACCAATAGCGGAACCTGGATGCTCATATTGGTTCCTACATATTCACCAAAGATCTTTGTCGGTTAAACCGCATAACAACATACATCATTCCCTTTGTCATCAGTATGTTACTTGCCCGAGATTCGATTGTCGGTATCATCATACCTAGTTCAATCTCGTTACCGGCAAGTCTCTTTACTCGTTTCGTAATGCATCATCCCGTAACTAACTCATTAGTCACATTGCTTGCAAGGCTTATAGTGATGTGCATTACCAAGAGGGCCCAGAGATACCTCTCCGATACTCGGAGTGACAAATCCTAATCTTGATCTATGCCAACCCAAAAAACACCTTCGGAGACACCTGTAGAGCATCTTTATAATCACCCAGTTATGTTGTGACGTTTGATAGCACACAAGGTGTTCCTTCGGTATTCTGGACTTGCATAATCTCATAGTCAGAGGAATATGTACAAGTCATGAAGAAAGCAATAGCAATAAAACTTAACGATCATTATGCTAAGCTAACGGATGGATCTTGTCCATCACATCATTCTCTATTGATGTGAGTCCGTTCATCAAATGACAACACATGTCTATGGTCAGGAAACATAACCATCTTTGATCAACGAGCTAGTCAAGTAGAATCATACTAGGGACACTTTGTTTTGTCTATGTATTCACACATGTACTAAGATTCCGGTTAATACAATTCTTTCTAGCATGAATAATAAAAATTTATCATGAAATAAGCAAATGTAAATAACAACTTTATTATTGCCTCTAGGGCATATTTCCGTCACAACCATGTTGCTAGTGATGCCCCCTACGCACATTCAGAGAGACATTAAAACTAAGCATGTTAGGAGGCCTCTCATGCCATCAACAATTTTGGCCATTAGATCACACATCCCGATTGTTTCTGGTTGTCTGATGCAGCCTCTACTTCTGCATGGGCCGCTCCTGGGTTGATTATTTAGGGTCGCTACTCTAGCAACAAAATCCCAGGCCTGTCGCTCAATCCCTAATGTACTATCGTTATTACTCCATGTGTGCATTAACCAAATCGGCAATTCCTGAGCGATACCTAAGACTGCAT
The DNA here is from genome assembly GCA_021605205.1 of Aegilops longissima. NCBI lineage: Eukaryota > Viridiplantae > Streptophyta > Magnoliopsida > Poales > Poaceae > Aegilops > Aegilops longissima. The sequence continues at coordinate 490,738,683 of CM038676.1, read as the reverse complement.
CCACTCTTCTCGGTCTTGGCCTAGCACCGATGCTACTGCCATGGAGAGAGAGGGAGGGAGAGCTGGGTGATATGGAAAGTAGATGGAAAATGTCATTTAAACAGTGAGACTCAGCTACCTACGAGCTGCCACAACAATTTGAAGCTCTCAACCGTCGAATCACTGTTACGTACATGCAAGATTTATAGCCGGGTCGTTCACGCCTTCGCCATGTCATTCATGCACTCGAGGTCGTTGGGGTCGATACCCTACAGAATGAGTCGGGGTTCTCTCTGTAATTGGGTCGTAAGAGATGATAGGCCCAAGTCCAGTCAAACGTGCAAACACTTCCCATTCCAGGTCTCAAAAAGAAGCTCTAAAAATAAGTTATCAACAAGTAAGAAAAGGGATCTCCATCTCTCCTCATGATGGATCCATTAGTCTCTGCACGGTGACGCGTGCTGCGACCGTCGTGTCTTCCAATTCCTTGTGGAAATGCTAGCACTACTGCAGGATGGTCCAAACGTGACACTACGATCAGAGACCCTTCGACAAAACTGTGTGCGATGCCATAATCACAAATGGTGGTGTAAAAAAACCGTCAAAAAAGGTGCAAAATGTTTGCAATGACAGATGCATCAAACACGGTTCATAATTTAGTTGCGTGTGCGATGCAGGGCATACGGTTCAGCTCAATGAACTGTTTGTGATGAGGAGGCACAAAAGAAACGGGCAGCCAGATGTAGGCATGTGCGATATACACCATACAGTTCACTGGGATGAACTATGTGTGATTAGGCAACACAATGGAAATGGTTCAACTGAAGAAGATGTGCGTGATACACGGCAAACGGGTCCGTAATCTGAAAATGTGTGAAGACCAATAATAACACAGACGATTGCTGCTAATAAGCCGTGTGAATTGCTCGGTCTACAGTAGAATAACATGTGTGTGTGTGTCTATATATATATATATATATATATATATAACTGAAATAAACATCCAATTACATAAGTGACTATACAGATCATTCACACACACCTCAATAAACAATTGCATGCATTCTAAAGTAGGAGAAATGATCGTCTAGTAATCTACTTCTTGTGACGCTCCCGCCATTGCTATGTGGCTCGTCTGGATCAGGAAGAAGACAGTTCCTCATGTCAACGATCCACCTGTACATCTCATAGCTTGTGTATGCGTCCATGGCCGCGTACTTGACATGTTTTTCATCTAGTCTCTTATGCCACACACTGTGCCAGGCGTTCTTGTCCTTATTGCTCTCTTGCTTCATCTTCGTGTAGTAGGGGTCGATGATGGCCGAGGCGAGGTCAACCAGGGAGTTCTGTTTGCTTTTGTCGGTGCCCCAGACCTTGCAGTGGTGTTGGACGTTGACAAGATTCGGGCATTTCAAGTCCGAAACCTTGAGCGCTTTTAGATCGTTGGTGGTGTCCACTGTAGCGAAACTGCAGTCGGAGCTCTTAATAAACCTGGAGAAATGCTCGCAAGGCCTTGTGGCAAGGTGGAAGTGGTAGACGAGGGTGTCATGTCGGACGCACAACTGGGCAACGGCAACCTTCTGATCGTGCCCGACACGATCGATGGTGTACTCGAGGTCGAAGCCGACCACTTGGTACTTGTCCATGGCAAGGAACTGCTCCATAGTTTGGATGGAGCTCTCCACCGAGACCGGATCTTTCATGTACACCACCGAAAGGGCCTTCCCCCTCACGTGGGTGTCCACTACGTGATGCGTGGTGAACTGCCCGCCGTTGTCGTCGTCGGCCGCTGGGAGCGCCATTGGAGCCACGGGGAGCGCCATTGGAACCACTAGATGTCCTCTCTGTATGTGTCCCCATGGGTGTTCTTATTGTGACGTGTGAGAGGAGAGATGAAGGTAAATGGCCGCAGGAATAAAAGGGGGCCGGGCGGCGTGGATTCTCAGCGCGTCCGCATGGCAGTTTTTGCAGCGTGTAACAGCATCGTCGCTCCGCGCCCGGCGCAACCGCTTGCACATGAACATGCATGATCGTGCGCCGGCCCAAAACACTCGCAGCGCGCGTGGAGACAGGAGGGCAGAGCACCCGGAGGGACGCGAGAGCAGAGCGCGCCACGGCCGCCTGAACCGCAAGCAACCACACGCATGGAGCAATTGAACACACAGCAAATGGTCGCCTACAAGCCGGCCGACAGTTGCGTCGCTGCGTAGAGAGCGGACGTGTGGTACCACCTCCGTCTAGTCTATAGTCTCCTTTATATTCCGTGCCATACTTTGCCCTCAAATTTAACCAACAAAATGTTAATGCATGTTTTAAAAATTATATAATTGGAAACTATGTTCAAATACAAATCCAACTATATAATCTTTGGCGACATGCATTCGTATTTTATTAGTTAAATCATACTTATAAACCAGGACGGTGGTATAGTAGGTAATTAAATCGTAAACGTTTTTTTATTAACCGTATGTGTACGTGGCCTTTCGTCCTCCTCTCGCACGTCTTGTCAGCCCGCTGCCGCAGACGGCTTACAATGCAAGCTTGTGCAGCGCGCGGGGGCGTTCTTTTTGCCAAACGGTGGTGCCAATGAATCGTCGGTGAGCCCGTTCCCGCGCAACCTCGCAGGTTCCCGCGCAAGCTTCCCGCCCGACTCGGTGAAATCCCCCAAAATCCCAATGCTTACCGGCCTGCTATAAAAACCCTCACGGCCGGCGAGTCCTGCGTCGCATTTTCCCCTCCATCCCTGTAGCTTATCACGTCTGCTTCTCCCACATTCACCAATGGCACTGGTCCGTCATCGTCGCTCAGCCACTCCGCCGTCATCAGAGGACAGCTCCAACTGGGAGGCTACACCGCGGCGGCGGCGCAGTCCCCGACATAGTGTAGTGTGTGTGGCGTCCCTGTTGGGTGTGCTCGGAACACCCACCACGCGCTCCGCCGCCGGTGCCCGTCGGCAGCTGTTGCCGGCCGCTGTTGCCACCACACCACCGTCGAAAGCCAGGGCCATCGCCCGCTCCACCGCCGCGGCCCGAAGGCGGGAGATGGTCATCGTGGCTGCCACCCCATTGCAAGCCACTGTGGCCATCACCCGCTCCGCCACCGTGGCCCGAAGGCGGGAGGTGGTGGTCGTGGCCGCCACCCCGTTGTCGACCGCCGGAGTCATCACCTGCTCCACCACCGCCGCCCGAAGGCGGGGGGAGGAGGTGGATGCCCGCACGTGCGATAGCGACCTTGCGCGCTACGCCGAGTTCCTGCGGGAGGAGGAGGAGCGCCTCGTCAAGCACGCAAAGAGACTTACTGCCGCAGTGGCAGTAGCACACGCCGCCACAGAGGCAAGGAATCGGGAGATCTACAAGGAGAACCACCGCTTCGAGAGGGGTCTGATGAAGCTATGTACCTAGGGTAGGGTCATGGACCTGTCCTAGATACCCTCCCCAAGGACATCTCTAGAAGAAACCACCTTTCAATCGACTCAGAAGTGTTCCACTCGACAGACTCGAAGACACTCGACCATGAAGCCAACCACTTTCGACCATGAAGCCAACCACTCGACAGCCGGAGATCTAAAGTCACTCCATGCGCTAACGGTCGGTCATTAAGTGGCCTTTATGGTCATCATAGAACTTTATTTGTGGCGTTACGATGCGCCCGACCTTAATGTACCTTAAACCCTGCATAACTGAGGGCTAGAGGGGTCTGGCGAACTCTATATAAGCCACCCCCCTCCTCAGGTTCAAGGGTTCGCACCCCTGTAATTCATACACACATAATCAAGTCGACCGCCTCCGGGCTCCAAGACGTAGGGCTATTACTTCCTCCGAGAAGGGCCTGAACTCATAAAAATCGTGTGTATACAACTACTCCATAGCTAGGATCTTGCCTCTCCATTCCTACCCCCCTACATTACTGTCAGACTTAGAACCACGACAGTTGGCGCCCACCGTGGGGCAGATGTCCTAGCGACTTATTGGAGAAGTTGCGATTTTCCCGATCTCCTTCATCAAGGTTTCAGGCGGAGTTTTGGTTGAGGGTCGCGAGATTTGTCTCGGCGCGCTCACGTTCATCACTGACGACTCCGCTTGGCTTCAGGAGGCTCCACTCGACGTCGATGAGCTCCTGACCATGGGCGGCGCTTTTCGGCGTCGTCCATGGCGTCCTCCTGCGGCAACCGTCGACCCGATGTCAGTCGACCCACATGTCGTCCTCCTCCTTGTTTCCCGCCAGTGCAAGCGCTCCGGTCGGTCGAGACTTCAGCGGTGGGTGAGGCACGCGGTGGCTCGCCAATCGGCCACCCTCCAAGTCACGGTGGTCGAGCCCGACGAATCTCTCTACGGCCTGTTCGGCGGCTCATGAGATCTGCGTCCGTCACGGCAATGATGATCCAGCGGCGGAGGTTACGATGGTCGATGGACCACGCAGTCCTCCGGCTTTCCCGCACCCGGCGGAGGCGGCGGCGGAGGCGATCCGTCGCATGCCCATGAAGAATATCTCCCGAGCCCCTCACCTCGCTGCAGAGGGAAGAACTTCGCCGCCGGAACGTGGATGCGCTGCACACTCCTATCGTTGGAGAAACCCTCGAGGCCCGTGCTTTGGAGGACGCGCGCTTGGCCAACTTGGCTGGCGCTTTCGGTGGAAGAACCTCCACAGTACTCAGCAGCGTCTTGCGACAACGGTTCGAGAATCGATCGGCGTCAACTATTTCCACCACCGACTCAGGTATATCGAAATTCGATTCAAAATTTAGCAGTGCGGCCGTATAGCGAGTCGATTCAGCCTTCGATCGAGGGCTGGCGAGGCTTATTGCAGATGAGAGCATTACTCCGGGCAGCGAAACCAGAATTCAGCTTGTATCACGATCGCGAACAGGATCCACAAGAAATCTGTTGTTGCGGATCTGATTCGATCGGCTCTGACCAAGAATCACCCGGCGTGTGCGTGATGACCGGCGAGATCTGAGTCGAATGATGGAAATTGCCACCAAGTATGCCAATGGTGAAGAAGAGGATGGGCTCCGGAGAGGCAAGCACAAGTCAGTCGCCCATGAAACCGGAGGAGGAACTCGATCGAAGCGATAGTAGTAGTAGTAGTAGTAATAGCTTGTGATGATAGCGATAGTAATAGCGATAGTAGCGATAGTAGTAGTAGTAGTAGTAGTAGTAGTAGTAGTAGTAGTAGTAGTAGTAGTAGTAGTAGTAGTAGTAATGTGATAGTAGTAGAACAGCGATGCGAGGCAATGACGGCAGGAACAGCGATGGCGATGGCAATGACGATAGCAATGACGATAGTAGTAATGTGATAGTAGTAGTAGTAGCGATAGAACAACGATGGCGATAAACAGCGATAGGAGCAACAATAGCGATAGGACAGCGATAGCGATAGTAATAGCGATAATGTGATAAAGAACAGCGATAGAACAGCGATGGCAGGGAGAAGCGTGATAGCGATGCGATGATAGCGATACCGATGAAATAGCGATAGTAGTAGTAGTAGTAGTAGTAGTAGTAGTAGTAGTAGTAGTAGTAGTAGTAGTAGTAGTAGTAGTAGTAGTAGTAGTAATAGCGATATTGATAGTAATAGTGATAATAGCGATGAAGCAGCGATGAAAATGCAATGACGATAGTAGTAGTAGTAGTAGTAGTAGTAGTAGTAGTAGTAGTAGTAGTAGTAGTAGTAGTAGTAGTAGTAGTAGTAGTAATAGTGATAGTAATGTGATAATAGCGATAGCGATAGTAGTAGAACAGCGATGGCGATGAGAACAGCGATGGCGAGGCAATGACGATAGAAAGCAGCGATAGCGATAGCGATGTGATAGCAACAGCGATAGTAGTAATAGCGATAGTAGTAGTAGTAGCGATAGGAACAGCGATGGCGATAGGAACAGCGATAGAACAGCGATGGCGATGAGGAACAGCGATAGCGATAGTAGTAGCATTAGTAGCACACTACTAGAAAAAGGGCTATAGATGGGATTGACACTAATGGCGCACCAGAAAGATGGTGCGCCATTAGTATATACTAATGGCGCACCACCTTACGATCGCCATTAGTGTTAAACTACTAATGGCGCACCATGCAAAGGTGCGCCATTAGTATCAAAAATTTTTTTGAACTAGTGCGCTGTCCAAACATACTAATGGCGCATCACCGCGAAGTGCACCATTAGTAGTTGTAACTACTAATGGCGCACCGAGCGATGGTGCGCCATTAGTATAGATTTTTTTTTTTGAACTAGTGCGCCTGTCCAAACATACTAATGGCGCATCCTGCTTAAGTGCGCCATTAGTAGTTGTAACTACTAATGGCGCATCATGCAAGAGGTGCGCCATTAGTAAGTGGGCAGCAACAAGATATTTGGGACAACCTCTCGTACCCACACTCACTTTCTCCCCACTTCATTCTCTCTACGTCCTCCTTGTCTCGGGTGCCTCCTCTTTTTCACCTCATTTCCACCATAGATTCATTCAAATTAAGTGGTTAAATTACCTTGTTTTAATAGGTAAGTAAGGGGAAGCTATATTTATGTTGTTCTCCTACAACAATGTGCACATGCACTTTTACTGCCTAGCTAGATCTATGTATGTTAGTGGTGTTGCATATGTTTGTGGTGTTGCATATGTGTTTGTGTTTGGAGGTGTGCGGTATTTGAAATCGATAGTTGCCAATATTTTGCGGAATGTTGATTCATTTCCGTTTAGTGAGAATTTTGGCATTAAGCATTCTTTTGGTCCTATTTTAGGAAAGTCATGCCAAATTTTTGTTTGGTTCTAAAATATCGTTTTGCTCTACCCATGACGACCATAGTCCGCACGATGACGAAGGCATCATGAATAGGTTTTGAGGTCCATGAAGGCGAGATGCTTCAAAAGAGCGAGGCGGAGATAAGATGTCCGTGTCGAAGATGCAAGTGAAGAGCCTTATTGCGGACCCGGATTCGGGCAGGTGCGGGACCACCTGCTCTTGCGTGGTTTCATGGATGGCTATCGGTGGCAAGGTGATGAAGATGACTGAAGTCGTCCATGCGGGCGGGCAAGAAATGAGGAAGGGCAGCAAGACAACCACAGCGGCTCGGTAGGCGAGAAGACGAAGAATCCCGGAGATGATCACGACGGTGATCGATGTACACATCATCATGTAGAAGATGCGAGGACATGATGATGAGGAAGATGCGGAGCGGCGGCGGGCATGATCATGAAGATGATGATCCGGCGGAGCGACGGCGCTGGACCATCGATGGGCTGGGTGCAGGACCCTCATATTCAAGAGCTGCTTCTCAAGCGACGGATAACGCAAGAGCTGCCGCCGAGAAAGCCAAGATGGATCAACTTGAGTTAGGCGCGTTACTCCATTGTATGAAGGATGCAGGCCGAGGATACCGCTTTGAAAGTAGCGCTCATGGCTTTGGAGATGAAGGTAAAACACAAAATGACCGGCGCGTGCTTCGGCGAGAACATGTCATTACAGCGAACGTCTTCCCAAGGGAACAAGTGCCCGACGAGTTTGGAGGCGAAGAAAATCGTGTGTCCTCTCGATTTACCGCCGTGAAATACCATGTGTGCATGAACAATTGCATCATTTATCGGGACGAGCACGCGAGTCTACCATATGTCCGGTGTCGGCGTCACTCGATACAAGAAGAGGAAGAAAGCTCCTCGAAAAGTGGTGTGGTACTTTCCGATCACTCCTCGTCTGCGGCGCTATTTCGCGGACCCTAAGGTAGCAAAGCTCCTGCGTTGGCACGCGGATAGGGAGGAGAAGAAGCGAGAAGATGGCGCAAATGATCCGGAGATAGATAAAAAGACAAGATCTTTGAGTCACCCTAAGGATGCGAGCGGTGGCAGCGTTGAACTTGAAGACTCGAATTTGGGAGCGATCCAAGGAACATCGTCTTTGGTAGCGAGCACCGATGGAGTCAATCCGTTTGGCAGCGAGAGAAGCACACATAGCTTTGGCATGTGTTTGTGTGGATGTACAACCTTCCCCTGGTTGTGCATGAAGAGGAAGTACATTCACATGAGTATGCTAATTGAAGGGCGAAACAACCAGGAGCGACATCAATCATGTCTGGGGCTCTTTGAAGAGGAGCTTGACCTGCTGTGGAAAACGCCCGTAATCGTGGGGCCTTGAGAGAAAGAATATTTCCCTATGAGAGCCGCTTGCTCACGGCGGTGCCGCGACTATCTCGATTCACGGATATCTCATGGGCGGGTAGTCCACGGATTCTCTTGATCGTAAGGTGCATGGATGACTGGCGTATCGCCAGCTAGATAGAGATCCGGGTCTTGAAAACCGTGTTCATGGGACATCGAAGGTGGCTTGCGACGATGACCCGTGGAGAAAACGCAAGGATCTGTTCGATGGTGAAACCGAACCCGAAAATGCCGATGTCTGAGGAGCGGCGAGAAATAGACAAGCTGTTGAAAAATTGGAAAGACTGCCCACGAGGAAAAAAGCAAAAGGCGCGAGCGGGAAAAAAGCGAAAGGCGCTAGAGCATCTCAAGGTATGGAAAGCGAGGTCTGTTTTACGGGACTTGCCGTCTTGGAAGATCCACCGTGTGCCTCACAGCCTTGATGTCATGCATATCCACGAAGAGCGTGTGCGAGAGTGCACTTGGTACCCTGCTTAACATGCGGAGAGGACCAAAGATGGGCGAAAGCAAGGCGGACTTGAAATCAATGGGCATCGGCGGGAGCTTCACGCTATATATGATGATGATGATGATGATGATGATGATGATGATGATGATGATGATGATGTGAAGCGGGACCACGAAGAAAGTCGTCGCAAAGGCAAAAGGCCAAGAAGACCGGAAATGACTACCCTCCGCGTGCTTCACTCTAAGTCGGGAGGAGATCGAGCAGTTTTCACCTGCCTCCTAGGGTAAAACCTCCTTACTGATTCTGTGGGGAAGATAAGCGAGATACCTAGACCCAGTGAAGCGAAGTTCAGCGGGATGAAGTCTCACGGTATCACGTCTTGATGGCCAGATACTTCGATTGCAATCCATGGGATCATGGGCGCGCGTCCGTGAAACGCTATTTAGCCTATGCAACTTCTTGACGTCATCTCTCGGAAGTCGATTGGCGTGAGGCAACTCGAAGGCTACGAGGAAGAGATCGTGGTGATACTATGCGAGCTTGAGATGTACTTCCCTTTGCATTCTTGACGTTATGGTGCATCTGCTGGTCCATATAGTGGAGGATATCATCCAACTCGGGCGGCGTTCCTGCACAGCATGATGCGTTCGAAAGGATGAATGGTGTCATCAAAGGATCGTTCGCAACATGTCACGTCGAGAAGGAAGCATAGCGAGGGCTTCGACGAAGAGTGCATCTCCTCTGCCGAATTATCTAGGCATCGAGAACCCGTTGGTCTGCCGTCAGCGAGCACCTCGGCAGGCTCATTGGATGGGGTCACCGTGAGGTCGCCCTTGAAATGCATGTCGACTTGGTCGACTACGCCGACTTTGAAAGAGCAAACCTAGTCGGCGCTACAACACATAGGCGTGGTCGATCCTTGGGTGGTACAGCACAAAACCTTTATTAAGAAGGCGTACAATGGCCGAGGCCAGCGAGAGGGCGGACGGAGATACACTCAAAGAGCACAACTCATGTTTCAGCGTTGGTTCAAGCGAAGCTTTTGTCGTACCCTTTACATGAGGATTCTTCGCGGAAGAACAACTCATATTCGCCTTGTCACGAGCGCAAGCACAACGATGACCTATGAGGCGTCACGATATCAATGACTACACATTCTACACGAGGCCAAGGACATGAAGGCGATGGTTATCGAACTCCGGAGTAGCGATGGAATCCTACACGGTAACGACAAGGACAGATACTACGGAAGGATCGAGGAGATCTGGGAGCTGAGCTCTGTTGGAGAGAAGGTCGATGTTCCATGTCGGATGGGCCAAGAGCGTCATAAAGAAGACGGTATTTCACCACCATGGTTATACGAAGCCAAATCCAAGACCACGAGCAAAACATCACCGAAAAATGAGCCATGAGTGCTGGCTTCCCAAGTGGACCAATGCTTCTTCATTACCGACCCGCCAAAGCCAGTCGTGTTGTCGTGAGGAGAGGCAAAAGGAAGATCATCGGAATGGATGGAGTAGCCAATGAGCAAGACTTGACAAATCTGGCGACCGAGGATCGAACATGGCGACAATGATGAAGTAGCAGCATACACCACAAGAAGAAGCGGGACCACCCTACCTAAAGGGCGTCCGTTCCACGGAAGAACTCCATTTGCGAAAAAGAAGGGCAAGAAGATTGTGAACATATAGCTAGCTAAGATCGATTGTATTTAAATCGTAGCCTTCATTTCTCGATTGTATTTCATGGGTACTTTTGAACTATCATGAATATTTTAAATTTCATGGACACTCGATCTCGATCCCCTCCATCTCGATCGCTATCCCACCTCGCACCCTCGATTCCCCTACTCAACCGCCGCCACCGACCCCCTTTTTCACAAGACCGTCTTATAAAAAAATAAGTATCAAACAGCTTTTAAATACTCTTGTCTTATAAAAAAATATTACTGTTATTATTTAAACAAGTTTGAACATATTTAAACACAAATAAGTATCAAACAGCTTTTAAATGCTAAAAAAATTTGTGGAGCCCACCTCGATCCCCTCCATCTCGTCGCTATCCCACCTCATGAGATCCGGTCCCCCTCGCTTGAGCACCCCCAGTCCACCAGCCGCCGCCTGCCAAACCCCCGCACCCAGCACCGTCTTATAAAAAAATAAGTATCAAACAGCTTTTAAATACTCTTGTCTTATAAAAAATATTACTGTTATTATTTAAACAAGTTTGAACATATTTAAACACAAATAAGTATCAAGCAGCTTTTAAATGCTAAAAAAATTTGTGGAGCCCACCTCGATCCCCTCCATCTCGTCGCTATCCCACCTCGCTTGAGATCCGGTCCCCTCGCTTGAGCACCCCCAGATCCACCCGGCCGCGCCAAGACCCCCGCACCCTCGATTGCCCTACTCAACACGCCGCCCGCCCCCCCGCACCCAGCACCGTCTTATAAAAAAAATAAGTATCAAACAGCTTTTTAAATGCTCTTGTCTTATAAAAAATATTACTGTTATTATTTAAACAAGTTTGAACATATTTAAACACAAATAAGTATCAAACAGCTTTTAAATGCTAAAAAATTGTGGAGCACAGGTCGAACCAGGACCTCTGGTGTGAGCTGGCTCTGACCAATCGAGCTAGTAGAGTGGGCTTGATGTGGATCAGTTCAGGTGGTACATAACCTGTTGGCTCGAGTTGAAAAAAATACTAATGGCGCACCACGGTGAGGTGCGCCATTAGTGTGTGCCCGATCCCCTTCCTCTCCCCTTCGCCCGATCCCCTTCCCTCCCCCTCGCGGTTTCCTCTCCCTCTCGATCCACCGCCGTCGCGCTGCCCCTGACCCACTGCTCGCCCTCGCCCTTGCCCTCCTCCCTCGCCCTCTCCTCGCCTTCCCTCTCCCTCGCCCTCTCCCTCGCCCTAGATCCCTTCCCTCTCCTCTCCAGCCTTGCTGCCCCGCGCCTCAGCCTTCCCGCCCCAGCCTTGCCTCGGCCGCGCCCGCCCGCCCAGCCGCCTCGACCCGCCCGGCCGCTGCCCGCCACCTCGGCGCTGCCCGCCGCCTCGATCGACCCCGCTTGCCCAGACGCCGCCCGTCCACACCACCATCGCCGAGCACCTTATCCTCTCGTGCCTCCTCCACCCCGCCCGCTCCTCCAAGGTAGCTACCGCCCGACCCTATCCCTTCCCTCCTCCCATGGATAAGAGGCTCTGGTAGCTCTCTACTATGCATCGACATCCAGGTACCGCAGCTCGCACATCTGCGTCCATATTCTTGTTATCTATTTTGCGATATGAAACAAAAGAAAAAGTCTCATCTGCCCAAGCGCAAAAAAGTTGTAGAGTTACCTCTGGATCCAACATGAATTTTATAGCATCAACCAACCATGCAAAGTGAATTGATCAACGGTATGGTGAAGGCCCTACCCTCTAGCATGCACCCGCTCTCCCAGAATGGTTGGTGCCAAAGAAAGGTACAATAGTTGTAGGACACTACAAATCACCAAAACACTGGGTTAGAACTAAGCTAAATATAACTGGTCCAAAAATAGCAAATATTATGATCAGGTGCTAGTTGCGGTTGTAGCTAGTTATAAGAGTAAATCTGCGAACAAAGATGTCTCTAGCAACCGCAAGCGTGCCTGATCGAGAATTGTTTTGGTGATGCTAACTCTACCTAACAATAATTGGCTTGGAAAAGTAATATTGTAGTTGCATCAAGAATAGTGTGGAAGTCATGTGGCATTCTAATGAATAGCTAAATAGCGTGGTGAGAGAGAGAGAGAGAGAGAGAGAGAGAGAGAGAGAGAGAGAGAGTACACTGCTTTCGGGCCGGCGGCCGTCGTTCCAGCACCACCATGGTGTACTGTGGAGGTACAAAAGGTGTGAGCCTTCCTCTCAACAGAATAAGCAGACACTATTAGCACCATAGTGGCCTGCTGGAGTTCTTTCACCAGATTTTCTTAAGTATGACCCATGAAAACTGTTGGTTAATTAGTTTTGCAAAATCAGGAAACATTAAATATTTGATGGTCACTAAAAATACTATAGGAATGAAACATAATATGATCCATGCACTAAGCCACCAAGAGTAACAAGAAAAGACTTACCTTTGCCTTGCTGCTGAGAAAAAAAGCGGTCGTGAGGGCAGTTGTCAAGAACATATATGGAATCTTTTGGTTACTTACTTTGCAAAAGGTTCAACTCAGGATGGAGTCAAAATATATACCCACAACCAAACAGTGCAACATGCTCACAAATCACAAGATGAACTTACATGTTCGAGGCCACCCCAACCCTTGTTAATGATACCTCTCTGTCCGGTCATTTGAGTGCTTTGACAATGGTTTGATCATCTTTGACATCCTACTTTTTTTTTGGTGTGGAACTCTGCAAGACTTGACAGATGCTAGTTAATTTGTCCAGACTACATATATAGAAGCGACCAGTAGCTCCCTCATCACCTCTCTTCTTGCTTGCCATGGAAGCTACCATATCTGTAGTCACAGGTGAACTAGTGGGAGAGGCTCCTCAGTCTTGTATTAATAAAAAAAATTAAAGATACATGGTATGTATAAGGTATAGGGTCTTTGACCCTAACCAAAAGATAAGATACTAGTACAAGGTTTTTAGGTAATTTGTTGCACTAGGGGCTTATGAAATCCTCAAGCTCAGACTTCCTCCTATATCTCAACAATGGCAAAATCATGATTAAATCTAGAGAGCCATGATCTGTGAGAGTGGGGAATTCTTTGGAAGACCATTTTGTTTCGTTCTTTCCACAAGTACCAAACAGCTACAGTACACACCTACATGAACATGGAGTCTGTCCCGAGCTGTTTGGCGTGATTAACAATCCTCATATGAGATGAGAGGATTTTTTAATTGGCTTCTTGCAGTTTGAAAATTCAGTTTATTGATTCTTGAAAATTGAGTTAATTCAGTTAGGCACACAAATTTCAGAACTTTTGTGTGCCCTAGTACTAGTGTTTGTAGAAAACCGGGAGTGTCAATGGGACTAGAATTCACTTGTTCTTATATGGGTGAAACTTCACTTGTTTTAGGCTAGTGTAGGGTGTTGCTTTATACATCATCATTTGTAACTATGTCACAAGTAAATTGTTCCTTCTTACATATTTGACAAGTAATGACTGTTGATAAGTGAGGCATGGATTAAGCTGTTTCTTTGTTGTAACATCATATATAACTCCACAATGAAATACAATACATATTGATGTGCTTTGTAAAACTTGTTCATGTCTTGAACTACTAATGCCTTGTGATGCTCTGAATTACTTGTGATGCCTCTGAATTACTTGTGATCACATTGAGAAAGACTTGTAAAGATGATGATCATCTTTAACGAGAAAACAATTTGTGATGATTTTGCTAGTTTTTGGGTTTTGTCTCCGACCATCGTGTCGTGATGATTTTACAGTACCCGAGAGGCCCTTGAGTTTGCGGAATGTCGATTAACTTCCGTTCCGGCAAATTGAATTACTCCATATGTCCTATTTTCAGCAAAGGTCATGCTGAAATTTTCCGTGAATTTTAGCATGACTTTGCTAAAAATAGGACATATAGAATACTGTGACTAATGCATGGGCAGGGTATCTTAGTAGTTAATTAAGTAGGATCAAGTGCCCGGCGTACTTGTGACTAATGCATAGCTTTAGGGTGCCTCGGTGTCGATAAAAGCGAAATGATGAAAGGTTAGGCTTTTAGGGTGCCTTGGCGTCGAAAAACCCTCAATGATAAAAGCTTAGATTTTAGGATGCCTCGGTGTCGACAAACCCTAAATGATGAGACCATGATCTTGTTCCTTGACAATAACCAACTTTTGACCAAACTTTGTTTCTATTTAGAGAAACATGGCCCTAGTGATGAGGCAGGGGTTGAGGCGACAAGGCATTTTGGGAGCTGTCCCGGAGATGGAGGAACAACCTCACTTGTATGAGGCCGCCTTCCCACGATCTTGAGACCACTGATGGTGCCGCCGAGGATGACCACACTGATTCCACCAGATGGTGCCGAGATGCCACCAGCGATGATGGCGGCGCCGCGCCTGAGATGGCAGCCAACCCGAAGAAACAGCGGAAGGACCGGCGCCCGATCGTGCTCCGCACCCTCAAGGAGGAGTTCTTGAAGTGGACTCAGCAGGAATCCAGCGCGCCGAGCGAATAGTCAAGGGTACTCGCTTCAGCTCGGGTGCATTGTCAGGAGCACCGTCTCGATCAACACCGAGAACACGAGGCATCTGACCGAGGAATTTGCGCAACCTCCTCTTCACGAAGCTGCCTGAGCGATACAAGTTCCCGCTGAATTTGAAAACACAAGCCTCAAAGGAATAAAGTGAACAATGCTGCCCTCACGAAGATGAGCAAGGCCACTGTCTACTTGGAAAAAGCAATGTGAAGAGAATGATCGAGAAAGGTGAGAGTTATCATAAGATCAAGGAGAAAAATCCTTGATCACGAAGATGACTACTAGCGACTTCAAGATCAATTGCTCGAGCACATAGCTCCCAATCAAGTGAGTGGGGAAACAAATCACGGGAGCTGAACATGGGGAACACACTCGGTCCGTGATTCTGAGTGGCGGAGCCTATATGGGACAAGGAGGAGGCGGACCGTGCGAGCAAGGCCTACCGCCCTCTTGATACATCTGGTGACAAGCGGACCGGGAACTTTGTCGGGGCCGGTACAAGAAGGACCGAAAACAAAGGAGCTTACCACGGATCCGAAGACCAGGCAGCAGGCTTGTTACAGTAAGGAATACACCCAGTAATTAGCTCCATATGGTTGCATTCTAATTAATGAAGCAATTTCTAAATGGTTCACATTCCTTCCATGAGCGATTGAAAGCGATGGCAGAGGTCGACTCAGAGCAACCCTTGGGACACCACTCTAAATAGGGGTTGAATGTAATGAAGAACAAGGATAAGCTCGATGGCAGCGTCGGTGGTCGTGTGGCGGCAAAACTTGTCGACAAAATGGGGTCATACTATACATTTGGTGTGCGGAAGGAAAAAAGACCAGCTCGGAAAGCCGGTAGCGAGAGGTTCAAGAACTCAAAGGCACAGGTGGCGCGGATTCGGAGATTGTCAAAAGCAAGTGGAACAACGACTCGGGCGACGATCACCGCCCTTGTGCCTACCTTGATCTCGGGGTTGAGTCTCGTGGATTGCAGGCGTGAGCAGGCCGCCCGATTCCTAACTTCACGGCCAACAACTTCGCATAATGCGATGGCGGGGCCATTGGTGCCTCCGGCGGCGGCATTAGTGTCTCCGGCCTTGGCACGGAGCTTAATGCACCGGGTGTCGCCGGCGGCACCTCTGCGACAAGCGGCCCCTCAAATCAGCTGCGCCCGCCGTTAGCGGTGCCTCTACGTTAGCCGAGCTCGGCGCCATCATCACGGTAACTAATTAAGCCTCTCTCGGCGAGGACTTCATCTCCTTGCCTTTGGTGGGCATCCACGATGCCCTACATGTTCATGAGGCGCGCCGACGTTCAGTGCACTCTCCTCCACTTCGTGAACAGAGTTGGTCGATGTCGCCAAGGCAAAATCGTTCAACGGGCAACCTTGTTCTCTGTACCCATATGCCACCCAACTTGTTTAGGGTTCAACTGGTTGGTGCTGCAGGCTCGATGACTTGTTACCTCGAATCGACCCGTCGGGCCCGCGATGATGGCGTGATGACCCTCGGCGCTGCTGAGCTGGCCCTGCTTTGGCGAAGAGCGGATTCGTTTGGGGCGGGGACACCACCCAAAGACAACACCGCCGGTCGTGCAGCGCCAAGTCGACCCCATGGCAAGACCGCAAATGTGATGCGGACATCCCTATGCCACTAGATCCAAACATGCATATGGCACGGGATCGAGCAGCGGCGGCGGCGACTATGATACATTTGTAGCGTCGATTAGTACTTTGCGAGCATGGGTGCGATGGCGACTTCATGGGGCCTCCTTCTCAAGAACCAAACCCAACAAAAGGCGTGTGCGATCTAGCTCGTGCCTTGAAGAAGCCAAGTTACAGCAGCGCCGTCGGCGTTCAGCTCTCGGGAGGCGCCTCCAGTGCCGACTTCACGAGCCTCGGATAGGCGAGGTCAGAAATATCAGCCCCAACACACTCAAGAAGGCGGTCAGTGAGCAAAACTTCGGTCCCATTACGAGGAGAAGAAGAAGGCACGCAAAGAAAGACTAAGAAGGGTGCGAGCCAGCCGGCACCGAAAGTCGATCCGTGCTCGGGGCGGGCCACCTTCACATGAGATATCTCGAGGAGGTGCATGTGGCGGGCGGGCGATGCTACCGACAAATATGCTCAATGCTGCAACGGTGCTATCACGGAGTCTGCATGGCGGTGTTCTTTCTTTGGAGAAGCGGCGTCTCGGGGAGAAGGATGTAGCATACCGGTTTTGCGGCCAAGGTGCGAAGGGCAAGGGCTTTGTGGATAACTCCATCAGGCGTCGATCGTCCTGCGTTTGATGACATCACGCTATGTTGAACCTTCATCCGCTGCACTACACCTTCGTTCAGCTATTTTATTTGAGTATGGAATCTCACGGATCATTAGCGACAAGACCGGACATCGTGATAGTCGACCCCTTCTACATGCGTCACGAAGATCTTGGGCAGCTGAGGGGACGGCAAATCGCGAGTTCTTACCTCGAAGGCGTCATTACAGCAAACCAAGATAAGGATAACTTCCTCGTGCCTTACTTTCTGAGTAAGTCCTCCCTCAACGACCCGTAACATATGAATTCTTACATTTGATTGTTTTATTTTAACATTCCGTGTTTTCTGCGGTGACACGTTGCCGCTCATCCTCCTAAGCCCCAAATATTCCATGGCCACGTATTTCGACCGGACCGTCGATCGAGCGTAGACTACACAAATGTCAAGAAGGTTCTTGATGATGTTCTCCCAGCTCGCCAAATCTGGAGGCACCTTCACGAGGCCTATTAAAAAATCGACAAGCACGTGTTCTCCCACAATCGATGTTCTGCTGCGTCAAGCAGCCGCTGTGATCGGAAGGGTGCCTACT
Source organism: Aegilops longissima (assembly GCA_021605205.1). NCBI lineage: Eukaryota > Viridiplantae > Streptophyta > Magnoliopsida > Poales > Poaceae > Aegilops > Aegilops longissima. Next base: position 490,721,073 of record CM038676.1, on the reverse strand, counting down.
CGCCATCCATCACATGCTGCGATCGTGCGGGACCATCATCAACCACGCTGCAGTAAACTCAAGATTGGGCCCCGGCGTGTCGGCAATCCGGGCGCGGACCTCAGAGCAAAATTCTTCGCATCCGATCGGAGTTTGCGGAAATCATCCATCAAGATGTCGCCATTACCTCGGGGCAGTTCTACCTCGAAATCAACCGTCCACGGTGACATCGACACAATGCTACAAATGCAGGATGACAACGCCCGTTCTTTCATGACTCCCACGATGAGCGGCGGCTTCATCACGCTCCGATCCTTGAGTCGAGTTGTCTGGTTCTGAAACATCGATTGGCTCATGTTGTAATTAAACTTTAATGAACTTGTAGTATGTCTCTTTGGTTTGAGAGTCGTTCAACTTAGATGTAATCGATGCTATTAATGTCTTGCTTTTCTCTTCGATCGTTACATTTGCATACTTATATATTGCTTATGTATTGTGCGTGAATTGGTACTAACGTTTACGTTTGGCTAGTGCATAGCGATGCGGCGTATGTAGTGTACAAGGTAAGGTTCGGAGTCTCGATGGTGGGAGGAGTGTCGGAGACAGGTTCACCAATTCAGCGATATGATTACAAAGGTACACCACTAGGGCGAGCCGAATCTGAATCGCCGCTATCTAGCGGGAGAGGGAGGGCGTTGGAGAACCGGATGAAGGCGAGTTTCATCGTGATGATGCTCATCGTGATGACCGCAGCTCTCTTCTATGTGATGGTAGTTTAGATGATCGATATCGACTTGTAATGTGAAGACAAACTAGCTACTCATGGTCTCGAGACTTGTAATATAATGTTCTATCTTTGTTCGGTCTTTTCAATTAGGAGACTAATATGATGAATTGTATTAGGAGACTAATATGATGAATTGTATTCAAAGACTAATCTTCTATTGTATTTGATGAATCTGTTGTTGATGTGTCTTGTTTATATTTTGTCAAATTATACAGTTTTGTAACACATGCAAAAACAAAAATAAAAAATAAAAAAAACCTAATATTCATACTAATGGCGCATCACATGACGGTCGCCATTAGTATAACGATCATATACTAATGGCGCATCACGGGTAGTGCGCCATTAGTATCTGTGATTACTAATAGGCGCATCCGGTGGTGGTGCGCCATTAGTATCTCAAAACACTGGTATACATGGCCTGGGAGGCATACTAATGGCGCACCTGGCCTATACTAATAGGCGCACCATGGTGCGCCATTAATCTCTGAGTACTAATGGCGCACGGTGGTGCGCCATTAGTAAAATACTAATGGCGTCTTGTTAATGGCGCACCAGATCGCCATTAATAGCCATACTAAATCGCGCCATTAGTAGGGGTTTTCTAGTAGTGGCAGTAGAGCAGCGATAGCAGATAGTAGTAGCATTAGTAGCTTGATAGGAGCAGCAGATGAACAGCGATGCGAGGAGAGCAGCGATAGCGATAGCGATAATAGCGATAGCGATGAAGATGCGATGATAGTAGTAGTAGTAGTAGTAGTAGTAGTAGTAGTAGTAGTAGTAGTAGTAGTAGTAGTAGTAATAGTGATACTTGATAGTAATAGTGATAATAGTGATAGGAAGCGTGATAGTAGTAGTAGTAGTAGTAGTAGTAGTAGTAATAGCGATGCGATAGCGATAATACTTGATAAAGTAATGGCAATGACGATAGCGATAATAGTGATATGATAGCGATAATAGTGATAGTAATAGTAGTAGTAATAGCGATAGTAGTAATGCTTGATAGCGATTGATATTAGCGATAGTGATAATAGCGATAATGGCGATAGCGATAGCGATAGATAAGGAGTAGGAAGTAGTAATGTGATAGTAATAGCGATAATAGCGATGTGATAGTAGTAGTAGTAGTAGTAGTAGTAGTAATAGCGATAGTAGTAGTAATAATGTAATAGCGATAGCGATAATGCGATAGCGATGGCGATGATAGCGATAGTAGTAATGTGATGTGATAGCGATAATGTGATAGTAGTAGTAGTAATGGCGATAGTAGTAATAGCGATAGCGATATTAGCGATGGCGATAATAGCGATGATAAATAGCGATGGCGATAGCGATGTGATGTGATAGTAGTAGGAGTAGTAGTAGTACTAGTAGTAGTAGTAGTAGTAGTACTAGTAGTAATAGTAATAGTAGTAGTAGTAGTAGTAATAGGAAGCGATGGCGATGCGATAGCGATAGCGATAGCGATGTGATGGCAATGACAATGACGTAAGTAGTAGTAGTAGTAGTAGTAGTAGTAGTAGGAGTAGCGATGAGATGTGATAGCGATGATAGCGATAGCAATGATAGGCAATGAGGCAGCAACAACAATGACAATGACAACAACAATGACAGTGATAGTAGTAGTAATAGTAGTAGTAGTAGTAGTAGTAGTAGTAGTAGTAGTAGTAATCGTAGTAATAGTAGTAAATAATAATAATAGTAATAGTAGTAGTAGTAGTATAGTAATAGTAATAGTAGTAGTAGTAGTAGTAGTAGTAATAATGCGATAAAAATGCGATAGCGATGCGATAAAGCGATGACGATAGCAATGACGATGATATGCGATAGCGATAGCGATAGCGATAGCGATAGCGATAGCGATAGCGATGTGATAGTAGTAATAGTAATGTGATAGCGATGGCGATGGCGATAGCGATGGCGATGGCGATGGCGATGGATGTGATGGACGAGGAAGCGATAGCGATGATGAAGGAGGCGAAGCGAGGAAGCGATGGCGATGGCGATACTGATGTGATGGCGATGGCGATGGCGATGGCAATGATGTGCGATGGGAGCGATATGACGATGGCGATGAGGGCGATATGATGGGAAGCGATGGGAAGCGGGAAGCGATGGGAGCGATGGGAAGCGATGGGAAGCGATGGCGATAATGTGATGAATGCGATGGCGATGACGATGGCGATGATGGCGATAATGCGATGGCGATGGCGATGGCGATGGCGATGGCGATGCGATGGCGATGGCGATGTGATGGCGATGGCAATGATGTGATGCGATAGCGATGGCGATGTTGATGTGATAGTAGTAGTAGTAGTAATGTGGCATGGAATGTGGAAGCAATGAGGAGGCGAGGCGATGTGATGGCGAGGCGAGGAAGCGATGGCGATGGCGATGGCAACGACGATGCGATGATAATGATAGCGATGGCAATGATGTGATGGGAAGCGATGTGACGAAGCGATGGGAAGCGAGGACCGATGGGAAGCGATGGGAAGCGATGGCAATGACGGCAACGAGCAATGACGAAGCAGCAATGAGGCGATGCGATGTGATGTGATAATGACAATGATGGCGATGGCAATGATGTGATGGGAAGCGATGTGATGGGGCGAGGAAGCGATGGGAAGCGATGAGAACCCATGACGGTAATGGCAATGACAGGACAATGTGTGAAATGTTATATTAGTAGTAGTAGTAGTAGTAGTAGTAGTAGTAGTAGTAGTAATAGTAGTAATAGTAGTAGTAGTAGTAGTAGTAATAGTAGTAGTAGTAGTAGTAATAGTAATAGTAGTAGTAGTAGTAGTATTCTGATAGCGAAATAGCGATAGCGATAGCGATAGCGATAGCGATAGCGATGGGAAGCGATGCGATGAAATGGCGAGGAAGCGAAGCGATGGCGATAGCGATGTGATAGCGATGGCGATAGCGATGGCGATGGCGAAGGCGAAGCGATGTGATGGCGATGTGATGGCGATGCGATAGCGATGGCGAGCGAAGCGAAGCGATAGCGATGATGGCGATGGATGATGGCGATGTGCGATGGCGATGGCGATGGCGATGGCGATGTGATGGCGATGGCGATGGCGATGGCGATGTGATGGCGATGGCGATGGCGATGTGATGGCGATGTGATGGCGATGGCGATGTGATGGCGATGATAGCGATGGCGATGGCGATGAAATGGCGATGGCGATGGCGATGGCGATGGCGATGGCGATGGCGATGGCAGTGGGGAGTGGGGTGGTGGTGGTGGTGGTGGTGGTGGTGGTGGTGGTGGTGGTGGTGGTGGTGGTGGTGGTGGTGGGGTGGTGGTGGTGGTGGTGGTGGTGGTGGTGGTGGTGGTGGTGGTGGTGGTGGTGGTGGTGGTGGTGGTGGTGGTGCTGGTGGTGGCGATGGCGATGGTGCTGGTGGGATGGTGGTGGTGGTGGTGGCGTTTGTGGGAATGGTGGTGGTGGTGGTGGTGGTGGTGGTGGTGGTGGTGGTGGTGGTGGTGGTGGTGGTGGTGGTGGTGGTGGTGGTGGTGGTGGTGGTGGCGTGGCGGTGGCGATGGTGGTGGTGTGATTGGTGGTGGTGGTGGTGGGTGGCGTTGCGTGGCGGTGGCGTTGGGGATTGGGATTGGTGGTGGTGGTGGTGGTGGTGGTGGTGGTGGTGGTGGTGGTGGTGGTGGTGGTGGTGGTGGTGGTGGTGGTGGTGGTGGTGGTGGTGGTGGTGGTGGTGGTGGTGGTGGTGGGTGGTGGGGTGGTGGCGTAATGGTGGTAAGTAGTAGTAGTAAATAGTGATAAATAAATAGTAGTAATAGTTGATGTTGATAGGTAGTAATAATAGTAGTAGTAGTAGTAGTAGTAGTAGTAGTAGTAGTAGTAGTAGTAATAGTAAGTAGTAGTAATAGTAGTAGTAGTAGTAATGATAGCGATAGTGATATGATAATAGCGATTAGACGATAGGAAGCGATGCGATGGAAATGAAATGATGATGGCAATGATGAAGCGGGGAGAATACTGATAGTAGTAGTAGTAGTAGTAGTAGTAGTAGTAGTAGTAGTAGTAGTAGTAGTAGTAGTAGTAATAGTAGTAGTAGTAATAGTAGTAGTAGTAGTAGTAGTAGTAATAATGCTTGAGAAGCGATACTTGATAGCGATAAGAAATGATGATATGATTGATAGCGATGAGCGATAGCGATAGCGATAATAGCGATAGGAAGCGATGTGATGAAAGCGATAGCGATAGGCAATGATATGAATGACAATGATGACAATGACAATGACAACAAGAGGAAATGATAATAGCAATGACAACAACGATAGTAATAGTAGTAGTAGTAGTAGTAGTAGTAGTAGTAGTAGTAGTAGTAGTAGTAATAGTAGTAGTAGTAGTAGTAGTAGTAGTAGTAGTAATAGTAGTAGTAGTAGTAGTAGTAGTAATAATAATAATGGCGAGGCGAAGGCGAGGCGATGATTGAGGAGGAGAAGGAAGGAGGCGATGCGATAGCGATGGGAGTAGGAAGTAAAAAGTAGCGATGGCGATGGCGATGCGATGGCGAGGAAGCGATGTGATAATAGCGATAAAATGCGATGTGATAGCGATAGCGATAGCGATGGCGATGGCGATAGCGATGTGATGGCAATGATAGCAATGATAGTAATGTGATAGTAGTAGTAGTAGTAGTAGTAGTAGTAGTAGTAGTAGTAGTAGTAGTAGTAGTAGTAATAGTAGTAATAGTAATGTAGCGAAATGTAATGAGGAGTAATAGCGAAATATAATGAGGAAGCGATGGCGATAGCGATACTTGATAGCGATGGGAAGCGATGTGATAGGAAGCGATATGATGGGAAGCGATGTGATGCGATGTGATAATAGCGATGGGAAGCGATGGAGTAATGCATGATAGTAGTAGTAATGGCAATGACGATAATATAGTAGTAATAGTAGTAGTAGTAGTAGTTGTTGTTGTTGTTGTAATGTGCGATAGCGATAGCGATGCTTGATATGATAGCGATGATAGCGATGCGATGTGATAGCGATGGCGATGGCGATAGCGATGCGATAGCGATGGCGAGGAAGCGATGGCAGGGAAGCGATGGCGATGGAATATACGATGGCGATAGCGATAGCGATAGCGATAGTAATGTGATAGTAGTAGTAGTAGTAGTAGTAGTAGTAGTAGTAGTAGTAGTAGTAGTAGTAGTAGTAGTAGTAGTAGTAGTAGTAGTAATAGTGAGGAGTAAATAGTGATATTGATATGATAGGAAGCGATAGCGATGGCGATAATGTGATAGGAAGCGATGCGTGATAAAGTAATGTGATAGCGATAGTAGTAGTAATAGTAGTAGTAGTAGTAGTAGTAGTAGTAGTAGTAGTAGTAATGCTTGATAGGAAGTAATGTGATACTTGATAGTAGTAATAGTAGTAATAGTAATAGTAGTAGTAGTAGTAGTAGTAGTAGTAGTAGTAGTAGTAGTATAGTAGTAGTAGTAATGTGAGGAAAGCGAGAAGCGATGCTTGATATGATAGGAAGTAGTAGTAGTAATGTGATAGCGATAGGAAGCGATAGTGATAGCGATAATGTGATGGAAGCGATGTGATGAAAGTAATGTGATAGCAATGATAGCAATGACAATGATGAAGGAAGGGGAGGGCAGAGAAGCGATGATAGTAGTAGTAGTAGTAGTAGTAGTAGTAGTGGAGTAAAGTAGTAGTAGTAGTAGTAGTAGTAGTAGTAGTAGTAGTAATAATAATAATAATGTGAGGCAGGAGGCGGGAGGCGATAGCGATGGGAAGTAGTAGTAATAATGCTGATAGTAGTAGCGATAATAGCGATACGATAGTAGTAGTAGTAGTAATAGTATGTGATAGTAGTAGTAATAGCGATGTGATAGCGATAATAATGTGATAGCGATATGATAATGTGATAGTAGTAATAGCGATAGCGATATGATAATGCGATAGTAGTAGTAGTAATGTGATAGTAGTAATGTGATAGCGATATTAGCGATAGCGATAATGTGATAGTAAATAGCGATAGCGATAGCGATGCTTGATAGCGATGATAGTAGGAGTAGTAGTAGTACTAGTAGTAGTAATAGTAAGGAAGTAGTAGTAGTAGTAGTAGTAGTAGTAGTAGTAGTAGGAAAGCGATAGCGATGCTTGATAGCGATAGGAATAGCGATAGCGATAGCGATGGGAAGCGATGCGATGTGATAATAGCGATGGAAGCGATGGCGATGAAAGCGATGCGATGGCAATGATGATGGCAATGACAGGCAATGACAACAACAAGAAGGAAGTAATAGTAATGTTGACGATAGTAGTAGAAAGTAGTAAGTAGTAGTAGTAGTAGTAGTAGTAGTAGTAGTAGTAGTAGTAGTAGTAGTAGTAGTAGTAGTAGTAGTAGTAGTAGTGGTGGTAGTAGTAGTGGTAGTAGTAGTGGTAGTAGTAATAATGTGAGGAAGCGAAGCGAGGCGATGCTTATGAGGAGGTAAATAGCGATGCTGATGGCGATAGGAGTAAGGTAGTAGTATGCGATGTGCGATGGCGATAGCGATGGCGATGGCGATGTGATGAATGGCGATAGCGATGGCGATGGCGATGTGATAGCGATGCTGATGGCGATGGCGATGATGGCGATGATAGTAATGTGATAGTAGTAGTAGTAGTAGTAGTAGTAGTAGTAGTAGTAGTAGTAGTAGTAGTAGTAGTAGTAGTAGTAGTAATAGTAATGAGAATGTAATGAGGAATAATAGCGAGAATGTAATGAGGAAGCGATGCTTGATATGATGCTTGATGTGATGGGAAGCGATAGTGATAGGAAGCGATGTGATGGGAAGCGATGCGATGCTGATGTGATAATGCGATAGGAGCGATGGGAGTAATGTGATAGTAGTAATGCTTGTTGTGATGAGTAGTAATAGTAGTAGTAGTAGTAGTAGTAGTAGTAGTAGTAGTAGTAGTATTGTAATGTAATAGCTTGATGGCGATAGATGATAGCGATAGAATGTGATAGCGATAGCGATAGCGATGTGATAGCGATGATAGCGATGTGATGCGAGGGAAGCGATGGCATTGAGGAAGCGATAGCGATGGGAATAGTGATATGATGGCGATACTGATAGCGATAGTAATAGTGATAGTAGTAGTAGTAGTAGTAGTAGTAGTAGTAGTAGTAGTAGTAGTAGTAGTAGTAATAATGAGGAGTAAATGGCGATAGCGATATGATAGGAAGCGATGTGATGTGATAATAGTGATAGGAAGCGATAGCGATGAAAGTAATAGCGATAGCTTGATAGTAGTAGTAGTAGTAGTAGTAGTAGTAGTAATAGTAGTAGTAGTAGTAATGCGATAGTAGTAATGGCGATACTTGATAGTAGTAGTAGTAGTAGTAGTAGTAGTAGTAGTAGTAGTAGTAGTAGTAGTAGTAGTAATAATGTGGGAAGGAAGCGATAGCGATATGATGTGATGAGGAGTGGTAATAGTAATAGCGATAGCGATAGGAAGCGATAGTGATAGCGATAATAGCGATAGGAAGCGATATTGATGAAAGTAATGCGATGGCAATGATGGCAATGACAACAATGAGAAACGGAGGAAGCGGGAGAATGCGATAGTAGTAGTAGTAGTAGTAGTAGTAGTAGTAGTAGTAGGAAGTAGTAGTAGTAATACTAGTAGTAGTAGTAGTAGTAATAGTAGTAATAATAATAATAATGGCAGGAAGCGAGGCAAGGGAAGCGATACTTGATGAGGAGGAGTAATAGTAATAGCGATAGTAGTAGCGTAATAGCGATACTTGATAGTAGTAGTAGTAGTAGTAATGGCGATAGTAGTAGTAATAGTTGATAGCGATAGCGATAATGTGATAGCGATATGTGATAGTAGCGATAGTAGTAATGTGATAGCGATGTGATAATAGCGATGATAGTAGTAGTAGTGGCGATAATAGTAATGTGATAGCGATATTAACGATAGCGATAATGGCGATGATAGAAAATAGCGATAGCGATAGCGATGTGATGATAGCGATAATAGTAAGGTAGTAGTAGTACTAGTAGTAGTAGTAATGAAAAGTAGTAGTAGTAATAGTAGTAGTAGTAGTAATAGTAATAGTAGGAAATAGGATAGCGATGGCGATACTTGATAGCGATAGCAATGACAATGATAGTGAGTAATAATAGTAATAGTAGTAGTAGTAGTAGTATGAGAAATAGCTAGATGCTTGATAGCGATGGCGATGTGATAGCGATAGCGATGAAGCAATGACAATGACAGCAATGACAATGACAGCAACAATGATGGATAGTAATAATAGTAGTAGTAGTAGTAGTAATAGTAGTAGTAGTAGTAGTAGTAGTAATAGTAGTAATCGTAGTAATAATAATAGTAGTAGTAGTAGTAGTAGTAGTAGTAGTAGTAATAATTGATAGTAGTAGTAGTAGTAATGTGATAAAATACTTGATACTGATAGCGATAGGAAGCGTGACGATGATAGCAATGACGATAGCAATGACGATAGCGATAGCGATAGCGAATGATGATAGCGATACTGATATGATAGTAGTAGTAGTAATGCGATAGCGATGCTGATAGCGATAGCGATGTGATGTGATAGCGATAGCGATGTGCAATGACGAGGAGGAGGCGATGCGATGGATGGCGAGGCGAGGCGGGGAAGCGAGGAAGCGATGCGATGCTTGATGTGATGGCGATGATGTGATGGCAATGATAGCGATGGGAAGCGATGACTGAATGATGTGATGGGGCGATATGATGATGGAAGCGAGGCGATGGGAAGCGATGGGAAGCGATGGGAAGCGATGGCGATGATAGCGATGTGCGATGATGGCAATGATGTGAGCGATGGCGATAGCGATAGCAATGACGATGTGATGTGATGTGCGATGGCGATGGCGATGGCGATGGCGATGTGATGGCGATGGCGATGGCGATGATGATAGATAGTAATAGTGATGGCAGCATGACGGGAAGCAGCGGGAGGAAGCGGGGAAGCGATGTGATGGCGGGGCGAGGAAGCGATGGCGATGGCGATGGCGATGTGGCAATGATAGCGATGTGATGGCGATGGCGATGTGATGATGATAGCGATGGGAAGCGATGTGACGAGGCGATGGGAAGCGGACGATGGGAAGCGATGGGAGCGATGGCAATGGCGGTAACAATGAGCAGCAGGGCAGCGGCAGGGAGGCGATGCTTGATGGCGATGGCAATGGCGATGTGATAATGATGATGTGATGGGAGCGATGTGATGGGAAGCGAAGGCGATGGGAAGCGATGGGAAGCGGCGGCAATGACAATGACAGAGGAAGGGAGGATGAATGCTTGATAGTAGTAGTAGTAGTAGTAGTAGTAGTAGTAGTAGTAGTAGTAGTAGTAGTAGTAGTAGTAGTAGTAGTAAATAGTAGTAGTAGTAGTAGTAGTAGTAGTAGTAGTAGTAATAGTAGTAGTAGTAGTAGTAATAGTAATGTGATGATTAAGCGATACTTGATGGATAAAATGTGATAGCGATAGCGATAGGAAGCGATAGCGATGGCGATAATAGCGATAGGAGGCGATAGCGATGAAAGCGATGCGATGATGATGATGGCAATGACAATGGCAACAATGACAAGAAGAAGAGTAATAGTAATGCTTGACGATAGTAGTAAAGTAGTAGTAGTAGTAGTAGTAGTAGTAGTAGTAGTAGTAGTAGTAATAGTAGTAGTAGTAGTAGTAGTAGTAGTAGTAATAGTAATAGTAGTAGTAGTAGTAGTAGTAGTAGTGGTAGTAATAATAATGGCGGAGGAAGCGAAGCGATAGCGATGAGGAGGAGTAAAATAGCGATAGTGATAGTGATGAAGATAGGAAGTAATGATATGCGATGCTTGATAGCGATAGCGATAGCAGCGATGTGATAGCGATAATGCTTGATGTGATAGCGATAGCGATAGCTTGATGTGATGCGATAGCGATGCGATGTGATTGATGTGACGATGACAATGATACTAGTAGTAGTAGTAGTAGTAGTAGTAGTAGTAGTAGTAGTAGTAGTAGTAGTAGTAGTAGTAGTAAT